>CP139509.1:143305141-143938904 GCA_021014915.2 Artemisia tridentata subsp. tridentata
ATTCTGAGTCACAGCCACATGCGATGCCAAATCCTTTGTTTTGTAAAACCATTTGCTCCCCCTCAATATATGTATTGATATAAGAAAGATTTTCGTACATATGGAGGAGCTTGCTTTTATGACCAAAAAATTTTGCTCCCCCTCAATATGTGCCTTGATATGCAAAATGGTTTAGCACATACGGGAGAGCTTACATTAATTGCCAAATCATCACATTTTATCAGAAATTCCTATTTAAATCACATTCTCTCCCCCGATCAAAAATTTCAAACCATTTGAGATTTGTGATCCCAATTGATTTAAATACGTTTAGAAAAAATTCGGGAGAAAATGTGGTCAGGTTTAAATGTATTCTGATTTAGGAGCATACGATGCTCCCCCTGAAACAACGAGAGAGTGTCACTGCTGATGTTGCACAAATTTGGTAAGGTGTCGGAAATTTGAACAAATATGCTCCCCCTCAATTAATAACCCGTTTCCATTAAAAGAGCTGTAGTCATTCAATTGAGCGACGGACATTTATAAAAATTTAGTTCATTTTACCACCTTGTGTAACATCAAGACTCTCTTGAGGGATCTAACAAGATAGAGAATCTTGATGAAAAGAAGACTTCTCTTCTTATATACGAAGTGATGCACTGAAACGTACATCAAGTCGGGAGAACATGGATATAAAGTAATCCATGCCCAGGTGAACATCACCCGGTTGGAGAAACAGCTGTCTTTTTGGCGACATGCTTTCCCCATTGTACAGTGCGGGTTGCAGTATGAAGTAACTGCAAGCCATTAAGACATGTTTTAACTGATTAGTATAACTTCTGCTCGAGCTTCATTTAAGAATCCGTGCCATTGTTGAATGACATTTCTAGATACGTAAATGTTATCGATAAACAGAAGACATGCCTAGGTAGAACTATTTTTGGTATTTTCTGATTTTTCGATTTTTATGGTTTTTATAGGTTTTATATTTTTGTATTTTTTTTTTGATTTAAGATATATACAACTATGTACAAGGATATAAGAAGACAATCCTTTACTCCTCCTTTTCTTCCTGAAGACACTTGAGGGTTTCAGGAGTCATGCTTTTCATGCCAAGGCGTGGGAGAATAAACTGAAACCTTTCTCTTGGGAGGGCCTTGGTGAAGATGTCAGCTAACTGAAACTCTGTCCTCACGAAGTATAGCTCCACAATTCCTTTTTCCACCTGTTCCCTGATGAAGTGATGCCTGATGTCGATGTGTTTTGACCTGGAGTGCTGAACATTGTTACAACAAAGAGCAATGGCGCTTTTGTTGTCACAATATAGGGGAATTTTGTTGTATGAGAATCCATAGTCCGAAAGCTGTGATCGCATCCAAAGGATTTGTGCACAGCAAGCAGACATAGCAATGTACTCAGCTTCAGTAGATGATATGGAAGTACTCATCTGCTTCTTAGAAGACCAACTAACCAACTTTTCCCCTAAAAATTGAGCTCCTCCTGACGTACTTCGACGAGTGTCTTGACATCCCGCATGATCAGCATCTGCGTATGCCGTTAACTCCATTGCAGTGTCCTTAGGATACCAGAGACCCATATGAACCGTGCCTTGAAGATATCGGAAGATCCTTTTCACTGCTTCAACATGCTTCTTGGTTGGTCTGGATTGATACCGAGCACACATACACACAGCAAACAGAAGATCTGGTCTGCTAGCCGTGATGTACATCAAAGATCCAATCATGCTTCGATATTGCGTTATATCCACTGGAATCCCTGAAGGATCTTCATCCAGCTTCGTTCTATCAACCATGGGAGTGTCAACAGGTTCACTTGAATAGAATCCAAACTTTTTCAAGATCTCGTTGGCGTATTTGGATTGATTGATGAATATGCCTCCGGGACTTTGAGATACTTGTAATCCTAAGAAGAATGACATTTGCCCCATCATGGACATTTGGAATTTGGAATTCATCTCCTTTGAGAAACTATCACATTCACTAGGATCTGTTGAAGCAAAGATGATATCATCTACATATATCTGAACTAGCAGTAGATGGTTTCTTGATTTCCTGGTGAATAGTGTGGGATCAACAACACCTTTGGAGAATCTGTTTGCTAGGAGGAACTTGGACAATGTATCGTACCATGCCCTTGGCGCCTGTTTTAGCCCATAAAGAGCCTTCTTCAAGCGGTAAACATGAGTAGGGTGTTCAGCATCCACGAATCCTTCAGGTTGACTCACATAAACTTCTTCCTTCAAGTCACCATTCAAGAATGCCGTTTTGACATCCATCTGGTAGACTATCATATTACGACTAGCAGCATTTGCCAGGAAGATTCTTATAGCTTCAATTCTAGCAACTGGAGCAAACGATTCTTCAAAATCAATGCCCTCTTCTTGTCTAAACCCTTTAGCAACTAGCCGTGCCTTGTTCTTTAAGACATCACCATACTCGTCAAGCTTCACTTTGAAGATCCACTTTAAAGCAATGATCATTGCACGCTCCGGAGGAGGCACTAATTCCCATACTTCAAGTCGATCAAATTCATGGATTTCATCCTGCATAGCCTGGAACCAGCAATCTTTAGTCATTGCTTCTTTGGCATCTTTTGGTTCGACTTTAGACAGTACGGAATTGAAGAAGCACCATAGTGCATCAGTGGCTAGTTGATTACGTGTGGATACTGGACGTGAAGGATTGCCTATGATGTTGTCGATTGGATGATCACTGGTCCATTTCCTGAGATGGTCGTGAGGTTGATGGTTATGAACGGACGTAGCAGTGCTGTGTTCCTCAGGTAAGGATGTGTCTGATGAATGTTCAGGAGCAAATATGTTTTCAAAAGGAACCTCTTCAACAGGAGCAAAAGGATTAACTTCCAAAGAATTATTATCTGAAGATTCTTGCGTTACTGGAGTAGTTTGAGTGTTTGATGACGAAGGCGATTGACTGGCAGCAGGAGCATTGTGACTGACTGATACTGAAGCTGCAGGACCTTCTGAACCTTGTGGGGCTTGAACCTCATTCATAGGAATTATTGCTGGTTCACTCGGGATGGTTCCATTCGTTGGCTCAAAGTATTCATCAAACATAGGATCGAATAACTTTTTCAACTCCTCACATGTAGGTAGCACATAAGAATCTGCAGGCGTGGAATTCTGTACAAGTCCTGAACTAATGGGTCCAGGAGACAAAAGGTGAAGATCGGGTCCAGAACTGATTTGTCCTGAAACAGGTAGCTCACTCAGCTCATCGAACGTAACATGAATGGTTTCCATGATTTTACGGGTCCTTTTATTGTAGATTCGAAACCCTTTACTGTCTGGTGCATATCCAACGAAAATACCTATATCTGCTTTAGCTCTTAATTTTCCCAGGTCTTGACTATCGTTAGTTGGATAGCAAAGAGCACCAAACACACGCAGAAAGGAAAGATCTGGTTTCTTGTTATGAATTAACTCGAAGGGAGTCTTCTCATGAACCGGATGAATTAGGGATCGGTTTTGAGTGTAACATGCTGTTGCTATAGCTTCTGCCCAGAGAAACATCGGTGTCTTTGAAAATATAAGCATGGTTCTTGCAGCCTCCACCAGAGTACGGTTCCTTCGTTCAACCACCCCGTTCTGTTGAGGCGTGCGAGGGATACTTTTCTGATGCGTGATGCCAATACTTTCATAGAAATTACGGAGTTGTTGGTTAACAAACTCAGTACCATTATCTGTGCGGATGATTCTGACAGTTTTATCTAGCCTTACTTGCAGCTGTTTTATCAGTTTAATGATAACCTCTGGAGTTTCGTCCTTGGTTCTCAAAAACTTTACCCATGTGAACCGAGAATAATCATCTACTATCACCAGAACATACTTCTTTCCATTTATGGTTTGTATTCTCATTGGACCGCACAAGTCCATGTGGAGGGTGTGAAGAACTTCCAAGTTGGTGTTGACGGTTTTAGGCTTGTGGGTTTGTTTCTTGCTTTTACCCAGTTGACATGCAGAGCAGAGATGATCTTTCTCATATTTCAGTCTGGGCATCCCTCTAACAAGATCTTTACGGGAAAGATTATTTATGGTACCGAAGTTCAAGTGGTTCAAACGACGATGCCACAGCCATGATTTTGTTTTAGAGGCTTTAGAAAGCAAGCATATTGGAGAGGACTTCAACATTTCTTCAATTGAGATGGTGTATAGATTGGTGCCCCGACTGCCCTTGAGGAGATCTAAACCATCCAATTCTCTGACGAAACATGTATGCTTTCTGAAAGCCACTTCCAGATCTGAATCACAAAATTGACCCACAGAAAACAGATTGTGTCCTAGTCCTTCCACATAATATACCCTTGAGATTACACTATTACCAAACACATAATCTCCATAACCCATAATAGCACCAAAATGGTCGTTCCCAAATCTAACTGTCCCGATAAACTTTTTCACGAAGTTCTTGAGCCGTGAGCGATCTCCAGTCATATGTTTTGAGCAGCCTGAGTCCAAATACCACAGGACGATTTGTACGACCTGCATTTGAAACCAGACAACAATGGATAACTGAAAAATGTGGATCCCCAAGTGCAATTGGGGTCCATTTGGTCAGCACACACATATTCAGGAACCACAGATTTCACAGATGCTACTATCTTTACTGTGGAGACAGAACTTGAGACAGGACAAGACCTAGATGGAAGGCATTGTGATTCTAAAGGCAAGATTCTACCAGTTGGTCTCCATTCCTTCTTCTTCACAATTTTATGCATATTCATTTTAGGTAATGGTCTCTGTTTTCCTAAGTTGAATTTCCTTCCAGTGGGTCTCCATTCCTTAACTTTTACAATTTTATGCTTATTCATTTTAGGTAACGTGCACTGTTTTCCTAAATTGAATTTCCTTCCAGTGGGTCTCCATTGATAACCTACGCTAGCAAATGTTTTTCCTGTAGCTTTCCAAACCTTTTTGCATGCTTCAGATATCCTACCATTCTTAACATGGGATGATGCAGAAGACATCAGGAAAGACACAACACATTCATCATGATTAGCAGAAATTAAACAATTGTCGCAAGTTTTACAGATAGCATTAGAATTCGAATTAATTACAGTACTTTTGATACTAGAATCAACACGATTCATCCTACTCATTGTAAACTTATTGTTCCTAGGTTGGGCTTCTACATTCTTCAAGTGATCATTCTTAGCTGGCGCAGTCATATCCTTTCTTTCATTTCCTCTAGACCTTGACCCGCTAGCTTGGGTGTCACTTTTTACTCCTGTAGAAGCATCGAAGGTAACATTAGTTTGTTTTTCTGTCACATGCCTTCCTGATAATGATGTGTTGGGTTCTGATGTTTTGGGTGGTAGGTCAAAGGCTACATACTTGTTCACAACATTGGATGATGATGCAACAGATCTATCTCTATGGCCTCTAAACTTAGGAATTGAGCCTATGGCATATTCTAAGTTTTCCTGAATCCTTTTCGTGAGTTTGCATGCATAGACAACCGCTTGATCAAGTGGCTTATCATTCCTATCCTCTTCAACTACCTCACGAAGTGTGTCAAGACCTTCTCTAAGATGATCTAGATATGTTTGATGGGCAAGGCTGTTATTTCTAAGCTTAAACGGAATACGCCCAACATCAACATCATACTTTTTACAATCAGTAGCCTTTGGTGTATCACAATTACAAGTGGTGCATGGCATTTTACCTTTCACCCGAGCCTTAAGATTCTCAATTTCATTTGTCAAAGAGGTTATTTGATCATTATGATTGCTTCTTGTAACTTTAATAGAATCATATAACTCTTTGAAATGTTGTTTAACCTTTGAATTTTCTTCTCGATAACACTCATTTTCATAATGTAACTTATTTATGGTGTTTTGATATTGAAAATTCTGAGAATCTGAAGACGAAGGTTTATTGGTGCCATATACTTCACACTTGTTGGATTTCAATTGGGCAATTTGGGCCCTCAGCAGTCGAATCGTGTTCGTGTGAGCTTGAATTGTCTCATCACGTTTGCTTAATTCAAAGTAAGTATCAAACTCAGGAGCATTCGAGGATGTCTTGACATTTGATATTTTGCATTTTTCTTCTAAGTGTTGATGTTTGAGTTGCAAATTCAGATAATCAACTTCTAGTTTTGAAAAACGTTTAACCATGTTATCATGGTCATCATTTTGAATTTTTTCAAGCAATTTCAAATTCTCCCCCTCAAGCTCAACAACACGATTCTGGGTGACATTTAACGCAATAGCATACTCATTAAATTGACAAGCAGACAATGCAGAATCAGTGACAGTGTAAAATACATCTTGTGCAATACATTTAGCAATCAAGTTGTCATTAGTGATGAGTATGTTTTTTCTTTCAATCTCACGACTCTTAAGTTCTATTGCATGTTCATTCACCTCATTTTCCATATCTTTAAACACTACTTTTATTTCATTTATTTCGGCTTTAAGGGCAGTTTGCAACCCTTCAAAGTGTTCTTTAAGTAGATTAAAGAATGGCATGACCTCAGTTAAGTAACACCTTTTTGCATGTTCAAAACACCTTTCCCCCTCAGTAATGCCAGTGGGTGTGATTCTCTTCTTACATGTTTTATCGAAATCAGCAAACAGTTGCCAAAGCACATATAAGCTAATAAAGGTTTTGCATTCAGTGGGAAGAGACAAAGGCACCAAATTCCTAGGTGTATTGGGAGGATACACCGTTATGGACGCAACTTTTCTAATGAGGGGGGTGTTGGCCTTAAGTTTTTCTACCTTAAGTTTTTCATTATCTTGTTTCCAAAATATCTGCTCAGGTGTTAACTTCATTTGAGGAGCAAACACAGTCAAACGATTTTCTTCATAATAATCATGGGGTTTGATTATTATTCGTCTGGCTATGCACTCAGGATCCCTCATTTTCACATTCATTTTTTCCCTCGTATTATCACTCAACTCATCCTCTTCATCAGTGTAGATATGCTCAGGTTGGTCATGAATAGGCTTAAGCATCACATTACCATCATATAGGGCTGGTTGAAGTACTTGCATGTCCCTAAGGATGGTTGACTTAGGTTCACCTATCATGATTTTACTGTGCTTATCACTCAACTTTCTGTGCTTATGAATCATTTGAGCAGTTTGTATAGTTTGATTTTGTGTGTACAACTTATCTTCAAGCTTATTTTTTAACGTCTTGAGTTTAGAGAAATCATTTAAAAGAGTTGTTTCTTTTTGTTTGAATTCTTGCTTAAGTGTGGTTACACACTTTTGTGCTTCCTGTTTCTGTTTGACAGACTCTTCTAGTTGACTTTTCAAAGAACTCAACTCTAATTTTAATGTTTCTTCTCGCACTCTAGACTCTTTAATAAGTGTACTCATTTGACCTTCTAATTTCTGCTCACGATCATTAAGCTCAAACTTAGCACGCTGTTCATACATAGCAACTTGTTCTTTATAGATGTTTAGTCTAGTGATCAAGTTATCATCAGGGACATGCAATTTGTTCTCATGGTACGCACATGCATTATCTACACAACCCGCATTATCTAAGGCACATACATTACTCATAGCACACACATCATTATTGACAAAGGATTCACCATTTGATACATCAGGAGAGTTGTTGCTATTCAAATACTGTTCATATGAGACAATATTGCTATTTTCCATATCAACATCACTTGAGTCAGAAACAACTGCCTGATGTACTTCTTCGGGAATCTGTTGTCCCTCGACAATATTATATGTGTCATAAATTTTTAGTACCTCAGATATCACAGATGCATTAGAAGGACCAGCTTGACGAGATGAGGCCAGGGAAGACAAGTTAGCCATGAAGATTGTTTGAGCAGTAGGTTCATCATCCACATCAGAGTCAAATGCATCACAGTCATCTGCCTTGAAGATGTTAGGATCATTAAGTGCTAGATCCTGAACAGGTTTCTCATCCACATCTTCATCAAAAGTATTTCCTCCATCTCCTGCCAAGAATAATAACTCTTCCTCATCCAATACAGCTCCATTTTCTTGAGCTTGCATTAACAGCATCTTGTCTTTGAAGTAATCTGAGTTCTGAGGACGTTTAGGTTGATTGCAGTTTCTAGCAATGTGTCCAAGCCCCCCACAATTATAACACTTGATCTGTTTCCCTTGCCCTGATTGGCATTCCCTGCTCTATTCTGCACAAAACCTCGACCCATGTTTCTACCAGCTCTCCCTTGCACATTCTGAACCACAATTTTCCCATCCTCCACCATTGCTAGATTGCGTGGGTTGGAAGAATTCCTTAACTGATTGTTGGTCTGTGGGAGTGATGCTTGAAACTGTTGAACCAGTAGAGAAACTTGATTGGTAAGGTTATCAATCATTTTGTCGGTCTGAGAGTAGCCTGAGTCAAGTTGTGAACTCATAGCAGGTACTTGTGAGTGAAGTTGGTGATAGCTTGGATTGGATGATGATTGGATTGTTGGTTGTACATTTGTCATGAAAGCCAGTGGGTCATTCGTAGTTGAAGGATTCAACTTTTCTCTCAGCACCCGATCATAGGCAGCATGCTTCTCATGTTGTTGCAGGTAAGCATACAGCTGTTGATTGCGTGGTTTTGTAACCTTACAACAGGTTTTACCTCTCGAGGGATCTCAAGAGGCTTACAACCCCACCAGGCAGTGTACCTGACCGATGTAGTATAGTGTAGTGGTAAGTACGGGGGATTGATCGTTCTCCACAGGGAATAGTGTTCGTTAGGTATGAAAGGCTACTCTAATTAGGTCTAAGGGTTGAGGAAGATTCTTTTTATGTTTTTATAGTTTTATGAAAGCAAGTAAAATCTCGGGTTTGAAGGAGTGGGCGGAATTAGTTGCTAGTCAACTAACCCAAATGACTACGAATGCAAATAAAATAAAATAACAAAAATGAAATGTGGTGAGAAACTTATGTGTAGAGAAATGTGTTTACTTAGATTTCCTTACTCCCTAACTATCTTTTACCGGTTAATTAGTGTGTATTAGTCGCGTGGATGACGGGTGTATTCCTTAATACCATTCGTGGGGTGGCGTACTTACTTCCCCAACTCTACAAGCTCCTACTTCACTCCTATGTCGAGCCGGCTAGGAAGCTCCTAACATGGGATCACTAGAATTCGCTTGTGCATTAAATACAACCATAAAAACCTTTAGTACGCGTTTGGTTCATGTTTCTTAAGACGTTCAAGCAAGTTACCGAATAGGAAGTTAGCCAGTTTTCTTAAGCCTAACATAGATAAACAATCATCCAATACAACTAACAACACACTAACAACCAATAATCAATAGCTAGGTTTCATTAGATCTAAGCAAACACAAGATAAAATTAGCCTAACATGTTAAACAAAAGACAAGCATAAGATAGAATCAAACAACACATAGACATATTGAATGATTAATTGATAACTTATCTTTCAATGAAACATGGAAGATCTCAAGGCAAAAAGCCCTGAAAAAGTAGCTAAAATCGTCTTAGGGTTTTATCCCAAAATTCCACACACTAAGCTCTCTCTCAATGACAAAAAATTAGAAAACTATATATAGATTTTTGGATCTGACGGCGTCACCTTATGCATTGTGACGCCGTCACCTCGCCGCTTTTAGGGTTCCCGGGTGACCTTCTTGACGCCGTCCCTCTTTAGCTCTTCAAAAATCCATTCTGGCCTATCAAGGCTTGACGCCGTCGGATCATGAACGTGACGCCGTCCCCTTATGATTTAAGCCGTGACGCCCTTGATTTAGTTAAAGCGTGACGCCGTCAGAATTCTCATGCTAACTCACTGGCCCGTCATGAGTAAATTTCACATCCAACTTTTCTTGCCAAGGCATGACGCCGTCCCATGTTAATTGTGACGCCGTCAAGAGTAACTTTTAGCCGATTCTTGAGACTTTGCCGTTTTCTTCACTTTAATGCTCCAAAAACGTCCAAAATGCCTCCTTTTCCAGATTTCTCCTCAAAAGTACCTAAAATGACAAAAGGAACGATTTAGGGCAATATTTAATCAAATAAATACGATTTCGGGCTTAAATGACCCCTTAAAAGCGGTACACTTTTCGCCTCATCAAATACCCTTACACTTGAGATTTGCTTGTCCTCAAGCAAATGCGCTTTTATTCTTAATCAAAATACAAGTTAGGGGTCATTTAATGCTAACATAAAAGTAATTACAGTAAATATTCGTTCCACTTCAATCATAATAAGCACGGAGATTACATACTAGCACCTCACAAGTAGTGTTTAGATACTCACATCTCTCAAGTGTCATCAAAATAAATCTCATAAATGAAAACGGAAAATATCTCTCACTACCTGTCATAGCAAATAGATTACCATAGGCTTGGGAAAGGATCGAAAACCTCCTCCACTAGGCGTAAGCACCTAAGATAAACTATCAAAGAGGGCTTTTAAATGGGTTATAACGTTAGGTGTAGGGAAAAGGAAAACACGGTTTTGTTGGATACGGGATATTTTACTGGTGGCGAGTTAAAGATCTTGATCAATTACATGTACTATACAATGTTGCTAAGCCAAGACTAGACTCAATTTTAAGCTAGAAACAAAATAACAAAATAACAAAAACATAAAGATAAACATAAAATGAAACGGGATGGTAGTCCGTATGTTTTTTTCTACTTTTCATTTTCTCATTTTTTTGTGTTTTTCTTGATTTTTTTTTTTTTTTTTTTTTTTTTTTTTTTTTTTTTTTTTTTTTTTTTTTTGACATACATTCTTGCCCTACCATCCATAATAATACATCATAGGGGCGTTGCATTCCCCTTACACTTGAACTTTTACATAACTTTACAAATACTAATCTAATGACTCGAATTAAGATAATTGAAACACTTGGAGTACTTTTAAAATATTTAGCACATATGGGGGTAATAAATGATGTTCTTCCCCGTTACTCCATTACACTAGTACTTTACCCATGAGTCCCAATCGTCCCAAAACAATATGTACAAGGATATGACTCGACTTAGCAACCATGTAATCAATTAGATAATTAACTTGGGTTTAAACAAATGTTGACACAATAATGCACTAAAGATGAGTGCATACAAGGTAGGCTAAGGCGATTTGGGTGTACATTTTAGTGGGGTGTAACAAATTCTTCCTTTAAGTAAAATGCTTAAAGGTCGAAACGAAAAGATAGGCTCTGAGGGGTGTACTAGGGGTATCGTGTACTAAAAATGAGTACAACGCAAAGGGTGTGGGAGAATTACTTGACCAATGTAGCCAAAGTAATTATAACAAAAACACAGGTGTAAAACAATGGGTTAATCCTAATGCCTCTTATCATGTAGTAAATCTAACTACACGAATGTAGTCTCACTTGTGGCCTCGGAATGGTCCTAACGCAAGTTCTAGAATCTAAGTGCTACCGGTACACACATCATAGCATAAATGCTTTTCCTACCAATTCTAGGGGCGAACCTCACATATTTGGGGTGGAAAATTTTTTAGTGGTACGGTTTTTGTGCTAGTCATATAACTCCTATCCGTGAGACGCTCATTAAGATCAAAGTTTCACTCCTATATGTTGTAAAAAATTTTAAATTTGGCACTAAAATTACCTTAACAAGTATTTCTCTCAGTTTTATTACACATCTACTATTAAACAAACAAAAATCAAGCGCAATTGTATTCTCTAAAATCGTACTTTTACCCTCCCCTTACACTTAAGATGAACATTGTCCCCAATGTTCAAATAACAAGATGTAAAAGTAAATAAGGTAAAAGAATGAAATCAAATACTCCCCTGATTCGCTCGGTGGATAATGAAATTACACGGTTAAATCTTCCTCCAAAGAGAATGTTGAAGCTCCATGACTAATGCATCGCCATAAGCTTGATTCCATAAACATTTCCTTGTCCAAAATAACCTGTTAACCTGAGAAAACAAACACGAAAACCTGCATAACATCGGCGGGAAAAATCTATATATAAGGATATAATGCTTGTGGAATGATAATTTTGCAGATTCCTGGAGATTATAAGTTGGAGATTTAATAAAAACTTTTTATGAAAACAAAACTTTCAAAAATTTCTGGAAATTAAATCTGACGCCGTCAGGTTATAACTCCTGACGCCGTCAGAAATGACCTGACAAAAATTTTCGTTTTAAGTTTCCGGAAAATTTCTGGAAAAACCTTTTACCTTACTTCCTGGAAATCCTGCAAAACATCATTATGACTTGATACAAGCATTTGACTCAAACAAATACTAATATGTATGCTAATTTATTATTATTACGATTCATGTTAATTTGTGTTCTAATAAACCGATTTAGATTTCCCTTACACTTATCTTTTGCAAAATACCTTTATATGTAGTTAAGACGAAGTTAAAAACAAAATAAAGCATTTTCACAAATTAGTTTTTAACATGAACCAATAATAATAAAAATTAAACACACATACGGAAACAAATAAAAACAAACAAACAAATAAATAAACACATAAAGCAAATAAAACAAATAAAGCTTGGGTTGCCTCCCAAGAAGCGCTTTTCTTTATTAACGAGTCTTGTAGCTAGACTCAAAGTCACGCACATTACGTGACTCCATCATCGGTCACGGTTCCTAGGCCATTCTCCTTCCCGGTTTTATATTCCGGTCCTAATTTCAAACAATCCTTGTAGAAACCGAATATCCTTTCCATAACATAGTCTACTCCTTTACTTCTATCCTCATCATTCCTATAGTAGACCGCTTGCTTAAGCTCCTTCTCAACATTTGACAAGTGTTGGAATTGTTCTATCTTATATGGCATTTGGTAGCTTACTTCATCGGTCTCATCCTTAAATCTAACTATCCCTAAGGAAGGTTCATAAGTCATTCTAGAGACCTCAACAAATGGTTTTCCAAAAACCACTTGAGTCAAGGATGCATCGACTATTGGGCGGATATCTTCTACAATTACAAAGTCGGTGACATAGGTGAAGTTTCCTACATAAACCGGTAATCCCTTAACTCTTCCCGTGAAGTTACTCATCCAACCCTTGTCAGGGAGCATCCTATACCCAAGTTGATTTTTCATTATCAAGTTGTAGTGGGCTCTAGTCATGATGTTTATGGGCGATCTAAGGTCGATGTAAGCTTTCCACACATGTAGATGTCCGATGTTGCATGGTATGTTGAGATTAGAAGGGTCGCCTATTTCTATGATTGGTCTACCTAGGAAGTATGGTGTCTCGGGGTCATCGAATAGGTTTGTATGATATGCACGCTCTTCCTTAGTGGGTAGCCTATTGAAGTAGTCCTCATCATCATCTACTTCTTCAATCTCACTTGTCCTAACTTCCTTATCAACCTCGACTTTCCTATCCTCATCCTTAGGTTCACTATTATCCTCATTCCTATCAATTGGTTTAATAGTGACAATGTTGACAAAGTGGACGTGTTTGGATGAAGAGGGGTCTTTTACTTGGGGTCCGCTATTTGTGTTCCTAGCGTCCTTATGTGGAGGTGATAACACTTGGTTATTGAGGGCTTTCAACAAGTTGTCAATTTTATTGGTCATCTCAGTTTGTTGTTGATTGAATTCGGTCTCGAATCTAGCTATCCGAGCTTCTTGAGATGCCATAAATTGGGAAATCAATCCTTCAAAGTTATTGGTACTACCATTGCCGGAAGGATTGTTGCTGAAAGTACGGTTCGAGTTGGAACCGCTTGATTGGAAACGATTAGGTGGGTTGGAAGAATTGGTTTGTTGAGAGTTTTGGTTTTGTTTCCACCTAAGGTTCGGGTGATTTTTCCATGAGGGGTTGTATGAATCACCATAATGGTTTGGCTCGGGTTTGAAAGTGTACCACTTGTCTCCCGCTCCGTCGGTACGCGAGGATGCGTAGTCCACAAAAGCTTGTTCGGGGAGTTCCATGCAATCACGAGTGTCGTGGGGACCACTACATAATTCACATGAGGAAGTGATTTTGTTCACTTGGCTTGAAGATTTAGGAGCCTCGTAGGATTTCATGAGAAACTTGACTTGGTCTTCAAGTTCTATGATCCTACGGTCGGAAGTGCTTGAATTGTTCGAAGGCAAAGATATTGCCTTGACCGTTTTATTCAAATCACGGGGATCACTCCAACTTTCGTTGTCATAAAGAGCAAGATCCTCTAGGAGAGCCCATGATTGTTCCGCACTTAGATCACGTAGCTTGCCACCGGCCGATTGGTCAATGGTTTGCCTCGTGGAGAGATTGATATGGTCATAGAAGATTTGGACTTGGAGCCAAAGTTCTATGCCATGGTGAGGGACTTTTTGGAGTAAGTCCTTGAATCGAGTCCATGCCTCGTAGAGAGTTTCGCCTTGACGTTGTTGGAACATCAAGATATCATTCCTTAGCTTGGTAGTTCTTCCCGGTGGGAAAAACTGAGCAAGGAAACGAGTGGTGAGATCATCCCAAGAGGTAATGGATCCTGCGGGTTGACGTTCTAGCCACTGACTAGCTTGGTCCCGCAAAGAGAATTGGAAGAGACGCAATCGGGTCGTCTCTCGAGTGGCAACATCAAGGTCTATAGAATCAACGATTTTAAGAAAGTCCTTGAGATGTTGATTAGGATCTTCAGAACGAAGTCCATGGAATGCGCATCCACTTTGCACCAACCGGATGGTGTCGGATCGCAAGGGTGTGATATCGGCTCCTTGAGTGAGCTCAATGGTGTTTCGATAGCCATGGTGGCTAGGACGGGAATACTCTCCTAAAGTACGGGCTCTAGGAGGTGGTGGTGGTTGTTGTGGTGGTGGGTTGTGGGGGTTAAGGATATTACCATCTTCCATGATGTCGGATGGTATGGTTACGAACAAAGACACGAAGAAAATAGATAGACTAAA
Source organism: Artemisia tridentata subsp. tridentata (assembly GCA_021014915.2). NCBI lineage: Eukaryota > Viridiplantae > Streptophyta > Magnoliopsida > Asterales > Asteraceae > Artemisia > Artemisia tridentata. Next base: position 143,319,973 of record CP139509.1, read on the forward strand.
GAAAACCTAGAAAAATAAAATAAAAATCTCACTAGAAAGGAATCTAGTGAGTAGACCTAATAGAAATAAAAAATTCAACCTAAACAATAACTATTCCCCGGCAGCGGCGCCAAAAACTTGATTGCGTGGTTTTGTAACCTTACAACAGGTTTTACCTCTCGAGGGATCTCAAGAGGCTTACAACCCCACCAGGCAGTGTACCTGACCGATGTAGTATAGTGTAGTGGTAAGTACGGGGGATTGATCGTTCTCCACAGGGAATAGTGTTCGTTAGGTATGAAAGGCTACTCTAATTAGGTCTAAGGGTTGAGGAAGATTCTTTTTATGTTTTTATAGTTTTATGAAAGCAAGTAAAATCTCGGGTTTGAAGGAGTGGGCGGAATTAGTTGCTAGTCAACTAACCCAAATGACTACGAATGCAAATAAAATAAAATAACAAAAATGAAATGTGGTGAGAAACTTATGTGTAGAGAAATGTGTTTACTTAGATTTCCTTACTCCCTAACTATCTTTTACCGGTTAATTAGTGTGTATTAGTCGCGTGGATGACGGGTGTATTCCTTAATACCATTCGTGGGGTGGCGTACTTACTTCCCCAACTCTACAAGCTCCTACTTCACTCCTATGTCGAGCCGGCTAGGAAGCTCCTAACATGGGATCACTAGAATTCGCTTGTGCATTAAATACAACCATAAAAACCTTTAGTACGCGTTTGGTTCATGTTTCTTAAGACGTTCAAGCAAGTTACCGAATAGGAAGTTAGCCAGTTTTCTTAAGCCTAACATAGATAAACAATCATCCAATACAACTAACAACACACTAACAACCAATAATCAATAGCTAGGTTTCATTAGATCTAAGCAAACACAAGATAAAATTAGCCTAACATGTTAAACAAAAGACAAGCATAAGATAGAATCAAACAACACATAGACATATTGAATGATTAATTGATAACTTATCTTTCAATGAAACATGGAAGATCTCAAGGCAAAAAGCCCTGAAAAAGTAGCTAAAATCGTCTTAGGGTTTTATCCCAAAATTCCACACACTAAGCTCTCTCTCAATGACAAAAAATTAGAAAACTATATATAGATTTTTGGATCTGACGGCGTCACCTTATGCATTGTGACGCCGTCACCTCGCCGCTTTTAGGGTTCCCGGGTGACCTTCTTGACGCCGTCCCTCTTTAGCTCTTCAAAAATCCATTCTGGCCTATCAAGGCTTGACGCCGTCGGATCATGAACGTGACGCCGTCCCCTTATGATTTAAGCCGTGACGCCCTTGATTTAGTTAAAGCGTGACGCCGTCAGAATTCTCATGCTAACTCACTGGCCCGTCATGAGTAAATTTCACATCCAACTTTTCTTGCCAAGGCATGACGCCGTCCCATGTTAATTGTGACGCCGTCAAGAGTAACTTTCAGCCGATTCTTGAGACTTTGCCGTTTTCTTCACTTTAATGCTCCAAAAACGTCCAAAATGCCTCCTTTTCCAGATTTCTCCTCAAAAGTACCTAAAATGACAAAAGGAACGATTTAGGGCAATATTTGATCAAATAAATACGATTTCGGGCTTAAATGACCCTTAAAAGCGGTACACTTTTCGCCTCATGTTGTTGCAGGTAAGCATACAGCTGTTCATAGTTAGTCTCCCTTAAACCTTTGTTGAGTTTGACGGCAGTAACAAATCTGTCCCATTCCGGAGTCATGTTGTTCACAAACTTTGAGTTAAGTTGGATGTTGGGCATAGTCATTCTGATCATCCTCATATCATTCACCAACTTATGAAATCTCACATAGTAATCTGTGATATTTTCTCCTGGGTTCATTTTGAAATGCTCGAACTCATCATACAGCTGTGACTCTCGATCTTCCTTTGTGAGTTCTGACCCTGCCAACAACATTTTAACGTTGTCCCACACAGCCTTGGCTTCAGTGTTAAAATTGATGAGCTTGTATACATCCTTTGGAAGACCTTGAATAACTATGTTGGAGGCTCTAATATCGGCATCATACCTCTTCTTTTCTTCTTCATTAAGATCATTGTAGTTTCTAGGTCTGTCGATGCCCCAAGTTACAGTACCATCTTCACCAGTTGTAACAACGTCTCTGGTGGTACCCATCTGATAAGGTCCTTCGTCAATTGACTTAAGAATGTTAACACCATTATCTTTTCCCAAGCAGTAAAGTCTAATTCGTTGTGCCCAAGACTCATAATCCGTCCTATCTAGCATAGGTGGACGAGTGTCAGATCCTGCTGCTTGAATATCATCTGATGATGTACCTGATGTGGTAGCCATAGTAACTACGGGATTTTACTGATCTTGTGATTTAACCGAGAAATCGAATCTTTCGCGGGAATTTCTAAAATCACCAAGACACAAACCGCCTAGACAAACCGCGTAGACACAAACCGCGTATGTGCCTAAGAGACAAACCGAGTTCACACAGGAGACACAAACCGCGTTGACACAAACCGCGTATGTGCCTAAGAGACAAACCGAGTTCACACCAAAGATACAAACCGCGTTGACACAAACCGCGTGTGCGCCAAAGAGACAAACCGAGTTCACACCAAAGACACAAACCGCGTATTCGCCAAATAGACAAACCGAGTTCACACCGGATATACAAACCGCGTATGTGCCAAGAGACAAACCGAGTTCACAATGGAGATACAAACCGAGTTCACACTAGATACACAAACCGCGTAGACACAAACCGCGTATACGCCTTAGGGACAAACCGAGTTCACACTGGAAGTACAAACCGCGTAGACACAAACCGCGTATACGCCTTAGGGACAAACCGAGTTCACACTGGAAGTACAAACCGCGTAGACACAAACCGCGTACGCACCGTAGAGACAAACCGCGTTGGCACAAACTTCCAAACCTGTCACTATCAATGCCGTTTGTCCTTTTGCCTAAACTAGTATAAAGACAAACCGCGTACCCGATGCTACACAAACCGCATTCAAGAACGTCCAAACTACACAAACCGCATTCAAGAACACTTCCACAAAAAACCCACGAATTGCTCCAAAATCACCACACGGTTCTTGGATCTGTGAATCCAAACACCAAATACCACTCTAATACTAATCTTAATCAAGAAAGTACAAAGTAAAACAACTTCTAATCACTAAACAAAGTACAAAATGAGATTTATGCTACTAAACAAACAAAATAAAAAAACTTAAAACTACAAGTCGAACCAACAAGAAAACCTCAAGAACTACACAAATTCGTGAATACCAACTCTCATGGACCTAACCATGGCTCTTGATACCAATTGTAGGGTATTCACAATGCAAGAATCACTTGTATGAGGCTTGTATGGATCGAATAGAGTAAGATTTCTAGAGAGAAGTGGGAGCCTTTTAGAGAGAGAAAGTAACTAGTGATATATTAGATTGAAAAGGTCCAACCCTTCCCTTGTGTGGGAAGGGGTATATATACTACTACATATTATGTCCCTAGTGGACTGTGGAGCGAGCTGACAGAGGGTAAAGACCCGACCCACTCCACAATAGTAATTAATAACTAAGCTACTAATAATATTACTGATAATCTAATGAGCTATGATGATCTAATAAGTACTCGGGGTGACCGAGTCTTCTGCTGAATATTCATATTCCTAACACGCCGCATCTTACTTATTACATACGGCGCATCACTATCAAGATTTCACAAGATACGATCCAAGATACAAGAGGACATGCGCCGCATCTATAAATGGAGTTACGCCGCATCTTCTGGCGGTGTACGAATATTCCTGAATATATTAATCTTGGACCACACGCGAAGTTAAGTCAATGCGCCGCATCTACTTATTAGATGCGCCGCATCTTACCTCAGACAGAAACTATAAATACCCCAAAGTCAGACGACTTTAAGAGACTTTTGGTACGTACGATATTCGAAGGACAGAAGCCCTAGGCCGAATTCAGTCGAAGTAGCAGCACAAGACACACCTTGAACAAAGATACGAGAGCTGTAAGAAGGTCCTGCATGTATTCAATTCATTAAGTAGTTTTGTTTTATTGTATTAGTACACTTTAATTGATCAGGATTGATGGGCTTGTGTTATGTTATCATTCACTTCAACTCCCCTTAAAATTGCTTTCCCATTAATTAAAGTTTATATGTTGATGTCTTTGGTGACTTTTATTAGTGCATTGATAACCTCTGTGTCTAGCTGAGCATTGCTTGGGTCGCCATGCCCCTTCCTCGCCTATTTATTAGATCGCCTATGCATTCTATCGTCTGTAGAAAAGTAGGAAGAAAGATAAATGGGATAGTCATAAGTAATCATTAAGGGTTTACTCGCCGATAAGATTAGAACCAACGAGAAAGGACTTAATCTCGGTGCATTGCATCGAACTATACACTTCATATAAAACTAGCAATAAAACAAGTGACAAGCTACTTAACTATCAGGACAGGTCTTCTTATTGTCTCGAGTATTTATCTGTGTACGTGTGTGCTATTCGCTGATTTGTGCCTATTAGTTAGTTTATTATTTAATTGCAACCAAATCGTGCCAGTCTCTCAGGCTGAAACCCCCCTTGCGTTAAATTAGGTTGTATAGCTAACTTAAGATATTAAAATACTGATTAGAATAACTAGATAATACGTTCCACTCTTAGTGATCGACACTCTACTTACCATTATATGCATACTGACCGGGTACACTGCTCGTTAAAGTGTGTGTGTTATTGATAAGTCGGCTAAATATAAATTTAAAACTTGAATACTGCTAAAACCACAACGACATACCGTGGGTATAAATTAGAGCACTCGCACGCACGCACCAAGTTTTTGGCGCCGCTGCCGGGGAGTGAATTGTTATTATCTGTTAATTTGATTAGTATTTTAATTAGGTTTTTCTTTTTAATTTTTAATCTAACCGCTAACTTTGTTGTATATTAGGTAAATTTGCATTCATTGTATTATTTGCATAATTTTTTGTTTTGTGTGTTATTTGTTTGCTTTTATTTGTGTTTATTTTCGTTTGTGTTTATTATTGTTTTTATTTTTCGTATTTTCTGTGTTCTGCTATCGTTGTACTGAGCTTATTCAAACGATACGGCGCATCTGGTTTCTCAGATACGGCGTATTGCGTTTAATTCTTATAAAATACAACGCGTTTAATTAATTCGATACGACGCATCTTTCCCCAAGATACGGCGTATCTGTTTTTAATAAGAATTTTTTTTTCTAAACGTTAACGCGATACGACGCATCTGCTTTAGCAGATACGGCGCATCTATTATTTTAATTAAAAACAGTTTTCGAATTATTAAACAGATACGACGCATCGATTTTTATCGATACGGCGCATCTTCTGAATCAAAAATCTTGTATTTTGAAACGTAACGAAAATACGGCGCATTAACCTCTGTTAATACGACACATTTGATTTTAAATAAATATCGATTTTTTATAATTAAAACTGATACGACGCATTCTAACTTATTAGCGGCGTATCTATTTTCTGAATAAAATCTGATTAAATTTTAACGATTGTAAGATACGGCGTATCCAACTTTTTGGATATGGCGCATCGTCTGCAGATATCAGTAACTTTAATTTTTCGTATTCCGTTTTCGTTGTTAATTTTCTGATATATTACCTTCTTGAGCATACCCTACTGATGTTTTTGTGTTGATTTCAGGAAGTGCATGACCAGGAGTTCTACGAAGAACTTGATTCAACCTTTCAACGATCCTGAACGAGCCTTTCATTCGCTAAAAAGGCTTTTCAACACAAAAAGCTTTGATATCTCAAGTTCATTCGAGCTTGATTATTTTTCTGAAAAAAAAGAGGAAGAAGAAACAGAAACAATGAGCGAAAACACAACTATGGAGGAATACATGAACAAAACCCGTGCTGATTACACTTCAGGAGTTGCTAGACCAAAGTTTGATGATAAGTCAAAGTTTGAATTGAAGGGTCAGTTTCTCAAGGAGCTAAGAGAGAATGCTTTCAGTGGATCGGAACATGAGGATGCTAATGAGCATGTTGAAAAGGTCCTCGAGATTGCGGATTTGTTTACTTCAGAAGGAGTCACTGACGATCAACTCATGCTAAGAATCTTTCCACTTTCGCTAAAAGGAGCTGCTAACAAGTGACTAAGGAATGAACCTGCTAGTTCAATCACTACATGGGAAGATTTGAAGAGCAAATTCCTGAAGAGATATTGTCCACCTGCTAAGACTGCTAAAAAGATGAAGGCTATCAACAGTTTCAAGCAAGAGCCTGATGAAACTCTTTATCAAGCTTGGGAACAATTTAAAGATTTACTGGTAAAATCTCCTCAACACTATCTAACCCCTATGCAGGAGATAATATTGTTTTATCAAGGATTGGACGTGCCTACTAGACAAATCTTGGACGCTAAGGGATTTGTGCCTCAAATGAGTGCAACTAATGCTAGGAAAGCTATCCAAGAAGCTGCTGATCATTCTCAAAAATGGCACGATGGGACCTCTACTAGATCTAAGAGCAGCACTAATTTTGACGGGTTTGCTGCTATTCAAGCTCAATTGGATAAAATTAGTAGAGAGATGAAGAAGCGTGATGAAAAAGTGTATGCTACCCAAGTTGGATGTGAAAAGTGCGAAGGACCTCACTACACTAAAGATTGCCCGAATAAGAATGAAAGTGAGACGTTTGAAGAAGCATATTACACCCAATTTGGACAACCATTCCGACCTTCAGGAAGATTTAGGGAAGCCACCCCGGGATTCTATCAAAAGAACAACTTTAATCCCGCTTATCAAGAAAGGAGGCAGACTTTAGATGACACTCTAAAGCAAATTATGGCCGATGCTGCTAAAAGACATGAAGAGAATACTGCTATGATCAAAGAAATCCGAGCTTCAACGGACACTATTACAAGAAATCAAGGAGCTTCGATCAAAGCATTGGAACAACAAATTGGTCAAATGAGCAAAGTTCTTCAAGAAAGGGGATATGGAAGTTTACCTAGCTCAACTGAAACCAACCCAAGAGATCATGTCAAGGCCATAAGCACCACTGAAGAAGTCACTCCTAACATTCCTTTTCCTAGAAGACTGATGAATGGTAATGATGGTGCAAGACCCGAATTTTTCTTTAATTCTTCAATCAGTTTAAGGAGACTACTCAAAGAGAAGACAAAGATTGAAGAGGAGATCAAGGCTACAATGAAAGAGGAGAGCTCTGCAACCGACTTAAATGCCTTACCTCATAAAGAAAAGGACCCAGGAAGTTTTACTTTACCTTGTTCAATTAATGATATATCTTTCAATAATGTGTTAGCTGACTTAGGAGCTAGCGTTAGTGTAATGCCCCTTAAGACATTCACTACCCTAGGACTAGGAAAATTAGCACCAACTAAGTTACTTATTGAATTGGCTGACAAAACGGTAAAACGACCTAAAGGGATTGCTAATAATGTGCTAGTTAAGATTGAGAAGTTTATTTTCCCTGTAGACTTTGTTATATTAGATATGCCCGAGGATGTTAAGATTCCTTTAATCCTTGGAAGACCTTTCTTGTCTACTGCCCATGCTAAGATTGATGTGTTTAAAAGAAAAATCTCATTAAGGGTAGGGAATAATAAACTGGTCTATAAGTGCCAAGATCCTGTTAAAAGCATAATTAGAGGCGTCTATGTGCTAGGATTAAGAGAGCGTATGGACCTCGATCTTGAAGCTAGGCTTATGGGAGAAACATTGATTCAAAACAACTCAACTTATCCTAATCATGAGAACTTTGAGGAATTTATTGACCTTAATGTACCCACCGAACTTAGACGCGATATTGTTAATGATTCTGATGATGAGTGGTATGATTGCGTAGTGATTAACAAACGTAGGAGAATAGTTGAGAAAACGAATTTGAATAATGATGTGTTTATTGAACTACCACCCCACCTTGCTTATTTATGCCTATATGATAATAAGAATTTCCCGTCTATCATTTTGTCATCTCTGCCCGAAAGGGACAGAACTTTGTTTATACAGATATTAAAGAAGAACGGCGTGGAAATTAAGGACGAGCAAGGAATGTTCAATATTACTGAATTGGCGATGAGGGAGCACGATGTTTCCGACTCCTTCAATGATCGATATTAAAGAGCTGAACGTGAGTCTAACTTGAAGACTCTGGAATAAAGACAAGTGCTGACCGGGAGACAACCCGAAAATTTTTTACTATTCTGTTCTGTGTCGAGCCAGTCAGGCCCGCAGAGGATACGGCGCATCTCAATCCCAAGATGCGACGCATCTCCTGCAATGGTCATATCTTACTTTATTTTTCTGCATTTTTACTTTCGACTTTAAAACTTTTTATCAGTTTATTTTAATGCGGCGCATCCCTGGTTAAGGATGCGGCGCATCTTCTATTCTGATTCGTAATTATTCCAGGCTCGATACGGCGTATCTTCTTCCATAAGATACGGCGCATCGACTGACCTGATGATTTTCAGTTTTAATTTTTATGTTTTATTTTTCCTAACTACTAATGTATTATGCAAGTTTGAACCTTTCTTAACTTAGGTGTGTTTAAAGCCTTGGTGGTATTATAGATTCCTGCATTTCCTGTGGATACATCTATTATGAAGCTTAAACGTTCTAATCCACAAGAAGATGATTTTTGCTCTTATACAAATGGAGAATCATACCGAGCAAATCTCAGGGGAGTTTTTCTGTTATAATTCTTTTATTTTCCAGTTTTTAATCTTTTATACAAACAACGAGGACGTTGTTTAACTTAAGTGGGGGGATTGGAGAATTAGAACACTTAACACTTACTTGTCCTAAACTTTTCAAAATATGCTTAAAATGTGCTTAATATATCAAAATTTAAAATTTTTAGCATGTTTTTGTTTAAAGTCTAAGTTGCATAGCTGCACACATGACGTTATTTTCAAAAATTGTGATTTTTTCAAAAATTCACAAATCTATGAGTGTGCCGGTGACTTGTAAACTTTAGAACTTGGCTTGTATACTATTCGAGACCACCATAATAAGTATTATTTATATAATTGGAATGACTTGTCTAAATTGGTAAAATTCTTGGATTACACCCAAAAAGCCTATTATATGTTATGTGTTATTAGCTAACTACACTGGTTAGTTAACCCCCGTATAAACCCTTTTGTTACTCTCATTTTTAGAGTAAGATACCCCTAGAAAAACACTCAGAGCTATTCCTTTCGTTTCTTACACCTTTGTTAAAATGTTTCGTTACACCCTTACACCTTAGCCTACCCTGTAGATTAAAATCCGTGGTTGGTTAATTGCTTTAGGCAAAGTGTGTTTCCTTACATTACCTGTGTTCGCGTGCGTAATTCATTATCTATGGTTAGGTCGGGAAATTGCACAATGCAATTGGAGTGAAAGTAGATATTGTATATCTTTGAGTTTATTTTTTCGTGTGTTTACTACTTTCACTATTACCGTTGTTTCTGAAGTTATGAAAAGTATGGAAAAATTATCCAGAATTATCATTATATTGATATGGTGAAATTTTACACATCCATGTTTATGTTTCAAGTCAAAAAAAAAATAAAAATAAAAAATAAAAAATAATAAATAAATAAAAATAATAATAATAATAATAATAATAATAAGAAAAGAAAAAGAAAAAGGAAAAGTTGGATGTTTGTTTAACCAACTTATGTAAAGTTTTGTATTAAGTGGTCGATATCACCACTAGTTGTTATATATTATATCTATGGATTGAATGGGAGTTGGCAGTTATGGGAACGCCAACTAAAGGATATTCTTTGATTGAGATCTTGTTGAGTATAATTCGTGTCTACCTAAAAGCGTGTGTTTCAAGTGTTAAAGCGTGAGTTATTCAATGATATGAGTCTTATTCATGGGATGGTTGGGATAGTGATTAACCACACTTAGGATTTTAATTTATTTGTTTTGTTTATTTTTCATTTTACACCAATTTATATCCCAAATATTATCCATACCCTATATTATTCTTTATCCAAACCTTTGATTTATTGAGATTACGGATTTGAGCAATCTTAAGTATCGTAGTCGTGGATTCGGCTATGTATTTATGATTTTGTCGCCCTTTTTGATATAATATTATTGGTGAAGATTACTTGATCCTATCTTTAGCCTATTCGAGTTAAGGATTTGAGCAATTGCAAGTATCGTGTTCGTGGATTCGATCATGTATTTGTGATTTTGTCGCCTTTTCTGGAATTTGAGATCGATAGAGAATAAGGAGAATGATTAACCTTTAAGCCTACAAACCCTTTTTACCGCTTTAGACTTGTTATTCCTTGGCTTAAGTGGGAGAGATGTGTATACTTGCCAAGCTTATGATAGAATATTCGTCACGACTGGACAGTTAAACGATTAGATTTGCTTTCATCAAAATATTTTATTTTACTTCTAATTCGTTAAGTGTTTGGTTGTGTGATTATGACAAAAATGAATACATGCTTAAATATAAAAATAAATCCTAATATCTTTTAGGATACATTTTCATAAGATTAATTCTAAGGTTTACTTGGGGACAAGTAAAGTTCAAGTGGGGGGATATTTGATGAACTCAAATAAGTACATTTTATTACCGTCATTTATCCTATTTATTTGACTTGTTTTATTATATTATCTGTGAGAATTGATACGTTAATGTTTACTTTTGTAATTCTCAGGTAAAAACAAGTATTTGGTGAAACTTGGCGATTTTGGACTAATTATGGAGCAAAACAAGCAAGAAGTTAAGAGTCTACTAAAATGTACAAGATCAAGACTATTCTGCTCCAGATGCGCCGCATCTTACTTATTACATACGGCGCATCACTATCAAGATTTCACAAGATACGATCCAAGATACAAGAGGACATGCGCCGCATCTATAAATGGAGTTACGCCGCATCTTCTGGCGGTGTACGAATATTCTTGAATATATTAATCTTGGACCACACGCGAAGTTAATTCAATGCGCCGCATCTACTTATTAGATGCGCCGCATCTTACCTCAGACAGAAACTATAAATACCCCAAAGTCAGACGACTTTAAGAGACTTTTGGTACGTACGATATTCGAAGGACAGAAGCCCTAGGCCGAATTCAGTCGAAGTAGCAGCACAAGACACACCTTGAACAAAGATACGAGAGCTGTAAGAAGGTCCTGCATGTATTCAATTCATTAAGTAGTTTTGTTTTATTGTATTAGTACACTTTAATTGATCAGGATTGATGGGCTTGTGTTATGTTATCATTCACTTCAACTCCCCTTAAAATTGCTTTCCCATTAATTAAAGTTTATATGTTGATGTCTTTGGTGACTTTTATTAGTGCATTGATAACCTCTGTGTCTAGCTGAGCATTGCTTGGGTCGCCATGCCCCTTCCTCGCCTATTTATTAGATCGCCTATGCATTCTATCGTCTGTAGAAAAGTAGGAAGAAAGATAAATGGGATAGTCATAAGTAATCATTAAGGGTTTACTCGCCGATAAGATTAGAACCAACGAGAAAGGACTTAATCTCGGTGCATTGCATCGAACTATACACTTCATATAAAACTAGCAATAAAACAAGTGACAAGCTATTTAATTATCAGGACAGGTCTTCTTATTGTCTCGAGTATTTATCTGTGTACGTGTGTGCTATTCGCTGATTTGTGCCTATTAGTTAGTTTATTATTTAATTGCAACCAAATCGTGCCAGTCTCTCAGGCTGAAACCCCCCTTGCGTTAAATTAGGTTGTATAGCTAACTTAAGATATTAAAATACTGATTAGAATAACTAGATAATACGTTCCACTCTTAGTGATCGACACTCTACTTACCATTATATACATACTGACCGGGTACACTGCTCGTTAAAGTGTGTGTGTTATTGATAAGTCGGCTAAATATAAATTTAAAACTTGAATACTGCTAAAACCACAACGACATACCGTGGGTATAAATTAGAGCACTCGCACGCACGCACCAGTATTATGTGGCACAATTAGTCAAGAGAATAACCTTCAAGGACTAGAGTTGTAATATGTTAAATGTGTTATATAAAGCTAGTGTGGCTAAAGTAGGAGAAAAGAGACTAGATGGGCCATTCTTGCCATTAGCCTAAACTTATGCCTAGATAAGTTTTATCCAGGGAATTCTAGATTTCTCCATAATTATTATAAGGGTGTGCTTGGTCCGGTTTTAGGAGAGAAAAAGAAGAGGGAAAAATGCAAGTCTTGATGATCAAGTGTAGAGATTAAGTCCAAGATCAAGAATTCAAGCCTAGTGATAATCCTTATGCAAGTAAGTAATTTCAATCATGTTGAATTGATGATTTATGAATTAGGGTTTATGTACCTAATTTGGGAAAAATGGGTAAATGGTGGTTTTAAGATAATTAATGGGTTATAGTGTTTATGAGGTAAATTTATATGGGTTTAGTTAGTACTTTAAAGGGTGTTCATCATATGATCAAAGTATGATCATATGATGATCAAGTATGTTAAAAGGTGTGTCAGCTGTTATAGTTAATGGTTTTGAGTTAATAAGTGTTTATGAATGATGGTTGTGAAACTAGGAAGATGATGTTGATGACATATTGATGGTGATGATGTATTGATGGTGATGATAAAGGTGGAACCATGTTTGTAGCTTAGCTTTGGAAGCTAAGGTAAGTAACTTTGATTTATATATGTTTAATATGAATGTTCTCATGATATGTTGATGCGCGTGATGTGTCGTTGCGGTTTAGCAGTATTAATGCCTACTCAAGTTTTAAATTTATATTTAGCCGACTTATCAATAACACACACAACTTAACGAGCAGTGTACCCGGTCAGTATGAATATAATGGTAAGCAGAGTGTCGATCACTAAGAGTGGAACGTATTATCTAGTTATTCTAATCAGTATTTTAATATCCTAAGTTAGTTATACAACCTAATCTAACGCAAGGGGGTTCAGCCTGAGAGACTGGCACAGTTTGGTTATAATTAAATAGAAAACTAAACTAATGAGCACGAATCAGCGATTAACACACACGTACACAGATAGATACTTGAGACAATAAGAAGACCTGTCCTGATAATTCAATAGCTTGTCACTTGTTTTATTGCTAGTTTTATATGAAGTGTATATAATTAAACCTTTCTCGTTGGCTCTAATCTTATCGGCGAGTAAACCCTTAATGATTACTTATGTCTATCCTACTTTTCTAGAGACGCTAGAATAAATAGGCGAGGAAGGGGCATGGCGACCCAAGCAAGACTCAGCTAGACACAGAGGTTATCAATGCACTAATAAAAGTCACCAAAGACATCAACATGTAAACTTTAATTAATGGGAAAGCAATATTAAGGGGAGTGCATGATCTTCCGTAGTCACATGACACAAGCTCATCAATCCTGATGAATTAAAGCGTACTAAAACAATAAAACAAAACTATTTAATGAATTGAATACATGCAGGACCTTCTTACAGCTCTTGTATCTTTGTTTGAGGTGTGTCTTGTGCTGCTTGGTCGTCTGAATTCGGCTCTAGGGTTATACGTATGTATACTGGTCTCTCAAATTCGTCTGTCCTTGGGGTATTTATAGTTTCTGTCTGAGGGATCGATGCGGCGCATTGAGTTGATAGATGCGGCGCATTGACTTAACTTCGCGTGGGGTCCAAGATTAATATATTCTGGAATATTCGTACACCGTCTTCAGATGCGGCGTAACTTGATCTTTGTATGCGGCGCATGTACTTTAGCTGTCTTGGATTGTAACTGGTGAAATCTTGATAGTGATACGCCGTATGTTAGAAGTATATTGCGGCGTATCTGGAGTAGAACGAGCTTGATCTTCTTCTTTGACCAAAGTTTCATATGCGGCGCATGACAGAATTGCATGCGGCGCATTCTTCAAAGTCAGGCAATGGTCTTCGAATTCATCTAAGTATGATATTGCGTCGTATCTGTTGAGTGAGATACGACGCATCTTCTGGATTTCAGTAGACTTTTGACATCTCGCTTGTTTTGCTCCATAATTAGTTCAAAATCGCCAAGTTTCACATAATGCTTGTTTTTACCTGAGAATTACTAAAGTAAACATTAATGTATCGATTCTCATATATAATATAATAAAACAAGTCAAATAAATAGGATAAATGATGATAATAAAATGTACTTATTTGAGTTCATCATATGTGTTAATGAATAAGTTGATAGGATTAAGCCTTGGATTAGGAAGTGGGTTAATAGGAGGTAGGTAAATGAGCTAGGGTCAAGAGATAGGATATGAGGTTGAGGGGTCTAAGGTAAGTTCATGTTTGCTTTGTGTATAATGTTGTTATGTTATTGTGGTATGATTATGTTGTTGAGATGATAATGGTAATGAAGTTGTTTTGGTTATGAGCCGGATGGTTAAAGGTGCTCTTGATGCACATGAATGTGAATGGAAGTATTAATCATGTACTAATCTAGTTACTTACTAAGCGAAAGCTTACGTTTTAGTGTTTCAATGTTTCTTGTAGGTGTAAGTGCGACGAGAAGAAAGTATTTGGATTATAGCTTAAGGATATGGAAGCGGTTTGGAAGATAATAAGAATTAGGAGCTAGGTAGAATACCGAGCTCGAGACAAGGTTGTACCCCCAAGAGTCTTTCTTAGGATTTGTATAACGTGTGTCAAGGTCGTCGTAAAGTTTGGTGGTCAACCGTTGTGTCAAAATATGTTTTATGTGTTTATAGTCAAAGTTAAAAGGGGCGTTTGGATTAAGTGTAAATATACCCATTTTGGGTTGTGAACGGGTCATGGGTCTATGGAACATGTTTAATATGTTAAAGTAATGATGTTGGTCAAGTTTGGTGGGCAAATGAATTGGTATAGATGGTTTGTAGTGTAAATGGGTCAAAATAGGTTTAATGCATAACCCGTCAAATTGTAAAGTACTATTCGGAAGGTCAAACGGAAGATGTTTTTATATGAAAATGAGCCTAATGATATAAGAAGTAAATCTGGAAAGTTTCGTTAATCATCGGGTCATAGAAGTTGTCTTTTCGAGAAATGGGTCAAAAGATGTAAAAAGGGATTATGCAGTTAAAGGGGTGTTTCGGTTAAGAGTGTTTTTACCCATTTTGGGTAGCAAACGGGTTAATTGTTTATGTAAACGACTTAGTATGTTATGTTAATAGTTTTGAGTGAGTTTGGTGTGGAAATAAGGTAGCATGGGTTGTTTATTGTCAAAAGTGTTGAAATTTCGGTTTGGAGGCACCAAATTTCGGTTTGGGACCAAAATTCTCAAATTTCGGTTTAATTTGGACAGATTTTGGTAAACTTTGAAAAATCATATCTTTTAATCTGTAAGTCGTCACGGGTCGTACCACCCGTCGTTTTGAAGGTAATTGAGTCTAGTTTCATTTAAAATTAGTTTCAAGGTTTGAAAGTTTATAGATTTTTGTCAGTTGTCAAAAGAGTAATTAGATGTCCGTAAAAGTCAAGCGTTTCCGCGTAAAAAGTTTTAATTTTTGGTCTAATCGGGCACGGGGTGTAACAACTTGGTATCAGAGCTTCGGTTTAAGTGAATTAGGTTTTCTTTAGGATTACCTAGACTTAAACCACTCGTAGACGTGTTGAACTTAAGTTTAAGTAATTCGGGCGAATATTGTGTAAGTTATAGGATTTGAATGTTGAGTTATGAAATGGATTATGTGCTTACTATATGAGTTTAATGATGAGAATTTATGAATGTGTTTTACGTGATATATGTAGTGAAGGGCTTGATGTGCTTAAGTGATAGGAATTACCGTGCACCTCGGGTTGTGTCGGTGATTGTTATATGATTATATGAACGTGTATTATAGAAGTAATAGGAGATGAGTATAGAAAGGATAAGTGATATGCTTGTTATAGAAAGGTGAAAATAAAATGTCGTATTAGTGAGGAGTTAAAGATGGAAATGAAACGATATAAGAAGATGTGTACATGACAAGGATTTAGACATTAGGTGAGGCAAATTGTTAAAATGTGTAATTGCAAGATACTAAAGAGATGTATGAGTAATGAATGATAAATGAAGTAGCCGTGTATAAATTGATAAAGTAAAGTAGTAGTTATCTCTATGATAATAGACAAATGGTATGATATAGACATGTTCAATGTTTTAAATCGTAAATTGATAATAGACTAATGAAGTACAAGTGTTTAGTGATGTTTACCCTTAAGTAGGAATGAGATTAAGTGTGTGCTAATGTGTTCGTCGTTTATGTGAAAGGTGATTATGAATGCGTGTTATAATGTGAGGTATGGATTAAGTTGAAAAAGGTAAACGACAAGGGAACTTGAATTAGATAAGTCACGACTAGAATTCTTGTCGTGACATGAAGAGTTAGAAACTGAGTAGATGAACGAGTTTTAGATTACAACGTAAGACCAACATATGGTCTAGAAAATAAGTCATGTTTAAAGATAGGTTAAGCCAGGTCAAAATTAAAGTGAGTCAATTGGGATTGAAGTAGACAATATTAAAAGAATGATCATGTGTAAAATAGAGTAAGAGGATAACGTTAAGTTGACAAGAAAACGATAAGTGAAATGTGACAACCCAGATGAAATAAAATGTGTGTATTCATATGTACGAAAGTATGAAAAAGATGAACATTTCTAAGATGGTGTCAAGGTAACTAAAGGTGATAGGCGAATAATTAAAATGTGTAAAGCAAGGGAAAAGAAAATGGAAAGGTATTAGTCTAAGAAATGCTTGAGTAATGAACGATAAGAGAACATAGAATTAGTGAATTAGAGGCGATTGATTGGTGATGACACGTAACGAATTGTTTACCGTGCACTTTGGTTAGTGCCGGTGATTATATTACGATTATACGAATATATGTTAAAGTAACGGTAATGGAATATGAGTAGGAATGATAAGTGGTATTAGAGATGGGCTAGCAAGTGAATTAAGCGATGACACGTTAAGTGTAGATCATAATGATATTAAGTGTACTAAGGTATAGCGTGAAAAGATAAGATGAAGCTAGCGAATTAATGATTAAGTGTTTAATGACTTGAAGGTTAAAGAATGAGGATAGAGAATGATGGCATAAAATGTGACCAACATATGGCCACATTATATTTAGTGACTAAAGACTAATGTTAAAGTAGTATAGAGACAGGGCAACGGTAAGGTAAAGTACTTGAGGATAAGTTTAAACGTGAGGTTGTGATAAAGGGTGTTGGTATATAAAGGATGGAAATTAAACGAAAAAGGTTTGAAAGCTAAAAGCTAATTACAATAAGTTAATAATGTAAATGAGGACGAGATGAGTAGGTAGAAAGAGTGAGTACATACATGTGTAGTAAAGATAACGATGTTATGGTGAGAGGTAATGGAAGCGAAAATGACTTGACATATTAATTTATAAATGTCTAATAAAACAAAGGTTATAAAATGAGATTCAAGCAAAATGATATGTAAATGATGACCAAGAGCGGCATTGCTCTAAATGCATAGATAAGTAATGAGATGAGTTAAATGCGAAAGCAAGAATATAATGAGACATTGTGCGGTAAACGTAACGAACTTATGAAATGAAATGTGTACGAAGAAAAGGTAATGCTAATGAAGGTGTTATATTAAATGATCCATGAAGGGTAGATATGTAAAAAGCGAGATGAAATAATATCGCTTAAATACATAAATAATTTAAGAAATGAGATAAGGTATGAGGATAAGAATGCGATGAGCTAAGAATATAAGAGAGAATGAGAAGAGTATGTATGAGGTTAAAGTGTTTTTGTTTGGAAATTATTATATCACGGCTAATGTGCTCCATTAGCGGTGATTATTATTGTAACACCCCCAAAAATGTGGCATTGCGGAAGCGTTCGGGTACTGTGGTGCTACGAAATCAATATACAGCGCAGAGTGATATAGAACAATACCATAATTTAAATTTAAAGAAACAGTACATTAATACAACATTGTTTTAGCCAACAACGGCATTTGAAACATAAAAGTTTGTTTCCAAAAGATAACATTTTATTTCATCCAACTAGACATGATAGATGAAGACTCCTTAGTGCTAATGTCTTCATAAAATACACTTACTGGCGATCACCTGAAATGCATGAGAAAACGGGTCGACTATGAAAAATAGTTGGTGAGTATACAAGTTTTGTTCAAAAGAAGTCCAAGGTTTTTAAGAAAAAGTCCAAATGGTAAAGGTAGTGTCAAACAAACATGTTTATCAGATTTACAATAGAAATGTCATGTACATAATAAATAACGACTGCTCCGAACAAGGGAGACTTTGCACTGCTCCGAACATGGGAGACTTTGTCACTCTACCACCTAGGCGAGAATTATTGTCACTCACCGACATGGCGAGAATTATTGTCAAGACTGCTCCAAACATGGGAGACTTTGCATTGCTCCGAACATGGGAGACTTTATATTTAGTACGTACGGCACATTAAATTCAAAACAAGTCATAATCTCAAAATAATGTCCTAAGGTTCAAAGTCAATTTCAAAGAGTTCAGGTAAAATATAAGTCATAAGTTCAAATAAAATTTATGTCATGCATTTCACCCCAAATAAGTAAAGCGGTAAAAAGAGGGCTGTGAATACTCACAAACATAAGTAGTGAAACAAGAGTTCAATAAGTTCATAAAATGGAAGTCAATTTAGTTCAAGTAAAATCATGCATTCCACCCCAAAGCGATTAAAATAGTTAGAAAATGGGGTCCGTGAATACTCACCTCGGCATATAGCAGTCAGATAACACAATAGTTCAGATAAAGTTCAGCACCAACACGCGACCTAGATTAGTAAGGTTCGTTTTAGTTCACAGACTATGTTTAAGACTTAAATTCAACAGTTTTAGTGAGTTTATGTTATTGTTGCTGGTGTGGCAGCATTTAAGTCTAAAATGATTTTATAAGCATTTGTAGGTATTGGCTCGTTGGGAGTGCTTACGAGATACTAAGACAAAATCTTGATTTTATTTAAATGATTTGTAAATAAAGAACGAGAATCAAGATCTTACAACAAGAAGAGGAAAAATCAATCCGATAGAATGAAGTGAGAATCGAAGAGGCTTGAATCCAAATCGGCTAACTCCACCACAGCTCCTCCTTTGAATGTTTTGATGTGATTTGTTTGAGTGGTGGGTTGCGAGTGTGAGCCGATTGGATTATAAAGGATTAATACGAGGGAAGGTTGCCCCTCCTTAACACGTTTGGCAGTCGATTGGTAGCCCAAAAGGGTATAGCTTCATCACAGCCTCGTCACCTCTTGTACTCATATGTTGACTTCGGAGTCTTGACAAAGAAGAGGGAATCCCGCCTGAGTCGTTAGGACCATTTGGAGCCTTATGGTCATTGATGTGTCGGACCTGCCATGGCAGTTGTGGGGGTTGGGGTTGCAGCAGAGAAAAGAGAGAGAGGTGAAAAAGAGAGAGTGGGGAAAGAGAGAGATGGGAGGCGTGGGTTTTTATCTTCTTCTTTTTCTTTTTCTTTTTCTTTTTTGATTTAATAATAATAGAAAAAAGAATTAGATAAAAGGGATAGGAATAACACTTTGTGGGTATTAAGTGTACCCGGTGTCCCGTTGAGCTCCGGTGAAATCTGAGTTTTCCGGGTTAGTGGGCGTGCTAAAAATATTTTTAACGCGGGTGTTTTTATAATAGAAATATAAAATTAAAATTTATTAATTTCGGATAACCAGCATTGAGTTCATGCCGTTACTAGGACTGTGTCAGTACGCGCGTGGTGTTGTTTTCGAGAAAATGAGATAACCTCTCGTTTCTAAATTTTTAAACATCATTAAATGTCAGAAAATATTTAATTTGTAATATTTGTCAAAAATAAATAGATGAACGATTAAAATAATAGCCCGGAAAATTACGGGTTGTTATAGTCTACCAGCCTTAAAAGAAAATCTCTTCCTCGAGATTTAGTTCATCCACTCTACTGACGTTCGTCCTTGCGGTTAGATTTGACGGTCAACTTTTCCATTCTCGAGCTTAACCCTTAAGTGAACTTTAGTTAGTGTATTCTAACTTAATTTCACAACTCCCTAACCGGGAACTGTCATGAGTTTAAGTAACAACTTGATTCTATCTTGATTTTCGTAACTCATCAAACAAGAACTGTCACTAGATCAAGGTAGAAACAAGTTGCTAGGAGGGAAGATTTTAACATCTTAGATGGAGGTCTCTTGAAGGTTTGGCTCAAGTTTGGAATCGTCTAAGCCAAATCAAATCAACGGATAGTGATAATTTAGGTTAGCAAGAAGGCTAGAAGTTCAGTCAAGGCTTATGACGTTAGGTCTCACATAAGTCATTGTCGTCGGGTACAAAAGTAATTCCTACATCAGTACTAAATAATACGGAAATAAAGTGGCTGTTCAAAGGATGTACCCGTCATGATGGTTGGGTCCTAGCTAGCTTCCTTGTTGCCTAGAAAGTATGCTCGACCCCGAGCTGGGCTGATATTGCCTCCACGATTTGGGTCATCTTCACCAATCGCTGCAGCGAGAGTTAGATTCTCCCGCACTGGCCTCTGTGCCCTATTCAACTTGGGACACACATTCCGGAGGTGATCCGGACTCCCACACTCGTAGCATGTCCGCTTTCGCTCTTGGTTTCCATTTCTGTTTGGGCAATACCGACTAAGATGGCCCGTCTGTCGGCATCCGTTGCACCTTGGGCAGTCTCCTGAGTGATGGAGGTTACATCTTGTGCACTTAGGATGTGGGCCTGCATACTCTCTGCGCTCCTGAGTTGTTGCTCCATAATTCCTGGTTACTCGTTGTCGCTTATCCTGCTGGTCCTGGTCTCGGCTTCCCTGCTGATCCTCCCGCCGCTTTTGTCCATTGTCGTTTCCTTTTATTAACCCACCAGATCTGATCACATCATTTGTCAAGCTGTATGCCATGCCTACAGCGTCCTGAAGTGTGGTTGGTTTGGATGAAGTGACATCTCTCCTGATTTCAGGGATCAAACCCCAAATATATCGATCAATCAGCTTCTCCACAGTGGAGACCATGTGAGGGACCATTCTTGTCAGCTTCTACTCCCACCATCACATGGTTCCAAAATTCTGCTTCCAATTTCTGCACCTCGTCTTTTCTGCAGTACTCCTCAGATAGTAATTTCTTGAATTCTGCCCAAGACAATCCATTTGCAGCTTCTCTCCCTCTGGTTTGTAGTTGGTTATTCCACCAAGTCAATGCTCGACCTTGGAGTAGACCGGATGAGAACTCAACCTTATCTCCCTCAGCACATTTAGTGATGCTGAGTTTTGCTTCGACATTCTCGAACCATGATAGCAGGCCAATGGCACCCTCGGTGCCATAAAATTCCTTTGGCTTGCATGCCATAAAAGTCTTATAGCTGCATCCATGGCCGTTGGTCGAGGTACCAGCTCCTTCATTGGTCCGTCCTGCATCAATGTGTGCAACGATCTGAGTTAGGAGATCCGCCAACCCAGCAGCACTGTCCCTTGGGGTTTCGTTGTTGATGCTTCCCGAACGAGTGTTCCTTGTAGTCATGATTCTACAATAAGCTAAAACATTTGGTTATGCGAGTTATACGGGGACGATGGCGGATGGTGTTGCGGAACAACGACAGTTTTGGAGGCGTAGTGATTGTGACACGACGGAAACAAGGACGTACTTAGTCTATCAGGTCGTAATATGGCAAGGGGGAAGGCATATATATCTACATAAAGTATAATAATATAATTATGGCATATAAACAGGGTTGCTCTAACATGATATGCATGCACATACTACTAATGCAATTTCAGGTGACCAGACTCTTAGGACACAACCAAACATGATCCGAGACTACTACTCCCGTCATTGCATGATTTTTCCCAAATTAGGCATAAGTGATCAGGCTATGCATAATTGAGGAGAAATGATGCAATGCTCGGACTAGTCAACTCGTATGATGTTTGGTGTTTTAAGAAAACTTTATTCTGGTTATAGTTGCGATTTTTATTTTTGAAAAATCGGCATTCTCTATAACAGCCTGGCTCTGATACCAATCTGTAACACCCCCAAAAATGTGGCATTGCGGAAGCGTTCGGGTACTGGGGTGCTACGAAATCAATATACAGCGCAGAGTGATATAGAACAATACCATAATTTAAATTTAAAGAAACAGTACATTAATACAACATTGTTTTAGCCAACAACGGCATTTGAAACATAAAAGTTTGTTCCCAAAAGATCACATTTTATTTCATCCAACTAGACATAATAGATGAAGACTCCTTAAAGCTAATGTCTTCATAAAACACACTTATTGACGATCACCTGAAATGCATGAGAAAACGGGTCAACTATGAAAAATAGTTGGTGAGTATACAGGTTTTGTTCAAAAGAAGTCCAAGGTTTTTAAGAAAAAGTCCAAATGGTAAAGGTAGTGTCAAACAAACATGTTTATCAGATTCACAATAGAAATGTCATGTACATAATAAATAACGACTGCTCCGAACAAGGGAGACTTTGCACTGCTCCAAACATGGGAGACTTTGTCACTCCACCACCTAGGCGAGAATTATTGTCACTCACCGACATGGCGAGAATTATTGTCAAGACTGCTCCGAACATGGGAGACTTTGCATTGCTCCGAACATGGGAGACTTTATATTTAGTACGTACGACACACTAAATTCAAAACAAGTCATAATCTCAAAATAATGTCCTAAGGTTCAAAGTTAATTTCAAAGAGTTCAGGTAAAATATAAGTCATAAGTTCAAATAAAACTTATGTCATGCATTCCACCCCAAATAAGTAAAGCGGTAAAAAGGGGGCTGTGAATACTCACAAACATAAGTAGTGAAACAAGAGTTCAATAAGTTCATAAAATGGAAGTCAATTTAGTTCAAGTAAAATCATGCATTCCACCCCAAAACGATTAAAATAGTTAGAAAATGGGGTCCGTGAATACTCACCTCGGCATATAGCAGTCAGATAACACAATAGTTCAGATAATGTTCAGCACCAACACGCGACCTAGATAAGTAAGGTTCGTTTTAGTTCACAGACTATGTTTAAGACTAAAATTCAACAGTTTTAGTGAGTTTATGTTATTGTTGCTGGTGTGGCAGCATTTAAGTAGATTTTATAAGCATTTGTAGGTATTGGCTTGTTGGGAGTGCTTACGAGATACTAAGACAAAATCTTGATTTTATTTAAATGATTTGTAAATAAAGAACGACTTTAAATTCACAAGTCTAATGTTTCATTTCATTTTTATTGTTGTTAAATGTATAAAAGAGTCGCGGAGCAAAGCCAACTTGATCGATTTGTTTATAAAAGCCATGTCCTATTATTTTAATAAGTTATATGGTGTTAAATATACACGTTTATATATATGTGTGTGTAACGAGATCTTTGCCGATACAAGTCGAGTATTTCTAAGTCATAAAGTTTAATTTAACCAAAAAGGATTATTTGGACCATGACAACATTTCGGATAAAAAAAAATAGGCTATTCGACCACTCATGTGTTTGGGTTTTGACGAATTGGGCTGAAAATAAAAATAAAACAAAAGAAGATGGACTCTACATCCGCTACATGGGCTGTCGCCCAACTATATTGGAGGTGTAGAATAACCATTTGGCCTGGTGAAGTGAAATGGATACACAATTCTTTTTAGAACGTGAGAGCAAATTTTCGACCAAAAAGATACATTACACCAGATTTCAAGCTTATGAGTCGGGTAGTGTTATGAATATTTGGAACCATGTGTAGAGGTATGTAATACTTTAAGTATGTATTACCGTTACTTAGTTGCCTTGATGTCTTGCAACTTAGTTAAATTAGTGTATATGAGTTGGAACAACCATTAAGCAATTTTTTTTTTTTTTTTTTTAAGAACCTGTCAAGAGCCTCTAAGGCCAAGAAACATTGCGTGGCTGTTCCCCAATCTATCCAAAAATTTGTTAAAGGCGGCGATGAAACAAAGTTTATTTTTCCATGGGGCAATGAAGACACAATTGCTGACCGCCGTTTTTGGATGTGTTTATTGGGCATAGGCACTGAAAGAGGCGGATGGCTTAGGGATGAGGTTCGTATAACTGAGTGGATACTTTTTTACATTAAATATTAGTTTGTCTATGACTATTGTAGACTGCAACATAAAAAAAATTAATTCACATCTATAATTAAAACAACACCTAGACGTATGGGTGGACTTGCTGTGGACACACCGACCACCAGATGCAGACTGGGCTATGGCCGGTTCATTTTTCAGCCCTTCTGTGATGGAGAATCGCATTAGAAGCTTCTGGTCAAATGGTGCCAAGTATCCAGTGGCTTGGTCCGATGTCGAGAAGGTATTTATATCTTATCTTTACATTATGCATATTATTTTTTACACCTTGTGTGATGGCCAATAAACTGTTGTAGGTGCTATTTCCAATTAATGAGCCGGACAAGCATTGGGCGACAGCAGAGCTGCACATACGTACTGGTGTTGTAACAATATATGATTCGCTTCCCAGATATTCAAAAAAACAAAAGTGGTGGAGTAAGACGATGCCAGAAGAATTTGGTAAAAATTTGCCTACGTATCTTAAAGACGAAGGGGTGTTGAAGGCCAAAGGCATAGAGGAGGATGGTTATCAGATCACTTGGAAATATGCAGAGGATGTCCCCACCCAATGCAGTGGATATGGTGACTGTCGAATATGGGTGTGTATAAACCTTGATGTTGTAGTTACAGTGCAAAAAATTTGTGGACAAATACTTGTGATGGAATCTTTCTTATGTAATAGCTGTGATGCATTGGTGTTCAAATATACCAAACAACTAATTATCATTTGCTTTTAAATTGTCTGGCTTCACTGCATTTCCTTAAGGTTAAACATGTAGGTCTATTATCTGGTAAATAACAAACATTACATAAACCACAAAACATTACAAAGTTCCTGACCATCTTCAAATCAATCTAAGATACAAAGCACAATGAAAAGGAGAACAACTACCAAACCTAAAAATAACATGAGTGTATCATGAACTTTAGATTTTTTCTTTAACTCCTTCATCTCTTGTTCTAACATTGCAATAATTTGTAAAGAATCATCCGCATTGGCCACAACACTTCCTTGTTGACTGGCAAGTGCCTTTTTTTCTTCATGCTCTCTCCAAAACAATTCTTTGTAGTATTGTGATGGGAGCTCGGGGTCTAGAAAACCATAAACTCCACATCTATCCATAGGACATGCTTTGTACCTTCTTCCTGGGTTCTTTTGTGACCAAGACACTTTGATAGGTAGTGGATATGCCGGACGACATTTGCAATGCGTCATGTTAGCAACATCGTGGTATTCGAACTGGTTCCTATGATATGACATACTTGAGGAGGAAGATGAATTCATGTTCTGAATTATATTTTGTTATAAGACAAGGGAAGTTATGTGTTAGAATTAAGTGGATAATGCAGGATTTTGTAGTTGTGAGGCTCCATTTATATTGGACTCAAACCTAATGACGCAAGTACATGAGATGGTTAATGAACCTAAATGAACAGGTACAACTGGTGGTTCCTCAACTTAAATATTCTTGGGCGACCTGTACAATAGTTGCTTGAAACAATTTCACATTAGAAGTAAAATATCCAGCTAGAGCTGATGAACATTTAGGTTGAAAGTTAAAACCACCTAGACTTTGATGAACATACAGGTTACATTTGCACATTTAAAAGCATAATAATTAAAAATAACACATTAGATTTTATCCTTCATTCTCGACAGCAGCACATCCCAGTTGGTTTCGTTCTTGTAAATCCCAAAGTCTTCAGGTTCCGCTATCCCATACTCTGTCTTCAACAACAACTCCTCATGGAAATGGTCTTGCCTCATCCTCTCCTCTATTTCCCTTTCAGCCCTATCTTCTTCTAGTAGTTGTTCCATTAATGCTGCTTCTTCTAATCTTGCTTCAGTTTCCTTATCTTCAGCAACACACTCATGACCATCCACACTTGATGCCTCCTTATAAAACGCTTCCTCATAAAATGCTTCAGCATAAATTTTTTCTAAACATGTACCAGTTTCCTTCACCGATTCACCAATTATTTGCTTCACAATTTCATTTCCCACATCTTTCAAAGCTATTGAATTCATCTCTACAAAACAATATAAAAGAAAAAAAAAATAAGTATGTATATAGTGTCAACTGAGTTTATAAATTTTAACCAAATACATAAGATTTGAAAGTTTTCACCTTTAGACATTTCTGAAAATGATAGAATAATCACATTAAGGTATATTGCGCTGTATATATAATGAACAAATACAAGGGAATGATATTTTGTTGGGCGACAATGGAGTTTTCTTTATTTATTATATAATTAATAAGTACAATGGGGGTTGATACACATTAAAGTCTTAGGCAACTATACTTATTAATGACAACTAGACACACATTTAAATCTATGGAAATACATAAGATTTGAAAGTTTTCACCTTTAGACATTTCTGAAAATGATAGAATAATCACATTAAGGTATATTGCGCTGTATATATAATGAACAAATACAAGGGAATGATATTTTGTTGGGCGACTATGGAGTTTTCTTTATTTATTATATAATGAACAAGTACAATGGGGGTTGATACACATTAAAGTCTTAGGCAACTATACTTATTAATAACAACTAGACACACATTTAAATCTATGGGCAACTAGACATAAATTTGTATATTAACCTCACAAGGTCAAATTCCCGACTGATATAACCATGAACGTGTCTGATATTGACCTCACAACCCTATGTCACTCCTTTGTTGTAACAGAAATTATTCTTGGCCCTTACCAAAAAGAGATTCTTGAAGACTTAAAGAGGTCACACGATTTGGAGAGCTATTCAAAAAAGATTGCAGCTAGAGTCACTCGTAGAGGGGAGCTTATAGCTGAACTTCGAAACTTTTCACGTTCGATAAATGCAAGGGACAATACGAAGAAGCTTAGGAGACTCCAGACTATCGATTTGCGTAGGGCCAGGGCGTTGATGAGGATGGCCAAGCAAATGCGCAAGAAGCTTCTTAAGAAGATAGAGTTTGATGTGAGGAAGAGGTATACGTGAGGGGGTTGGTTGATGTACGTTATGGTGGGTTCCTTTTGTAAAATCAGCTGGTTATGGTTAGTTGAATGAAATGGATCTTATTATTCACATTTTCTATTTATAATGTGTTCCTTTTGTAAAACCAACATGATAATGGAATTATGAATAAACATAGTTGTGGCTTGGACATGACATACAATAATTAGAGACAGCTTTAGGATAACCTAAACACCGATAAGCTGAAAATAAGCTATCTAGGACTTGAAATAACCTAATGCATACTGACATCACTCTAAATAAGCTAATGCATACTGACATCACAAAGACCAATAAGCACTGAGATCATCCAATAAGCAATACAAGGTCTGCTGATATGCTATGCTGCAGGGGAAAAAAGGGTGATTGCAAGCTTTTAAAAACCTACTAAAAGCTGATTAGCAGCCCAATAATTATAGTATCATGACACCTATGTAAGAGACCATAATCATTAATTAAGTTTCTTGCCTTCTTCTTCAATACTCTCCTTAGTTGGTGTTGTTGTCCCACTTCCATGTATACCACCAACTGCACCACCCCCTGCAGTTTTGTTTCCACTTCTAATATGTAGACCTATAACACCACCACTTACTTTCTCTGCCTCTGCACCACCAGCTCCACCAACTACAACAACACATCCACCTGTGTAAGCATGCCTCCAACACCTAACAGACCCACAACAGACAATGCATCTTTCGTCCAACACCTCTACGTGTGTACCACCCCCTGCAGTTTTGTTTCCACTTCTAATATGTAGACCTATAACACCACCACTTACTTTCTCTGCCTCTGCACCACCAGCTCCACCAACTACAACAACACTTCCACCTGTGTAAGCATGCCTCCAACACCTAACAGACCCACAACAGACAATGCATCTTTCGTCCAACACCTCTACGTGTGTATCATCAGCAGTCATTTTCTTTCTCTTTAGTTTTTGAGTTGAAGGTTGTGCCATTTCTATGTTGGAAGGCAAGTTGGATGGAGACTTTACTTAACTATCCTTAATTTTACTGGGCGACTTGTATGACTATTACAAAAACCTACCAGATACTTGACTTATGTTAATGGCAACTACAATGGGGGTTGATACACAATATAAATGTGCAAGTACAATGGGGGTTGATTCACATTTAAGTCTTAGGCAACTAGATACTTGACTTATTAATGGCAACTACACACACATTTAAATCTGTGGGCGACTTTGTAAGTGAGGTTGAGATACACATAAATGTGTAAAAGGCAAATTGATTAGACTGTATATCGACCTAAATACCAGTTCAATATCAATGTTATTCAACTGAGCTTAATATGTATAAGCTAGTTTGCCTACACTTTATAGTTGTACATAAAATTTAAGTCTCATTGCTAGGCCAGCTTACCAAGTGGACTAGCTGAGTTTATACATTTTAACAAAATAACAAATACAAGGGAATGATTTACTTATTGTATTGGGCGACTATGGAGTTTGCTTTATTTATTATATTGGGCGACTTTGTGACTATTACATATGATATACATAAATGAACAAGTACAACAATATAAATGTTCAAGTACAAAGGGAGGTTGAGATACACATAAATGTGTAAATTGGCAGGTTAATACACCTAATTTGCAATAGGGTAGTGTACAAGCTATTTTTCTAACATTCAAAATTTAAACAACAGATTCAATATGAGTAATGAGGACTTATCTAAGTTTAAAGTTATCTTAGTGCATTCAGGTTCAAAGCATGCTGTTAAACTACCTAAAGACATCAGTTATAGCAACTTAGTGGCGTACGTGAAGAATAAGTTGGGCGCCGTTAAAGAGAAGGGTGATAGTGTCGTAAGGTTGTTTTACAAAGACAGTGTTGGAACATTGGACATTGTTGATGATGATGACGTCCAGTACTTCATACAAGAAGCTTGTTGTAGGAACGATCATGTTCAGAAACTATTTGTATCAATAACAGAAATACCTTCTGAGGTAAAATCATCTTCCGCTTCTAATCATATATCTATCGATCTTAATGTACCTTTATTACCAAAACAATTTCATTATCCAACAACACCAAAGGTTGAACAATCTTATTTTCACAAACAAGATGACTTGCAAAAAAACTCATTTACAAACATGCCCATGCCACCCAGCGCCCCTCAGCCGGTCATTAAAAAAACCCATCCCAATAATACCTCAGTTAAAAACGATAATACTTTTTACTTGTATAGGGAATTTTTTAATAAGGCTGAATGCATGTTTGCTACAGGAAAGAAATCATTAATTGAAGGATTTGAATACGTAGTTATAAAATCCGAAACAACGAGGTACAGCATAAAATGTAGTAAACAAGGTTGCCCATGGAATATATACACTCGAAAAGTTAAAGTGGGTAATAACTTCTATGTATCAACCGTAAATGACGTGCACACATGTTCAAGAACTGAACTACATTCTAATCATCGTAATGCTACAATGAAATTACTGAGTCACTTAGTTTGCGAAAAACTGAAAGAAACTAACCGAGTATATAAAGTGAGGGACATACAAAAAGATATAGGGCTTGAATGGCAAATAGATGTTTCTTACAAGCGAGTTTGGGGGGGAAGAAATTTGGCATTGGAGTTATTGAACGGTAGCTATGAAGATTCGTTTGAGAAGTTGCCTTTATATTGCCACAACTTAAAGATGGCTAACGATGGGACGGTAACGCACATTGAAACAGACGACCAAGGAAGATTTAAGTTTGTATTTATAGCATTTGGTGTTGCGGTAAGGATCGTTATAATTATGTATACATACTTGAAAGTATTTTTTTATTTTTTATTTTTTTTGTTTAAGCTGTTATGTTATTACAACTAATATATGGTTAATGATGTAGATTCGGAGTTTTATAACCTTCATGCGGCCGTTGTTGATAATCGATGCCGCGCATCTAAAAGGGAAATATCTTGGAACCAACTTGCTTGTTGTTGGTATGGACGGTAACAACCAGATAATACCAATCGCTACCGGTGTCTCACAGGGTGAGACTGGTGAATCATGGACATTGTTTATGAGAAAATTGAAAGAGTGCATCGGTGTGGTTCCTGGCTTGGCGATTATCTCAGATAGGCATGCAGCGATTATACAAGCGTGTAATACAGTTTTTCCAGAATGCTTTCATGGTAACTGTTGCCGTCACTTGATGATGAATTGCAA
This sequence comes from Artemisia tridentata subsp. tridentata, assembly GCA_021014915.2. NCBI lineage: Eukaryota > Viridiplantae > Streptophyta > Magnoliopsida > Asterales > Asteraceae > Artemisia > Artemisia tridentata. Next base: position 143,350,229 of record CP139509.1, read on the forward strand.
TATTAAGGGCGAGAAGGTCAACTATATTTACTGGAAGGCGTGCAAAAGTTATACGACGGAAAACTTTCATAAAGCAATGGCTGAGCTAAGGGCAAAAAGACCTGAAGCGGTTAAAAAACTCGAAGAAGCAAGCTTTGAAAAGTGGTCACGGGCATATTGCCCAGCAAATAGATACAACTACTTGACGTCAAATAGTGCAGAATCAATTAATGCTTTAACGAGAAAAGTTCGGAAGGTTCCAATAACAATGCTCATGGAGTATTACAGAAGGCTTTTACAAGGCTGGTATTTTGAACGTCGAGAAAAATATCACGGTAATTAGTGTCTCAATTATTGTTGAAATAAGAAGCAGGAAAATGTTTTATATTTAAAAATAATAACAACTTTTTTATGTTTTCATGAATTGTTTAGAGGCACCGGAATTTGAACTTACTGATTGGGCAGCTGCGAAGGTGAAGGACAGAATGTTAAAGAGTGGTAACTGGGAAGTTAGAGGCGTTGCCATGTGTGCTGTGTATCAAGTACTGGACCATCATAATGCTCATATAGTTGATTTTTTAAAAAGGGAATGCACGTGCAGGTATCTAATATAACCATGTTGTTGATTAAGCTTTAGGTTGTTTGTTGTTGAATGTAATCTATTTATACGTTCCACATGCAGGCAATGGCAACTTTCGGGCCTACCTTGTGGTCATGTGTGCGCCGTATGTAGGGCAGAATGTTTGACTAACTGTGACAAATGGGCAGAACCATGGTTTACAAAAACCAACCTGAAAGGCACATATAATGAAATGGTTTATCCATTGCCAGAAGAAGGTAAATGGAATAATCCAGGTAATTTGCAAAAGGTTTTACCACCGGTGATGAAGCGACAATCAGGAAGACCAAAAAACAAAGATCGCATTCCATCAAAAAATGAAGAGCCAAAAGGTAAAAAAATGTGGTAGGTGTGGATCCAAAGGTCACACACGTGCATCATGTAGGGAACCATTGCCAACAACAGAGGTAATTTTGAAACTTGCTACAATTGTATAGCTCATGTTTGTGTACTAGTTGTTGCTGATATAATAAATATGTTCTCAGAAAATATGTTCTCAGAAAAGTAGTAAGGGAAGTCGTAAGCGTAAGACAGATACTGAAAGCGTAGTGGTAGAGGACCCAAAAACAGATGGGGACGATGAGTATTTCCGTAATGGCAGAATTTACGCGGATTGGGAAGACTTACAGTGGATGGGTGAATCATCTAACAACCTTTATAAGGGTGACACACTCTGGAGCGGCGAACCTTCTAATTCTGGCATCAACCTAAATTCAAACTCGGAATATCACTTGGATGATTTATGATCCTATGTGTGGACGGTAGGCTTAGTGTCTCAATTATGTGCGAACTGTTTTTTATGTATAATCGACTATTTAAGTTGGGTTACTTTAGATTTATGTCTTTATGATGTTCAAAAGTTCTTTAGGATATATGCATGCAATATTGGTAACAATTTAAAAGCACGTAATATGGCAACTTAAAAAGAATGGTAAGTTAAATAACGTGTACCTGGTGTGCATGCACTTTGTACTTGTGTGCTGCAAATAAGTTGTTTAGCAAGTCCGTGAGTCGTTTAACGCTACTTGTGTGCTGCAAATAAATTATCTAAGTGAGCAGTAACCTAAATTGAAATATATAAACTAAACAAGGTTAACCAAATTATGAAACTGTCTTACTAGTTAGTGTAGTCGAATACCCAAGAACAAGCCATGAGCAAAAACAAATCCATGACATTTTAATGTACAAGGATACATGCATGACAACCATAGTTTAATGTACTAGTCCCATAACAGGGATCACATTACATAACATATCCTAAGCCTAAGTTCTATTACAACAAAATTTAATTGTTAGAATTACAACCACCATAGCCGACAACTACCAACTACACACTCTATGTTGGAAAAAGAACCTAGACATATGTTCACGGAAAGCAATAGCTGCCTGAACAGGACTTTCGACGTCCAATGACTTCCCATGTGCCAATCGGTATAAGAATATGCAGACCCAAATACCGCAATCACCAAACAGGCCCCCCTACTCTGGAACGTTCTCTGCATGTGTGAAGGTGATGGCATACGTTTTGGGATCTATACCTTTCTTCTCAAAAATATTGGCATCATGTAAGACAACAGGAAGTCCAGCCTGCATATTGATTGAAAAATATTAGCAAAAACAACCACAACAACAATATATAGTACAAATGAAACAAAACATATAGAGAAACGAGACAATCATGTCACTCTCGTCTTTCTTTGTTTTTCTCTTTTCATATAGAAACTAGACAATCATGTTTTTTCAACAAGAAAATAGAAAGCAAAGCAAAATTGGTCAAGTCAAGTTAACTTTGGAGTGTTTGATAAACACATCTTGTTTCTGTGCAGTTTACACAACAAAAGGTAAATACGTAACAGTAATTAACAAACATTAACACCAGAAACCACAACATAATAATTAAAAAGTTACAGATGAACTCCGCATTTTCTGATACAGGGATTCACTTGGGCATAATACAGGACTCAAACATGACCTAAGCCACCACAACAGATACAAAGTAAAGCCCTAAACAACCTAACATTACATCTTCCATATCACAAGCCAAGTTAATAACAACTTAACATTACATTGTTAATTACAAAGTCAAACCCAGAACACTGGGTATCACAGCTAGATAACATTAAAAACCATAAACGACCCTTCTAAACCATAAAGCTTGAGCCAAACATGCACATAGACTGACTACAAAAACCGATAAAACACAACAATAAAATCCATTCCCCTCGGCACCAAACAATCTAATAAGCCATTGTATCCTCATGAGTTTGCAGAATCAAAGACTCGCAGTTTGGACTGATGCAAAATGAAGAACCAATTCCCTCTGCATCAATATTATAGAAATTGCCGGAAGCAACATTGTAGCGTACAAGATTGGTAGGCCATTCTTCCGGGTTCTCAACTTCCAATATTGGGTCATTGTTATCAGCAAACCCAATTAACTTTAGTGCACAAGGGGTAGGAAAAGCAATCAGACATTCAAATGATTCAATGATTCCCCCAACCACCTGTAAGCTCCATACACAGAAAACAAAGTTGTCCTCACCATTTAAGTTTCCAGAAACAACAACGTTGTCTCTTAGGTTAGAAACAAAGAATGGTAGAGGAAGTTTCAATAACAACTCGTCTGGTATGTTAAGAACCTGGAAACGATGGTCACTAAGTCGAAAGAAACCATCATATAGCTCTTGAATAAGCTAACATCACTAGCTAACAACTTTTCATAAGCACACCAGAAGATACGGCCATCAACAACAGCCTGAGATGCCTTTTTCAGTCGGATTGACTGACGAGGCAAGAACTGAGTTTCTAATACATTCCATTCTCTTGATGAGAAGGAGAAAAGTAAGACACACCATGGTTTTTGGGGCTCAAACGGGTATGAAATCTTTAAAATTGTTGGGTCCAGGTTGTCAGGTCGAACCCCAAAGGCCAACATACGCTTTTCATATTCATGACCAATTGTCACATAAGGGACAAATGTTCCCACAGATCTTCTAATGGATGGGTTCCAAACAAAAGCCATGTAGTGAGGGAGAATTGGTCCATACGAAAAACCCCAAATGCCGTGTGACCAACCAATAGGTATCAAGTCAGAAAAAGATAGGTTTGTGGGTACATGTGTTAAAGAGAAATTATGAGAAAGGTAAGACATGTAACCTCTAAACCCTTGGTGATAACGTAAAACATATGGGAAACCATCAGCTGGGCGAACACCGAAACCACCAGTGAAATGCAAGGTGTCAATGCCAGCCTTCCAGGTCTTTGAGACACTTCGGCATTGAAGTACTTGCTTGACAGAAATCCTACGGACAATGTCCAATTGAACTTCAAGTGGAATACAGTCAGACATGGTGCAAACTAGTGTGGCTGTAAACTAGTGTGGAGAAGAGGAGTATAAAGGTATAGCTGGAGGTTTAGTTCTAGTGTGGATGTAAACTAGTGTGGAAAAGAAGATTATAAATAAGACTTAAAACATTTAATAATCTACTTGCCCATGTACCTGAACATTAAGGAACACTAAATGGGCAATTGTACTTGCATAGAGTTTAACTAGTTGACCTATGATACATTTAAGAGGATACTTGTCGAAGTACTTGAAGTTTTAATGTACAAGAACCTGTACTTTAAAGACTTATATTTAAAATTGAACAAGTATCAAACTAGATTTGAGACTGTTAAATGCAACACATGCATTTCAGGTTTTACTAGAATTATTTAGTAAAAAAATATAAAGTATTACCTCTAAACATGCCCGCATATTCAAATACCAAGGACGCCACTCCGGTTCATGCTTTTCACCACTGTCATACAACGTTACTGATTGCGTGGTTTTGTAACCTTACAACAGGTTTTACCTCTCGAGGGATCTCAAGAGGCTTACAACCCCACCAGGCAGTGTACCTGACCGATGTAGTATAGTGTAGTGGTAAGTACGGGGGATTGATCGTTCTCCACAGGGAATAGTGTTCGTTAGGTATGAAAGGCTACTCTAATTAGGTCTAAGGGTTGAGGAAGATTCTTTTTTATGTTTTTATAATTTTATGAAAGCAAGTAAAATCTCGGGTTTGAAGGAGTGGGCAGAATTAGTTGCTAGTCAACTAACCCAAAATTACTACGGATGCAAATAAAATAAAATAACAAAAATGAAATGTGGTGAGAAACTTATGTGTAGAGAAATGTGTTTACTTAGATTTCCTTACTCCCTAACTATCTTTTACCGGTTAATTAGTGTGTATTAGTCGCGTGGATGACGGGTGTATTCCTTAATACCATTCGTGGGGTGGCGTACTTACTTCCCCAACTCTACAAGCTCCTACTTCACTCCTATGTCGAGCCGGCTAGGAAGCTCCTAACATGGGATCACTAGAATTCGCTTGTGCATTAAATACAACCATAAAAACCTTTAGTACGCATTTGGTTCATGTTTCTTAAGACGTTCAAGCAAGTTACCGAATAGGAAGTTAGCCAGTTTTCTTAAGCCTAACATAGATAAACAATCATCCAATACAACTAATAACACACTAACAACCAATAATCAATAGCTAGGTTTCATTAGATCTAAGCAAACACAAGATAAAATTTAGCCTAACATGTTAAACAAAAGACAAGAATAAGATAGAATCAAACAACACATAGACATATTGAATGATTAATTGATAACTTATCTTTCAATGAAACATGGAAGATCTCAAGGCAAAAAGCCCTGAAAAAGTAGCTAAAATCGTCTTAGGGTTTTATCCCAAAATTCCACACACTAAGCCCTCTAATGACAAAAAATTAGAAAACTATATATAGATTTTTGGTTCTGACGGCGTCACCTTATGGAGTGTGACGCCGTCACCTCGCCGCTTTTAGGGTTCCCGGATGACCTTCTTGACGCCGTCCCTCTTTAGCTCTTCAAAAATCCATTCTGGCTTATCAAGGCTTGACGCCGTCTAACCATGAACGTGACGCCGTCCCCTTATGATTTAAGCCGTAACGCCCTCGATCAAGTTAAAGCGTGACGCCGTCAGAATTCACATGCTATCTCACTGGCCCGTCATGAGTAAATTTCACATCCAACTTTTCTTGCCAAGGCATGACGCCGTCCCATGTTAATTGTGACGCCGTCAAGAGTAACTTTTAGCCGATTCTTGAGACTTTGCCGTTTTCTTCACTTTAATGCTCCAAAAACGTCCAAAATGCCTCCTTTTCCAGATTTCTCCTCAAAAGTACCTAAAATGACAAAAGGAACGATTTAGGGCAATATTTGATCAAATAAATACGATTTAAGGCTTAAATGACCCCTTAAAAGCGGTACACTTTTCGCTTCATCAAATACCCTTACACTTGAGATTTGCTTGTCCTCAAGCAAATGCGCTTTTATTCTAATCAAAATATAAGTTAGGGGTCATTTAATGCTAATATAAAAGTAATTACAACAAATAATCGTTCCACTTCAATCATAATAAGCACGGAGATTACATACTAGCACCTCACAAGTAGTGTTTAGATACTCACATCTCTCAAGTGTCATCAAAATAAATCTCATAAATGAAAACGGATAATATCTCTCACTACCTGTCATAGCAAATAGATTACCATAGGCTTGGGAAAGGATCGAAAACCTCCTCCACTAGGCGTAAGCACCTAAGATAAACTATCAAAGAGGGCTTTTAAATGGGTTATAACGTTAGGTGTAGGGAAAAGGAAAACACGGTTTTGTTGGATAAGGGATATTTTACTGGTGGCGAGTTAAAGATCTTGATTAATTACATGTACTATACAATGTTGCTAAGCCAAGACTAGACTCGATCTTAAGCTAATGATAAAATAACAAAAACATAAAATAAACATAAAATAAAACGGGATGGTAGTCCGTATGTTTTTTTTCTACTTTTCTTTTTCTCATTTTTTTGTATTTTTCTTGATTTTTTCGATTTTTTTTTTTTTTTTTTTTTTTTTTTTTTTTTTTTTTTTTTTTTTTTTGCATACACTTTTGCCCTACCATCCAAAATAATACATCATAGGGGCATTGCATCCCCCTTACACTTGAATTTTTACATAACTTTACAATTACTAATCTAATGACTCGAATTAAGATAATCGAAAAACTTGGAGTACTTTTAAAATATTTAGCACATATGGGGGTAATAAATGATGTTCTTCCCCATTACTCCATTACACTAGTACTTTACCCATGAGTCCCAATCGTCCCAAAACAATATGTACAAGGATATGACTCGACTTAGCAACCATGTAATCAACTAGATAATTAACTTGGGTTTAAACAAATGTTGTAACAATAATGCACTAAAAATGAGTGCATACAAGGTAGGCTAAGGCGATTTGGGTGTACATTTAAGTGGGGTGTAAACAAATTCTTCCTTTAAGTAAAATGCTTAAAGGTCGAAACGAAAAGATAGGCTCTGAGGGGTGTACTAGGGGTATCGTGTACTAAAAATGAGTACAACGCAAAGGGTGTGGGAGAATTACTTGACCAATGTAGCCAATGTAATTATAACAAAAACACAGGTGTAAAACAATGGGTTAATCCTAATGCCTCTTATCATGTAGTAAATCTAACTACACGAATGTAGTCTCACTTGTGGCCTTGGAATGGTCCTAACGCAAGTTCTAGAGTCTAAGTGCTACCGGTACACACATCATAGCATAAATGCTTTTCCTACCAATTCTAGGGGCAAACCTCACATATTTGGGGTGGAAAATTTTTTAGTGGTACGGTTTTTTGTGCTAGTCATATAACTCCTATCCGTGAGACGCTCATTAAGATCAAAGTTTCACTCCTATATGTTGTAAAAAATTTTAAATTTGGCACTAAAATTGCCCTAACAGGTATTTATCTCAGTTTTATTACACATCTACTATTAAACAAACAAAAATCAAGCGTAATAGCATTCTCTAATCGTACTTTTACCCTCCCCTTACACTTAAGATGAACATTGTCCCCAATGTTCAAATAATAAGATGTAAAAGCAAAAAGTAAAAGAATGAAATCAAATACTCCCCTGATTCGCTCGGTGGATAATGAAATTACACGGTTAAATCTTCCTCCAAAGAGAATGTTGAAGCTCCATGACTAATGCATCGCCATAAGCTTGATTCCATAAACATCTCCTTGTCCAAAATAACCTGTTAAACCTGAGAAAACAAACACGAAAACCTGCATAACATCTGCGGGAAAAATCTATATATAAGGATATAATGCTTGTGGAATGATAATTTTGCAGATTCCTGGAGATTATAAGTTGGAGATTTTAATAAAAACTTTTTATGAAAACAAAACTTTCAAAAATTTTCAGAAAATTAAACCTGACGCCGTCAGGTTATAACTCCTGACGCCGTCAGAAATGATCTGACAGAATTCTTATGTTAAGTTTCCGGAAAAATTTTGGAAAAACCTATACCTTACTTCCTGGAATTCCTGCAAAACATCATTATGACTCGATACAAGCATTTGACTCAAACAAATACTAATATGTATGTTCATTTAATATTATTACGATTCACGTTCATTTGTGTTCTAATAAACCGATTTAGATTTCCCTTACACTTAACTTTTGCAAAATACCTTTATATGTAGTTAAGACGAAGTTAAAAACAAAACAAAAGCATTTTCACGAATTAGTTTTGAACATGAATCAATAATAATAAAATTTAAACATACATACGGAAACAAATAAAATCAAACAAACAAATAAATAAACACACAAAGCAAATAAATAAAATAAAGCTTGGGTTGCCTCCCAAGAAGCGCTTTTCTTTATTAACGAGTCTTGTAGCTAGACTCAAAGTCACGTACATTACGTGACTCCGTTTTGCATAAAGAATATGGTTTTAAAGCTTTGTATCACTCTTTCATCCCACTTGTATTCCGGACCTAAGGCCAAACACATCGAATACTTAACTCTAGCCCTTCCTTGGTTATTGTTATCAACCTCGAGTGCTGGGATATTATCGACATCCAAGCCCTTAATGCCCTTAAATTTTGGTTCGAACTTAGAGAAACGAGACACATTATGGGGCATCAGGTACTTGATGCATCCTATTTCGCTGGAGAATGTCACACTACCTTCATTCTTATCATAAATTGCTTGGGACGTTCTTATGAAGGGTTCTCCTAAAACTATCTCGCCTAAATACGGATCTATAATCCCCCTTATATCTTCTAGGATCACAAAATCACATTGGTAAACGAAATCTCCGATAAAGACGTGTAAACCACTTGCTAGACCTACAAAATTGCACATCTGATTGGGGTCATACGGGTCTTGTCTAGGGTTCAGCTCATTGCTCATGATCCAGTTATAGTAAAGCCTAGACATGAAATTCATTGGTGCCTTGAGATCAATATAGGTATGCTCCCTAAACATGTGACCAATCATGCATGGAACCTTCACATTAAAATAACCCCCCTTTCTAATCCATGGGTACTTACGATTTTTAGCGGGGCAAGGACATTTAAAGATAAACTTATGGTGACTTAATCCTTCTAGAATTGGTGAGGAATTGTGAACTAACATTAAGTCATCTCTAAGCTCAATCTCACTGCTCGTGCTAAGGCGGGCGAGTCTCTTCTCTCTGTCAATTAACTCATTAAGCTCATTGAATGCCTTAATCTCCCTATCCATAGTGACGAACCAATTACGAACAAACACACAAAGAAAGTAGATAGACTAAAGAAAACCTAGAAAAATAAAATAAAAATCTCACTAGAAAGGAATCTAGTGAGTAGACCTAATAGAAATAAAAATTCAACCTAAACAATAACTATTCCCCGGCAGCGGCGCCAAAAACTTGATTGCGTGGTTTTGTAACCTTACAACAGGTTTTACCTCTCGAGGGATCTCAAGAGGCTTACAACCCCACCAGGCAGTGTACCTGACCGATGTAGTATAGTGTAGTGGTAAGTACGGGGGATTGATCGTTCTCCACAGGGAATAGTGTTCGTTAGGTATGAAAGGCTACTCTAATTAGGTCTAAGGGTTGAGGAAGATTCTTTTTTATGTTTTTATAATTTTATGAAAGCAAGTAAAATCTCGGGTTTGAAGGAGTGGGCAGAATTAGTTGCTAGTCAACTAACCCAAAATTACTACGGATGCAAAAAAATAAAATAACAAAAATGAAATGTGGTGAGAAACTTATGTGTAGAGAAATGTGTTTACTTAGATTTCCTTACTCCCTAACTATCTTTTACCGGTTAATTAGTGTGTATTAGTCGCGTGGATGACGGGTGTATTCCTTAATACCATTCGTGGGGTGGCGTACTTACTTCCCCAACTCTACAAGCTCCTACTTCACTCCTATGTCGAGCCGGCTAGGAAGCTCCTAACATGGGATCACTAGAATTCGCTTGTGCATTAAATACAACCATAAAAACCTTTAGTACGCATTTGGTTCATGTTTCTTAAGACGTTCAAGCAAGTTACCGAATAGGAAGTTAGCCAGTTTTCTTAAGCCTAACATAGATAAACAATCATCCAATACAACTAATAACACACTAACAACCAATAATCAATAGCTAGGTTTCATTAGATCTAAGCAAACACAAGATAAAATTTAGCCTAACATGTTAAACAAAAGACAAGAATAAGATAGAATCAAACAACACATAGACATATTGAATGATTAATTGATAACTTATCTTTCAATGAAACATGGAAGATCTCAAGGCAAAAAGCCCTGAAAAAGTAGCTAAAATCGTCTTAGGGTTTTATCCCAAAATTCCACACACTAAGCCCTCTAATGACAAAAAATTAGAAAACTATATATAGATTTTTGGTTCTGACGGCGTCACCTTATGGAGTGTGACGCCGTCACCTCGCCGCTTTTAGGGTTCCCGGATGACCTTCTTGACGCCGTCCCTCTTTAGCTCTTCAAAAATCCATTCTGGCTTATCAAGGCTTGACGCCGTCTAACCATGAACGTGACGCCGTCCCCTTATGATTTAAGCCGTGACGCCCTCGATCAAGTTAAAGCGTGACGCCGTCAGAATTCACATGCTATCTCACTGGCCCGTCATGAGTAAATTTCACATCCAACTTTTCTTGCCAAGGCATGACGCCGTCCCATGTTAATTGTGACGCCGTCAAGAGTAACTTTTAGCCGATTCTTGAGACTTTGCCGTTTTCTTCACTTTAATGCTCCAAAAACGTCCAAAATGCCTCCTTTTCCAGATTTCTCCTCAAAAGTACCTAAAATGACAAAAGAAACGATTTAGGGCAATATTTGATCAAATAAATACGATTTAAGGCTTAAATGACCCCTTAAAAGCGGTACACTTTTCGCTTCATCAGTTACCACCCCTGTCTTGATATCGAACTGGGCCAGAAACCAATGTTTTTGCTTTTCGTTGATAGGCATAAAAACCTGTAACGAAAAAATAAAAAGAAATTTATATACATGTTCTGAGGCAAATAGGTCCATATATGTATACACAAGGAATGAATACACGTATTACCTGGTCAACATCGGCCCAATTAATATTGTACTTGCTTCCATTAGCATACCAAATGGGGATGGAATTCTGCAATAGCAGCTGAACACAGTATGGACTAACCATAGCCCAATCAGCGTCATCGGGTCTGAAATGCAACATGTATTCCACCCACAGCTCTATGTGCTGTCAAAACCAACGCAAAAGAGTATTCGTGAGACAAATACCATAAGAAATGAAAAAAAAATAGATTTACAAAACCAACGCAAAAGAGTCTGACCTCATCCATGAGCCACCCTTGTTTTGTAGGATCTAAACAAACTAAGCTCTCCCAGAACCTCCGATCAACACGTACAGGTTCTTTGGACCAAGGAAATGTATAACGAAGTGGCCCCGGCTTTCCAAGGAATTCGTCGTAATCATTAGTCAGATGCACTTTGCCGATATATTTGTTGCACCGAGTAAGATTCTACACACAGGTTCTTACTATATTAGAAAAAATAAAAATTTAACGTTAAACGTAAGAAAATAGAAATTGTTTTTATACCTCCACCCAAGGCTGAACACGTTTTAAATAGTCACTCATATCTCGATCCCGACATCCATAAGGGGGAGTTCGATTTTTTTCAGCTTTCACAAATTGTTCGGACCAGTAATACAACGAATCAGACCCACCTTTTTTACTCCTCTTGTTGGGTTCCATGCCTGCGTTTGTTCTTTTCCAATGTTCTGAATTATAAAAAGCAGATAACGCTTTATTCTTCTCGAGTGCAATCTTCAACTTCTCTTCCCTTTCCAACCGCCGTTTCGTCTCCTCTATCAACGCATTACGAAACTCTTTTTCCATAAGCTTTAGTTCTTCAATCTTCCACCTTTTTTCTTCTTGCTTCCTCAGGCTTAATTCCTCTTCCAAAAGATACTCCTGTCACAAGAATTTATGTGAATTGATGTGTTCATACAAGGTATAATATATTTTGGTTTGTATTCTTTGTAAAAACACATTACCTGAAAAATATCGTCATCAGAGTCGACATCTATCTCAGCTGAACGATTTCGGGAAATAATAGAGTCAACAATTTCAAAGAATTCAGAATCCAGTTTTTCTCGTAATTCATGGCTTAGATGCGAAAAAGATTTACTGAAGTCTAATTTCTCCTGTATATGAAAAAACGGAGGCATTGTTAAATTCAATAAAGTCAAAAATTCGCTTTATAATTTGACAAGTAAGCCATCGGAACCAATGTGTTTACCCGAAAACCGCAAGTTCTTTCGCAAGCAAGAACCTACAAAGTATTTTTAAAACCCATTAAATTTATATTACAATCATATAAATACATGTTATAGCTAAATGCATTATATTACTGTATATAAAAAATCACCTGAATAATAGACTCAAGTTTGAAAACACGAGCATTCAACTCCTGAATCACACAATCCTTAAGGCTGATCTCAGTAATATGATCACTTGTCTGAATCCTAGGAACAAGCGGTAAATACTTTTTTTCTGTCCTCCCACGTTTCCGGCAAGCATCCAACTTCTGTAGATAGAGATCGTATTCATGTGGTACCCTTGGTTTACGAGTAATTGGTATGTACCCCCTGAAATACTCTCGAAATTGGATATACCAATCAGACTGCTGCTCGGCTAATGTTGCTTTCAATTCAAAATTTATCTTCGAGTCCTACAAAAAACATTAACCAAAAGAAGATCAAAAAACAAGTTCAATACAACACAAAATAACATAAATAGTAGGGAATACGATATTCTATAAGGTTTTACCTTGCCAAATAGCAATCCATAATCCGATCGCGTAAACACTTCTTTCTTTGACCAGGCTACACCCCGTGGTATGACATCTGGGACTTTATTCCACCAATTATTGCTTCTTTCAAACGACTCAAGAATCCATATCTACAAAAGTTAAAGATTGAGTTGGGCAAGGAAAAATTAAACAAAATTCAAAACTCATATGGAAAAAAATAAAAGAATAACCTTGAAAGCCCAAACAAATCCTGCAAGTGTATACGTTGGAACGTACTTCCGAGATGCTTCTAGTCCTTTAAGGTGTTCCCACCTGTGTCTATCTACGACATTAAGTATCTGGTTGTACAATTGCCTCCAAATGTGCTCCCCCATGGAAACGAATTCCATGCTTCAAGGTCTTCAACCAAACGCACGTATCTATCATCCACTTGTTCAGCCAACAACCGACTCATAAAAATTACCTCTAGCGCTAACAGTAGACACACACGGATTGCATCTTCGTCAGATAATTTACCGAATAACTCTTCATCCTCAAGAACACCAAGAAGATCTAAGTTTGAAAGTCTTACCCCCATTTTATTTGGAAATACCCTTGACTTAAATTTTATATCCCCTTTACTATACAAGTCAGACCTTATATATTTTCCAAAACGAAAACCTGTTATTAGAGAAAACTCGGGACGACCAAAATGTAGACTACGACCATCACAGTATATATGAGGGGCATGTCAAAGTGTGCATCATCTACATAACTCTGTTTTTGTAGTATATAATCTAACATATGTGGTTCATGGTCAAAAAATATAATATCCAACCATCCTCCAAAACAGGTAGTCCTAAATAAAATCCTTCGCTTTTCATTCAGCTTATCTCTAATTAATGAAAAGTATTTCAATTTACTCCTAACGATGACTTTGGCTTCATATTCCTTTAAGAAAAAATAAAAATAAATAAAGCCAGCTTAGGAAAAAAAAAAATAAAAATAAAGCCATGAATAACAAATGCTTACACTTGCGGCAACAAAATATGCAAATGTTGAGCATAGAATAGAGTCTGAGTAACAGGACTCGTCTTGACGGCGATAATGAAGGAGTGTGGATTGTCATCAATCATACACACTATCATTATCGCAATCAAAACGTCTCAATTATAAGGGCAGATCAATCTAACGTTGTAGATGGGTTCCACTGCTTTTTTTTTTGGAAACCGTCTTATTACCGGTTGTGTCTTTGATCTTGATAACAAGCTTCGGCCTACAAGTACAATTGTGTTCACCTTAAAAAAAATTTTAGGGTGAACACACCTGCAACTGAGGGCCAAAGCTGGTTATCAAGATCAAACACGCAACCAGTTTAAGACGGCTTCCAAATTAAGCAATGGAACCAATCTACAACGTTAGATAAATCTTCCCCTATAATTGAGGTTCCGCAATCAGAATTTCTTAAATCCAGCTCTATGTTTGATATTGCTCACTTGTATGTGGCGAATATACATATTAATTATGTATATTCTACAACGCTAAAGAGAGCATGGTGACACTTACGCACAATTAAAGGTTTAGTGTACTACGATTATAGACCAAGATGGTCAACATCTTCTGGACAATCATGCTCCATTGGGACGAGCTAATCATGCGGATAAATGTGTCGCCAACGAAAGCCAACCACAATGGAACATGATAGACCTGAAGAAATCTATCAACTTTGTGAAATTCGGATGGTAAATAGAATTAAGGTTTATTCAAATTTCAACTACAATGGAAGTTCACAAAATTTTGAAATAAGATAATGCATACTGACATCACTATAAATAAGCCAAATAAAAAAAAAATAATCAATCCACAAAGACCAATAAGCACTGAGATCAGCCAATAAGCAATATAAGATCTGCTCATATGCTATGCTGCAGGGGAAAAATTAAACCAATCTTTTACAAGTCACTTAAGATACTACATTAAACATTCAAATTCCAAGAGAGTAGCATGCCTCAGTTATTATAGCTTATCTATCGAACGATTTATATAAGTTCAAATGCTTAATTTGACTGAGTTCCCCAAAACTATTGGTATGTTTGATATACAAACAGTTTTAGGGAACTCAGTCAATTTAAGCAATGGAACCCAAATATACTGTTACCCTTTCTAAGCCCTTTTACAACTGTTAGTGGAAATTTAAAGTTCACAAATTTTTTCCAAAGTATTCACAAGATTGCTTGTACCGCCGATGCACTAAGTCTTCGCGAGAGAACAAGCTGTCAAAACAGTTGCCCGTGTAGTTTGAACCTGATCGGGAGTACATACTACATCCGCCGTGTCTTAATCACAAGCAGGATGAATAATCTGATGCCCGATATCTGAGCCCAACTCTACAGGGTTAAGTAAACGACTAACTATGGTTCAAGGTCGCCCGGAATCACCAGTCCATCCGTTTACCCTAGTTGTTTCCCATAGAATAGCCGATTACCACTGGTCTGATACAACACTTAGATCAATCGCAATGACAAAAGCAAAGGTTTCCAACGCTCGCACTTGAAAATAGTTTGGTAAAATTGTGTGAACTTTGATTTTGCCAAAAACACATTGGTCACAATAAATACAGACAGATTTAAGATAACCTAAATCTAGGCCTTGAAATAAGCTAATGCATACTGACAGGACTATAAATAAGCCAAATGAAAACAAATAGGCAATCCACAAAGACCATTCAGAACTGAGTTTAACAGTTAGTGCAGCCATAAGCTAATGCATACTCACAACACTCCCAAAAAATACATCATCTTTCACAACTTTATATACAATATATAAAGTATTCAGGTAATAAACCCTAATTAAAGTTAACAATTAAAAAATTACAAAAAACCTAACACTAACAATTAAATAATCCTCGAATAACTAACACTAACAATAAAATAATCGGATAATTTTTTTTAAAAAAAAAGTACAACAAACCCTAACCCTAAATCGAAAAGATAATTACTTACCCTAGCCCAAACCATTTTTACTTTCGTTAGTTAGATCGAATACTATACCGTAACCTTAAATTAGAATAAACATAAACCAAGACAATCAGTTGCTTCAGATCTGTGGGTGTAATTGATAGAGAGGAGTATAATCGATCTGTAGAAGTAATCGATAAAGAGGAGTATAATTGACAGAGAGGAGTATAATCGATCTGTAGAAGTAATTGATAGAGGAGTATAATCGATCGTGAGGAGTATAATCGATCTGTAGAAGAGTAAAGGTAGTGAGAGTAAAGTTAGTGAGAGTAAAGTTAGAGAAGTTTGTTTAATACACTTCCTTTGAAAATAAACGATCCAAGAGTAAATTGTTAATAATACAGTTGGTATAAAAAATTTAAAAGTATAATCTTGTATAAAAAGTAGAAAACTATTAAAAATATAATTATGTACTATTATATAAAAAAAATAATATAAAATTGTACCCTCTACCTAACAAGTCGCCCAAGTATAAGGAATAGTGGGACCCATTCGCCCAAGACTTTTGTACTATTATATAATAAAATAAGAGAATATTTTTTTACAAAAAGACAAAAAATCCAAAGTCGCCCAAGTTATGTAGGTCCCAGTCGCCCAAGAAGTACATACTGCAAGAAGTACATCTTAGTACTTTAGTGGGGACATACATAGGGACACATGTCACCATTATATGAGATCCGCCCAAGTTTTGTTGAGCGACCTGATCCCCTGGGGTATTTAGAGAAAAAAATTTTTTTTGGGCATCTAGGGTAAAGACCCTTGTACCTTTGGGGTATTTAAGGAATTTTCCCAAAATAAAAAGTGTATTTGTTTTCTTGGGCATCAAGTGTTGGAGTGAGATATTTTGAAATGTGAATCACTTTATTTTGCATACTTTTATTTTGGTGCTTACCAAGGGATAAATTCTCATCATTCATCTAGTTTGATCTAATGGTGAGGATTAACCTAAGATTAAATATGGAAACCTAAGTCCATGTTTTATTTTTTTCCTTTTCTTTCTCTTTTTGACTTTCTTATTATTCATTTTTTTTTTAATTCATGCTTTTTTTTTTAAATTCATGTTTTTTTTTTTTTTTTTTTTTTTTTTTTTCGCTTTCATATGTTTCCGTTTATTTTCATACGTTTTCGTCCATTTTCGCCCGTTTTCTTACGTTTTCGGCCGTTTTCATACGTTTTTGTCCGTTTTCATACGTTTACGTCCGTTTTCGCCCGTTTTCATACGTTTTCGTCTGTTTTCTTATGTTTTCGTCCGTTTTCTTTCGTATTCGTCCATTTTTCATACGTTTTCATCCGTTTTTAGACATGTTTTTACGTTTTCGTCCGTTTTCATACATATTCGTCCGTTTTCTTACGTTTTCATCCGTTTTCTTACGCTTTCGTCCATTTTCGTCCGTTTTCGCCCGTTTTCATCCGTTTTCATATGTTTTTGTCCGTTTTCATATGTTTTCATCCGTTTTCTTACATTTTCGCCCGTTTATGTCCGTTTTCATACGTTTTCGTTCGTTTTCATACGATTTCGTACGTTTTCATATGTTTTCGTCCGTTTTCGATCGTTTTAATATGTTTTCTTTCGTTTTCGTCTATTTTTCATACATTTTCGTCCGTTTTCATACATATTCTTCCATTTTCTTACGTTTTCATCTGTTGTCTTACGTTTTCGTCCATTTTCATACGTTTTCCTCCGTTTTCTTACGTTTTCATATGTTTTCGTCCGTTTTGATCCGTTTTTTTTCGTTTTCGTCCATTTTTCATACGTTTTCGTCCTTTTTCATACGTGTTTTTACGCTTTCATACTTTTTCATACGTTTTCATCCGTTTTTAAATGTTTTAGGCCATTTTCATACGTTTCTGAATATCACAAGTGATATTCAGAATATCACAAGTGATATTCAGAAAATCACTTGTAACATTCAAAAACGTAAAAAAACAGACAAAAACGTAAGAAAACAAACGAAAACGTAAGAAAACGGGCGAAAACGTATGAAAATGGACAAAAATGTATGAAAGCGTAAAAACACGTATGAAAACGGACAAAAACATATGAAAAATGGACAAAAACGAAAGAAAACGGACGAAAACATATGAAAATGGACGAAAATGTAAGAAATCGGATGAAAACGTATGAAAATGGACGAAAATGGGCAAAAACGTAAGAAAACAGATGAAAATGTATGAAAGCGTAAAAACACGGCTGAAAACGGACGAAAACGTATGAAAAATGGACGAAAACGAAAGAAAACGGATGAAAACGTATTAAAACGAACGAAAACGAACGAAAACATAAGAAAACAGATGCAAACGTATGAAAACGGACGTAAACGGGCGAAAACATATGAAAACGTACAAAATTGGACGAAAACGTCTGAAAATAGACGAAAACGTCTAAAAATGGACGAAAAAGTAAAAAACGGATGAAAACATATGAAAACGTATATAAACGTATGAAAAATGACAAAAACGTTTCAAAACGGATAAAAACGGACGAAAACATTTGAAAACAGATGAAAACGCATAAAAAAGTGCGAAAACAGACCGAAAACGTTTGAAAAGAGGCAAAAACGTAGAAAAACAGACAAAAACGTATGAAAGCAGACGAAAACGTATGAAAACAGACGAAAACTTATGAAAGCGAAAAAAAAAAAACCTTGAATTAAAAAAAAAAAAAAAAAAAAAAAAAAAAAAAAAAAAAAAAAAAAAAAAAAACCAACAACAAAATGGACTTAGATTTTCATATTTAAATTAAGTTAATTCACACTATTAGATTAAACTAGATGGATGGTGAGGATTTGTCCCTTGATAAACACCAAAACAAGAGTAAGCATTTTAACTTTTATCTTTGATATGTAATTTTTTTTATAAAGTGACAAAAGGGAGTTCGCTTTAACTTTTTACAATATTAGATTTTGTAGTTTTTGTTGTTCAAGAAATTACGGGGTACAATTTATTTGTCAATTAAGCATAAAATAGTTGTCATTCATTAAAAATTTACTGGAAAATGTAATTTTTTTTTTAAATGCAATCATTGCATAATACGGTTGTATCAATTTAGAAAAGAAAATGATTTACACACTCTAGTTTATTATTTGCGCACTCCATATTATAAGCAAGTAAATCAATTCCCTTTTAGGCTGGTCGGCAATGGAGTGATCCCTTCACCTTGCAACCCCAATTCACGCGCGAGCCCTCTTGCCATCTATCCCATCTCACGCGCGACTCACACCTACCAAAGCAATTTATGGTGATCAGTTCACCTTGCGAAAAACAAAAAAAAGGGGGCCCATGTGAAGAAAAGTATCCGTTGTATATAAGAAAAAAAATTCCCCACTACCCATTTTTTTCTCTATAAATACATCATTTTTATACATATCTTCTCAATATATCATTCAAACAACATATATCTCATTCCTTTTATTTTTCAAATGAATTCCGATACGATTATGTTCACCGACTCAGAAGAAGAACGAGAAATTACAAGTCGGAGATTGAATTTTATTGCAAGATCGTTGTCGTTTATTAAAAATACACGAAAAGCAAATCGCCCGGTGATAAAACGCCTTAATCGAGATCATTATGGTGCTCATGACGTTTTTAATTGCGTAAGTATTAAAAAAATAAAAAATAATAAAAAAATAAAAAATAATCAAATAAATAAAAAAATAATGAGAGTTAAGGTGACCAAGGTGACTTCCTTGCCCACTAAAAAGGTGAGTGGAGGTGAGGGGAAATGAGAGGAGAGAGAAAGCTGATGTGACGCTGAGGTTTAAGGTGAAGAAAGTGTCTCCTTGACATCTGGCCTTAGAAAGGGTGCTACTATGAAGACCCGTTGGCCACTTGTTACCTTCTCTACCCCTTCTGACCCACCTCTATTTACAGTACAACACACCTTTTTTTTATCACTTCCTGTTCTATTTTTCTGTCAGTTTAATACTTTTGACTTATATTAAACTTTATATTTTTTGTTTCATAATTTCAGTTTTACAGTTTTTAATATAAACAAAATTATAAAATAATAATAAAAAAACAAAAAAAAAACATGAAGGGTATCATTTGTATTTTTTTTTTTGGTGGTGTGGGGGGGGGGGGGGGTTCCAAACTTCAAATAACCTATCCCTTTTAGAAATTCCTGATAACTCATTTATTTAATTTTGGATAGTGAAAATGTTCACCTATTTAAGATTACAAGTAATGGGTGTGACCCCTCATATCAAAGCCTCGAGTCACGCGTCAACCCACTACAAATACAAAAACTCATGCGTGAGGTGAGGAGTAAAAGTGAGATAGAGGTGAGCTGCTCACTTATCGGCTTATCGGCATTTGTGTTCTTTTGTGTGTTATTATTTTTGGTTATGGTTTGTGTGTAGGGCTGTCAAAAAGGCTGACCCGACCTGAACTCGAACCCGATTAAGCCTAGTCGGGTCGGGTTACTAGGGTCAATAATTTTATTTGCGTCAATTCGGGTCGACTCGACTAACCCGAGCTCTAAATAAGGTCGGGTTCGGGTATTTTTTTAGCCTCAACCCGAATTGACCCGAACCTGACCAACCAGACCCGACTAACAGTTTTACAATGTAAACATATTGAAGAAAGCAAATTTTTAATCATTTTACTTATACTCGGGTTGACCCGAACCTGAATTGACACAAACCCGACTGACCCGAGTTCTAAATAGGGTCGTGTTTGGGTATGTTTTTTTAGCCTAATCCCGAATTGACCAGAACCAAACCGGGTCAACCCGACTAACACCCCTATTTGCGAGTCTGTGTCGGGTATTTTTGTATAAAGTAGGTAATTTAATGAAAGGTGAGGGCGTGGTGTGACCACTAGGGTTGAAATGTGAGAGGGTGTGAAGGGAAGTGAGAGGAGAGAGAAAGCTGATCTGGCGCTGATGTGGAAGGTGAGCAGGTGTGACCACTACCTTTAGTCTTAATACACTTGTATCATTTTAGAAGTTCTTGTATGTCCTTTTGTCTTATTTGTTTTTTTTATGGTATTATGCATATTTGCTTTGTATGCTTATATGTTCTTTTGAATGCTTTGTATGTCCATTCGTCATTGTGTATGTGTTTCACCTATAACATATGCTTTTTATTTATTTGTCCTTTTCTCTAAGTTTTTATGATGGTTTGTGTTTATTGCTTGTTTTCTTTTTTTTTTTGCTTCCCGTCATAAGTTTTATGTGTTTTCATGTACTTGTTTTTTACACTTTCATGCTCTTTTTACTTGAACTTTTCCCAACTGCACAATTACATTGGCCAGAGGTCCTCCTGGAAGCAGTCTCTCTATTGTCGGGTTTATCCTGGTGGTGGGGGTAGGATATGTCTACATTTCACCTCCCCCTTACCTTGCTTAGAAAGATGGGGTTTATTGTTGTTGTTGTTGAAAAGAGAAAAATGATTGTTGCGACTAAGGGGGTGTTTGTTTCAGCTTATATAGCCGGCTTACGGCTTATGTTTCATAAGCCCATCTTTTGCAGCTTATTTTGAAACTTTTCGGCTTATATAAGCCTTAATTATGACATGATAAACTTATATGTAACACCCCAACCTGACAAGGGTCATAATGCCACATTATGGTGTCAATCAGAACATACAAACGCAAGCGAAAGACTTATAAACGTAATAGTTACAAAGGTATTCTAAGGTAATAATGAAATACTAACATCTCAACATAATGAGTCCCAAAGCCAAATACAAATCCAAACTAATCTAACTGAAAATGAATCCAAATCTAATCCAGAAGCAAATGGGTGTCTATCGTCAGGGTAGTCCACTAAAAGCTCCTATGCACTCTTCACACAAATCCCATCTTCCATCCTAATCCCTGCCGCAGGAAAAGAAATGCGGCTGAGCTTAAAAAGCCTAGTGAACAGATATAAACAAACGAATAATCGAACATATATAAGTATAGGGAAACGGAACATAAGCTCCTGCTGAACGAATATCATCTGCCAAACGAAATAAGAGATCAATGATCAACTGAACAAAATGTCATATACCATAAGGAGCAAATCATAGCGAAACATAAGGAGATCATAATGAAGTCAAAGGAATCAAACAGAGAATAATAACCATATAACATAACAGAACAGAAATGCCCACGAGCTCAGAAAGCATGCCACATGCTTAGTCACATAATCACATCATATCATATCCATATATCCGTCAAATCATAAGTTGTACAAGGAGGGGAGACCTCTCAAGTACCAAATGGAGTAGCTAGCTCCCAAAAGTAAATTGGGGTGCATGGCATGCACCATCCAATCACTAATCATATCCAGAACAGAACAGAACAGAAACTAGGATGCATCCATACGCCCCTGCAAAACAAATCATATATACACACCTGCTCATGACAGGCATATACACATATCATAATGGCCAAGTGATCACATATCATATCATATCAAATGGGGACGCCGTGGATCAATCACACCTCCACAGAAAGTGTCATGCCATTGGTGCCTCAATGACATGGCCATGGTACCTCCATGGCTAGGGATACAGATACAGAAGCTCGGGCAACAGAACAGAACAAATCATATCATATCTAATCAGAGCATATCAAACTGAACAGAAACATATCATAGCAATTGGATAGCAAACGAATATCACATCAACGAATAGTAAAACGAATATCAAGCCAAGGATCATATCAAGGGAATCATAGTAAAGGCTCATATCAACGGAATCATAACAAATCAAACGAATCAAAGTCAAGGATCGAGAAGTCATGAGAGAAAACACCCTTACTGAGAAATGGTAGAATATCTGTACCTTAGCAAATGAAATGAGAGCAAATGGAAAAGTGATCACAAGGAAACAACGTCACGCCTTCTTCAACGAATCTACACGGATTAGGGTTCATATAATACTTATTAGCTCATTTATTGTCATAACGGATTCTTAATTACTCATTACCATTCATTAATGTGATTAGGGTTTCGATAATGAAATTAGGTTAACACACACTTAAAAGTATCCATTTTAATGTTCCAAAGTAATTAGGGTCAAAGCATATTTAATGGTGTTAGAATTAACCAAAACCCTAACTTATGTTACATTTCAGGTTTTAACATGTTCTGGTCCCTTGATTTATGAATTTTATGACACATCAAACTGTCTCATGAGGTTCCACCAATTTTATCTGTGATTTCCACCTAAGTTAAGAACCTACCTTAATTTTTACAGATTTTATTACTAAGTTCAAGTACCCTTTCAAAAATCGTTTTCCCAAACCTGTCCAGAAAGTGCACTGCAGGTATACCCCGAAAGTTTGTATTTAATTAACCCAGTTGAACCTTTCAGAAAAATCCACAAAAATTCCAATAAGTCATATACATCTTAAAATTCTTCTTGTCAAATGAGAACTCTTAATTCCTTATGGTTTTAAAACTAAAAATCAAAAATACCAACTGATTTTCAGACAACCAAAATACAGTTTTGACACTTAACCTTGTAAAAATCAAAAGACCATCTCCCGACCACCAATGACCACAAAAATTGATATTCAGATAGCCCACATCCTAAACTAAGTTTTAGACTCAAAAATTATGCAAAAACATGTTGGTATAATTTATTTAGACCCCGTTCAATTTGACCCAAATCTGGACAGCATGCAACTATATGTTTAATGAGACCAAACACACTCCAAAGTGACCAAGTGTGTAACCAAACCATTACCATGCCTATTGGCCCCTTTTTTGAGTTTGTAAACATGTTCTTGGACTTCTCTTGACCACCAATTAACTTACACACAAGTATACAATTTGACAACAGGTTAACAAGACACAACATGAAATAACGAAACGAAAAACAACCTAACCATTTAACCATAATAGATCCAATTACCACGCACCCTTTTATAGTTTTAAAACACATAAACTCCCACATGTTTACAGCCCTTATGATCCATACTCACGACACCCACACCACTTGACAGCAACCATACGACCTAATACATGAAATAACGAGGCACAACAAACCCTATTCTTAACCATATTCATATCTGATCACACACTCACTTTTATACATGTTAACACATCATACTAACACAGGTTTACAGCCCTTAACTCGACACACCCATGGTACACACACGACATAGAATTAACGAGCCAATAATCACATGAAATCACACCAAACAAGCTCTAATCACATGCATGTATTGTGTACGCCCCTTTATTAAATATTCTAGGGTTTCAGGTTTTTTTATTAACCTTATTAATTGTACAATTAATAATCACTTAAGGTTTACATATTACAATTTAGGGCTGGTAAAAAAGGGTTAGATTGAATTGAACGAAACCATATTCAACACAAACTGTTTCACATACTCTAATAATTGTTGTATGGCGTTGTCTCTTTTATGTGTATGATTAATTTAACGAGGCTTGTAGACAAAACATCATGATTATCAGCGAGAGTATAATTTGATTTCATTGCCATGTTACGTCTTAAGTGATTTAAATTAACAACAAGAGGATACCTTAGGGCTGCTAGGCGAGAGACCAAGAAGAAAACCATATAATGACTAGAAGCAAACTGTATCACAACTCCTATAATCACCCAAGGCTGCTAAACTTTCTTCTCTTGATCTCTTCATGCTTCTGATTATTTTCATGATCAATTATGCAGGTTTTCTAGGGCTCGTTTTATATATATATATATAACAGGAGGCATTACACGTAGATAATGCCACCTCAATGCCACATAATCATAAAAATGCCACATAATCATAAACTATGCCACTTGGCCGAACTTATTTAAAAAAATTAGTCCATGGTAGGGTTCGAACCCTGGACAACACCCCCACATCCAACACTCCAACCACTGGTGCAAGAATTTTTTTTTGATAGGTATTGGAAAACAAAATATATCACTATGATTATGTTTGATTTTGAAAATCCTCGGAGACCAGTTCAACAAATGCATAAAACATTTCACTGATTCATCATCAAAACCCTAAATTCGATTAACACATAATCAAATCAGTTAACCCTAATCTATCAAGCACCTTATTCGATTCAATGTATACACAATTGATCCAAGGTATGGGTTTGGTTTTTAGTCATTAATTGATTTGTTATTTTATTTGTTTCTTTCATCTTTATTTGATTCATTTAACAAAAACGCTTCATGCCACTGATCACTATCTTCATCTTCATTTATCAATTCTTCATCTTCATCTTCATCACACAATATTCGTGACCCAATATTCGATTCATCAATTACTCTCTCTCATGATCAATCTCTTAATTATCACTTCATGATTAACGATTACTTTGTGAGTAGGTAAATAGTTTAAGATGATTAATTTGTTATCATTTTTATTTAATTTTTCCTTTATTTTAATGGTGTATTTGGATGGTTGTTGCAAGTCATTTGAGTAATAGATATTGAAGATTAACGGTGATAATTATTTGGATGGTTGTTGCAGGACATTCAGTTAATTTATGATGTTGGTTTGGCCTGTTTTTTCTTTGGCTTGCAGATCATGTTGCTCTCCCGGTCACTCCTACATTATCAAAATTTGTCGTGTTGTTCTGATGATTAATGTGTATATACAATTGGCACAACTTGTCTTATGCCTGTCCAATCCAATAAACAAGCAATGTGCATCCATCAAGATAATGGTGATATGTGCATCCATCAAGATAAGGGTATGTGATTTCCCAGCAATGATCAAATCTTGACTATTGTATCGATTACATATGTGCTTTACCACATTCATTTTTGGTGATATTGACATATCGTATTATTCTAATTTTCGAGTGTTTGACAATATGTATTTGAACAATTCTAAAGAGTTTTTTCAGTGACTGATTTATATGTATCCAATAAACACTTTGAATTTGGAAAAAAGGTAGTATAAACTATGTTATATGCCTATGTACTAATTTGGTGTGCAGTTTTTACAATTTAGGTAGATGCTGCAAGGTCTGCTCTAAATGCAATGGGGTTCAAGGACATTGAAATCATGGTTGCAGAAACAGGGTGGGCTTACAAAGGTGACCTGAATGAGGTTGGACCCAGCGTTGATAACGCTAGAGACTACAATGCTGATTTGATCAACCACATTACTATTTATACTTCTGACAATCATTTGTATGGTTGCTTATGGAAGCGGAGAGTTGAGAAATTCATGGTCTAACTTTGGAAGTTTTTTTTTTTTCAATTATATATATTGGCTGCAAAAAAAATTGTGTCGTTTACCACATTACTAATTAACATTTTGTATGTGAAACTATTTACAGGAGGAGAAGACGAGGTGCAAGAAGTCTGATGATTATGAGAAAAAGCCAGAAGCTAAAGCTAAGGTTAGTATTTAGATGTGCTCATGTTTACACTGGGATCTTACTAATTGTGTATGTTGTCTTTATATATATATATGTAGTTCATTAATGATTTATCACCTCGCTTAAACCCCAAAAATATGATTGGAGGAGGCGTAGTACGTAATGTCATTTGAATTTGAGGTTGGTCCTTCATTACTGTCATGGTCACTCCTACATTATCAAAATTTGTCGTGTTGTTCTGATGATTAATGTGTATATGGTGCGTGGGTTTTGCAACCTTACAACAGGTTTTACCTCTCGAGGGATCTCAAGAGGCTTACAACCCCACCAGGCAGTGTACCTGACCGATGTAGTATAGTGTAGTGGTAAGTACGGGGGATTGATCGTTCTCCACAGGGAATAGTGTTCGTTAGGTGTGAAAGGCTACTCTAATTAGGTCTAAGGGTTGAGGAAGATTCTTTTTTGTATTTTTATATTTTATGGTAAGCAAGTAAAATCTCGGGTTTTGAAGGAGTGGGCGGAATTAGTTGCTAGTCAACTAACCCAAATTACTACAAATGCAAATAAAATAAAATAACAAAAATGAAAAGTGGTGAGAAACTTATGTGTAGAGAAATGTGTTTACTTAGATTTCCTTACTCCCTAACTATCTTTTACCGGTTAATTAGTGTGTATTAGTCGCGTGGATGACGGGTGTATTCCTTAATACCATTCGTGGGGTGGCGTACTTACTTCCCCAAACTCTACAAGCTCCTACTTCACTCCTATGTCGAGCCGGCTAGGAAGCTCCTAACATGGGATCACTAGAATTCGCTTGTGCATTAAATACAACCATAAAAACCTTTAGTACGCGTTTGGTTCATGTTTCTTAAGACGTTCAAGCAAGTTACCGAATAGGAAGTTAGCCAGTTTTCTTAAGCCTAACATAGATAAACAATCATCCAATACAACTAACAACACACTAACAACCAATAATCAATAGCTAGGTTTCATTAGATCTAAGCAAACACAAGATAAAATTAGCCTAACATGTTAAACAAAAGACAAGCATAAGATAGAATCAAACAACACATAGACATATTGAATGATTAATTGATAACTTATCTTTCAATGAAACATGGAAGATCTCAAGGCAAAAAGCCCTGAAAAAGTAGCTAAAATCGTCTTAGGGTTTTATCCCAAAATTCCACACACTAAGCTCTCCCTTAATGACAAAAAATTAGAAAACTATATATAGACTTTGACATCTGACGGCGTCACCTTATGCATTGTGACGCCGTCACCTCGCCGCTTTTAGGGTTCCCGGATGACCATCTTGACGCCGTCCCTCTTTAGCTCTTCAAAAATCCATTCTGGCTTATCAAGGCTTGACGCCGTCGGATCCTGAACGTGACGCCGTCCCCTTATGATTTAAGCCGTGACGCCCTTGATTTAGTTAAAGCGTGACGCCGTCAGAATTCTCATGCAAACTCACTGGCCCGTTATGAGTAAATTTCACATCCAACTTTTCTTGCCAAGGCATGACGCCGTCCCATGTTAATTGTGACGCCGTCAAGAGTAACTTTTAGCCGATTCTTGAGACTTTGCCGTTTTCTTCACTTTAATGCTCCAAAAACGTCCAAAATGCCTCCTTTTCCAGATTTCTCCTCAAAAGTACCTAAAATGACAAAAGGAACGATTTAGGGCAATATTTGATCAAATAAATACGATTTCGGGCTTAAATGACCCCTTAAAAGCGGTACACTTTTCGCCTCATCAAATACCCTTACACTTGAGATTTGCTTGTCCTCAAGCAAATGCGCTTTTATTCTAATCAAAATACAAGTTAGGGGTCATTTAATGCAAACATAAAAGTAATTACAACAAATATTCGTTCCACTTCAATCATAATAAGCACGGAGATTACATACTAGCACCTCACAAGTAGTGTTTAGATACTCACATCTCTCAAGTGTCATCAAAATAAATCTCATAAATGAAAACGGAAAATATCTCTCACTACCTGTCATAGCAAATAGATTACCATAGGCTTGGGAAAGGATCGAAAACCTCCTCCACTAGGCGTAAGCACCTAAGATAAACTATCAAAGAGGGCTTTTAAATGGGTTATAACGTTAGGTGTAGGGAAAAGGAAAACACGGTTTTGTTGGATAAAGGATATTTTACTGGTGGCGAGTTAAAGATCTTGATCAATTACATGTACTATACAACGTTGCTAAGCCAAGACTAGACTCGATCTTAAGCTAATGAAAGAAAATAACAAAACATAAACATAAAATAAACATAAAATGAAACGGGATGGTAGTCCGTATGTTTTTTCTATTTTTCTTTTTTTTTTCTCATTTTTTTTTGTATTTTTCTTGATTTTTTTTTTTTTTTTTTTTTTTTTTTTTTTTTTTTTTTTTTTTTTTTTTGCATACACTTTTACCCTACCATCCAAAATAATACATCATAGGGGCGTTGCATCCCCTTACACTTGAACTTTTACATAACTTTACAAATAACTATTCTAATGACTCGAATTAAGATAATTGAAAAACTTGGAGTACTTTTAAAATATTTAGCACATATGGGGGTAATAAATGATGTTCTTCCCCATTACTCCATTACACTAGTACTTTACCCACGAGTCCCAATCGTCCCAAAACAATATGTACAAGGATATGACTCGACTTAGCAACCATGTAATCAACTAGATAATTAACTTGGGTTTAAACAAATGTTGTAACAATAATGCACTAAAGATGAGTGCATACAAGGTAGGCTAAGGCGATTTGGGTGTACATTTAAGTGGGGTGTAACAAATTCTTCCTTTAAGTAAAATGCTTAAAGGTCGAAACGAAAAGATAGGCTCTGAGGGGTGTACTAGGGGTATCGTGTACTAAAAATGAGTACAACGCAAAGGGTGTGGGAGAATTACTTGACCAATGTAGCCAATGTAATTATAACAAAAACACAGGTGTAAAACAATGGGTTAATCCTAATGCCTCTTATCATGTAGTAAATCTAACTACACGAATGTAGTCTCACTTGTGGCCTCGGAATGGTCCTAACGCAAGTTCTAGAATCTAAGTGCTACCGGTACACACATCATAGCATAAATGCTTTTCCTACCAATTCTAGGGGCGAACCTCACATATTTGGGGGTGGAAAATTTTTTAGTGGTACGGTTTTTGTGCTAGTCATATAACTCCTATCCATGAGACGCTTATTAGGATCAAAGTTTCACTCCTATATGTTGTAAAAAAATTTAAATTTGGCACTAAAATTACCTTAACAAGTATTTCTCTCAGTTTTATTACACATCTACTATTAAACAAACAAAAATCAAGCGCAATTGTATTCTCTAAAATCGTACTTTTACCCTCCCCTTACACTTAAGATGAACATTGTCCCCAATGTTCAAATGACAAATGTAAAAGCATAAAGTAAAAGAATGAAATCAAATACTCCCCTGATTCGCTCGTTGGATAATGAAATTACACGGTTAAATCTTCCTCCAAAGAGAATGTTGAAGCTCCATGACTAATGCATCGCCATAAGCTTGATTCAAAACATTTCCTTGTCCAAAATAACCTGTTGAACCTGAGAAAACAAACACGAAAACCTGCATAACATCGGCGGGATAAAATCTATATATAAGGATATAATGCTTGTGGAATGATAACTTTGCAGATTCCTGGAGATTATAAGTTGGATATTTTAATAAAAACTTTTTATGAAAACAAAATTTTCAAAAATTTCTGGAAATTAAATCTGACGCCGTCAGGTTATAACCCCTGACGCCGTCAGAAATGACCTGACAAAAATTTTCATTTTAAGTTTCCGGAAAATTTCTTGAAAAACCTTTACCTTACTTCCTGGAAATTCTGCAAAACATCATTATGACTCGATACAAGCATTTGACTCAAACAAATACGAATATGTATGCTAACTTATTATTATTATGATTCATGTTCATTTGTGTTCTAATAAACCGATTTAGATTTCCCTTACACTTATCTTTTGCAAAATACCTTTATATGTAGTTAAGACGAAGTTAAAAACAAAATAAAGCATTTTCACAATTAGTTTTGAACATGAATCAATAAGAATAAAAATTAAACACACCTACGGAAACAAATAAAAACAATCAAACAAATAAACAAACACACAAAGCAAATAAAATAACAATCCAATGAGGCTAGCATGCGATAAAA
The DNA here is from genome assembly GCA_021014915.2 of Artemisia tridentata subsp. tridentata. NCBI lineage: Eukaryota > Viridiplantae > Streptophyta > Magnoliopsida > Asterales > Asteraceae > Artemisia > Artemisia tridentata. The sequence goes on from CP139509.1 coordinate 143,380,511, forward strand.
GAAAAATCAATGTAACAAATGTTTTAAGGCAAACAGATGCCTTCCCTAAATTATTACAGACCATATTGTTTCAACTCATACAACCAAATATCAAATTGTTCAAACATCAAAACATCAAATCACAACATCACTGGGGAGGGGGTCCTTGGCGATAGTCATAGCCAGGAGGAAGATGCCCGTAGTACCCGTATGGAGGGTAATCCTGCTCACGACCCGGGAAAGGGTCAATCTGCAGATGCGGGTCTATCTGATCACGTGTGGATAGATGCTGCATCTGACGAACCGTGTGATCATACATCCAGTCGAACCTCTCGTCCGCCCTGGTCCTCCAAGCATCAACCTGGCCCATCCAGGTCCCCTGGTGAGCCTGCCAGTCCCCCCTGCTCATATGCCGGTAGTAATCAGCTGTACCGGCCTCATACCCATCATGCTGCTGCTGCTGGGGCTCCTCCTCCTCATCGTCATCCTCATCACCATCATCCTCAGCTCCAACCGGGTGATACCACATAAAGGACCCGTCATGCATCTCCATGATCACCTCCATCTGCTTCAGGGACCTCTCCTTCACCGTCCTGCATTTATCACCACTCAAATACCTCATGACCTCGGGCCTGAGGACTCCATAAGACTGAGCCAGTCGGGTGATGAACATCCCACCATAAATCCTGTCACCTTCCCGCTCCCCAACTCCACCATGCATAAAGCTAGCAACCCAAAACGGGATGTTGCAGTAAACATCATTAGAGTAGATGGTGTACAGGTAGAAGAGATCAGAAGCTGTGACACGGTGGTGAGAGCTGTGACGCCCTGTCAAGCTGTAGGTGAGGCAACGATGAGTCAACCGAACCCTAGGATCCCTGATTTGGGATGCTACAGTGGTCGAGGTATACACCCCATCCCCAATAGTCTGCCAGAAAATAGAGCATCTAAAATCATTCTTCATCGACTCCCCATGCAACAACCTCTGCATGAACCCTGCCTGAATGGTATCATGCTGATCATATAACCCCAGTCTCCACCCAAACTCAGTAACAGAACACGTCCTTAGCTCACCCCCCAGCCTGAAATAGATCGTGGTACCGCCCACATCGGTCCTCGCCTCAGCCATGTCAAAATGAAAGGTGGCAAAGAACTCCCGTACCAACTCCTCATATACCGGCTCCTGAATCTTAAACAGTCTTTCCCACTGGGGGCCGGTAAACCCATCTGTCTGAAAACTTTGGAGAAAAGTCTGCTCAAGACCTACTCTCCTCAGAAAGCCCCAGTCAACCACTGCTCCATTCTCGACCTTGTGTAGTAGCAATTGTGCGTATTTGCTTGTAGCAGCATCGTTGTCAAAGATACCCCAACTGAGGACCGTATCCCCAAAGTTTTCTTGTTGAGATCGGGAAGAACTTCCTCGGCTGGGTCTTTGACGCTTACTCATTATCTGGAACAAAGCAGGAGGAATACAAGTGTTAATATGTGAATTAAAAGACTTGGTGGCGCATCAGACAGGTCTGACGCCGTCACGCTTTGATAGGTGACGCCGTCAGATTTGATCAGTGTTCAAATCCATAATTACGAGGGAAAAATCAATATTCAAACTTCAGGCTCAATAACCACACACCACTTTTTGCAGAAAAATGGGTGATTGGATCACAGGTTATGGTTCAAATTCGTGGCCTCCCTATTAGTGAATAGACCCAATTGATTGCCAATCATCAAATGCTTTAATCTTTGTTAAATAACACTAATTAAAACACATTATGAGTTCTAAGCATGAATCAATCCTAGGGTTTCACAAGTTGGGGATTTTCGAAATTTACAAATCCTATGAGTAATTGAAGCGAAAAGAATGAGTAAAAATGACTTACCACGTGAAGATTGGAAGCGGGAATTGGCGAATTTGTCCTGGGAAAATCGGAGGTGGGGTTGGAGAGGATATGGTTTGTGGGGTTTGTGATGAAAGTGATGGAATTAAAGTTATTATTGCTGTGCAGACGGGGTGACGGCGTCAAGTGCAAATTCTGACGCCGTCAGATTAGCGTATTTTGCTACTTTGTGCCAGTTTACAAATGAGCCCCTCGTACTTTAAGAGAGCAGCTAGTCAGGGTCAATAATCCTGATAGCTAGTCTCGTTAACAAGTTCCTCCTGGGTCAAATGTTTTGTTACTGTCACGGGGTGTAGTAAAATGTTGAAAAGGGTCGGTTGACGTCTTATTCGGGTCCCAATTTCCATCAAGGCGAGTATTCAGGGAGTGGGAGGAACTTTCCCAGGGGGTTTTCAAAATGATGGTGTGCTTTAATTGAGTTCTTCTCACACCTGGCTTAAAGCCAAAAGACCGTTTCCTAGCTTCATAAAAGTTAGGGAGCGTGACAACCATGCTCCCCACGAAAATGCTGCGATCATGAGAGTTTTTCTCGCGAGAGGATCTAAATAAATAAGAGGGTTTTGACAGTGAAGGCTCGGGGAGGAGGGTTTCATCATCCCATTCGTTGTATGGTTCATTAGGGACCGGGAGTTCAAAGATCTTCTCGATCTTTTTGTGTGAGGCTTCTTCCCTAATTTTCTCTTTTATTCTCGAGATGAATTTTTCTGCTAGCTCCATGAACATATCTTGGGTGTTTTTCAAGTGAGTTTCTAATTCCTTGATACGTCTCTCTTGGTTGTTCACGAAAGTTAACATTATCCCTTCAAACTCATCTTGTCGTGAGAATTGGCGAAACGTATGTTTACCAATTGTGTTCACGCACTCATCGGGATTTTTATCAGCCGTAGGTATCTCAGCTTTCATTAAGCTCTCAACCTGCCTTTTTATGTTTGCGAACAGCTGTTCTTGGGTTGCATTCATGCAATTTAAAATCCCTCCTTCCGAGAATGTTGAGTCATCCCATTCTTCTTCTTCGTACTGTGCTAAGTCCTCAATGACTTCCCAGCACTTATCGACACTGAGCCTGCTCAATCTCCCATTGGCGGCGTAATCTATGGCTCTTCTAGTTTGATGATCGACACCATCATAGAAGATTTGGATTTGTAGCCAAGGATCCATGCCATGGTGAGGGACCTTTCGGAGTAAGTCCTTGAATCGAGTCCATGCCTCGTAGAGAGTTTCGCCTTGACGTTGTTGGAACATCAAGATATCATTCCTTAGCTTGGTAGTTCTTCCCGGTGGGAAAAACTGAGCAAGGAAACGAGTGGTGAGATCATCCCAAGAGGTAATGGATCCTGCGAGTTGACGTTCTAGCCACTGACTAGCTTGGTCCCGCAGAGAGAATTGGAAGAGACGCAATCGGGTCGTCTCTCGAGTGGCAACATCAAGGTCTATAGAATCAACGATTTTAAGAAAGTCCTTGAGATGTTGATTAGGATCTTCAGAACGAAGCCCATGGAATGCGCATCCGCTTTGCACCAACCGGATGGTGTCGGATCGCAAGGGTGTGATATTGGCTCCTTGTGTGAGCTCAATGGTGTTTCGATAGCCGTGGTGGCTAGGACGGGAATACTCTCCTAAAGTACGGGCTCTAGGAGGTGGTGGTGGTTGTTGTGGTGGTGGGTTGTGTGGGTTAAGGATATTACCATCTTCCATGATGTCGGACGGTAATGGTTACGAACAAAGACACGAAGAAAATAGATAGACTAAAGAAAACCTAGAAAAAAAAAATAAAAAATCTCACTAGAAAGGAATCTAGTGAGTAGACCTAATAGAAATAAAAATTCACCCTAAACAATAACTATTCCCCGGCAGCGGCGCCAAAAACTTGATGCGTGGGTTTTGCAACCTTATCAACAGGTTTTACCTCTCGAGGGATCTCAAGAGGCTTACAACCCCACCAGGCAGTGTACCTGACCGATGTAGTATAGTGTAGTGGTAAGTACGGGGGATTGATCGTTCTCCACAGGGAATAGTGTTCGTTAGGTGTGAAAGGCTACTCTAATTAGGTCTAAGGGTTGAGGAAGATTCTTTTTTGTATTTTTATATTTTATGGTAAGCAAGTAAAATCTCGGGTTTTGAAGGAGTGGGCGGAATTAGTTGCTAGTCAACTAACCCAAATTACTACAAATGCAAATAAAATAAAATAACAAAAATGAAAAGTGGTGAGAAACTTATGTGTAGAGAAATGTGTTTACTTAGATTTCCTTACTCCCTAACTATCTTTTACCGGTTAATTAGTGTGTATTAGTCGCGTGGATGACGGGTGTATTCCTTAATACCATTCGTGGGGTGGCGTACTTACTTCCCCAAACTCTACAAGCTCCTACTTCACTCCTATGTCGAGCCGGCTAGGAAGCTCCTAACATGGGATCACTAGAATTCGCTTGTGCATTAAATACAACCATAAAAACCTTTAGTACGCGTTTGGTTCATGTTTCTTAAGACGTTCAAGCAAGTTACCGAATAGGAAGTTAGCCAGTTTTCTTAAGCCTAACATAGATAAACAATCATCCAATACAACTAACAACACACTAACAACCAATAATCAATAGCTAGGTTTCATTAGATCTAAGCAAACACAAGATAAAATTAGCCTAACATGTTAAACAAAAGACAAGCATAAGATAGAATCAAACAACACATAGACATATTGAATGATTAATTGATAACTTATCTTTCAATGAAACATGGAAGATCTCAAGGCAAAAAGCCCTGAAAAAGTAGCTAAAATCGTCTTAGGGTTTTATCCCAAAATTCCACACACTAAGCTCTCCCTTAATGACAAAAAATTAGAAAACTATATATAGACTTTGACATCTGACGGCGTCACCTTATGCATTGTGACGCCGTCACCTCGCCGCTTTTAGGGTTCCCGGATGACCATCTTGACGCCGTCCCTCTTTAGCTCTTCAAAAATCCATTCTGGCTTATCAAGGCTTGACGCCGTCGGATCCTGAACGTGACGCCGTCCCCTTATGATTTAAGCCGTGACGCCCTTGATTTAGTTAAAGCGTGACGCCGTCAGAATTCTCATGCAAACTCACTGGCCCGTCATGAGTAAATTTCACATCCAACTTTTCTTGCCAAGGCATGACGCCGTCCCATGTTAATTGTGACGCCGTCAAGAGTAACTTTTAGCCGATTCTTGAGACTTTGCCGTTTTCTTCACTTTAATGCTCCAAAAACGTCCAAAATGCCTCCTTTTCCAGATTTCTCCTCAAAAGTACCTAAAATGACAAAAGGAACGATTTAGGGCAATATTTGATCAAATAAATACGATTTCGGGCTTAAATGACCCCTTAAAAGCGGTACACTTTTCGCCTCATCAGTATATACAGTTGGCATAGCTTGTCTTATGCCTGTTCAATCCGATAAACAAGCAATGTGCATCCAGCAAGGTAATGGTGATATGTGCATCCATCAAGGTAAGGGTATGTGATTTCCCGGCAATGATCAAATCTTGACTATTGTATCGATTACATATGTGCTTTACCACATTCATTTTTGGGGATATTGACATATCGTATTATTTTAATGCACACCCTTTACGACATGAAACACACTTATTACCTACTGTGTTTGTCTATATGCTTTGATGTTGTACATTTTTAAGGCTACAATGGGCATTACATGTTCATTCATGGTTGCATTCTTGTCTGTAATTGTACCTGTTTATAGCTGGTACAGATAAGAATCGATTTAATCGGACAAGTATTCGAACCTTGATAGGGATTCTAGAGCATCCTATACAGTTCTTAATATTATTCATTAGTCATTGATTGACCCAATGAATGCCAATAGGCCAACGTCTTAGGTTACATAACTGTTTCTTTTTGCTTTTGTTAATAAATTACAGTTTTACCCATTGTATTATATTGGAACTCTATATACCAAAATATTGGTTACCTGGTGATGGCAGGAGATCTATGAACATACTTTAAGTAGTCATCTTGGAAGATTCTGCTCAGGACTCATTTTGTTGAGATTTATAGCATACATTATAGTGAATGCATTATGTAAGTTGCATCTTGACATAATTTATTGATAATTTAGTAGTAACAAACACAAGATTGGTCCTGTGTCTATTTGATGAGCTGGGTGGGGTTTAAGTTTCACATTGATGAGGCAGAGTGTGACTTCTGGCTGTTGTGAAATCACAAAACCATGACTTAGCAACTGTATGTTAGCACAGGCCTTAACTCTATAATTATCCAGTTGATGCTTATTTTGTGGGCAAATGTTTTTTTTTTATGTTGATGGTTATTGATGTGCATATAATTTTGTTTTGGCGGGAAAAGTAATTCATATCCACTCATAATACTCATGGTTGTTGCAGGTGAAGATGCACATGGCAGGGATGGTTCTAATGTTGCTCAATCAGGAACATATGTGGATTCTCCAACTGCTGTGAGGTTTTATTCCCTTCAATCCAACTGTTGGTCAGATGCAGTCCCACGAGCCAAGGAATGACAGTAACCATAAGTATGTATGTTGCTTGTGCTCAAATAGCTTAAAAGTGATATAATAACGTAATTATTATAAGATCTATGTAATTTGAAGTTATATTTTTTGGTCATTTTTTCATTGTAAACTGATTTGCTATACAATTTAGTAATTAAATGTTCGAGTCTGCACATGCTATACTTTGGTTTCTATTGTGTCTTCTAGATGTTGGAATTAATTGTTACTATTGTTTTTTTCAGTCATGGCGACCGCACCAGAAAGTTCTCAGTTTGATACTCGTCAGTTTGACTCCAAATTAAATGAGCTGTAAGTATGATTTACAAACCATGTAGTACTCAAGCTATTTTTTATTATTTACTCGAGTTCTATTATACACCACGTAGTCTCTACCTTAAGATATTTGTATCTGTTTACTTAAGAATCAATGCATCTGTTCTACTGCAGGCTCTCAAACGACGGGCAGGAATTCTTTACATCTTATGATGAGCTTTATGATAGTTTTGATGCTATGGGTCTACAAGAAAACCTTTTGAGACGCAACCATGCTTATGGCGAGTTTCATATATATTGGTCTTATGTTTCAGTTTTTTATGTGATTAAATTGCGTGTATGACACTTTTCTTGTGATAGCAAGTTGCAAGTTTCCAGAAGTCCTTTATCTTCTATAATTCGTAAAAATCAGAGATTAAAGACAATGGGACTATAAACACAAATGACTACTGCTGTGAGTTTTTAAATGTTTTAGTATTCAATTTCCAAACCATATATCTCATTTTAAATGGATGCATATATTTTTTTTTCTCAGATTCCAAGAGGGATTGCCGAATCTAACGAGACATCATTAGAGGTTATTTTCTGAGCTACTTATTATTACGATGTACCAATTTGGAGCTATCAGTATAGTACACACACCAGCATCGGAAGGGACAAAATGGACCCTTTGGCTGCTTGCGAAAGCTTATGCTAATGTTAACGACTTGGGCTACAATCAACTCATTTATCATTGGTAAGAAATCCTTTAAAAATGTTAGAAATTGACAAGAATCATATTTAGAGGTGTCAAAATTGGTGGGTTGGTTAGCCGGTTAAAACGGATCATTGTGGTATGCGTCAAGCTGGGCCGGGTTATATTGTGTTAACCAGAAAGTTGTTGTTTACAACTATGATAGGTAGATAACTTCGATCATAAAACGTTATTATTTTGAATGAAATTCTAAATTATTTGTAATAAAATGAAACAGGATGTTTTGTGCATTGTAATACACTTGGAGCTACTTTTCAACACTTTGACCCGCTTTCTATTTTCTGTAGATTATTGGATTTTTATACTTTGACACGTATGCAATCAAACACAACCTGAATCAACCCATTCTTAAGTAAATGTGTGTACTTATTTATAAGGATTAGCTAAATTATGGTGTTTTGATGATCATTTTTATTAACAGTCTCTTATGACATAGCTGACGAGAAGCTGTCAAACAGTGCTTGCTGCTCATTTGCTTTCGATAGTGATGGTAATAGCTCCAGTTCTACCTCATTTTGCTGAAGACGTGTGGCAATATCTTACTTTCGAATATAGCAATCACAACACTGAAGTAGATCGACAAATTTGTTTTTGAGACAAAATGGCTCGAAGTCAATGAAAGATGGCTTGCCTTTCCTGAAAAAGGTATTGATTTTTGGGTAAATATGCTTGAGGTAACTACAATTACGTCTTGCTGATAACGAATTTGTTTTTATTATTTTTGATGATCATTTATGGCAGAATAATTCTGAAGTTGTATGTGCATCTGATTTATGAATATGGTAGTTGAGAATTGAGGTAAATAAAGGTTTGGAGACTGCTTGCACTAGCATACTCATTGGTTCCCCCTGGAAGCAAAGGTGTATTTACATAGCTCACATGATAGTGTTGCAGAGAGATTAAGGTATATGTGTGGAGCTATATTTGATGCCGACCCTCTAATCGCATATTCATAACATCTTAGGTATGGATAAATCATTGTTTGGTAGGAGTGGCAAGATGGGCAGGTTTGACGGGTTGGGTCACGGGTCACAGCAGGTTTAGATGGAAACGAGCCACATCGGTTTGGTGGCACTGGAAACTTTTTTTGGTCCATAATTACTTAAGGCAATAAATTTGTTAATTGTGAACACAAAAACCAAACTGTCGCAATATTAATCTAAATTTTTGAATTACGATGACTTTTGTCAACTTTGAATCTGCATGATCTGTTTTCCTGACTAATATAGTATTTGCACATGTTCATCACACAATATTAGTCGTTGAAACTACCATAAATCACAAATTGCTAAAATAAGGACGAAGACCTGTTATAAGTGTTCGTATTTTTGCTTATCTCTTTACCTATATACAGTGGTTCAATTTATTACTTTCATTTTTCATGTTCGTTATTAAAAATGATGTTAATAAGTAGCTCTTATGAAGAGATAAGAGGTTGCACCTGGGGAAAGCTATTAAAAAGGGTAGCTGAATTGTAAAGGAGGAATAATTTATCCGACCACACAACGTAAGTCAAGTCATAGCATTTTTTGTAAATGGGACCATGAAGAAACTGAAACTTAAACTACTTTTCAGTTATCCGCGGATGGTTGGTCTGGAGATGCACAACAGACATTGCCCCCTAATTCAATTTGGTACCAAAAAAGGTACTTTTACTCCGCTCAATGTTCATATTTTGCCATCATATCATTATTTCTTCCAAAAATTTTCTGAATACTTTGTGTGTATGCTTGGTGATAACCAATATGATATAAAAAAAAGCTCTTTTTTGTAGAATTTAAGGTGATAATACTTGGTGGGTCTGTCTTGACTAATGATTAGGTCATCCATATTCATTCAGTATTTCGCTTTGTGTTTTGCAACTGTTACTGTCACATTCAATAATCAGAACCACACAATAATCTAGGATTACGCCTTTTAGGAGACAGAGTTTAGATGTGCTTTGTTGCGGGATTTTGTTAACCAGCTCCCGTACTTTCCTCAGGTGGCTAATGTGGTTGTACCAAAAGCATCTTACTTTTTTGAAAAGTACCATCAGACTGTGCAGGAAACTGCAGTCCAGAGAAAAGATACAAGGTTTCTTCATATCTACCATTAGTGCCCACTGAGATGATTGCTAAGGACTTCAATTCTATTGAACCACAATTAGCCTATTCATGTTCTTATATGCAGATAATTTGTAAATGGGGTGTTTGGGTTAGCATTCTAAAATAGAGACTCACATCAGTATGAATGAGACTATGGGTTGATTGAGTATGGAAGGTGTGAAATTGAGAACTTTTTATTGTTATGGTATTGTTTTTGATGGTTCAATGTTTTCGAAATTATGATTTTCTCCTATCGCCCGACTCCATATTCTATTAGTCGATTTCACCACAAGCTTAGGAATCGTTTTTTTCTGATTTATACATCTTGGTCACCATTAGCCTAAGTCCATACTAGCCTGTTAGTATACACATGATCGAGATCGACTTGGTATTTGTGTTACCTTATTAGTGAGTTTTATGGCTTATGAACCCATATAGCTCTTTTAGATAACCACACAACGCCCTAAAAATGGCTTATGAAAAAACAATTTATTCGTGCCAAGGTTTTTGGATACTCAAAATTATTTTCTTGAGTTTAGATAATAGCATGTAGGTTGCTTAATCTACTGTGGGCAGTCTATACGGTACGTCCGTAATTCATTTTATTTGTGAATCATGGCCAATGACAAAGGAAATATCTTATTTTGAAGCCACAACTCTTAAACGTTGACATGGTTTGATATCACTAATACGCGTCCCATAAGTTTATCACTTTGACAGAACCATGTCAGTGATTCGTATGCAATATATAGAGCCTCCACATATAATTTTGAGAAAGGACTAATTGATGGCGGAATTCATGGCTAAGATTTCTTTTACACATCTCTTCTCTATCTCACAACTACACTGCACACAAGTGCAGGTGAGTGAGCATAAATAAAACTAATGATTATTTTCTGTCGCGACTATTTTTACTTGCACATGACTCAGCATTTTTGTGCAGTGGCCAAGTTTTGCAGAAACGTGGAGTTATCTAGATTGGCTGAGCAAGTAGTGTGTACAAACCATTACAAAATTTCTAAATTCAATTGTTACATGCTTTTATATATGTGCTTTTACCTGATCCTTTGGGTAATGATGAGCATACACCTGTTGCCAATAACATGTCCCATATACATCAGTCATTGCCTATTAAACGTTCACAATCCTATTCGTGGAACTGAGGGCGTTAACGACTCTGCCATAAATAAAAGGCCAAACGCAGGAATAACTATTCATGCACCTGCGTCAACGTTACAACGTTGTTTCACAAGTATGTCACACTGTCACGAGCTTTCTGTCACCGAAAATGGAAAGGCTAAAATTGGTTGTCCCTCACATAGTCAATTTGCTCCACCCAGCGGTATGGGGACCAATTTTGTTAACACGGGTACTTGGGGTACTAAACGTGCATGCACCTTACAGGCAACCAGTAGCGGGTTGTCGGTTACTCACCCACTTCATGGTGGTTCATCATCCGTTTCCGTTGCTCCTTTGTCACATTCGATTTCTACTGCTGCGTCGGCTTATGGTTAGTTCTTTTTGTTTTTAGTATTCGCCGTGGTTTATAACATATATTGTTTGCTAATTTGTTTGTTTCTATGTTTCCAATCGAAAAGAAGCAGCATCTATTGGCACTGTTGAATCCGGGAAGATGACAAAGGATCTCGCGCAGTCGCGCTCATTCTTCATGTATAGAAGTAAGTGCCTTGACTTGAAAGTAGTTTTAAAAGAATTTTTTTAAATGATTAGAACATGTTGTTGTAATTTAGGAATGAAAAGTTAAAAAAAATCAGTTGGAGAGATATTATTTGAATGACAGAAACAATAGACAAAATTGTTAGACAATAAATCTGTCTGAAGTAGTTGTTCATTCATTAAATTCGTTATTAACTTTATAATGTAGTTCAGTACACGAATTTGTGACTGCAACTTGAGATATAAGTACCAACTACTTGGAAAAAAGTGATAATAGATAACAATGGAGTGAGGTAACAGTAGAGAAAATTTTGGTTTATTGTAGTTATGTCATTCTTCCATCGAGTCAATTTTACTTATATTTAGCTATGTACCACCCTGTTCTCAGTCCATGATATGACAAAAAGAAAAAAAATTGTTTCCCGGACGGGTGTCGGTTCAAAAACTAAGTTGCTTATCCGTTTTAAAAATACTCCGTAAGTATGTAGACTACTTATTTTGAGTTTTTAGTTGCACTAAAATAAGTAGATAAGGAGTTTAAAGTTTTACTCAGACACACATGCCCACATATCTTAAGCTGATATGCACTTAAATAAGGAGACCGAGATGCCCTCTTAGTAACATTATGAATGTAAGATTTTGTTGTCTATGATCGTCTTTGTTGTGTAGGTTTTTTCTGGTGGACATCGAGAGGTGTAGTTGTATTATTGTGAAGGAAAAATAAAAGACTGGTTAAATTGGGCACACAAGCATCCCTATGTGTTTTCACGACACTATTTATATACCCTACGAGGTGTGTGGGATTGCTTATGGAGATTTATTTAGAGTAAATTGCATGTAATAGAGTACTCATCAGACGTGCGCAATGTCCCATTGAGATTAAACTTTGAAGAAAATTTACATTAATTTACTTTGTATATTTTAACATGCCTTGGGGAGAGTAAGAGAAAACCATGACTTTAAAAAAAATATAACAAAAACTATATCTTTATACAATGATATTCGTACCTAACTAACTTTATCATGATGTCTCAAAACTTAATAACACAAACACATTGTAAATTTTCTTTTATAAAGAATTATCACAAGTCATGCCCGGCTTATAAGTCATGCCCGCCCATCGGGCGAAAGAAATACCCGTCCTTAAAAATAATTTCCTACTAACTGACACCATCTAGCATCTTATAATTATGATATTAAAAAATAAAATAAAACAAACGTCCTTAAAAATAATTTTAGAATAACAAAAACCATCCAAATTATAATTACAAGTCATGCCTGCCCATCGGGCGGGCTTTGACGTTCTTAGTGCAATCAATACAAAATTTGGTACTAAAACCATCCAAGTTATCGTTACAAGTCATGCCCGCCCATTGGGAGGGCTTTGAAGTCTATTTATCAATAAAGAATATTTGATAAATTTGATATCAGTACCTCTCTCGCAAATGGAACCCGTTTCCAATCAGGACACGTCACTGTTAAACAATCCGATAGGCATGGCCGGTCCAATGTCCACCACCGTTCCCACTGCTCACGGTGTAGTTGCAAATCAGCAGAAGGCATCATCGTTACCTACAAAGCGGAAGGTTGCAGCAGAACCCTTGGTGCCGAACAAGCGTGTGGTTCAAATGGAGGCTCATGTAAATTCACCTCGGTTGCCGCAATCTGTTCTGAACAAGAAGCAGACGCAGTTACATTCCATGGCTAATTCTCTAGGGTCAACCGTGTCATTCAGATGGGTTTGGCGATCTCAAGAAATGTGGATTCTGGAAACTCAGGAACAATTGGCTTAGAAACCTCAGGTACCGCGTGTTTGGCAATTTCAAGAATAAATAGCTTGGGAAGCTCAGGTTAAGTGTGCTTAAGAAATAATATCACAATTTGACCCATCTATATTATAGTTTTATTGAACCATATAGAGTATAAGGGTAAATGAGGGACAGTGAACCATCTATATTATAGTTTTAGTGAACCATCTATATAAGGGTAAGAATTATATGAGGGACAGTGAACCATCTATATTATAGTTTTAGTTAACCATCTATATTTAGAAATAGTTTTTTTAACTCCACAATGTGGTTCAAAACTTAAACTTAAGAATCATGAAGAACATATTAAAGTTGTAATGTGACATTGATTCTGGAATAAATGACTTAAGTTTGAGTAAAAAATCTACTTACAGTACATCTCGTGCTCTACAGACCCCATATGCACATCAACAATCATCTTTACTCTTCCAGGTAAATTATTTAGCCAATTGTTTATTTGTGGTAGATTTAGAAAATTGTTTAATGGGACTTTTGTATATATATCTGCTATTATGAGCTGCTACTCATGGTAGTAAATTTTCTGGGTATATTTCTATGCACTTCTTCTATCATCGTCTTTTATTTATCAACTAGCTATCACAACATAATTATGAAATACTGCATGATTTGCTGTAAATAATTTGAAAAAGTGGATAATATAATTGACTTGATTTTCAGATAACTGTAACCTGGAACAGTGGATGTGGAACCATTGTAGCTCAACCGTTTGTCGAATGAGGTCTAAGAGAATGAGAGTAGAAGCACTCTTCGGCTGGAACTGTTTGCAAATTTGTGACATCGTAGTAAGCAATTATATATATGGATGAATACACCATGCCTCAAGCACCAATGTAGTGAGTTAAAAAGATCCGAACTTATTTTTATAGTTAGCAGATTAGATATCTTTTTTGAACTAAAAATTGTCCAAATGAAACAGATTAGACCCGCTTCTTTATAAACATATTTTTTGCGACTTTAAACCCAGTTTGTTGTTTTACCCATTTTTAAGATTTACTTGATTTATTTGGATATAAGTTCAGTTTATTGTTTTACCCATAAATTTACAATTTGGGTTTATTAGCTTAATAAGACTTGCTGAAGTTAAGGGTGTTTGGAATTGGTTTTTAAATATTTATTACTGTCTTTATAGCTGGAGTCAAGGGTGTTTTGGACTGATTTTTAAGATAAAATAAGTTGAGTTTAGCACTGTTTTATACAAATTCAGGGTGTTTAGGACTTTCTTTAATAGATGAATGTACTCGCTGAAAGGAACAATACCAATAGAGTGGCATGAAAACTTGGTTACCGGGGGAGAATTACCAAGAAGTTCTTGGTGAAAGTTGTGAGAAACCTTTTGATGGAAGATTGAAGTGGCCTCGACCCCATCTCAATGACAAGGTTGCATAACTTTGTTCTTCATTGGTTTTTATTTATATTATTATGATAAGTGCTAAAAATAGCAAAGATACTAAATGTCTGGAATGAAAAAATAATGATGCTCTTTTGTCCAAATTTCAGACAACTGCTGCTACAATGCCTGCCTTTGAAGAGAACTTTAATAATTTATTTACAGAAATCTAAAAGTTTATATGTACAACCCTTTCTTTCAACATGTATAATTTTCAATCATTTTTCAACATGTACAACTTATATGCCCGGCAGGGCTTATAAGTCATGCCCAACAGGCTTACAAAGCATGCCCGCCCATCGGGCGGGCTTCGACAACTAGTATATATATATATATATTATATATATATATATATATATATATATATATAATATATATATATATATATATATATATATTGGCTCGTTAATTGCAGAGAGAGACGAAGAGAGATATTGGAAAAAAAAAATATACGGTTTATGAGGGAATAACAAAAGTAGCGTGTAAGCTAAAAAGGAAACTAATAATTGCCTCTTAACTGGTACTGATTGTGTTGATAAATGTATCGGTTATTAGTGTTATAATGTATAGTTTCCGAATAACATAATATTTATTCCATACTTTAGGTTACAATTCAAATGGTGAAAAATTATGGTTCAAATATTTCGCGTTTTACAACTCTTCCCCTCTAATAGAAAATTTTCGTCCTCGAAATTTGAAGTCGCAAAAGTTAGACGGAGACGTGTCAATCACGAAAAGAAATGACAATAACTGGCCTCACGCTCGGAGAGGTTCTACCAAAAGCATCTTCACAAACGGAATAGTTTTATTTCTCATGATCCGATCCTGACGCTCCAAAATAGCCTCAGGCACTTCAACAAAAGACAAATCATAACAAATCTCGATCCAACGAATACGGAACATATACGTAACAGATGATAGTTGTAATCTCGCAAAGAGATACATGAAACACATATACACATGAGGCAAATACGGAGGTAGTGCTAAACGATAAAACTTCATCAACTCTATCCAGATTCTGAACGAACTAAGGAACTTGCTAATAATCAGAGAAGCACATATCGAATCATCAAACGTATCCAGAATTTCATAAAGGGATGGGTAACCTATTCGTACTGACGATCAACCAAGCACATATCATAGTATCAAAGCGTATCCGCAAGCATAATGAATAGGTAGGATAATCGTACGGATAAGAATGAACATAAGGACTAACATATCGCGAACTAAATCTTCCTTATATGCTAAAACGTCTAACACTGTTGTACAAGAACACCATACGGAACACACAAATTCTCGGTCTAAAATTTCAAAGTTTCTCTTCCACAATGATAACTAATCCATTAGTCACTGTAATCAACTCCGGACCTTCGATACGTAAATCTCCGACTTAATTCAACCAAAAGGTGCTCCACATCTCTATTCATACAAAACTCCGAAAGGAAAACCCTTGTCACTTGCATGCCATCAATCTTAGTGAGCAAACACCACGATGCCAAAACACTTGTCGAATTTTCCACTCAACACGTATTCCAAGATCGAATAGTTTTTCTGTCCGTCCATCCATCTGAAGGTGAGAAATCGTACCAAAATCCCGCGTCCAATCCCCATAGTCTTCTGTATCTCTTCTGGAAGTGTGAAGCAAAACGCGATTCTCTGAAACGATCACTGCAGGTGCGCCATGTAGCTTGAATAATCTTCTGCCGAAAGAAATCTATGCTAGTCTTTTAAAGTGAGACAACCTAGTCAAACGATCCACTACAACCCAATTCGTATCGTCCTTCCTAAATGTCCGTGGAAATTCCGTTGCAAAATTCATGAAGGTTTAATCCCACTTCCACATAAAAATATCCAAAGCTAAAGAAAACCACTTGTACGCTGATGCTAAATCTTAACTTGTTGACACGTTAAACACTTCACCACCAATGTAGTCACAATCATCTTCATACCATTCCATCAAAATTCTGCTTCAAGTCTCTATGCATAATAGTACAACTAAGATGAATAGAGCAAATAGAACTTTGTGCTTCAATCAAACCGCTTCCTTCAAGTCTTCTAACATAGATCATATTCCACCGTCTTGCTTTTGAGCTTCTTCATGTTTGTCACAAATCACTCCCAAGTCATGCGTTGGATAGTTCACCTCCTACGGTTCTAGCTGTATTGATGCATAACCAATAATCTTCCCGTGTTGCATAAGGACATAGCTAAGTCTCCTTATTGAGTAGAAACAAATCTCTCTTTAGCTTTTCAAAATTCTCATCTCATTTCAACCAAATTTACTCTTCGAGAATATCACATAGAGCTTCTTCTGACGTAGAAGTTTTGACAAAAAATACGAAGATAATCCCCGTGTTTCTCTTTCGTCTCTGAATATACCAATATGTCATACTATGACAAATTGTCCAAGTATTCATGAAAGACACGATTTAACAAGTCCATAGGAACAGTCGGAGCAGTAGCCAATACAATTGGCATCACAACACTCATAGAGATCATAACGAATACGAAAAACAATTCTAGGAACATCTCGCTCCTTTACACGAAACTGGAAAAAATAATCAGATCTTAAATCAATCATAGAGAAACTTCACATCCAGAAATTGACTTGACAAATCTTCGATTCAAAGTAACGGATAACGGTTCTAACAGTAATACTATTCAGCTTTCAGAACTCAATACACAACCTCATAGTATAATAATCCTTCTTTACGAATAAAACTGGAGCACGACACGGAGACACCCTTGGACAGATAAAACCACTTCCTAAAAGCTGGTCCTTCATTTCTTTCCATTCAACTAATGTCATAAAATACGGAGTTTCGGAATTAGGAAAAACGTCGCTCTTATACGAATAGATTTCTGACTAAACCAACTTACTGTTCCCGACACTTCTCAAAATATCCTATGATCCCAATAAGTTCAAGTTATATGATGTAACTATTATCACGTTGGCCAGGCGTCATAATACTTGCATCATATACACATGCCTTTATTGCAATCACATTCTACCTTGAGTCATGACTAAACCAATTCTCAGAACCAGATCAAAACAACTTCACATTCAAATGGTAATCTTGGTAGTTCATCAAGGAATATATCGCTAATATTTCAAACAACCGAATAACTCTTGAGGCGAGTTTCATCAAACGAAATATCTTCACAACCGTGAGGGATTAACGTACGAGTTTTCAAAACAGAGGTGATCATAACTGTTTACTAGGTTGGGAACCATGGTACAGAATTTGAGTTTCTCAAATCGCCAAAGATGACAAATCTAATATGACTGTTGTTAGCATCTCGATGCTCAGTCAACAAATCCATATTCAGAATAATATCGAATCAAGCATTCTCAAAGGAAACAGATTAGCAGAACGGAATTTATCTTCAAATATCCTCAAATGTACAAGATAATTCTGATACTTGTGGCGAATAACCACAAGATTTCTCATAGAGATAGAACTATGTATATCAGATTCTAATAGTGCAGAGGGGACCTTAATATGCTTAGCAAAAGCAAGATAAGCCACAGAATGTGTCAACCATATCGGATTCATTCATATACGAATTCTCTGAACGGACGAAAAGGCATCTAAACGAATGACAAACAAATCAGAGATCGAAATTCGAAAGAATGCGGTCACATCAGAAGGTGAAACCTGTAAGGCATTACTACAAAAGTCTCAAAGCATTCTAAACTTATGTGATCACTAAACTTATATTGCGTATCCTACTACATTTTCTAAATCTCCGGAACGAATGATCTTATAAAGGCTTAACTGAAATCAGAGGCATAAATCAGAGTGGTGCGGAAGAAAGATATCTAACAAATGCCTTATCATATAATCTACCCAATCCTCACCAGTCACAACTAATAGTTTCTGCAGGGGAAACCTAAGGCAAAATTTCAAAGGTTGTTCCGTAAGCTCCTACAGTGCAAACCTAAGGGTTCAAATCTTCACAGGCTATAACTTATGTGCTACAAGTCGAAGCCTGAGCTCTGATACCATAATTGTAACACCCCAACCCAACAAGGGTCAAAATGCCACATTATGGTGTCAATCAGAACATACAAACGCAAGCGGAAGACTTATAAACATAATAGTTACAAAGGTATTCTAAGGTAATAATGAAATACTAACATCTCAACATAATGAGTCCCAAAGCCAAATACAAATCCAAACTAATCTAACTGAAAATGAATCCAAATCTAATCCAGAAGCAAATGGGTGTCTATCGTCAGGGTAGTCCACTAAAAGCTCCTATTGATGCGTGGGTTTTGCAACCTTACAACAGGTTTTACCTCTCGAGGGATCTCAAGAGGCTTACAACCCCACCAGGCAGTGTACCTGACCGATGTAGTATAGTGTAGTGGTAAGTACGGGGGATTGATCGTTCTCCACAGGGAATAGTGTTCGTTAGGTGTGAAAGGCTACTCTATTTAGGTCTAAGGGTTGAGGAAGATTCTTTTTATGTTTTTATAATTTTATGAAAGCAAGTAAAATCTCGGGTTTTGAAGGAGTGGGCGGAATTAGTTGCTAGTCAACTAACCCAAATTACTACAAATGCAAATAAAATAAAATAACAAAAATGAAAAGTGGTGAGAAACTTATGTGTAGAGAAATGTGTTTACTTAGATTTCCTTACTCCCTAACTATCTTTTACCGGTTAATTAGTGTGTATTAGTCGCGTGGATGACGGGTGTATTCCTTAATACCATTCGTGGGGTGGCGTACTTACTTCCCCAAACTCTACAAGCTCCTACTTCACTCCTATGTCGAGCCGGCTAGGAAGCTCCTAACATGGGATCACTAGAATTCGCTTGTGCATTAAATACAACCATAAAAACCTTTAGTACGCGTTTGGTTCATGTTTCTTAAGACGTTCAAGCAAGTTACCGAATAGGAAGTTAGCCAGTTTTCTTAAGCCTAACATAGATAAACAATCATCCAATACAACTAACAACACACTAACAACCAATAATCAATAGCTAGGTTTCATTAGATCTAAGCAAACACAAGATAAAATTAGCCTAACATGTTAAACAAAAGACAAGCATAAGATAGAATCAAACAACACATAGACATATTGAATGATTAATTGATAACTTATCTTTCAATGAAACATGGAAGATCTCAGGGCAAAAAGCCCTGAAAAAGTAGCTAAAATCGTCTTAGGGTTTTATCCCAAAATTCCACACACTAAGCTCTCTCTCAATGACAAAAAATTAGAAAACTATATATAGACTTTGACATCTGACGGCGTCACCTTATGCATTGTGACGCCGTCACCTCGCCGCTTTTAGGGTTCCCGGATGACCATCTTGACGCCGTCCCTCTTTAGCTCTTCAAAAATCCATTCTGGCTTATCAAGGCTTGACGCCGTCGGATCCAGAACGTGACGCCGTCCCCTTATGATTTAAGCCGTGACGCCCTTGATTTAGTTAAAGCGTGACGCCGTCAGAATTCTCATGCAAACTCACTGGCCCGTCATGAGTAAATTTCACATCCAACTTTTCTTGCCAAGGCATGACGCCGTCTGGAGTTAATGTTGACGCCGTCAAAGGTGACTTTCAGCACAATTTTGAGACTTTGCCGTTTTCTTCACTTTTATGCTCCAAAAACGTCCAAAATGCCTCCTTTTCCAGATTTCTCCTCAAAAGTACCTAAAATGACAAAAGGAACGATTTAGGGCAATATTTGATCAAATAAATACGATTTCGGGCTTAAATGACCCCTTAAAAGCGGTACACTTTTCGCCTCATCAAATACCCTTACACTTGAGATTTGCTTGTCCTCAAGCAAATGCGCTTTTATTCTAATCAAAATACAAGTTAGGGGTCATTTAATGCAAACATAAAAGTAATTACAACAAATATTCGTTCCACTTCAATCATAATAAGCACGGAGATTATATACTAGCACCTCACAAGTAGTGTTTAGATACTCACATCTCTCAAGTGTCATCAAAATAAATCTCATAAATGAAAACGGATAATATCTCTCACTACCTGTCATAGCAAATAGATTACCATAGGCTTGGGAAAGGATCGAAAACCTCCTCCACTAGGCGTAAGCACCTAAGATAAACTATCAAAGAGGGCTTTTAAATGGGTTATAACGTTAGGTGTAGGGAAAAGGAAAACACGGTTTTGTTGGATAAGGGATATTTTACTGGTGGCGAGTTAAAGATCTTGATCAATTACATGTACTATACAATGTTGCTAAGCCAAGACTAGACTCGATCTTAAGCTAGAAACCAAAATAACAAAATAACAAAAACATAAAAATAAACATAAAATGAAACGGGATGGTAGTCCGTATGTTTTTTTCTACTTTTTTTTTTTTTTTTTTTTTTTTTTTTTTTTTTTTTTTTTTTTTTTTTGCATACACTTTTACCCTACCATCCAAAATAATACATCATAGGGGCATTGCATCCCCTTACACTTGAACTTTTACATAACTTTACAAATAACTATTCTAATGACTCGAATTAAGATAATTGAAAAATTTGGAGTACTTTTAAAACATTTAGCACATATGGGGGTAATAATATTGTTCTTCCCCATTACTCCATTACACTAGTACTTTACCCATGAGTCCCAATCGTCCCAAAACAATATGTACAAGGATATGACTCGACTTAGCAACCATGTAATCAATTAGATAATTAACTTGGGTTTAAACAAATGTTGTAACAATAATGCACTAAAAATGAGTGCATACAAGGTAGGCTAAGGCGATTTGGGTGTACATTTTAGTGGGGTGTAACAAATTCTTCCTTCAAGTAAAATGCTTAAAGGTCGAAACGAAAAGATAGGCTCTGAGGGGTGTACTAGGGGTATCGTGTACTAAAAATGAGTACAACGCAAAGGGTGTGGGAGAATTACTTGACCAATGTAGCCAATGTAATTATAACAAAAACACAGGTGTAAAACAATGGGTTAATCCTAATGCCTCTTATCATGTAGTAAATCTAACTACACGAATGTAGTCTCACTTGTGGCCTTGGAATGGTCCTAACGCAAGTTCTAGAATCTAAGTGCTACCGGTACACACATCATAGCATAAATGCTTTTCCTACCAATTCTAGGGGCGAACCTCACATATTTGGGGTGGAAAATTTTTTAGTGGTACGGTTTTTGTGCTAGTCATATAACTCCTATCCATGAGACGCTTATTAAGATCAAAGTTTCACTCCTATATGTTGTAAAAAAATTTAAATTTGGCACTAAAATTACCTTAACAAGTATTTCTCTCAGTTTTATTACACATCTACCATCAAACAAACAAAAATCAAGCGCAATTGTATTCTCTAAAATCGTACTTTTACCCTCCCCTTACACTTAAGATGAACATTGTCCCCAATGTTCAAATGACAAATGTAAAAGCATAAAGTAAAAGAATGAAATCAAATACTCCCCTGATTCGCTCGTTGGATAATGAAATTACACGGTTAAATCTTCCTCCAAAGAGAATGTTGAAGCTCCATGACTAATGCATCGCCATAAGCTTGATTCAAAACATTTCCTTGTCCAAAATAACCTGTTGAACCTGAGAAAACAAACACGAAAACCTGCATAACATCGGCGGGATAAAATCTTTATAATAGGATATAATGCTTGTGGAATGATAACTTTGCAGATTCCTGGAGATTATAAGTTGGAGATTTTAATAAAAACTTTTTATGAAAACAAAATTTTCAAAAATTTCTGGAAATTAAATCTGACGCCGTCAGGTTATAACCCCTGACGCCGTCAGAAATGACCTGACAAAAATTTTCATTTTAAGTTTCCGGAAAATTTCTTGAAAAACCTTTACCTTACTTCCTGGAAATCCTGCAAAACATCATTATGACTCGATACAAGCATTTGACTCAAACAAATACGAATATGTATGCTTATTTATTATTATTACGATTCATGTTCATTTGTGTTCTAATAAACCGATTTAGATTTCCCTTACACTTATCTTTTGCAAAATACCTTTATATGTAGTTAAGACGAAGTTAAAAACAAAATAAAGCATTTTCACAATTTTAGTTTTGAACATGAATCAATAATAATAAAAATTAAACATACATACGGAAGCAAATAAAATCAAACAAACAAATAAATAAACACATAAAGCAAATAAAACAAATAAAGCTTGGGTTGCCTCCCAAGAAGCGCCTTTCTTTATTAACGAGTCTTGTAGCTAGACTCAAAGTCACGCTACCCTATGTAAGTAAGCTCGTCATCAAGGACGTCTTTAGGGTTAAGCTTGGATTGAAGTTTCCTATTGGTCCGCTCAGTACGATATGTATTTTCAAACTTCTCTCCATCCGGGTCATACAATGTCATCTTGATATGCCATGACCCATCTCCATCATTGGGTGGTTTATCCCAATTCCACTTATGATCATCTTCCTCACAAATCCACTTATTCATTCCTAGGTTAATTGGCAAAACTCCTAGGAAATCAATCATCCTTCTAAAAACTAGAGGGTCTTCAAATGGATCCAATTCGGTGTCCCTAGCCAAGAGTTGCTCTACCGAATGCGTTCGGTTAACAAAGTCCTCTTCTAGGTAAAATGGGCGTTGGGGTCCTATGAAGTCTCTATCGATCCAAGGTCCATATCTAGATGGTCTCCTATTTAATTCTAACCAATGGGGTGTCGGTTCCTCACTAGTATCATAAGCATGTTTCTTAACATCATAGACTGACCAAGTATCCCCTTCTCCTACCGCTATCTTGGATTCCTTACAATCAATCATAGCACTAGCGGTCGCTAAAAATCCTCTACCTATCAACAAGGGGCATGTAGGGTCGCTAACCATATCAAGGACGTGGAAATCGGCTAAAATGGTTAGTTTTCCAATGTGCACTAACACGTCCTTAACTACTCCAACCGGGTAAGCAACACTTCCATCCGCTAAGCCTATTATCACCTCGGTTTCTTCAAGTTTTCCAAGTTTTAGAGAGGTGTAGAGAGGTAACGGAAGTAGGTTAAGGCTTGATCCAAGATCGGCTAATGTATCATAAGCCTCCGAATTACCGATCTTGCAAGGTAGAACAAATAAGCCCGGATCATCTAACTTCTTAGGTAGCTTGTTTTGAACAAAGGCGGTCCCTTTTTCGCCTAACTTGAGCTTCTTCTCATCAACAACCGGACTTTCAAGGTGGAGCTCCTTGAATTCATCGTCAAGGTTTTGAGTGGGAGGTGTTTCAACTATGTTGTTGACCAATTTGGATGTCATAACTTCTTGGTCACTTGGAATGATTTGGGTTTGTTTGAAACACGTGCTCATGGAATTGACCGAATAATATTGTGGACAAGAACTAGGGGACGAAACCGATGAAATAGCGTTGACGTTTAGTTTCGGGTTCTTGACCGTGTTGCTAGGGAGTGCTCCCATTTCTCGGTCATTGAGGGCTTTCAACAAGGTGTCAATCTTGTCGGTCATCTCGCTTTGTTTCTGTTTGAAATCGGCTTCAAACTTGGCTAAACGAGCTTCTTGAGATGCCATAAATTGAGACATCAATCCTTCAAAGTTATTGGTACTACCATTGCCGGAAGGATTGTTGTTGAAAGTACGGTTCGAGTTGGAACCGCTTGATTGGAAACGATTAGGTGGGTTGGAAGAATTGATTTGTTGTGAGTTTTGGTTTTGTTTCCACCTAAGGTTCGGGTGATTTTTCCATGAGGGGTTGTATGAATCACCATAATGGTTTGGCTCGGGCTTGAAAGTGTACCACTTGTCTCCCGCTCCGTCGGTACGCGAGGATGCGTAGTCCACAAAAGCTTGTTCGGGGAGTTCCATGCAATCACGAGTGTCGTGGGGACCACTACATAATTCACATGAAGAAGTGATTTTGTTCACTTGGCTTGAAGGTTTAGGAGCCTCGTAGGATTTCATGAGAAACTTGACTTGGTCTTCAAGTTCTACGATCCTACGGTCGGAAGTGCTTGAATTGTTCAAAGGCAAAGATATTGCCTTGACCGTTTTATTCAAATCACGGGGATCACTCCAACTTTCGTTGTCATAAAGAGCAAGATCCTCTAGGAGAGCCCATGATTGTTCCGCACTTAGATCACGTAGCTTGCCACCGGCCGATTGGTCAATGGTTTGCCTTGTGGAGAGATTGATATGGTCATAGAAGATTTGGACTTGGAGCCAAAGTTCTATGCCATGGTGAGGGACTTTTTGGAGTAAGTCCTTGAATCGAGTCCATGCCTCGTAGAGAGTTTCGCCTTGACGTTGTTGGAACATCAAGATATCATTCCTTAGCTTGGTAGTTCTTCCCGGTGGGAAAAACTGAGCAAGGAAACGAGTGGTGAGATCATCCCAAGAGGTAATGGATCCTGCGGGTTGACGTTCTAGCCACTGACTAGCTTGGTCCCGCAAAGAGAATTGGAAGAGACGCAATCGGGTCGTCTCTCGAGTGGCAACATCAAGGTCTATAGAATCAACGATTTTAAGAAAGTCCTTGAGATGTTGATTAGGATCTTCAGAACGAAGTCCATGGAATGCGCATCCGCTTTGCACCAACCGGATGGTGTCGGATCGCAAGGGTGTGATATTGGCTCCTTGAGTGAGCTCAATGGTATTTCGATAGCCATGGTGGCTAGGACGGGAATACTCTCCTAAAGTACGGGCTCTAGGAGGTGGTGGTGGTTGTTGTGGTGGTGGGTTGTGTGGGTTAAGGATATTACCATCTTCCATGATGTCGGATGGTAATGGTTACGAACAAAGACACGAAGAAAATAGATAGACTAAAGAAAACCTAGAAAAAGAAAATAAAAATCTCACTAGAAAGGAATCTAGTGAGTAGACCTAATAGAAATAAAAATTCAACCTAAACAATAACTATTCCCCGGCAACGGCGCCAAAAACTTGATGCGTGGGTTTTGCAACCTTACAACAGGTTTTACCTCTCGAGGGATCTCAAGAGGCTTACAACCCCACCAGGCAGTGTACCTGACCGATGTAGTATAGTGTAGTGGTAAGTACGGGGGATTGATCGTTCTCCACAGGGAATAGTGTTCGTTAGGTGTGAAAGGCTACTCTATTTAGGTCTAAGGGTTGAGGAAGATTCTTTTTATGTTTTTATAATTTTATGAAAGCAAGTAAAATCTCGGGTTTTGAAGGAGTGGGCGGAATTAGTTGCTAGTCAACTAACCCAAATTACTACAAATGCAAATAAAATAAAATAACAAAAATGAAAAGTGGTGAGAAACTTATGTGTAGAGAAATGTGTTTACTTAGATTTCCTTACTCCCTAACTATCTTTTACCGGTTAATTAGTGTGTATTAGTCGCGTGGATGACGGGTGTATTCCTTAATACCATTCGTGGGGTGGCGTACTTACTTCCCCAAACTCTACAAGCTCCTACTTCACTCCTATGTCGAGCCGGCTAGGAAGCTCCTAACATGGGATCACTAGAATTCGCTTGTGCATTAAATACAACCATAAAAACCTTTAGTACGCGTTTGGTTCATGTTTCTTAAGACGTTCAAGCAAGTTACCGAATAGGAAGTTAGCCAGTTTTCTTAAGCCTAACATAGATAAACAATCATCCAATACAACTAACAACACACTAACAACCAATAATCAATAGCTAGGTTTCATTAGATCTAAGCAAACACAAGATAAAATTAGCCTAACATGTTAAACAAAAGACAAGCATAAGATAGAATCAAACAACACATAGACATATTGAATGATTAATTGATAACTTATCTTTCAATGAAACATGGAAGATCTCAGGGCAAAAAGCCCTGAAAAAGTAGCTAAAATCGTCTTAGGGTTTTATCCCAAAATTCCACACACTAAGCTCTCTCTCAATGACAAAAAATTAGAAAACTATATATAGACTTTGACATCTGACGGCGTCACCTTATGCATTGTGACGCCGTCACCTCGCCGCTTTTAGGGTTCCCGGATGACCATCTTGACGCCGTCCCTCTTTAGCTCTTCAAAAATCCATTCTGGCTTATCAAGGCTTGACGCCGTCGGATCCAGAACGTGACGCCGTCCCCTTATGATTTAAGCCGTGACGCCCTTGATTTAGTTAAAGCGTGACGCCGTCAGAATTCTCATGCAAACTCACTGGCCCGTCATGAGTAAATTTCACATCCAACTTTTCTTGCCAAGGCATGACGCCGTCTGGAGTTAATGTTGACGCCGTCAAAGGTGACTTTCAGCACAATTTTGAGACTTTGCCGTTTTCTTCACTTTTATGCTCCAAAAACGTCCAAAATGCCTCCTTTTCCAGATTTCTCCTCAAAAGTACCTAAAATGACAAAAGGAACGATTTAGGGCAATATTTGATCAAATAAATATGATTTCGGGCTTAAATGACCCCTTAAAAGCGGTACACTTTTCGCCTCATCACCTATGCACTCTTCACTCAAATCCCAGCTTCCAACCTAAAACCTGCCGCAGGAAAAGAAATACGGCTGAGCTTAAAAAGCCCAATGAACAGATATAAACAAACGAATAATCGAACATATATAAGTATAGGGAAACGGAACATAAGCTCCAGCTGAGCGAATATCATTTACCAAACGAAATAAGAGATCAAGGATCAACTGAACAAAATGTCATATACCATAAGGAGCAAATCATAGCGAAACATAAAGAGATCATAATGAAGTCAAAGGAATCAAACATAGAATAATAACCATATAACAGAACAGAACAGAAATGCCCATGAGCTTAGAAAGCATGCCACATGCTTAGTCACACAATTACATCATATCATATCCATATACCGTCAAATCATAAGTTGTACAAAGAGGGGAGACCTCTCAAGTACCAAATGGAGTAGCAAGCTCCCAAAAGTGAATTGGGGTGCATGACATGTACCATCCAATCACTAATCATATCCAGAACAGAACAGGACAGAAAGTAGGATGCATCCATACGCCCCCTGCAAAACAAATCATATATATACGCCTGCTCATGACAGGCATATACACATATCATAATGGCCAAGTGTCCACATATCATATCATATCAAATGGGGACGCCGTGGATCAATCACACCTCCACAGAAAGTGTCATGCCATTGGTGCCTCAATGACATGGCCATGGTACCTCCATGGCTAGGGATACAGATACAGAAGCTCGGGCAACAGAACAGAACAAATCATATCATATCTAGTCAGAGCATATCAAACTGAACAGAAACGTATCATAGCAATTGGATAGAAAACGAATATCACATCAACGAAAAGTAAAACGAATATCAAGCCAAGGATCATATCAAGGGAATCATAGCAAAGGCTCATATCAACGGAATAATAACAAATCAAACGAATCAAAGTCAAGGATCGAGAAGTCATGAGAGAAAACACCCTTACTGAGAAAGGGTAGAATATCTGTACCTTAGCAAATGAAATGAGAGCAAACAAAAAAGTGATCAAAAGGAAACAACGTCACGCTTCCTTCAACGAATCTACACGGATTAGGGTTCATATAATACTTATTAGCTCATTTATTGTCACAATGGATTCTTAATTACTCATTACCATTCATTAATGTGATTAGGGTTTCGATAATGAAATTAGGTTAACACACACTTAAAAGTATCCATTTTAATGTTCCAAAGTAATTAGGGTCAAAGCATATTTAATGGTGTTAGAATTAACCAAAACCCTAACTTATGTTACATTTCAGGTTTTAACATGTTCTGGTCCCTTGATTTAAGAATTTTATGACACATCAAACGGTCTCCTGAGGTTCCACCAATTTTATCTGTGATTCCCACCTGAGTTAAGAACCTACCTTAATTTTTAAAGATATTATTACTATGTTCAAGTACCCTTTCAAAAATCGTTTTCCCAAACCTGTCTAGAAAGTGCACTGCAGGTATACCCCGAAAGTTTGTATTTAGTTAACCCAGTTGAACCTTTCAGAAAAATCCACAAAAATTCCAGTAAGTCATATACATCTTAAAAATTCTTCCTGTCGAATAAGACCTCTTAATTCCTTTAGGTTTTAAAACTAAAAATCAAAAACACCAACTGATTTTCAGACATCCAAAATACAGTTTTGACACTTAACCTTGTAAAAATCAAAAGACCATCTCCCGACCACCAATGACCACAAAAATTGATATTCAGATAGCCCACATCCTAAACTAAGTTTTAGACTAAAAAATTATGCAAAAACATGTTTGTATAATTTATTTAGACCCCGTTCAATTTGACTCAAATCTTGTCAGCAAGCAACTATATGTTTAACGAGATCAAACCCACTCCAAAGTGACCAAGTGTTTAACCAAACCATTAACGCGCCTATTAGCCCCTTTTATTCAGTTTGTAAACATGTTCTTAGACTTCTCTTGACCA
Source organism: Artemisia tridentata subsp. tridentata (assembly GCA_021014915.2). Lineage (NCBI taxonomy): Eukaryota > Viridiplantae > Streptophyta > Magnoliopsida > Asterales > Asteraceae > Artemisia > Artemisia tridentata. The sequence continues at coordinate 143,409,233 of CP139509.1, forward strand.
CCAATTAACTCACACACAAGTATACAATTTGACAGCAGGTTAACAAGACACAACATAAAATAATGAAACCAAAAACAACCTCACACTTAACCATAATAGATCCAATTACCACGCACCCTTTTATAGTTTTAAAACAAATAAACTCCCACATGTTTACAGCGCTTATGATCCATACTCACGACACCCACACCACTTGACAGCAACCATACGACCCAATACATGAAATAACGAGGCACAACAAACCCTATTCTTAACCATATTCATATCTGATCACACACTCACTTTTATACATGTTAACACATCATACTAACACAGGTTTACAGCCCTTAACTTGACACACCAATGGTACACACACGACACAGAATTAACGAGCCAATAATCACATAAAATTACACCAAACAAGCCCTAATCACATGCATGTATTGTGTACGCCCCTTTATTAAATATTCTAGGGTTTCAGGTTTTTTTATTAACCTTATTAATTGTACAATTAATAATCACTTAAGGTTTACATATTACAATTTAGGGCTGGTACAAAAGGGTTAGATTGAATTGAACGAAACCATAATCGACACAAACTGTTTCACATACTCTAATAATTGTTGTATGGCGTTGTCTCTTTTATGTGTGTGATTAATTTAACGAGGTTTGTAGACAAAACATCATGATTATCAGCGAGAGTATAATTTATTTCATTGCCATGTTACGTCTTAAGTGATTTAAATTAACAACAAGAGGATACCTTAGGGCTGCTAGGCGAGAGACCAAGAAGTAAACCATATAACGACTGGAAGCAAACTGTATCACAACTCCTATAATCACCCAAGGCTGCTAAGCTTTCTTCTCTTGATCTCTTCATGCTTCTGATTGTTTTCATGATCGATTATGCAGGTTTTCTAGGGCTCGTTTTATATATATATTTGGCTCGTTAATTGCAGAGAGAGACGAAGAGAGATATTGGAAAAAAAATATACGGTTTATGAGAGAATAACAAAAGGAGCGTGTAAGCTAAAAAAGAAACTAATAATTGCCTCTTAACTGGTATTGATTGCGTTGATAAATGTATCGGTTATTAGTGTTATAATGTATAGTTTCCGAATAACATAATATTTATTCCATACTTTAGATTATAATTCAAATGGTGAAAAATTATGGTTCAAATATTTCGCGTTTTACAACTTTTCCCCTCTAATAGAAAATTTTTGTCCTCGAAATTTGAAGTCACAAAAGTTAGACGGAGACGTATCAATCACGAAAAGAAATGACAATTACTAGCCTCACGCTCGGAGAGGTTCTACCAAAAGCATCTTCACAAACGGAATAGTTTTATTTCTCATGATCCGATCCTGACGCTCCAAAATAGCCTCAGGCTCTTCAACAAAAGACAAATCATAACAAATCTCGATCCAACGAATACGGTACATATACGTAACAGATGATAGTTGTAATCTCGCAAAGAGATACATGAAACACATATACACATGAGGCAAATACAGAGGTAGTGCTAAACGATAAAACTTCATCAACTCTATCCAGATTCTTAACGAACTAAGGAACTTGCTAATAATCAGAGAAGCACATATCGAATCATCAAACGTATCCAGAATTTCATAAAGGGATGGGTAACCTATTCGTACTGACGATCAACCAAGCACATATCATAGTATCAAACGTATCCGCAAGCATAATGAATAGGTAGGATAATCGTATGGATAAGAATGAACATAAGGACTAACATATCGCGAACTAAATCTTCCTTATATGCTAAAACGTCTAACACTGTTGTACAAGGACACCATACGGAACACACAAATTCTCGGTCTAAAATTTCAAAGTTTCTCTTCCACAATGATAACTAATCCATTAGTCACTGTAATCAACTCCGGACCTTCGATACGTAAATCTCCGACTTAATTCTACCAAAAGGTGCTCCACATCTCTGTTCATACAAAACTCCGAAAGGAAAACCCTTGTCACTAGCATGCCATCAATCTTAGTGAGCAAACAACACCATGCCAAAACACTTGTCGAATTTTCCGCTCAACACGTATTCCAAGTTCGAATAGTTTTTTATGTCCGTCCATCCGTCTGAAGGTGAGAAATCGTACCAAAATCCCGCGTCCAATCCCCATAGTCTTCTGTATCTCTTCTGGAAGTGTGAAGCAAAACGCGATTCTCTAAAACGATCACTGCAGGTGCGCCATGTCGCTTGAATAATCTTCTGCGGAAAGAAATCTATGCCAGTCTTCTAAAGTGAGACGACCTAGTCAAACGATCCACTACAACCCAATTCATATCGTCCTTCCTAAATGTCCATGGAAATTCCGTTGCAAAATCCATGAAGATTTAATCCCACTTCCACATAAGAACATCCAAAGCTAAAGAAAACCACTTGTACACTGATGCTAAATCTTAACTTGTTGACACGCTAAACACTTCTCCACCAATGTAGTCACAATCATCTTCATACCATTCCATCAAAATTCTGCTTTAAGTCTCTATGCATAATAGTACAACTAAGATGAATAGAGCAAATAGAACTGTGTGCTTCAATTAAACCACTTCCTTCAAGTCTTCTAACATAGATCATATTCCACCGTCTTGCTCTTGAGCTTCTTCATGTTTGTCACAAATCACTCCCAAGTCATGCGTCGGATAGTTCACCTCCTACGGTTCTAGCTGTATTGATGCATAACCAATAATCTTCCCGTGTTGCATAAGGACATAGCTAAGTCTCCTTATTGAGTAGAAACAAATCTCTTTTTAGCTTTTCAAAATTCTCATCTCATTCCAGCCAAATTTACTCTTCGAGAATATCACATAGAGCTTCTTCTAACGTAGAAGTTTCGACAAAAAATACGAAGATAATCCACGTGTTTCTCTTTCGTCTCTGAATATACCAATACGTCATACTATGACAAATTGTCCAAGTATTCATGAAAGACACGATTTAACAAGTCCATAGGAACAGTCGAAGCAGTAGCCAATACAATTGGCATCACAACACTCATAGAGATCATAACGAATACGATAAGCAATTCTAGGAACATTTCGCTCCTTTACACGAAACTGGAAAAAATAAGGTGTATATATTATATTCTAATTTCACTCAAATTTTAAATATATAAAATACATTTTTACCGTTTATTTAGGAAACACATACGAGCAAGTATACTCGTTCGATTGTAGTACGGTTTGTGGTAAATAAGAATCGTCCCAAGAGACTACTTGTTTAGGTTTAAGCAATTTAGATAGTTGCAAATAGAAAGAGTACTCAAGAATCTCAAACAAACAAATACTTTAAAGTAATTAAACAAACAATGGTTTCAAATCAAATCAATCAAACAAACAAATACTTGTTTAGGAACAATGACTAATCGTGATAGAATGTTGAACATGTTTGGGTGAAACTTAGAAGGCACATGTCAATTTTCACAAGGATCTCTAATCAATGGGTAATATCAAGAAAATCCATGTTTCTACTAGTTTCACGGGTGAGTCCTTTCGGCCTACTCTCATCCCATTATGCTAGCTCTTTTGTGATCAAATGTATGAAAAAGATGATTAGTTAAATTAGTTCTTACGAGTCTTTTCAACCCAATCTCGTGATTAAATATTTCCGAATTCATTTAAAACTTGCATACTTAGTAGTCGTCAATTATCAAATACCAATCCATTTGTGCACCAACTTCTTGGAATCAAACAATATTAGAAATCTTTTCATCCCTTAAATCCAATAATGTTTAACCAACAAGTTTTAGAACACGAATTATATTTAAACAAACTCATGAAAATAATCACTTTTTCTAACCGACTAAACATCCAACATTCATACGAAAGTCACATCATTCCCAAACAAGCATCACAAATTATTCCATAACAAGCGTCATCATCAAACATAACATTTCATTCAACATCAAACGGTTCAACATGATTAATTAAAGTAAAGAAAATTACCCAAAAGTAAGATTACAATGAGTAATAAAAGAGTTGTAGCACTCCTTAGGGCCTCCAATTGAACAAGGGAATCTTCCACCTCTTCTAGTAAGTATCTTCAACTCTTCTTTTGTTTCTACTTGGGATCTTCTTGAGAATGGCAGAGATTATTGAGCTCTTTTAGGTTTAGTAAGTAATGTGATCAAGTCCTTATGGTGTAAGGCTTGATTGTAAGTGTTGTATGAATTATGGGGTGCTTAGGGCTTTATTTATACTTGAATTCTTCCCCAAAAACTGATTTAAGCCTTGAATATCCATAAAAGAGAGGGCAATGATCGGACTCTAGTCATAATGGTAGTTAAAACTAAGAGTTAATGCAACTCTTCATCTAATAAATTTCTCAACCCACGGTTTGGATCTTGAACCTGCGGCTAGGATGTCTGCTTGAACCTCAGGTTGAGTTTTATGAACCTTGGGTTTGAATCTCAGCTTCAACCTTGGGTTGAGAATTATGAACCTTGGGTTGAGATTGATTCTTGCACATGAATTTCAACTTTGAGCTAGCATATAACTTCAACTTTTAACACAATTTTTAGCACTTAATCTTGACTTCAACTTTTCATCCTTCTCATGTACAACGGAAATAATCATATCATGAATCAATATCTTTGTTGACGAGCTTTTCTTCAATATTTACTTGATTTTGTAGCTTTTCTTCGTCATTCCTTTAATATTTCCTTGTACCTAGACTTGAACACATCTTAACTACTTTTAAGCGTAAAATGATCATAAACATAACTAAATAATATGCAAAAACATACAAATAACGCGATAAAAACATCTACAAAATGAGCGTTATCAAATCTCCCACACTTAAGTTTTGCTTGCCCTCAAGCAAAGTAATCTTTTGAAAAGTTGGTTTCCAATAGCCAAAAACCATGGTCAACTAAAAATTTCACTAATCTCCCTTATTACCAAGGCAAAAGGTCAAAAAGTGATTTTAACTTTTAATATGTGAAATTTAAACGACATACTCGATCAAGCTAGATAACACAACTAAGCTCCTCACGAAAAGAAAAGAATAATTTTATTCACTCACACTCATTTCTTTTGTTTGGGGTGTATTTCACTCAATTGCTCGGTCGTGATTTCATTTCATACCATAGGCTTGTACAAGTATCAAAACTAATCCAAATCATGTAAGTAATAAATTAATTTATCAAAGAGGACTTTTATTCGGGCTGAAATGTTAGGCTAAGGGTTAATATCAACTTATGCTCAAATAACTACTGTACAAATATAATAGATCGCTAACAACGAATTCTCGATTAGTCGAACAACAGATGGTCACTAGTTTGTACCTTGGTTCGCTAACAACGTTACTTGCATAACGGATGGTCACCAAAATACGCACTAGCTCGCTAGCAACGTTTTTCAACTATTCAAAAACCGGATGGTCACTAGAATATTCATACAATCGATATCTTCACAAAGCAAAAAGGGTTAGGATAAGACATGGGATTATTTTGGTGGATATAATAATATACAATAATCAAGTCGAATACAAAAATTACTTGCTGCAAAAACAATCGAACCATGTATCCCCAAATGATTATAGCCTCCATAACAAATCTTTCCTTTCTCCTTTATTTCATTCATCGATCACCATTTATATCATGTCTTAGCACATTGGCTAATCTTCAAAAGTTCTTCATCTTCATAATTATAGCACATTGGCTATTTATATCTCTTTTTCCTTCTTTTTTTTTCACCTCTTTTCTTTCGTACATCACATCTTCCCCCACACTTTGGATGAGCATATACCTCAAAAAGATACAAATAAGAAGTAGCTACCTTTGTCTTCGTCAGAAAGGTATATCCGAAATACAAAGTGTAAGCTCATAATCATCAAAAACTTCCTCTGATTAACAACAAGTAATTCATCGATTTGATTTGACTAAAAAAAAGTAAGGCTAAAGTTTAAAGGTGCAAAATCTTTTTGTATTTTTCTGGATGTAACAAAAATGAAAAGATAGGCTCAAAGGGGTATTCTAAGGGTATCTAGTGCTAAAATTGAGCACTAAAAAATGGGTCCATAGAATGGTGGTTAACTAACCGATACGGATAGCTAATATATCAATATATGTAAATGGAAAGCCATTTGGTTTAATCATAAGTTGCCTCTTATCACTTAAATTCATTTATATCACACGAATGTGACCTTACTTTGGAATTCGTAATGTATGACAAGCACAAGTTCTAGAATCAATTCAATCACCGGCACACTCTTAGCAAGAAAATAGTATTTAAGCATAGAAAATATATGCTTTGAATGATAGGCTCAAATCCTCACATATTTGTAGAATAGGCTAAAAATGCACAAGTAATGTTATCAATCCTAAGAACAGATCGTTTCACTTAACCGAGATTCGTTAATAATTTCAAATTGCCATTTTATGCTATTGGAAAATTTCAAGTTGTTTCAATTATATATAATCTTTTATGTGTAAAAACAACTACTTCCTTAAGGGCAATAAAACAAATTCCAAAATAGTCACACACAAAAAAACTGGATCATTTTCACTATTTACTTCCCTCCCCCACACTTAAGTTTTGCATTGTCCTCAATGTGAAAAATTAACTTCAAAGTAAAGGAAATAGGGAAAATAAAATAGTAAATGATATCACCGAGAAATCATGCGAGATCCATATTTGGTGTTTAACGCATGAGTTGGGAACTCCAAGCTCCAAAATGTACCAACCATATGAACGAGCAATGATTTCATGGTATCTCAAACCTGAAAAATCAACAAACACAAAAATACAAAAACAATATGCAAAAATACTAATAACCAAAATACTTTAAAATCCTAATCGACATAAAGATAGACATAGTTCTAAAACATAAGAACAATTATAATCCTACATAACATAATAATAATAAAGTACGAATGAAATAGAGAAATTGTTCATCACACATCATAATCTTGAATGATAATCATAATCATTCATCTTCCATATCGTCACCTGGATAGTCAACCAACGTTCCAAATCCAAATCCACCCGATGATGTTCCAGCTTCATAACCTTGTGTTCCTGCATTAGTAGAATAATACCCCGCAAAACCCTCCTGGTTGACATTGTACCCATCATTTCCTTGATATGCGCTAGACGTTGGGTAAGGTACATGTTCCGATGGATAAGGTGTGTATGGGTATGGGTAAGGTGGAACACTAGGTGGTGCGTACGTCATTGGGAATGAATAAGGTGGTTCACTATGCTGTCCAAGGTGTGTGAGAATTGGTGCACAATAGTCCATTTGGTGTCCAATCCTCATCAAGCTCATATCCCTCCACACTTCTCTTCTCTCTACTTGTGGCAAATTTGCATGCCAATCACCCCAACTCGAATTCAACCCCGAAGATTCTCCAATATTTTGTTGTTGAGGTTGTTGTGGTGGTGGTGGTGGGTTACGAATCAGATTCACAATTTGATCAACCAAACACATTCTATCATCATCAAGCAACTCTTTCAAATTCTTTTTATCAAGCTTTTCACACTCCTTTATCACCGTTATCTTGTTCAATTCACTAGATGTATCATATCCCAAACTTCTTCCAATCTTCGTCACATAATGGCCCCCATTTATAAAACCGTGCTCAGAAATAATAGTTGCTCTCTTTGACAAGTAAACCGCCAAAGTCCATACCACATTCATCTTCCTATTTGGATCCATAATCATCTCAATTATCCACAAGTCCGGTCCATGGACTTTATCTTGACTACTTCCTCTGTGCACAAACGAGTTCACAATAACCTTGTGTAAAAGCCTCGCCATCGGTGAATGTATTTCCGATTCCTTCAGTCTCCCACTGTTGGGATCTCCGATCTCTCTCCATATCTTTTTACCATCATACTTGGGTGGTTCTTTTTCCAACTTAGAAAGGTGTTCCTCAAACTCTTCATGTTCAAGGTCATTCTCATCATACAATCCAAGTAATTGCCCAAATTCTGGCAAAGTTAGTGCATGATCGTTCCCACACAACCTAAACCAAATACATTTTTCCTCCATAATGTTGCTCACTTCTTGGTTGAAATAGACCGTAGAAAAGAACTCTAAACACCATTCTCTATAAATTAGCTCTACATCAATTCTAATCGCGTACTCCAAACTAAAATCTTCAAAAATTCCGTTTTCAGACTCCGTATTAACCTCCCATAACTTCTCAAGAGTCTTATTAAGGTTATAATCTCTCATCAATGTCCAACTCACTAACTTTGGTACCGCAATCTCTTTTCTTTGCAACTTTGCCAATCGGATATTGTAACAAGCTTTTGCTTCTTTACTTAGCTTACTCTACCTCAAATGTTCACTTGTTATCGGCATGAGGGTAAATTCCCTTGCTTGACGACCGTGTCTCATGTGCAAAGCAACCAATGGGTTTTCCTCTTCTTCTTTTTCAATTTCATTCTTCTAATCAAGTTTCATTTTCTCCACTGAAGTTTCATCCAACAACTTCCTATAATGAGCATAGTGTTCCAACACATGTAGTATTGGTTTTTCATTTAGCAATTCCTTGAACTTTGTAGTAATCTCCTCAACACATTTTTCTTCATCAATGGGTTCTTCTGTGGGTATTTCTTTTGGTAAGGGTGTTTGGTTAGAAGAACTTTCTCCTTTGACTAGTGTGGTAGGTTGTGGTAATGATTACGGTGAAGGTATAAGACCTTTAAAAGGTGGGTATTTTTGTTTCAAATGAGTAGCTTTTCCCATCCTAACCATTTCTATGCTCCCAAGAATACCATCTTCATTGTCACAAACTTCTTCCATTTGTTCAATTAACCAATTAACATCTTTATCATCTTGTAATTCTCCAACCTTGACTTGCATTTCCCCTAAACCAAAATCAATGGTGCACTGTGTTGCTATCAAGAAATTTCTCCCAAACACAATGGAAGGATCCGTAGTATCTTCATACTCATCAATAATCAAATCCATAGCAAAGGTATAGCCATGAATGTCAATTTTCACATCCCGTGCTATCCTCCTATTATACTTGTCTACTTCATATTTCCTATTTCCAAACTTTTCATAAAAAGAAAAGGTCACATAACTATCACTTTGTCCAATGTTACATTCTGCATCCCAAGCTCCTAATCCTTCTATTCCACAAGGTGTGGAATACCTCATACTTGGTTCGTCATATTCTCTCAACTTAGCACGAGTGAAAGTTATCACCCGAAGTTTTTCCGGTTCATATTCAATACGTTCAACTTCTTTTCCTTTCGCTTGCAACTTCACCTTTTCAAAATCAACCATTTTCTCCATCCTAGCCATAACATCTCCATCATCCATCAATTCCATTTCCAATTTGTCCAAATAAGCCGAAACTTCGCTAGGTGAATCCATAACTAAAAATAAGCTAAACATTCATATACAACACATCCAAAACAAACGTTAGGGGTTAGTAAAAAAAAACAACTAAGTTATTCGGAAAAAAAAATCAAACTAAAATCTAAAACAAATCTAATATACCAAATAACTATTTAAATAAAATAAAATAGTAACAATTTTTTTTACACGGTTCACACCCAAACCGGCGGTTTGGTATGTGAAATTTTTTACCGAGGGGTCAAACCGCCACGGTTCATATTTGAACCGGTGGTTTGAATTTGCAAATGTTTTTCCGAGAGCATGAACCGCCGCAGTCGAGATTTGGACCGGCGGTTCAAGAGGAAATTTTTTATTATTTTTTTTGTTTCGAAAGGTTGAGCCGGCGGTTCAGAGTCGAGCCGCCCGGTTTGCAGCAATATTTTTTCAAATTTTTTTTTTTTTTTTTTTTTTTTTTTTTTATATTTTAACTTAACACTAGAACTAATAAAAAAATAAAAATAAAAACGAGAGAAACACATTGAAACTAGGACAAAACAAACACTTAACAATCATTAACCAAATAACCCAAACAATCACAAAAAATAAACATGAAATAAACTCTAAAATCATGCAATAACAAGAACAAACTTTATGCTACTATTTACAACTAAACTAACCTAACTAAACTAAACTAAAAAGGAGTAGTCCCCGGCAACGGCGCCAAAAACTTGATGCGTTTCAATAAGGTGTATATATTATATCCTAATTTCACTCAAATTTTAAATTTATAAAATACCTTTTTACCGTTTATTTAGGAAACACATACGAGCAAGTATACTCGTTCGATTGTAGTACGGTTTGTGGTAAATAAGGATCGTCCTAAGAGACTACTTGTTTAGGTTTAAGCAATTTAGATAGTAGCAAATAGAAAGAGTACTCAAGATTGTCACACTCTAAAGCACTTTAAAGTAATTAAACAAACAATGGTTTCAAATCAAATCAATCAAACAAACAAATACTTGTTTAGGAACAATGACTAATCGTGATAGAATGTTGAACATGTTTGGGTGAAACTTAGAAGGCACATGTCAATTTTCACAAGGATCTCTAATCAATGGGTAATATCAAGAAAATCCATGTTTCTACTAGTTTCACGGGTGAGTCCTTTCGGCCTACTCTCATCTCATTACGCTAGCTCTTTTTGTGATCAAATGTATGAAAAAGATGATTAGTTAAATTAGTTCTTACGAGTCTTTTCACCCCAATCTCGTGATTAAATATTTTCAAATTCATTTAAAACTTGCATACTTAATAGTCGTCAATTATCAAATACCAATCCATTTGTGCACCAACTTCTTGGAATCAAACAATATTAGAAATCTTTTCATCCCTTAAATCCAATAATGTTTTACCAACAAGTTTTAGAACACGAATTATATTTAAACAAACTCATGAAAATAATCACTTTTTCTAACTGACTAAACATCCAACATTCATACGAAAGTCACATCATTCCCAAACAAGCATCACAAATTATTCCATAACAAGCGTCATCATCAAACATAACATTTCATTCAACATCAAACGGTTCAACATGATTAATTAAAGTAAAGAAAATTACCTAAAAGTAAGATTACAGTGAGTAATAAAAGAGTTGTAGCACTCCTTAGGGCCTCCAATTGAACAAGGGAATCTTTCACCTCTTCTAGTAAGTATCTCCAACTCTTCTTTTGTTTCTACTTGGGATCTTCTTGAGAATGGCAGAGATTATTGAGCTCTTTTGGGTTTAGTAAGTAATGTAATCAAGTCCTTATGGTGTAAGGCTTGATTGTAAGTGTTATACGAATTATGGGGTGCTTAGGGCTTTATTTATACTTGAATTCTTCCCCAAAAACTGATTTAAGCCTTGAATATCCATAAAAGAGAGGGCAATGATCGGACTCTAGTCATAATGGTAGTTAAAACTAAGAGTTAATGCAACTCTTCATCTAAGAAATTTCTCAACCCACGGTTTGGATCTTGAACCTGCGGCTAGGATGTCTGCTTGAACCTCAGGTTGAGTTTTATGAACCTTGGGTTTGAATCTCAGCTTCAACCTTGGGTTGAGAATTATGAACCTTGGGTTGAGATTGATTCTTGCACATGAATTTCAACTTTGAGCTAGCATATAACTTCAACTTTTAACACAATTTTTAGCACTTAATCTTGACTTCAACTTTTCATCCTTCTCATGTACAACGGAAATAATCATATCATGAATCAATATCTTTGTTGACGAGCTTTTCTTCAATATTTACTTGATTTTGTAGCTTTTCTTCGTCATTCCTTTAATATTTCCTTGTACCTAGACTTGAACACATCTTAACAACTTTTAAGCGTAAAATGATCATAAACATAACTAAATAATATGCAAAAACATACAAATAACGCTATAAAAACATGTACAAAATGAGCGTTATCAAATCTCCCACACTTAAGTTTTGCTTTCCCTCAAGCAAAGTAACCTTTTGAAAAGTTGGTTTCGAATAGCCAAAAACCATGGTCAACTAGAAATTTCACTAATCTCCCTTATTACCAAGGCAAAAGGTCAAAAACTGATTTTAACTTTTAATATGTGAAATTTAAACGACATACTCGATCAAGCTAGATAACACAACTAAGCTCCTCACGAAAAGAAAAGAATAATTTTATTCACTCACACTCATTTCTTTTGTTTGGGGTGTATTTCACTCAATTGCCCGGTCGTGATTTCATTTCATACCATAGGCTTGTACAAGTATCAAAACTAATCCAAATCATGTAAGTAATAAATTAATTTATCAAAGAGGACTTTTATTCGGGCTGAAATGTTAGGCTAAGGGTTAATATTAACTTATGCTCAAATAACTGCTGTACAAATATAATAGATCGCTAACAACGAATTCTCGATTAGTCGAACAACGGATGGTCACTAGTTTGTACCTTGGTTCGCTAACAACGTTACTTGCATAACGGATGGTCGCCAAAATACGCACTAGCTCGCTAGCAACGTTTTTCAACTATTCAAAAACCGGATGGTCACTAGAATATTCATACAATCGATATCTTCACAAAGCAAAAAGGGTTCGGATAAGACATGGGATTATTTTGGTGGATATAATAATATACAATAATCAAGTTGAATACCAAAATTACTTGCTGCAAAAACAATCTAACCATGTATCCCCAAATGATTATAGCCTCCATAACAAATCTTTCCTTCTCCTTTATTTCATTCATCGATCACCATTTATATCATGTCTTAGCACATTGGCTAGTATTCAAAAGTTCTTCATCTTCATAATTATAGCACATTGGATATTTATATCTCTTTTTCCTTTTTTTTTCATCTCTTTTCTTTCATACATCACATCTTCCCCCACACTTTGGATGAGCATATACCTCAAAAAGATACAAATAAGAAGTAGCTACCTTCGTCTTCGTCAGAAAGGTATATCCGAAATACAAAGTGTAAGCTCATAATCATCAAAAACTTCCTCTGATTAACAACAAGTAATTCATCGATTTGACTTGACTAAAAAAAAGTAAGGCTAAAGTTTAAAGGTGCAAAATCTTTTTGTATTTTTCTGGATGTAACAAAAATGAAAAGATAGGCTCAAAGGGGTGTTCTAAGGGTATCTAGTGCTAAAATTGAGCACTAACAAATGGGTCCATAGAATGGTGGTTAACTAACCGATACGGCTCGCTAGTATATCAATATATGTAAATGGAAAGCCATTTGGTTTAATCCTAAGTTGCCTCTTATCACTCAAATTCATTTATATCACACGAATGTGACCATACTTTGAAATTCGTAATGTATAACAAGCACAAGTTCTAGAATCAATTCAATCACCGGCACACTCTTAGCAAGAAAATAGAATTTAAGCATTGAAAATATATGCTTCGAATGATAGGCTCGAATCCTCACATATTTGTAGAATAGGCTAAAAATTCACAAGTAATGTTATCAATCCTAACACAATTTTTAGCACTTAATCTTGACTTCAACTTTTCATCCTTCTCATGTACAACGGAAATAATCATATCAAGAATCAATATCTTTGTTGGCGAGCTTTTCTTCAATATTTACTTGATTTTGTAGCTTTTCTTCGTCATTCCTTTAATATTTCCTTGTACCTAGACTTGAACACATCTTAACAACTTTTAAGCGTAAAATGATCATAAACATAACTAAAAAATATGCAAAAACATACAAATAACGCGATAAAAACATGTACAAAATGAGTGTTATCAGGTAGCATATATGTACCTTAGCAAATGAAATGAGAGCAAACGGAAAAGTGATCACAAGGAAACAACGTCACGCCTCCTTCAACGAATCTACACGGATTAGGGTTCATATAATACTTTTTAGCTCATTTATTGTCATAACGGATTCTTAATTACTCATTACCATTCATTAATATGATTAGGGTTTCAATAATGAAATTAGTTTAACACACACTTAAAAGTATCCATTTTAATGTTCCAAAGTAATTAGGGTCAAAACATATTTAATGGTGTTAGAATTAACCAAAACCCTAACTTATGTTACATTTCAGGTTTTAACATGTTCTGGTCCCTTGATTTTTGAATTTTATGACACATCAAACGGTCTCCTGAGGTTCCACCAATTTTATCTGTGATTCCCACTTGAGTTAAGAACCTACATTAATTTTTACAGATTTTATTACTAAGTTCAAGTACCCTTTCAAAAATCATTTTCCCAAACTTGTCCAGAAAGTGCACTGCAGGTATACCCCGAAAGTTTGTATTTAATTAACCCAGTTGAACATTTCAGAAAAATCCACAAAAATTCCAGTAAGTCATATACATCTTAAAAATTCTTCTTGTCAAATGAGACCTCTTAATTCCTTATGGTTTTAAAACTAAAAATCAAAAACACCAACTGATTTTCAGACGTCCAAAATTCAGTTTTGACACTTAACCTTGTAAAAATTAAAAGACCATCTCCCGACCACCAATGACCACAAAAATTGATATTCAGATAGCCCACATCCTAAACTAAGTTTTAGACTCAAAAATTATGCAAAAACATGTTGGTATAATTTATTTAGACCCATTTCAATTTGACCCAAATCTGGACAGCATGCAACTATATGTTTAACGAGACCAAACCCACTCCAAAGTGACCAAGTGTTTAACCAAACCATTACCGCGCCTATTGGCCCCTTTTATTCAGTTTGTAAACATGTTCTTAGACTTCTCTTGACCACCAATTAACTCACACACAAGCATACAATTTGACAGCAGGTTAACAAGACACAACAAGAAATAATGAAACCAAAAACAACCTAACACTTAACCATAATAGATCCAATTACCACGCACCCTTTTATAGTTTTAAAAAAAAATAAACTCCCACATGTTTACAGCCCTTATGATCCATACTCACGACACCCACACCGCTTGACAGCAACCATACGACCCAATACATGAAATAACGAGGCACAACAAACCCTATTCTTAACCATATTAATATCTGATCACACACTCACTTTTATACATGTTAACACATCATACTAACACAGGTTTACAGCCCTTAACTCGACACACCCATGGTACACACACGACACAGAATTAACAAGCCAATAATCACATGAAATCACACCAAACAAGCCCTAATCACATACATGTATTGTGTACGCCCCTTTATTAAATATTCTAGGGTTTCAGGTTTTTTTATTAACCTTATTAACTGTACAATTAATAATCACTTAAGGTTTACATATTACAATTTAGGGCTGGTACAAAAGGGTTAGATTGAATTGAACGAAACCATAATCGACACAAACTGTTTCACATACTCTAATAATTGTTGTATGGCGTTGTCTCTTTTATGTGTTTGATTAATTAAACGAGGCTTGTAGACAAAACATCATGATTATCAGCGAGAGTATAATTTGATTTCATTGTCATGTTACGTCTTAAGTGATTTAAATTAACAACAAGAGGATACCTTAGGGCTGCTAGGCGAGAGACCAAGAAGGAAACCATATAACGACTGGAAGCAAACTGTATCACAACTCCTATAATCACCCAAGGCTGCTAAACTTTCTTCTCTTGATCTCTTCATGCTTCTTATTGTTTTCATGATCGATTATGCAGGTTTTGTAGGGATCGTTTTATGTGTGTGTGTGTGTGTGTGTGTGTGTATATATATATATATATATATATATATATATATTTGGCTCGTTAATTGCAGAGAGAGACGAAGAGAGATATTGGAAAAAAAACATATTGTTTATGAGAGAATAACAAAAGGAGAGTGTAAGCTAAAAAGGAAACTAATAATTGCCTCTTAACTGGTATTGATTATGTTGATAAATGTATCGGTTATTAGTGTTATAATGTATAGTTTCCGAATGACATAATATTTATTCCATACTTTAGGTTATAATTCAAATGGTGAAAATTTATGGTTCAAATATTTCGGGGTTTACATTATATATGCCAAAAAGTTTCAAAATAAGCCACAAAAAGTGAGCTTATTAAACATAATCCAAAAACCAAATAAGCTATAAGTCCGCTAGTAGTTTTATAATTTAAGATATTCTGTAGGTCTATAACGAGGTAATACCTGGAGAGAGTGGTATAAGCCGAAACAAACACCCCTTAATAACCATGCCTACTTATGTACCTAATGATTTGATATGTTGATTTGAAAAAATGATTTATGAGAATTTAGATAGAGAAAAATGCATAATATACTTGTCAAATGATTTATAATTTATGTATTAAACATGTATTTAGGTTTGTGTTTTAGGTCTAAATGACATTACTCGAGAAAATATGTCATGGGTTGACTAATTGACCTAGTAGCATCATTTTTCAACCACAAAACGCTCATTTGACCGGTCAATGAGGGCATTTGGAGAAATATGTCATGAATTCAATAGCAATTCCTTGTTAAAGATCACTGGAATAGGTGTTTATTGCTTCAGGCTATGTCGTTGGGAAAAATGTCAGTCGGGACCAAAAAAAGATGTACGGGTCAAGATTTCTCGACGATTTATACATTTTGGAGAATAGAGAAAATATATGTGACCAAAATGTATTTATATATCTCTTTAGCTATTAAGTAAATTAAGTTGTTAACTGATGTGGCAACTTACCAATTAACAAGTAATTTAAACCTTATTTGTTCTTTTTATTATGTATGGACTTACATGAATGCCATCGTCCCCCCTGCTAAGGTCGTGTGTTCCCCTGAAAATACTTTGGAGGAGGATACACATGTTTCGAAAAATATCTTTTAGATATTTTGCCGGCATATCCTCACACTCGTTGCCGTGCTGATACTTGCCTGCGTTTATTTTTCTGAAAATGAACATCTTAATAATATTTTGCAAGAAAGAGAGCTATGTTTCAGGGGGTTTCAAGTGATCAGGGTCTAAAAGTTGGTGTTTCCAAGTTGAAGGAACAACTTAGCATTGCTCAGGCTGAGCTTCAGAGAGTAACTGAGGAGTCAGGTAGGATCAGAAAAAGTATGGAGATGTGATTGATGTTGAGGATCGAATGTTGGACCCCTGCTCGAAAGGTGCATTTGAATATACAGGCATTGATTTTGGTGACACTTCTTTCCCTTATAGTGAGTCAATTGTTGCTAGTAAAGATAAATTTGTTGATGAGATCCTTGCCATTGAGCTTGCTTGAGAGCTTATTTTTCCCAAGCCTGGTTTTGCAGCTACTTCTCAGTTTGCTCCTACTGTTCACGAATGTCCCTTTGTTTGGGTTATGTCCATGTGTTCTTTCGAGGGGTTTTGTAATAGTGTAGTCTTGGCTAGGTTTGTATCAGGCTTGGTGAAAACAAACAGTCTTATTTATTGTAACATTTTTTATATGAGTAACACATATGTTTTGATGCATTTTTGCCTTGGTAGTATATATGTTTCCATAATTGTTGTGCATGTATCAAGTTGTTTACTTGACTTGTTTTTTCTTGCTTTCTAAACTACCTTTTGTAGCTTGTTTTAGCCTGTAATTATTCTAGACTATAGTTCTTGCTCTATATTTTGGATGAGCGTTTTTGTGTTTATGTGACGTTGCATTTTATTTGAAGTGCTCAATTGTTAGTCCGTTCTTGTATGCAAGTCTTTGTTATACAAGACAACTAGCCTATGTACATGTATAAGTACATATATTTATTTTGTATCGCGTGCGTGTTGCAGAATATCTTGTTTAACAATTGGGCATGTTAGTCTATTAAGCAATCAATTGTCACATCAATGTGAAACTTGATCCAGGGTATTGAATAGACACATCTTATTCCAAACAAGTATCTCATAGAGTTTCTTCCCAGGTGATCTCCCTTGAGCTTGAACCTTCCACTGTTGTTGTAAGCGATATATCTCTGTTCGGGTAGTCATTCTTAACTATCTCTATTCCTGCTTTTGTTGGGAATTTATTATTGAATGCATGGTTGATATACGATGGCACTGAGCCATAGAATTGTTGGCTTGCCAGGAGAACGTTGTAGTTTAAGGATGATTTGGCAACATGAAATTTCAGGGTGACAATAAAGAGTAAGGATGTTCTTGCATTGGAGAACACTATCAAGGCAAATTAGCCGACCCATATTAGTCACTCTTTCGCGAACATGGCATTCAGTTTCTATTTTTGTGTCCACAGACCTCCCAACAAAATTGGAAATCGAAACGTATAGCTGTACCATAATAAATCTTGTTCACACCTACTTTTTCAAGCACACATGCTACCTGTCTATTAGGTGGAAGCATTACACATGGCTACCCACCTATTGAACATTTTTCCCTCCACCGCCATCAAGAATGCTATACCTTGCACCAAACTGTATATCATCAAACCCACTTACCATCACTTACACGTAGTTGGATGCCTTTGCTACCCGCATCTTCAAATTTCCCACAAGCTTCTACCATGCTCAATCCTTGTATCTTTCTCGAATATCCATCTAATCACCGAGGTTATCGGTGCCTTAACCTTGCCACTAACAAAATCATCATTTCTTGTCATGTTACATTTACGCTCTATTCTGGAGTCCAAATTTTAAAGAATGGAAGGGGATAAGATAGGAATAGCAAAGTAAGGGATGGAAATATGTAGAAAGTAGTTATTGAAATTTGTGTTCTTAGGTTTGTATTTTTAAGTAGCAAGGAAAGGATAAGGAGACTAACAAAATTACCAATATATTCTCAAAACTATATACATTAATCGGAAACTCAGCCAAAAAAACAAAAAAAAAAGAGTTACATATCAGTATTTTTACGCAAATTGGTAATTGTCAACAAGTTCTAACCAATTTAGGAAAGGTCAAACTTTTAAAAAAGATATTCACTTCGTTAGATTTCAATAATTTACATGACTTACCATGTTGGAAACACTTTAGGTAATTAATTGTGTGCAAGTTTATTAACATTAAAACTTTGCCTTTCAAATTATGACACAAAGGGTAAAAATTTAAGGATATCAAATGGTGTACTTGATTGGTTTTTATGTTGGACTGATCAGAGAGACATTTGGTCATCTCAAGAACGCTTTCATACAATCGACATACATAGCAAGCCGCGTCATCTTTGTTGACAGTAGCACAAGACAAATTAGCTCAATCATGGAACGTGCATGATAAATAAGGATAAATTTGTAATTTTACCTAAGCCTATGATGTTAGTAACCCATTTCCCTTCCCAATCCCCTCAATTTTGGGGGGAACAAATCTTGTGAAAAAAACCCATACCTTCCCTCCCTCCCACCTTCCCGTCCCTATCTTTCCATCTTAAAAAAAAACTCAAGAACACCATTTTTTATAATTTCCCTTCCCATCCCTTACCATTCCATCTTAAAAGAAACTTGAGAACAGAGCGTTGGCGAAGATGTTTTTCCTTTTGAGTCCATGACAAAAACCGCCCCACCCAATTATGATCTTCTCATCACCAATTTCTTACCTGTTCCATCAACCCCTCACGTGGCCCAAGCCGATCCACCTGAGCCCAACACGCCACTGGGAACTATCGAGCCGATTCCTCCTACATGTGTAAGTGATTATGGAAAAATACCTAAATCTAATATTATTTAGTCGTTTTACTCATCAATACAGTCAAACCGTCCATCTAGATACTTGATTACGCACATGTAAAAAAATGAAATATATAATATTGTATAACTACGAATACTTAATAAAATATATATAAAGCTTGCTGGTAAAATATTCTGGTATTTCTTTTACATTTGAGTGTACACCTTGGTTAAGTTTAAACAAAAAGATTCATGTTAAAACCATTAATAAATCAGGTTTGCTAAACTCGTATACTCTTTTTGTCTCAAAATTATTATCCACGGATAAAAAAACACATAGTTTAAAAAAAGTGTGACCACTACACTTATCAATCAATCAAATATCATCTTCACCCACTAAACTATTTTTTGATTGATTGAAATAAGAAGTGGACAATTATTTTAAAAAATCACAATATGAAAAAGTAGAAAATAATTTTGGAACGAAAAAAGTAGTATTAAAATTTTAAAATACTAGCAAGGAGTGTCAAAATGCAAAAGACGAGATACTTCATCCGCCCGGAATTAATAGTCCACCTGTTTTTTCGGGATGTCTAATTTTAATTGTTCACTACAAAATATAGAAAGAGAAGTTTGATCGATTTTACCATATTACTGTTGCTTGAAATTATTATTACAAGCTTTAAAGAAGACATTAATTATTTAGTTAATGGTAAAACTGTTATTCTGAAGAAAAAAAAATAAAAAGTCAGTATTAATTATGTTTTTTTTTTTAAATTGTGCGTTTTTTTAGGAAAATTATTTTTAGAGGGAAAGAGTATGTAACACTGATTCAAATGACATGTCCCGATCATGTTACCAAAACATCTTTGTGATTCTTTTACTTCAAAAATGGTTTGTACATACTAGTTATTTCCTGATTAGGGAAAAATATCCATCAGTTTTCAAACAAATAAAGTCCAAGTAACTATTTATAGTCTTTAACAGGGATAAAACAACACCCCCGTACGGCAACCGAATACCTTCAACCGTCCCAACACTCCGAACTTTCTCGATCATGCACGATAACCCTTCCATCACAAGAATGAACAGAAAGGGGGAAATCGGATCCCCCTGTCTCATTCCTTTACTACATTGAAACTCGAACGTGGGGGAACCATTAACGAGCACCGAGGACCTCGCCGATCTCAAAATCCCCATAATCCACCTACACCACACCTCCGGAAAACCCATTTTCCTCATAATCTCGTAAATAAACAACCAGTTGACATTATCATAAGCTTTTTCAAAATCAATCTTGAACATAAAAGCTTGTTTCTTCGCTCTCTTACACCATGACACGACTTCATTGACAATTAGAGGCCCGTCGAGGATGGATTTGTCTTTAACGAAAGCGGACTGAGAATCCGAAACCACCGACCCCACCACCCGTTTAAGTCTATCCGCAAGCGCCTTCGAAATCGATTTACTAATAACCCTGACCAGGTTAATGGGCAATAATCGTTGAGACGCACCGAATCCTTAACTTTTGGAATGAGAGTGATAAAAGACGAGCCACTCCTCCCACTTATCTCACCAGTCTCAAAGAAATAATCGAACATATTCTTAAAGTCGGCCTCGAACATCGACCAGAAGTGTTTGATGAATTTAAACCTTAAGCCATCCGGGCCCGGGGCCCGATCGTCCCCGCAACTAAAAACCGACCTCTTAATTTCATCCAGAGAGAACGGCTAGACCAACGAGTCCCTATCGATATCCGAAAGCCTCTTAAAGTTCTCACACTCTAAAAACGGCCGCCGATCATACTCCTCCATGAACCTATTCCTGTAAAATTTTAGAATTTCTCTTTTAATAATACTTGGCTTCTCGACCCAATTCCCATTTATGTTGAGACCTGGAATAAAATTCGACGCAATTCTATTGTTAACCAAACCGTGAAAATATTTGGAGTTCTCATCACCGTCTACCGCCCATTTAGACCGCGATCTCTGCTTGAGGTCCAAGCACCTTCTAAACCCAACCGATTTTAATACCTTTTTACATTCCCCCATAGTCCAGACCTCCTCTTCCTCAAGCTCCCTGCTTTCCAACTCACTTTCCAGCTCTTCCAAATCAGCTAAGGCCGCCGCCTCTTCCTCTTCTTCCTTTTTAATCATATCCTCTCTCCATCATTTCAGCCGACCTCTAATGAGAGCAAACTTATGCGTGAGAACCATATCCCGCGTACCATTACCAGAATACGAACCCAACGCCTCACGCACCGCTTCCTCAAAACCCGGTTTAGAAAGCCAGGAGTTAAAAATCCTAAACGGACGAGGCCCAAAATTCACCGACTTCATGGTTAAAATCAACGGACAGTGATCTGAATGAGGACCAGAGATGACTCTCAAACAAGCATCGGGCCATTTGTCAAACAGATCAGAGCACACCAGCATCCTATCCAGTTTACTCAACTTCCTTTCATTGTCTCTAATACATGTAAATTGCCTTCCTTTCAAGCTAAACTCCTTTAACCCCGCATTATGAATGAACTCATTAAACACCCTAGCGCAACCCGCTTTAAAAACCGAGTTCCTTCTTTCTTCCAGGAACCTGACAACATTAAAATCACCCACAATTAACCATATAACTTGATTTCTATTTACCACTCCCTCAATCTTGGACCATAGCAACGCTTTAGCCGAGGACCTCTGAGGGGCATAAACATTCATCACATTCACTTTCTCTCCGCTGCCCTTTAACTTGCCTCTTACCAGGAGATAATTCGAATCTTTAAGGCTTTCCACCGCCTCGAAAACTAAAGGATCCCACATACTCACCACTCCACCCGCAACACCCAATGAACCCACAAAATCCATCTCAAATCTTCTACCCCCCCAAAAAGGTCTCAGATCTGCCTCACAGACCAGAGATAGCTTCGATTCCTGAAGAGCCACAAAATTAATTCCTTCCTTTATCCTAACATTACCGACCCAATGACCTTTCACCAAACCCCCCATACCTCTAATATTAAAAGATAAAACATTCATGGTGAAACCTCATTAATACCTTCAGACACCACCGCCTCTCTAACCAAATCCAAATGACCAGCCAAATGAACGCCAACCATCTCTCCCACTTCCACCGTAGCCTCCACTTCCTTAGCCACCAAATTGCCCACTCCGGCAAGCCCTTCATCCACTTGATCCAAAGCCTGAGCCGACCCCGACACAAAACAATTACCGCCGCTTTCTTCATTTGCTCTGACATTGAGATCAAAATCATCAACATTGACCACACCTTCAACCTTATTATCCCCAGAGTCCATCGACTTCTCCTGGGTCGAAACTTCAGTATTAATGCCAAGAAGTCTATTTAAGTCAAAAGGGTCATCCAGATCTCTCCTAGATCTTTTCTTGGGCCTAACTCTCTCATCACTAAGACTGCCTTTGGGCTTATGTTTTGGTCTCAAGGGCCCAACTTTATTTTTCTTTTTGACTCCCTGACTCACCGATGCAAAGTAATAAATATTATTATTATCCACTTCAGCAGCCTTAGACAAAGAGTCCATGCATGCATGAGACTGTTGTGAATCCCCAAAACAATTCTGCTCGCCACAATCATTCAATGCATCCTCTTCCCGAAGTTCACCTTCTTCTAAGTTGTCTGTTGAAAACTTTAAAAGAGACCTACTTCTAACAGGTTTTCTGATCATTTATGGGCTCAAGGTTGTTTAATAGAGACCTACTTCTAACAGGTTTTTTGATCGTTTATGGGCTCAAGGTTGTTTAGACCTTGATCTAGGTTGAACTATGATAAGCGCAATGATAATATTGGCGGAATATTCAAATGAAATAATCAATACTATCACAACAAGGTTTTGTCAAACTTTCTCTTTGTTATTAAAACTAGCCCCAATGCTATGTGATCAAATATAGCACGATTACAATCTAATCAGGGATCAAAGATCCTTGAGGCTAAACAAACCTAACAACAACAGACCATTTGTCTGATGTTCTCACACATACTCACTGTTTGTGGTGCTTTACATTTTAACACACTTGGTGTTGTTTGTAATTTGTAAATACGAAGCACCTTGGTGATTAACTTCTAACCACCTTTTGATGTTCATATTATTTCACTGTGAAGCATACTTTTTATCTAAGGGTAAGATCTCCTTTTATAGCACCAAGGAGATCTTTTACAATATGATAAGTCTTGTCTACTACTTGCTTGTGTATGTCAGTCATTAAGATACAACATGTATCTTTGTTTACAATTTGTTGACTGATAACATATCTAGATATTATCTACCATATATAATTGACTCATATACAAAATATTTTTTCAAACATATCCATCCAGCAGTAGTATGACTCACTGATCAGCAGCAGCTTCTTTGTACTAGCAGTAGAATGCTCTGCACCAGCAGTAGGATAAAATACACTAGCAGTAGAATGTTTTATGCCTAGCAGTAGAATCTACTTGGTGTATTTTGCTTATCATTTCAGTATTCTTCATGTTTCATTCTTCTTGTTCTGTGATCATCAAATCTATGAAAATATAAAACCCAACAATCTTCCCCTATTTGATGATTACAAAACAAACATATTCTTGTACGAATTTCCCTAGACGAAGTAGAGAAATTGAGATAATTAAATCTCACCATGAATGAAATAATACTGTCTTCCCCTTAATCTATGCTATCCACCACATCTCTTCCCCTTTTTGTTATCAACAAATAGAGAATATAAACAGTAAAAACTTGGTGTAGCATATAAATGGTTAAGCATCTGAACATTTAAGCTTCCCTTGAAACCCATATGTTAACCATTTGAATCTCCAATTCTGTAGGCTTTATGACTGATGAAGAAAAACCAATCATTACTAACTTGATGATGAAACAGAATAAACCAACCTTGTGTCTTATGTCTTGTACTAAAACTGACTTCGAACGTATACCCATGTATAGGGAGACCACAATCTCATGACAATAAACTCATCTTCTATGAGACACTGAGCACTACAATGTAACTCCTTTAAGTGTTTGTCATTTCATAGTCACTTGAACGAACGAACAAGTTATCTTTAAACGTAATGGAGACGTTTAAGATATGATAAGAACACAACTTTTAAAATTTCCACTTCATCTTCAAATAAGCAGCAACTAACCTTCTTCGCCAATGAAAAATAGAAACAAGCCTTTAATCTTTTAAGAACATAACCCAACTCTCTTCCCTCTGAGTGAGTGTTCTTCCCCTGTGTGTGTGTAAACCAAGAAAGAAAACCAAAAATTCGACAATACCTCAACTGTTTCTGCAGCAGCTGTGAAAATTTAAGCAAAAACGAATTTTTCTTCTTTCTTCTATAAAAACACCTTGTAATCTACTAGATCGAGAGCCCCCCGCTCTGATACCACTTGTTGAAAACTTTAATAGAGACCTACTTTTAACAGGTTTTCTGATCGTTTATGGGCTCAAGGTTGTTTAGACCTTGATCTAGGTTGAACTATGATAAGCACAATGATAATATTGGCGGAATATTCAAATGAAAGAATCAATACTATCACAACAAGGTTTTGTCAAACTTTCTC
The DNA here is from genome assembly GCA_021014915.2 of Artemisia tridentata subsp. tridentata. Lineage (NCBI taxonomy): Eukaryota > Viridiplantae > Streptophyta > Magnoliopsida > Asterales > Asteraceae > Artemisia > Artemisia tridentata. The sequence continues at coordinate 143,434,150 of CP139509.1, forward strand.
TTTGTTATTAAAACTAGCCCCAATGCTATGTGATCAAATATAGCATGATTACAATCTAATCAGGGATCAAAGATCCTTGAGGCTAAACAAACCTAACAACAACAGACCCTTTGTCTGATGTTCTCACACACACTCACTGTTTGTGGTGCTTTACATTTTAACACACTTGGTGTTGTTTGTAATTTGTAAATACGAAGCACCTTGGTGATTAACTTCTAACCACCCTTTGATGTTCACATTATTTCACTATGAAGCATACTTTTTATCTAAGGGTAAGATCTTCTTTTATAGCACCAAGGAGATCTTTTACAATATGATAAGTCTTGTCTACTACTTGCTTGTGTATGTCAGTCATTAAGATACAACATGTATCTTTGTTTACAATTTGTTGACTGATAACATATCTAGATATTATCTACCGTATATAATTGACTCATATACAAAATATCTTTTTCAAACATATCCATCCAGCAGTAGTATGACTCACTGATCAGCAGCAACTTCTTTGTACTAGCAGTAGAATGCTCTGCACCAGCAGTAGGATAAAATACACTAGCAGTAGAATGTTTTATGCCTAGCTGTAGAATCTACTTGGTGTATTTTGCTTATCATTTCATTATTCTTCATGTTTCATTCTTCTTGTTCTGTGATCATCAAATCTATGAAAATATAAAATCCAACATTGTCCTGCGACCTCTCCTCTTCCACCTTTCCGTCTTCCGCCCCCATCCCCATCCGATTTTTCGGCGACCATTGCTCATCCTACTCCATAGCAGAATTTGAGGCATTCTCCACTCCACCCTTTACCACTCCAGTGCACTCCGGATCCCAATCTCTAGAGTCCTCAATTACCCAAACCTTGAAAGACTTGTCTCTCTATCTCAGGTTAACATAATCGGAAATGATGTCCCCATCTCCCACCAAAACTCCTACACAAATAACCGAGATATTCCCTTCGTCCAAACAAACTTGGGACGCATGAACAACCTTACCAAACTTACCAGCAATGCTATCAAACACGTCATTTACCACTAGATTGAGAGGCACACCATGAATCTTAAGCCACGCAATCCGCTCAAACGGTAACGACTGACCCTCCCACATATCCAACATAGAGAACCATCTAGACCACACTTCGACCCGTAGAAGGAACTCCGCCGCCTCGTCACAATTAACAAACTTGAGCATAAGCGACAGCCCTCTTATGTAAATGATCTCGACGCCCGCCAAACCAATATCCCCCAGAGCCCTATCCATGGCAACGAGCGTCCTAACATCAACCACCCTTCCAACCAAAGCTTTCCCAAAAGCCTCCGGGAAGGATGACGTATTCTTTGGGACATCCAACGTCTTAGCAGAATGTCCAGCCACATGGGATTCACTACTCCTAGACTTTCCATCAAGAGCATCCCTAAATGACAAGCCACCGACCGGTTGATACACCTTAGCATTATTTTCTTGCTGCTTGTTCAGAAAATCCTTCTTCTTCTCGATATTCCTTTTAGGTCTCACCTCCGTCTCCCACATCCCAGTGTTTTCAGTAGCAAACTTCGTAATGTTGACCTTCAACCTGCACGGACACATTTTAATGTCGTTCAATCTCTTCTCCAGTTCAAGCACATTCCTCACCCGTCTAAACGTCACGAAACCGAACCTATTCCCTTCTTTGTCCCTTTTCCTTGCGATATATGTTCCCACGATTTCCCCAAAATCCCTGAGAAAGCTCTTTACATCCCAAGGGATACACCCGATAGGAAGATTGGAGACGAAAAACTTCATGACCTCTGAGTTTCCCTCACCTTCATCCATTCGCCTATTGTTGTTCCTCCGGGATGGAACATCCTGCCAAACTTCCTCTTTCTCTCTCATTATGAGTCCCTTGTTTTAATCTATAGTTATCTTAAAAATAGTTTGTTATATTAGTGAGTTTTAATCTCATTGTTACGTTTCCAAGTGAGAATGGAAAAGGGGACTTGATGCGGTGATTCTGGGTGATTGGTCAAAAATGAATATTCAGAATGTGGTTAGGATTTTGCGGTGTTTTCATTTATGTTCTGGTCTGAAGATCAATTTGGAGAAATCTAATATCTTCGGCATCGGAGTCAACTCGGCGGAGGTGGAGGAGAAGGCTAATATGGTGGGGTGTAAAGTGGGGGCGTTTCCTTTTCGTTATTTAGGTCTTATGGTTGGGGTAAACATGAACCGCGTGAGCAGTTGGAGGGTGGTTTATGAGGTGTTTGAAAAACGTCTTTCGAAATGGAAGGCATCTTCTTTATCGATCGGGGGCAGGTTAACGCTTATCAAATCACTGATGGAGTGTCTCCCTAATTATTATTTCTCTCTTTACAAAGCGCCTAGAAGAGTAATTGGCGATTTGGAGTCTTACATTAGAAGATTTCTTTGGGGAGGGTCTAGTTCAAATCGAAAAATGCATTGGGTTGCGTGGGATAAGGTGGCGTTGCCAAAGGATAAAGGGGGTCTGGGTTTGTGCAAACTTCAGATGGCTAATTCGGCTCTTCTTGCTAAATGGGGATGGAGGTACAAGAATGAAAAAAATAATCTTTGGAAGAATGTTATAGAGGCGATTCATGTTAGCAATAGGAACTGGGATTTCATCCCGGCCAGTAAAAATAGTAGTGGTGTTTGGCGAGCCATTGTTAAGTCGTTGTCTAACACTGCGGTTGAAGGAGTTCCTATTCGGAGAATGTTCAAAGGGATTGTAGGAGACGGCTCCGATATTGCGTTATGGATTGATCCTTGGGTGTCGGATTTGCCGCTTAAAGATTTGGCTCCTGGTCTTTTTAGGTTGGAGAAATTTAAGAAATGTAAAGTGAGGGAGCGGCTGATTGATTCGGGCGGGTCTGCTTCGGTTAGCTGGAGGTGGAAACGTCGGCCGAATGAGCCAGTGGAGCAGGCTCAACCAGCCCTGTTGAATAGTCTATTTTCTGAGTCGTCTATTGTGCTTTCTGGCCGTTCGGACAGGTGGCATTGGCTTGGTAATTCAGATGGAAATTTTCGGTGGCTGAAGTTAAGAAGTTCCTGTTATCCGGGATTAACGCTAGTAATAATTTTGTGCTGAATTGGTGTAAGTGGATTCCTTTTAAGTGCAACGTGTTTGCGTGGCGTGCGGCTTTAGGTGGGATTCCAACTTCAGTTTCCTTGATGAAGAGGCATGTTTCGGTCGTGGACCCTAGATGCCAGATCTGCGGGCATGGTGAGGAGTCGGTGGATCATATTTTCACTTCTTGTTTGGTGGCTTCGGTTCTGTGGCAGGGTATTAGCCAGTGGTGCAAGGTTCCAAACATTTACGCCTTCTCTTTTGGTGATTTGCTCAAGCTTCACAATTTCGCGGGTTTAAAGGGCATGGCTAAAGAGGTGTTCCACGGTCTGATTTTGATTAGCGGTTGGGCTCTTTGAAAGGCGAGGAATGAGCTTAGGTTCTCCAACAAGACGGTGCGAGCTAGTGATACTATGAGCGAGGTGAAGGCGGTGGGTTTTTTATGGTTTTCTAATAGAGGTAGGTTAAAGTCGATATCCTGGGAGAATTAGTGTAAATTTAATTTCATGTAAGTAGTGTTGTTCTGTTCTGGGGCCCTGGTTTTGGGGTCGCTCGTTTGGTTTTCAATGAAATTCATAGTTCAAAAAAAAAAAAAAAACAAACAAACAAACTATTTATAGTCTTTAACAGTGACAAGTTAATAATTGCATTTACAGAGCACTTAAGATCACTTGAATTTAGAGCACAAGGTGTAGTCGAAGAAGGCATGCTCGCCGTCCGACGTGGAAGAGGCAACGGCGAGCCGTTCCTCTTCAACTACACCAAATGTGCCTTGCCGTTCTTCCCCGTTGCCTTCCTCCCCGTGGCGACGAAGAGGTAAGTTTCTGACATTCCATTTTCTTTCTTTTTTTCTTTTTTTTTTTTCCTTTCAATATTTTGTATAATTTGATGTTTTTTGTAAGAATGTGTTTGTGTTTGTGTGTTTTGTTTTTTCAGATCTAGTGTGTGTTTGTGTGTGTTTTGGTCTTGGAGAAGAAGACACAGTTGGTTTTTTTTTTTTTTTTTTTTCCTTTTTTTTTTTGGTTACAAAAGGAATTGGGTACAAGAGGAATTTGGTTACAAAAGGAATTGGGTACAAAAGGTGTTTTATTAATGTGTTGTATTATTTTTTTTTAAGAAGATATATATATATTTTTTTTAATAAATTTTGATGAAATAAAATTAATGTGTTGTGTTATTTTTGAGTATTTGTGAAATGAATTTAATTTATTTAATGAAATGAATAAAAAAATAAATGTGTAAGATGTGGGGCCCTAATGGGGAAGTTGATGTTTGTTGTTTGGTGAGGAGGGGTTTGTTGTGGATAGTTGAAGTTGAGGTGTTAGGTGATGTGGCAGTGGTGGGACCCGAATGAGGAGCAAAATCTCCCCAACTACACCTTGTGCTCTTATAGAGATTGACAGCTTGATGATCTCATCTCACGTAATGCTAAAATAGTACTCTAAAATGTATACTAGTTATAATTACGGCTAAATATATACTCCCTCCGTCCCATTTTAATTGTCGTGAGACTTAAAACACGGTCTTTTTGCTTCAACTTTGACCGTAAATATTTTTGTTTAATTGTCGTGGGACTCAAAACACATGCTGTCTGCCGCCGCCGCTTGTACCGTCTATTTTAAAACTTGTACATTTTAACCAAAATAGTCGGCCCACGCATGATAGAGGTTATAGAGCCATTAAAATATAGAAGGCGGCAATAAAGTTTTACTAGGTAATAAAATATGAATCAAACTCTGAAATACGATCATTTATTTTATTCAGGAAACAGAAAATCGATACTCACTGATCTCCAAACACATCGAAAAATTTAATACAATAATATAAAAAAAATGATCCAATAGAATCTAAACATATGTTTGTAGTCCGCCTTGAAAAGTATGAATAAAAGTTTTCATCTCCGCAGCAGGAAGACAAACACCAATCTCTAGATCGTCATTTGATTCTTTGCAAGCGTTCATTGATATCGAACCATCATAATCTATCGAAACTGTTTCGACTTTTTTAGGCCTCCCCCATCCGAAATCTATGTCGTAAAATTTGAGCTTGGGTGTTCCAGCAACACCAATCATAGTTGATGGCACCCCATCAGCGAATAAATCGCTATCCGATTCTAGATCTAGCATGACACCCTTTTTATTGGTTAACGTCTTATGTAAACTTTCACCAAGTAATTTCGCAGCGTTAATGAACCCTTCTTTTCCTGTTAACATTGTGGTTTTTTCCAACGCAAAACATCCGCTAAGACAGTTGCCAAAGTAGTTTGCTGGGACTGGGGGATTGAGGCGTGCTCTACAATCAATAGTAAAACCGAACATTTGTAAATCATCATTGTGTGATGTTGCTATGTTACTCCAAACATAAGCACATGCGACCGTAAAAGATGATACATATGCTAAGGTTGGAAGTTCGGTTGATACACTTTTCTTCAACTGATTCAAAACATTTCTAGTCAAAACAAATGTGGCTCGAACTTTATCTGTCGGCCCAGATAGGGTTTGATGTTCGTAATCTTCTTTAAGGGTTTCATACTTCGAAAACTTTAGAAGACCATCGGCTGCTTTCGGGTTTTCCTCCACCCTATCATATATCGGCAAAGTTCCATTTGATAAAAATGACTCATCAGTACCAGCTCTTGCGATTGATATCCACGCCTTCAAGAAACAAAACCGAGTGCTAGCATCACCGAGTGTATGGTGATTCGTCATGCCAATAGAAAAGCCGCGGTTAGGGAAAAATGTCACTTGGACAGCGAAGATAGGGAGCTTTGTGTAATCTGATGTTTTCACAGGTTGGCCAAGTAGTGGTATAAGATGATAAAACTTATCACAATCTCTTGGGTGATTTCCAGTGAGATCATCAAAATCTAGATTACACTCTGCAAAAGTAACTGCGACAGAATCACCTTCAACATAACGGATTTCAGGTTTTTTGGGATCAGGATATATGAACAAGTTGCTTACAAAGGGGAAAAAATATTGAAGGGTGATAGATAAAGAGTTTCTAAGATTTGGAACAATGCTTTCCACGAACTCAGTTTTAGTGAGTGGGAGCTCATAGAAGAAAAGATTGTGAACGGGAGGAGCGCGTAACCAAAAGAAGTCGAAATAGATGAGCGGTAAGGACTTATCGTCGACGGTGGCTGGTGGTGGCGATACTTGTGTCTGTTCAAGAACAGTCAAGATCGGATGGGAAGCCATTTGATGTAATTGACTTATTCCCTTCAAAGTTCCAAAATGAGTTGATTTATAGTACTAGTAGAGGTTTATGAGATGTGTTGTTTACCACATAAGAATCTCTATTATTATTAATATATATTTGAAAATGCCACTCGAAGTTGATATTTGTAAGTTGTAACCTTTTGGTTGCACTTATTATTTGGGGCCGGCGGCCGGGTATTTCTATTGTTTATCATTTGCCAACTTTGGGAAAATAGTTATTTCTACATGACACATTTATTTAGTCCTTTTGCATTCAATTACAGGAAGATTTGGTCCAACAAATCAACCTTTCAATGTTAATTACTCGTACTATCGAATATAGTCTCCCTTAGTATGGCCGGGTATTTTATTGTTTATCATTTGCCAACTTTTGGGAAAATAGTTATTTCTACATGACCCATTTATTTAGTCCTTTTGCATTCAATGATATGAAGATTTTGTCCAACAAATTAACCTTTCAATGTTAATTATTATCCAATATAAGCTCCCTCAGTATGGTCGGGTATTTTATTGTTTATCATTTGCCAACTTTTGGGAAAATAGTTATTTCTACATGACCCATTTATTTAGTCTTTTTGCATTCAATTACAGGAAGATTTAACAAATTAACCTTTAAATGTTTTTTTTTTTTTTTTTTTTAGAAAGTCAACATATTATTGAGAACTTCGGATAAGACCAAAATACAATACAAGGCGCCCCATCTCCATTAAGCAAGATAATTAAAAGAGGATGGAACCAAAAAAAAAAAACATAACAAACAAATACATTTAACCAATAAAAACTAACCTTGCAATGTTAATTATTATCCAATATAGTCTCCAATGTATGGCCGGGTATTTTATTGTTTATCATTTGCCATTAGAAAGAGTACATAGGCATTTCGGGCCGACTAAAATACAAGTCATGAGCGATAGCGAAGCCAAGCTGGATAGGCTTTTTTATGTCGAAAGCCCCAAAACTAGCTATGTTATAGCAGACAACTAAGGCAAGCCTACTCAACTAATCTCATAAGTTAAGTAAAGGCCTGTTTGCATCGCAACTAATAGAAAAAACGACTACTAGACTAGACTAGTAGTTGAGTGCTCCTTGTTGTTCGGATCTTGACCAACTTTTGGAAAAATAGTTATTTCTACATAACTCATTTATTTAGTCCTTTTGCATTCAATTATAGGAAGATTTGGTCCAACAAATCAGCCTTTCAATGTTAATTACTATCGAATATAGTCTCCCTTAGTATGGCCGGGTATTTTATTGTTTATCATTTGCCAACTTTTGGGAAAATAGTTATTTCTACATGACCCATTTATTTAGTCCTTTTGCATTCAATTACAGGAAGATTTGGTCCAACAAATTAACCTTTAAATGTTTTTTTTTTTTTTTTTAGAAAGTCAACATATTATTGAGAACTTCGGATAAGACCAAAATACAATACAAGGCGCCCCATCTCCATTAAGCAAGATAATTAAAAGAGGATAGAACCCAAAAAAAAAAACATAACAAACAAATACATTTAACCAATAAAAACTAACCTTTCAATGTTAATTATTATCCAATATAGTCTCCATTTGTATGGCCGGGTATTTTATTGTTTATCATTTGCCAACTTTTGGGAAAATAGTTATTTCTACATAAACCATTTATTTAGTCCTTTTGCATTCAATTATAGGAAGATTTGGTCCAACAAATCAACCTTTCAATGTTAATTACTATCGAATATAGTCTCCCTTAGTTTTGGCCGGGTATTTTATTGTTTATCATTTGCCAAGTTTTGGGAAAATAGTTATTTCTACATGACCCATTTATTTAGTCCTTTTGCATTCAATTATAGGAAGATTTTGTCCAACAAATTAACCTTTCAATGTTAATTATTATCCAATATAGGCTCCCTTAGTATGGTCGGGTATTATTGTTTATCATTTGCAACTTTGGGAAATAGTTATTTCTACATGACCATTTATTAGTCTTTTGATTCAATTACAGAGATTTGGTCCAACAAATTACCTTCAAAATGTTTTTTTATTTTATTTTTAGAAAGTCACAAATTATAGAGACTTCGATAGGACCAAAATAACCATACAAGCTTCATCTTATTAATTAAGATAATTAAAAGAGATTGGAACCCAAAAGACAAAACATAAAAAACAAATCATTTAACCAATAAAACTAACTTTCAAGTAATTATATCAATAAGCTCCTTTTATGGCAGGGATTATGTTTCATTCAACTTGAGAAAAATAAAAGTTATTTCTACATAAAACCATTATTAGTCCTTTTCATTAATTAGAGATTTGGTCCAACTAAATAACTTTCATGTAATATTATCCAATATAGGCTCCCTTAGTTGGTGGTATTTTATTGTTTATCATTGACAACTTTTGGGAAAATAGTTATTTCTACATAACCCATTTATTTATTCCTTTGCATTCAATTACAGGAAGATTTGGTCCAACAAATTAACCTTTCACTGTTAATTCTTAACCAATGTAGTCTCCCGTTTAAGATGAGAGAAAAGTTCAAATGCTTACTATTATTTTGGTGCTTATCAAAGGGATAAATCCCCATAATCCATTTAATTTTATCTAATTGTGGGGATTAACCTAAGATTTAATATGTAAACCTAATGCCATGTTTTTTTTTTTCCTTTGTCTTTTTGTCTTTCTTATTATTCACTTTTTTTTTGTATTTTTTTTTATAATTCACGTTTTTTTGTCTTTTTATTTATAATTCACGTTTTTTTTTTTACTTTTTTTTTTAATTCACCTTTTTTTTTCTTTTCAATTCACGTTTTTTTTTCTTCGCTTTCATACGTTTTCGTCCGTTTTCTTATGTTTTCGCCCGTTTACGTCAGTTTTCATACGTTTTCGTCTGTTTTCGTTTGTTTTCATACGTTTTCTTACGTTTTCGTCCGTTTTCATACGTTTTCATCCGTTTTCTTTCGTTTTTCATACGTTTTCGTTCGTTTTCAGACGTGCTTTTACGCTTTCATACGTTTCCGTCCATTTTCTTACGTTTTCGTCTGTTTTCTTACGTTTTCACCCATTTTCGTCCATTTTAATGTAAACCATAATGTTTTAGTTAGCTAAAAGTAATATCATACTGTCAGTTTACATACAAATGATTATACAAGTCACTTACCATTCCTAAAATAGTATAAACTTAGGCACCATGCAATGTGGCTCGGGACCTAATAAATATATATTTGGTGTCGAATAAGGTGTTAAACCTATCAAAACATGCACACTCTATCAATTAAGAAAATAAATGCATTACAAATCTAACAGAAGCATGTTACAAGCTCAATGTCTCTTGTGATTTCTTATATTATCACAACATTATTCACATTATCAAAACAATCCCTCAATAACTACTAACTACCACACTTTTATTGCTAATTTTTCGTGTATCTCATTCTCGTGCTGTTCAACTTTTTGGAGGGGAATTTGATATCACAGGTGACATCACAGATGTGTCAGCTTCTTCTATTTGTTGAATCACGTGTGATATCACAGGTGATATCACGTTTGATATCACAGATGATATCACTTTGTGATATCACATGTGATATCAATTGGTGATAGCACAGGTGATATCATGCGTGATATCACATGTGATATAACATGTGTTTGAGCTTCTTCAGTTTGTTTAAAAAGATGTTGTGCTTTCTTTAACTATAGCTTCTTCAATTTGCTGATTCAACCATATATATTTTCAAATCCCGTTGTAAAACCTATTGAAATACGTACAATGTATCCATTAAATAGACAAATATAATCACAACATAAATAATAAGCAAAATCACACTAAATAACTATGTGTTTAAAGCAAAATCAACATGTTTAAGCTATTTAATCTAACAACTTAAATAATAAGCAATATTGCACTATTATAAACAGCTTATCAGTAACTAAAACACAATTATCATCCACAAAAAGCACATAAAACATCAAAATTATAATATAAAACAAAGGTGATAAAACACACAGTAAATAGTATATCATCTGAACTTTTAACAAAAAAAAAAAAAAAAACCTTAACTATGATTATAAAACAATAACAATGTGTGACAAATGGTAATTTTCACATGTTAAGTTAACAATAAATATTTATTTATTATTTTTAAGCCGAGCATTTCTATGCGTAATTGCATGTTTCTGAGCATTTCTGAACATTTTTAGGAGCTGTCCCGCATACTGTAGCTTACAACCACTGCTGAAAAAGTTTATTTTTGTCAGTAATCGTAAATTATTCTATTTCCAATAGTTACTGACAAGTTTCGTAATTAACTGAGAAGCTTTCTCGTATTTGCTGAAAAGAAACCCCACACGCGAACCGACAACACATTATATATGGTAGCAGTCAAATAAATGCATTTTTGAGCAAATAATAATATTTTATTATTATTCTGACGAAAACGTCAATAAAAACTTTATTTTGCGTATACGTGTCCAAAAAGAAATGTCAAACCGGGACTTTACGGTAACATTTAAGCTTAAACCGGCACACGATACACCAACGAGGAGCAAAAATCTTCCCCCCCCCCCCAGCCTAGCTCGGTTTGCCGCCCATCTCCCCACAAGGAGACAGAGATTTTTATACTAATATCCTACTTAGTGGAGGATGACACATGTATACTTGTTTTTATACCCTAGGTATACACATAATACTACATACACTCATTTTATCTCATCTAACTTACCAAGATCATTTCTCTCCTCTAAAACTCTCGACCCAACATAAAAATTCAAGATCTACAAAAATCTAGTGAAGTTTGAACTAATCCTGGTGTACTTTCAAGTGTTTTGGGTTAATCAGAACGTATTGTGGGTAAATTTGGTGCAATTTGGGGTGTTCTTGGATCTCCTACCTCTCGACTTTTTTCAAGACTTTGTAAGAATCCACAAAACTTGTTCAATCTTGTTCATTACATGTTCTTGTGATGTTTAAAAGTGTTACCAAGTGCTTATTATGTATGTTTTGCTAAAATGAAAAAGCTAGGGTTTGATATGCATATTATGGTTGCTCGACTTTTTAAAAGTTTTTATACAAGTTATGCTAATTCTTGCTTGTGTGGTAAATCTTGTTACTTGTGGTACTAGTTTGATGATACAAATGTGATTAGTGTTAATTAAGCGAGTTTAAAACGAAATATACACTTATTTGTGTGTATACATAAATCGGCTCACTTTTAAAAGAAATAATTATTGGGGTTTTGAAAAACATAAAGTTTTGGCTCTAGTGGTGAAATGGTGAAATTAGTGCTTAATAGATTATTTTGAATAGCTTATTGAATAAGCTCTAGCTTATTGTGTTTTGACTTATTTTGGGTCAAAGGGGTTGTATGACACATATTGGGCCGAGCCCAATATGTTTTGGCCTTGGTTGATCATTTGACTTAATGGCTTATTTATAAGTGCTTATTTGGCTTATTTAAAAATCGTTAAGAAAACTATTCGGACTAAAAGGGCTTAAAGGTTTAAAACTATTTTTTGGCTTATGAAGGTCTCGACACAAAATGGGCCAAGCCCATGTGGTTTCGACGTTGGTTTGACTTTTTGACCAAACGACTTATTTGATGTGCTAAATTGATTTTTAGAAACTTAACGATCTATATATCGTAACTTAAAAAGGTTAAATGACTTTTGGGCTAAAGTTGGACTTTTGGACCAAATATGGACTTTTCGGCCCAATAAATATTTCGGATGACAAAAATGAGTTTTCGAACACTTTTCGATCTTTGATAAATATTTTGACTTATTAAAACGTTATATATCGATTAAAACCGTTTTGAACCCATTTTGACACCTTAAGCCCAATAAGACAAATAAATGGGCTTTCCGGCCCAAAGTTATAGCTGTTGACTTTTTGTTGACTTTTGAAAGTATTATGACTAAACGTTGGCTTTTGTATCGAAAACCATAATTAAGAAGTAAACGTAACGATAAATATACATTTTGGACTAGTTTTGCAAATATAGTTAACGTAAGGGATTATTTGAGGAAATTGCAACACTTGGGAAAAATAAAAAAGTTTGAATAAACGAATGGGTCATGCCCCATTTTTTTAAAATTTTGACACTTAGAATATTTTCGGATGAAAACCGACTAAAAGACGAAACGGATTATTTTTATTATTAAAAATATTAATTCTTCTAAATTAATATTTTTAGACCTTATGAGACTCATAAATATATTTTAGATATTTATACACTTACACTTATTTGATTTCTCAAAAATTAAATACTTATTATTGATTCTTTTATAATTATCATTATATTATAAATAATTATAATATTTATAATATAATAATATCCCACTAACACCATTATTATATTAATTATTCAATACCTATTTAATTAATTATAAGTCTTAATTAATTAAATACTTAATTATTATTATTATATATATATATATATATATATATATATATATATATATATATATATATAATATATATATATATATATTAGTGAGACTTTTTGCGAGAACATTTAATCTGCGAGAACTGAGAGAACCACCAAAAACATACATGCACCGCCTTCAATAATTGTATTTTGCACATATGTTCTAAAAACAACATATATGTTTTTAAAAAACATATTGTTCTAAAGATTTGATAAGAAATTGAAATACAACATTTCTTGAAGTTGCATGTATGTTCTTATAAGGCTGCAACACATATTGCGCCTTGTGTAAGTTTTTGTGAAAAAAAGATGATATGATGATATTGAAGAACATAGTGGATACTTACGATTATGATGATTTGCATGATTTTTATTTTATTAAAAGGCGTGCATGTATGTTTTTGTGGTTCTCTCAGTCTGCAGATAATGGTTCTCGTAAGAAGTCCCTATATATATTATATAATATATAATATATTTATAATAATATATATATATTATATATTACTTACGCATTTGCGACGACAACATTAAGCACGGAAGTTCCGTCGCACGTATTTTCACGTACACTTTCACCATGAGCATCACCAAAGATCTATACGATGAAATTTTGAAATGTACTTACCACACAGCAAGCAAGAAATACACGAGCACTGACTCACGTAAACCTTTCAAATGAGTTAAAACATTTAAAACACGAATATTTCGCTAAGACTTATTTTAGCATCATGGCCACTTGCTTCTTCTTCCGTGGCCGAAGAAGTGCTTGCTGATTGGTTCACATTCATTGTATCTGAGATATGACCAATACATCACATGTAAGTCTAGTTACATGAAAAATACAAATGACATTTTAAAGATACAATAATAAAGTCGCTACATTACCGGGATGGCCAGAACGACGCCGCCTGTTTCATCTAAAAGAAGGAGGAGGCACGATTTGTGGTGTTGTAACTGTAAAAAAGCAGAAAAAAGATATAAGTATGTATGCTAAAATGGCTGTGGCATGAATGTATTCACTCCGCTCACCTCAGTTTCTGAAATGATTTCAAAACCAACCTAGGGCGCACTTATACCGCGTTGAAAATTGCAACAAACTAATTTGGTTTCATAAGATTTTTAGATAAATACGACAACTAATAATCATGTAACCATAATATGAACAAAAAAACACCAACCTTACCAATCTGTCTCAAATTCCTCAAGTTTGCAAGAGAATTTGGATATACACGGAAACTACATCATCAAACTTATTGACCCTCGTATCAAAAAGTTTCAGTCTTCTAGGAAATAATTATTTCAAGTTATGCATACCCATGATTTCCAAAGCTGTTGGTGATCTGATTATGCTGCTAGTCGCATCTTGGCATTTTAGCATCGGGGCCACTTCCTTCTTCTTCCGTGGCCGAAGAAGCCGTTGCTGATTGGTTCACGTTCATTGTGTCTGAGATACGACGAATACGTTACATGCAAGTCTAGTTACATGAAAAATAGAAATGACATTTTAAAGATACAATAATAAAGTCGCTACATTATCGGGATGGCCAAAACGACGCGGCATGTTTCGTGGAAAAGGAGGAGGAGGCAGTAGTGTTTGTGGTGTTGCAACTGTAAAAAAGCAGAAAAAAGACATAAGTACGTATGCTAAAATGGCGGTCGCATGAATGTATTAACTCCATTGTAGGTATAACGAAAGGCCCACAGAGGAGGGTCACTGAATTATAGTCACAAATGACATTTGCAAGATATAGCAACAAAGTATTTGCAACTGACCACGGCGCAGTTGACTGGTGCCGTCTGCTGCCCCATTCGCATCCACTGTATCTGAAATATAATGAACGCACAACAGATGAGAATCATTGGATAAAGGGCACAAATGATAATGAACGTAAGCGTAGCTGCACCGGTACATATAATATTTTGCTACGCTACTCATCACCATCTTACGCTTTGTAGAACCTCATAAGGTCACCTTTTTCAGTTACGAAAGAGCAAATAATCAACAATTTATATTCACATGTACAGAATTACTTTTAAAAATAAATATTCGAAAACATGGTTATTAAGCACTGAACATTAATGGTCTATCAATACATGTGTATTATGATATCCCACCTCGTCTGACTAACCCGGCAATTTTTTATTGATAACACTTTTACCTCGCAAATAATATAATTTTTTTAGATCAGAGGCACTTACATTACGGTTGTTATCGTGTATCAAAAATGGCATGCTTTAAGCACCCTTAAACAGACACAGAACATAAACGGCCACCATGACTGCAACGACAAAACCATTTGAACATAAGGTATCAGATTGAGCATAATGTTACCTGTAGGTTGACTTCAACAATCTGCAGCCTTTGTTTGATGATGACAAGAATGCTGCAATAGAACCAAGACCGTCAGGAGCTTCGTGTCTAACAACTGGCAGCTCGTTCACATCTTTAAGTACCCTCGAAAGTGCAAGTGAGAACCGTAAACCGAGTCACTTGCGAAGACGATAACCTGCCTTCTCGTAACAAACAGTAACACACTTCCTACACAATTCATCACATAAATTAATTAGTCAACTTCAGACAAAAACACTATGTTAAGATCAGTGGACAAATAGAAGTTTACGGTAGTAACTTAAAACTTACAGCATCTTTCCCGGACCGTTCACTCTTCCTTTTCATCATCCTCTAACATAACAATCAGACCTTTTTTTAACTCTTGTTCTCGCGGCCGTCATGAATCAGCAACTCTGCTTCCATGTAGAGTTGCTTTCTACGTCTTCTTGACCCTCCTTGGGATCCTCGTTTTTTCTCGTATTTCCATTAGCCGGATGCATGTCATTGTAATCCATTCGAATTGCAATGGAGTCTACGGAAAAAAAAAATGTCAAAATGAAAAGACATGAATGTAAATCCTAGTACGTTTCTGTCTTAAAACGCCGTGTACAATAAAGATTAAAGCATTTACACTTTTAAGCCGCAGATTCAGAGTCGAAAGACCGAATGACAATCATATGAAGTACCACAACAGCCAGACCAGCTTTCTCCAACGGCCTCCGCCCCTCCTGAGACGTCTCATCATTCGCTTGGAAAACAACTAATCCCACCTAAGTTCGTCCAACCAACTACAAAAGAACATGTAAATACAAAATATTATAGCTCATTTTGTTCCGTAACTGATATTATACCGTAAACATAAGCCAAAAAATTCATATCCGATAAACATAAGCCTATTCCGAAACTTCAGATAATACAAAACACACAATCAAATCAATTTACAAACAAAAAAATACCTTGAACCGATGCCATCTCGTTGTCGACTTCGTATTCAAATTCACAAACCCCTTTGAATTCGTCTCCTTGACTGTTACAAAAGATCATAACACAATAATGCTAAATTATCGAAACCCACAATTAAAAGCAAAATTATAACCTTCAAAAGTGCATAAACATAGAAAACAAATCAATGTTCTTCCAGTTTTCATAAAAAATATTTCCACAATATATAATTACCTCATTAATGTGGCTACAAACCATCACCAACTCTTGCTGAGGCCAACTCTGCTTCTCCTACTTATATGGCCGAAAAGTCAGCATAAACCCCGGCGGCTCCCTCAAACGAAGTCACTTCCTGTAAAAACCCAAAAAAATAAAATTAGGGTTTCATTTTGCATAATATAATATAACGCAAAAGTTAACTGCAGGAAAAAAATTAAAACAACCAAATCCCACAAACTTTTGAACATCGTTATTAGTTTGATCTGAATGGTTTGATCTGTTTTTCATTAGATAGTAACTTTTGGATAATGAGGCGGTGCGTGTCAAGAGGCGGTGGAATAATGTGTGGATAAATCTTGCTGCCGACATTGAAAATCAGATCATGTATAGCCTTCAGCTAAAACAAATCCCAGAAAATGGGCTGTTGATGGGCCATTCACACGGGCTAAAAATTTTCGAATATAATAATCACATGGGCCAAAAGCTTTAGAATAAAATAATAGGCGTTAGTATATTATAATGATGCGCCGACAACGGGAAATGATATATTGTGTTAATGAATGTCGGACCTAAGTTCCGGCAATTTTTGAGTTTGATCTTTAGATGTTTTCTCCATACATGATTCAAATTATAACTCGTTGCTCGATTGTACTCCTAGTTCTTTTCACTACCCCGGCGAAGTGACTTTCATCCTCTCTCGAGCTCGAGCTATCACAAGATTCAACTATTGATAAGGTATGGTCTCCTCCGGATACTCCGGAGGAGATAATCATGACTAGTCTCTAATATTTCTAAGACAAACTAGAAGAAAACCACTCCACGTTGGAAGAGTCCTTCGGAGTAGCTGGAGGGACGAAGGCCACCTCAGGTCCGGAGGCAATGACGATGGAGCATTGTCTACATCGGAGATAGTACAACAGTAGTTGACATACGTTGTACGATGATGTATGAATAACACAGAAGCTTGGTCCACAACCAGTACTTGGAGCATGGCGACAACTTAGACCGCGAAGGCCAAGCCTGGTGCTCATCAGCGATTTGTGCGCTGCCTCTAGAAGACAACTTAGTCTCTGCAATGCTCGTGTTGTGGAGCTAAGACCAGATAGTATAAAAGGAGTCGTTCACACAGATGAACAGGACTTTCAACACACTTCGATACTCACTTCCCCTACTCTCTATTCTCTCTATTATTTTTCATACCAAACAAACATTTACTCTCACTCGGGAGCTTGGTCTCAGATTAAAACCCCGGAGCGAGCTAACGGTGTTTGTCTTATTTCAGCCTGAGAGACGAAGGAGAAGCTGCAGGACCTCCTAAGGATCAGGGTTGAAGAAAATCTACGGAAATTTGCTCAAACAACTATAAAAGCACTTAAAGAAGCTTAAATAATACTTCATCCGTCTCATTTTAAGTGTCCATCTTACTATTTTAGTTTGTAAAAAAAAAAAAAAAAAAAAAAAAAAAAAAAATTGTTTACTTACTACTTTACCTATTTTGCCCTTAAGAGGCTTAGGTATCATAATGCCACGCATAGAATGGACGTCATTCCATGGTCAACCCAATACACCCCCCCCGCTCATTTCGACGAAATAACGCCACGCCCAACCCCCCCCCGGTTTCAATTTTTTTACCACGTGATCTTAGGTGCTTTTAAGTTGTTTTAATTTTTTTTCCCTTTCGATTTTGTACGGTTGTTTTTATGTTTTAGATGTTTAAAGTGGGTGTGGTCAGCTTTTATTTCGAGGTGTTGTAATTTGATTTTTTAGAGTGAATGTTCATCCGTTTGTCAGGTTAATGTGTTTTGGTATAGACGGGTCTTGGTATAGATAAGTCTTCTAGAAACATGGATCTAAGTGAGTCTGGGTCTAGATAGGTTTTGATCTGGTCGACATTTTTTTTTAGTAAAAGATAAATAAAAATAAATAAATACATTATTTTTTATCCGCTAGACCCACCTATACCCCTTTGGGTAATTATTATATAATTGCACTTTTTATCAAATACCCGATTAGACTCATCTATAATATTTAAATAGATCCAAACAGACCCATTCCCTATTAGATATTACCAAACTAGACTTATATTTAATCAATGGGTCTCAAATTGACACCTCTAGATTTTTTAATGTATTTGTTTATTGATAAAATGGCTCTGATGAAGATGAGGTGTCCAACTTTTCTTCTTCTTCTTAAACCTTTTAGAATATTTAATTTTAAGTTTTAGTCTCTTTAAATTTGATAGTTTGTAATTTGTTTTAATGTAACATTTTTTTTTTTTTTTTTTTTTTTTTTTTTTTTTTTGTATTGTAATTTATATTTTATTTAATGAATGAAAAATTAGATGGTTTGAAAAAAAATGAATAAACAAAATAAAATGATAGGTCCCAAAAGGGTGAAATGGCTTGAGTGATGAGTGAAAATGTATTTTGTTGTGTGAATGTGAAAAGAGAAGTATTGAGGTAGCGTTGAGAATTTGAGATGACGAAATGGCTTGAGCCATGACACCGCTTGCTCCAAGTACTTTTCATAGGGGAACACGAGTAAATAAGACGACTTCATATCAATATCAATCTTCGTGTTTTAAAATCCTCTCTCGAGCTCGAGCTATCACAAGATTCAACTATTGATAAGGTATGGTCTCCTCCGGATACTCCGGAGGAGATAATCATGACTAGTCTCTAATATTTCTAAGACAAACTAGAAGAAAACCACTCCACATTGGAAGAGTCCTTCGGAGTAGCTGGAGGGACGAAGGCCACCTCAGGTCCGGAGGCAATGACGATGGAGCATTGTCTACAGCGGAGATAGTACAACAGTAGCTGACATACGTTGCACGATGATGTATGAATAACACAGAAGCTTGGTCCACAACCAGTACTTGGAGCATGGCGACAACTTAGACCGCGAAGGCCAAGCCTGGTGCTCATCAGCAATTTGTGCGTTTCCTCTAGAAGACAACTTAGTCTCTGCAATGCTCGTGTTGTGAAGCTAAGACCAGATAGTATAAAAGGAGTCGTTCACACAGATGAACAGGACTTTCAACACACTTCGATACTCACTTCCCCCTACTCTCTATTCTCTCTACTATTTTTCATACCAAACAAACATTTACTCTCACTCGGGAGCTTGGTCTCAGATTAAAACCCCGGAGCGAGCTAACGGTGTGTTGTCTTATTTCAGCCTGATAGACGAAGGAGAAGCTGCAGGACCTCCTAAGGATCAGGGTTGAAGAAAATCTACGGAAATTTGCTCAAACAACTATAAAAGCACTTAAAGAAGCTTAAACAATACTTCATCCGTCTCATTTTAAGTGTCCATCTTACTATTTTAGTTTGTAAAAAAAAAAATTGTTTACTTACTACTTTACCTATTTTGCCCTTAAGAGGCTTAGGTATCATAATGCCACAGTGGCGTCATTCTCATGTGTAACCCAATGGCGCCGCCATTCCGGCGCCACCCCCAACCCCCCCCCCCCCCCCCGGCGTCATTTTCGACGTGAAATAACTGGCGCCACGTCATTTCAATTTTTTTTACCCGTCGATCTTTTAGGTTTTTTAAGTGTGTGTTTATGGGGGGTGTGTGTGTGTCCAGCTTTTTCGATTTTCGTACGGTGTGTGTATTTGATTTTTTAGAGGTGGCAAAATAGGTGCGTCAGGTTCGGTTTAGGTCAGGGGTCTAAATGTGTTTGGGTATAGACGGGTCTTGGTATAGATGAGTCTTCTAGAAACATAAGTCTAAGTGAGTCTGGGTCTAGATAGGTTTTTGTTGGGAATTAAATATTCAAGATGTTTAATATCGGATTCTACTCTAAGTATAAATTCTGCTGATAGTGCAAAATGGATTCTGCTGATGATGTTGATTCTGCTGATAGAGCATTTCACTCTGCTGATAGGCTTAACAACTCTGCTGATGACTCTGCTGATATTCTGCTGATAGCGATAGATTGTTCCTGCTGATAATGAACAACTCTGCTGATGGAAGGATAAGATCGAAAAGATATTTATTGTATTTTGGTCAACAATATACGGTAGATAATATCTTACTCCATGTGCTTAGTTAACAAGTTGTATACATAGATACATGTTGTATCTGATGTACTGACACTCAATAGGATAAGTTAACCAACTAAGTCGGTCAAGACTTTAAGCAATTTGTAAAGATCTTTTGACTATAAAAGAGATCTTAGACTAGTGATATTAGTAGTGTAGTGTGTGTGTGAAAAATATAGAAGTGTTAAGAGTTAGTCCATGCATACGTTAGAACATGCATAACTGTTAGAACAAACACAAATATATCACAAGTGATAGAAACATAAGATTCAAGGTTGTAACCCTAGTGATATTTCAAGGTCACTCGTATTATTATCTTTAATAATATTGAATCGTTTGGTGATAATCTTTATGTGTTTCATTGCTAACTAACAAACATAACAATTCCATTTCCATAACATACACAACCTTCTAAGTTTGGTTGAGTGAATTCCGCGCACTTAATCATTTTAACACAACATATCATACACACAAAGTTAGAAGGTTTAACCACCTTAATCGTGTGTCTAGGATCCTAGCAAGTGGTATCAGAGCTACAGGTTGATATTGTTGTTTTTAGAAGAAACAAGAAATGGATGTACAAGATGTTCAAACAAATGTTGCTGCAAAGTTGCCCATGATCAAACCCAATGAGTTTGAGTTATTGAGGATGAGAGTTGAGCAATATTTCATGGTTCAAGATTATGCTCTTTGGGACATAATTCAGTATGGTGATTCCTTCACTTTAGGCTATTCAGATGTTCTTGTTGAAGGGAAGACAGTAAGAAAAAGAAATACTGGACCAGTCTCCAATGATGAAAAGATACAGAAGAGAAATGATCAGAAAGCACGAAACCTGTTGCTTATGACCATTCCTGGTGAGCAAATGCTATCTTTTAACAAATATCTTGATGCAAAAACTCTTTTTGAAGAAATTTGTGCATGGTTTGGTGGTAATAAAACTACCAAAAAGACACAGAAGACTTTACTAAAGCACCAATTTGAAAACTTTACTGCTTTTAGTAATGAGTCTCTTGATAAGCTATTTTCAAGACTACACAAGCCTGTTAGTCAGTTAGCTGTGTTGGGTGTTGAGACTGAGAAGGAAGATCTCAACATGAAGTTCTTGAAAAGTCTACCTGGTGATTTTCATACTCATGTTATTGTCTGGATGAACAAACCAGAAATTGAAACTATGAAGCTTAATGATTTGTACAACAACTTTAAAATTGTTGAACAAAGTCTGAAGAGAGGTGAAAATTATGGTACTAGTTCTGGGAATGCTGCACTCTTATCAGTTCCTAGTGTTAGTCATACAGAGGAGGTAGATGAAGTTGAAAGTGTTTCTAATGTTACTTATGGTGGTCCTTCTACTAGTGTACAAAAGGATATTGCTGGACTTGGTGATCCAACATTTTATGCCTTTATAACCAGTCAAGCTAGTGGTTCTCCTTTAAATCATGAAGACCTTAAGCAGGTTGATGGTGATGATTTGGAAGAGATGGATATTAAGTGGCAAGTTGCTTTACTTAACATGAGGGCTAAGAAGTTTTGGCAGAAAACTGGAAAGCAAATTACCATAAATGGTAATGATACTGCTGGGTTCGATAAGAAGAAAGTGGAATGCTTTAACTGTCATAGGTTGGGACATTTTGCTAAAGAATGTAGAAGCCCAAGGAAGCAGGATAATAGGAACACTTGGTATAAACAAGAGAGGAATAAGGAAGTACTGGTGGAAGAGCCGAAGGCTATGCTGGCTATTGATGGTATTGGATATGATTGGAGCTCTATGGCTACTGAAGAAGATGCACCACCAAATGCTGCTCTTATGGCCACTGAATTTGCTCTAATGGCTTCTTCTGATTCAGAGGTAGATACTATTCCTACTTGTACTAATTCATGTCCTAATCTTAAAAATTATGAAGACATTAAAAAGAGATTTGATGCTTTTAGAGAAGAGTTAATTGATGCCCTTCATAATTTAGCTAATCACAAGAGGTGTGTAGGAGTTCTAGAAAAACAGATTCTTCATTATAAAAAGAATGAATCTACGTTTACTGATGAATTAAATGCTTTAAAAAGAGGAATAGCATTTAGAGATGAACTACTTAATGATCAAAGTAGACAGTTATCTGAAGTCAAAACTGAAAAAGAAAATGTTAAGGTAACTATAGATACTCTAGCACATGCCTCAGAAGGAATGAATAAGATTTGGGAAGCTCAGGTAATTGATAAAGCTAATTCAGGTGTAGGTTACAAAACTGTTCCTCCACCATATAGAGGTGTTCCTTCACCTCCAGGTGTTGACCTAGCACATACAGGTTTAGCTGAGTTTCAAGAACCAATCATGGAATATGGTTCTAAGACTAGTAAGAGTCTTAAGGTAGAAAAGATAAGTAAAAGTTTAGATAAAACTTTAACTTATCAGGACAAGGTGTCCTTTGTTAAGAAAGGAGATGCTATAGTTGTTGAAGACTGTTGATTCGTTCTTTTTGTAGTATTTTATTTTTCCAAGGGTAAAACTCAACGAATGCGTTTTCCCCGGGTCGTTTCCCAACGAAGGTCGAATATCGAGTTGTCGTTAACGTGTCGAATACGTGTGGTGAATGAGTGAAAAAGAGAGATTGATTTTTGATTTTATACTACGAACAATTAAATATGAAATAAAAACAACTAATTAAGCTAATTAAACAAATAAACTAAGCATGCAAACTTTAAGACGAAAATTTGAATTTAAAAACGTTACGCGACGAATTATAAAACGTAAATAAAAATGATTTTGTGAAATTGAAAACCTAAAAATATAAAAATAACTTTCCTATATTAAATTTGATAAAAGAAAATTTTTGGAAAAAGAAAAATATTTTTTTGACTTTTTAATAATTTTTTTTATGAATTAAAAACTAATTAAAAACTAATTAGGTGATTTATCTAAAATGCAAAAGTGAAAAAAAAAAAATAACTAATGGACTAAATTATAAAAGAAAATTTGGAAAAATAAAATTTTATAAAAGCTGAGGGACTAAAGTTGTAAAAACTGAAACTATTATAGATTTAATAAAAGACAGGGACTAAAATTGCCAAAACAACAAACTATTTAAGACTAAAACTACTTAGCCTCGATTTAAACTAAAGCAGAAACTACAAGGACCAAAAATGACAAAGACAGATTTTTACTTTATTTTCTAAATAAACAGACAGTCCTAACTAGCACTTTTCATGAGCTTATAAAAAAGCTCAAAACTTAACCAATTTTAAAAATGAAAACTATTTTGGAAAGCTTATCAAGTAAAGATTATTAAAATCTAAAAAGCCCTTTCACAAAAACTTAATTGCTGAGTCAATTTGAACCATGAACAGGTCACCAAAGAACAACACAGAATCACAGCAGTCAAACAGATTTTAATGGTTATTGCAGACAGATTTAAGCTAACCTATTAAGCTAAAAATTGGAATCCCAGATATTGCTTTTAAACCTTGCTATACTAAGTGCTTATAAGCCAAATTTCAGGTTCTAAACTTAATCTAATAAGCTACAAAGCAGGCAAGTTCAGCAGCTAAGACAAGGGTCTGCACCAAAAAGATTCTGTAGCAGCAGACCAAGAAAATGGCTCAAAACTCTTCTAAATTCTAACCAATTCACTTCAACTTATTTAAACTTACTTTAGCACCTAGAAATACCTCAGAAATACCAAATTGAAACTTCAATTAAGCTCAGCTTATGCTGAGCTTGTCCTATGCAGTAAATGTTCTCACAGATTCACCAAAAGACCAAAGTCATATAGTGAGTTATGCAACCTTAGACACTAACTGATTTAGGCTAATAATTACTGAACTAAACTCACTCAAACCTCAAGAACATGCATATCCACAGTTCCAAACTCAAATCACCATAGTAACTGCTGATGCTACTCTAACTACTGATGCTAAGCCTCAAATCACCATAGCAAGTATTAAACTCAGTCACTTAACACTTATCAAATATCAAACCACCTCAGATCAACTACTATAATCCATTTAACATTAAAATCACAGGTCCACAAATTAAATGCAATCACACTTTCAAAATCAACTAATATAACTACAATAATAATCAGACAACTATAATAACATTCAAATAACACTAACCTACTGATGCAAATCAAATCATATAACCTACTGATTATAACCTCAAAATTAATTAAACTATGACTGATTAACCTTCTAATGAACTAATAAGATAAAATCAATAAGCAATAAGCAATTTCTATAAAATAGAAAAATGAAAACTCACAAGACTATCCTCAGCTGAACAGAGGATTACTCTAAGCTTTCCTGTCTTTTGACAGGCCAATTGGACACCTCATTGGCTGCCTTAACTCCTCAATTAAGCTGGCTTATTTAAAATAAGCTGAAGTTGACTTTGGTTGAATTTTGAATTTTGGGTGAATTAACTGATTTGGACTACTAATAAGCTCACAGTAACTAAAAAGCTAAGATGAGCTTGTAAAATTTGAGAAATAGCTTGTATGAAAGCTGAGTTAAAATTTTGAAAACATTTTTTTTTTTTGTTTTCCTTTTTTTTTTTATTTTCTGATTTTTATATTTTAATAGACTTGAGATAAAAGCAATTCAGTATTTAAAAGCTAATGATTCAGGAAAAGAGATTAAACAACCAGATTTAAAATGAACTTGAAAATTGAGAATAACTAAATGATACAAATTATATAAAAATAAAAATTCTATTTCATTAAGTAAAAATAACCTTGATTACACTAACAGAATTCTGAAATTACAAATTAGAAATGAAAATGGCAGAGTAACATTACACTAAAAAAATTAACTCACTCTTTCACTGAAAATCATCTTCTATTTATAGCAATCGGAGGAACCCTCTAGCCTCTTTGCCAAGTCACCAATCCGAGGGACTTGTGCTTCTTTGAGCTCTATTTCCACCCTTAGATCATCTTTAGCATCCTCTCCTCAATCTTGACCCTTAGATCATCTTTAGCAAGGTGTTCGAACCAATGGAAGCTTGCCACGTTTCATTCTTGTGTCATAACATCTGACAATCTTCTGACACCTTCTAGAAGTCCACTGGATTGTACGAATCTACCCTTACTTTCGGTAATTTTGGTGTATGGGAAATTAGGGTTTATGGTTGCTGGGTAATTGGGGTAAAAGGGGGAAAAAGGGCGCGGGTGAGTGTGTGATTTATTTTATTTGTTTGACTCTCTTGACCGAGTAGTTTATTTAAGGGTTGACCGGGTTTATGGGTGGATCGGGTTAAGTGGTTAGGGTCGTGGGTTTAGTATAAAGAAGTGGGCTCGGGATAGGGATTGGGCCGGTTGTGTTTGGGTTTTGGGGTAAATGGGTTGGAAATGGATTGGTTAAATACTAAACCGGATAGTGTTAAGTTTTAGAAGTTTAATGTTTTTAGGTAATTTCCAAGGACCAAAGATGCAAAGTTTGAAACTTTAAGGACTATTTCTGCCATTTTCCAAATATTGATCCAAGGGTTTAATTTGACCTTTGATGAAACTTCGAGGACTTGATTGACATAAAGCTTCCCGGCATCGGCTGAAAATAACACTTCCATATCTCGTGCTCGTTTTTCCGGTTCTTTCTTGATTTTTGTCCTTTTCTTCGATATCCGTGCCTGCATATGTAAAAAGACAAAAACACAATATATTTGGCATTTTGGTCGGGTTTTTGGTCTATTTGGGTCCGGTTTTGGTCTAGAAATGGTATGTGTTTAAGCACATACCAACTGTACAACTGATAGTGATGATGATGAAGTAGAACAGGTTATGTCTAAACCTGAAGTGGTTAAGAAAGTAGGAACAAAGGTTCCTAAGATAGTCAAACACAATACTGATAAGCCTAAATCAAACATTAAGCATGTTAGGCAACCAGTTAGATATTGTGAACAATACAGAACCACCAACAAGCCCAGAGGTAACCAAAGGAATTGGAACAACCTCAAGTCTAACCAATTAGGTGATGACTTTGCTTTTTATAATAAAGCTTGTTACACATGTGGTAGTTTTGACCATCTTGCAGCTTTCTGCAACCAATGGGTATCTGGGTATGAAATCCATAGAGTGAATCTCAAAAGGCAAACTCCTAAATCTCACTTTCACTCTAGTTCTAAGCAATCAAACCCTAGAGTAGTCAAAAACAAGTCTATCTCAAAATCTGATTCTGCTGATAAACCAAATGATCCTGCTGATAGCAAATTTTACTCTGCTGCTCGACCATTTATGACTATTAACCCAAAATTAACAGCTAAGGGTGCAAAAACATTTTTCAAACATGCACCTACAACTGTTCTAAGTCCCATTCAATTAAAATCAGTGGTCCATAAACAAATTTGGAGACCAAAGGGTAGAACTACAAAGTTAGCAGATACTGCTGATAAGTGTGTGGTTCACTCTGCTGATAAGGGAAAAAGGGCAAATGCTGTTAAGGCCTCAGCATGTTGGATTCATAAATCCAATGTTGCATCAACTATTCTTAAAAGATTCAATTACATTGATGCAAGAGGCAGATCCAAGTCAGTAATGGCTTAGATCCCCAAAAGAAACTAACACTCTTATTCGTGTGCAGGAACATTCAAATGATCAGGAAGAGGATCAAGGATACTCAGATAGTGGATGTTCTAGGCACATGACAGGCAACATGTCTTATCTCTCAGATTTTGAAGCTTTCAATGGAGGATATGTTACCTTTGGAGGGGGTGTTCGTGGCAAAATTTCTGGTAAAGGTACAATCAAAACCGGAAATTTAGATTTTGAAGATGTGTACTATGTAAAAGAGCTAAATTATAATCTTTTTAGTGTCTCACAAATGTGTGACAAGAAGAATAATGTTCTTTTCTGTGAGACTGAATGTCTTGTACTTTCTCCTGATTTTAAGATGCCTGATGAAAGTCAAGTACTTCTTAGAATTCCTAGAAAGGGCAATATGTACAGTGTAGACATGAAGCATATTATTCCTAAAAAGAATTTAACTTGTCTTGTTGCAAAGGCCACATTGGAAGAATCAATGAAATGGCATAGAAGGCTTGGTCATATTAACTTCAAAACCATAAATAAAATTGTTAAGAATGGTTTGGTAAGAGGTTTACCTCACAAAAGATTTGAAAATGATCAAACATGCATTGCTTGTCTAAAAGGCAAACAACACAAAGCCACTTGTAAGCCCAAGATTTTTAACTCTATCAATCAGTCTTTGTTTATGCTGCATATGGACTTATTTGGACCTGTTTCAGTGATGAGCATAATGCATAAGAGATATTGTCTAGTTATTACTGATGACTATAGTAGATTTACATGGGTTTTCTTTTTAGCCACTAAGGATGAAACATCCAGCATCCTTAAGGACTTCATTACACAGATAGAAAATCAAGTAAGCAAGAAAGTGAAAGTCATTAGAAGTGATAATGGGACAGAGTTTAAGAATAGAGTTATGGATGATTTTTGCAAAAAAAAAGGTATTAAGAGAGAATTTAGTGTTGCTAGAACACCACAACAGAATGGTGTAGCTGAAAGAAAGAATAGAACACTAATTGAAGCTGCTAGAACAATGTTAGCTGATTCTAAGCTACCAATAAACTTTTGGGCAGAGGCAGTCAACACTGCTTGTTATGTTCAAAATAGAGTTTTAGTTGTCCAGCCTCAAAATAAGACATCATATGAACTTTTTAATGGTAGAACTCCTGCAATAGGATTTCTTAGACCTTTTGGATGTCATGTGACAATTCTCAATACCTTAGACCATTTAGGAAAATTCGATGGTAAGGCAGATGAAGGTTTCTTTGTTGGTTATTCTCTTAATAGCAAAGCTTTTAGAGTTTACAACACAAGAAAAGAAATAGTAGAAGAAAATCTACATGTGGAGTTTTTAGAAAACAAATCCAATGTAGAAGGTCAAGGACCAAAATGGCTATTTGATCTGGAATATCTAACAAATTCAATGAATTATGTTCCTTTTGTTGCAGAAACTAATGATTTTGCAGGTTCAAATACAACAAATGAGGCAGAGTTAGAGAAAGATCAAGATTATGTGATAATGCCAATATGGTCAAGTACAATTGTGGAATCAACTTCGACAACTGATGAACCTTCTTCTAGCAAAGCTAAAGAAAGTGTTGAAGATGAACGTAAAGAGTATGGAACTCAGGAACAACAAAGTGTTTCTGCTGGTAGTATTTCTGTTGCTGCTGGTAGTATATCTGTTTCTGCTGATGACTCTGCTGATAAGCTTACTGATTCTGCTGTTCGGCCAAATGACTCTGCTGATGGCCCTTCAGAAACAAAAGAAGCAGAATTCTCAGATAATGAGGTGGATTACAACAATCTTCCATCAAATTATCAAGTTCCTACTACACCACAATCAAGAATTCACAAAGTTCATTCCCTGGAACATGTGATTGGAGATATACAGTCAGGTGTGAAGACAAGACAGCAATTGATGTCTTCAGACCAACAAGGGCTTCTTGATGCCCTTTATGCTTCAAAACAACATGAGCTTTCAAACTCTTGTTTGTTTGTATATTTTCTCTCACAAGCTGAACCAAAGAATATTCTTACAGCCCTAGATGATTCAAGCTGGTTAGAGGCTATGCAAGAAGAGCTTCTTCAGTTCAAGATTCAAAAGGTTTGGGTGCTAGTTGATTTACCTACAGGTGTGAAGGTAATTGGCACTAGATGGGTTTTTAAGAACAAAAGGGATGAAAGAGGAATTGTGATCAAGAACAAAGCTAGATTAGTAGCGCAAGGGTACACACAAGAAGAAGGGATAGATTATGATGAAGTTTATGCTCCAGTAGCAAGGATTGAGGCAATTAGGCTGTTTCTAGCTTATGCTTCATTTTTAGGCTTCACAGTCTACCAAATGGATGTCAAAAGTGCATTTTTATATGGTGAAATTGGAGAAGAGGTATATGTTTCACAACCTCCAGGCTTCATTGACCCATTACATCCAAACAAAGTGTACAGAGTAGTGAAAGCTCTATATGGCCTTCATCAGGCACCAAAAGCTTGGTATGCAACACTAGCTTCCTACTTATTAGAAAATGGATTTCAAAGAGGAAAGATTGATCAGACACTGTTCATCAAACAGCACAAGAAGGATCTTCTGTTAGTGCAGGTGTATGTGGATGACATTATCTTTGGATCTACTAGGAAAGAAATGTGTTTAGAATTTGAGAAGCTTATGAAAGATAAGTTTCAGATGAGTTCTATGGGAGAACTTACATTCTTTTTGGGTTTGCAAGTTAAGCAATCATCTGAAGGCATATTTATTAGTCAAGACAAATATGTTGCAGAGATACTTAGAAAATTTCAATTTGCTGATTCAAAAATAGCAAGCACACCAATGGACTCTGAGAAGCACCTTCTGAAAGATGAAGATGGAGAAAATGTAGATATACATAATTACAGATCTATGATAGGCTCTTTGATGTATCTTACATCATCTAGACCTGATATCATGTTTCCTGTTTGTGTTTGTGCAAGATTTCAAATTACTCCAAAGGTTTCTCATTTAACTGCAGTCAAGAGAATTTTTAGATATCTCAAAGGTCAACCAAGGTTGGGTATATGGTATTCTAGAGAATCTCCTTTTGACTTGGTAGCATATTCAGATAGTGATTATGCTGGTGCTAGCTTGGACAGAAAGTCAACAACTGGAGGATGTCAATTCCTTGGGTGTAGACTTGTCTCATGGCAGTGTAAGAAGCAAACAAGTGTGGCAAATTCAACAACTGAAGCTGAATACATAGCTGCTGAAAGTTGCTCTAGTCAAGTTCTATGGCTTCAAAACCAACTCCTTGATTATGGGTACAATTTCTTAAACACTGTTATTCATATTGATAATAGTAGTACAATTTGTATTATTAAAAATCCAGTGCAACATTCTAAAACAAAACACATTGAAATTAGACATCACTTTATAAGAGACTGCAATGAGAAAAGATTAATTCAAGTTCTTAAAATTGCTTCAGAACATAATTTTGCAGATCTGCTAACAAAAGCTTTTGATGTTTCAAGGTTTCAGTACTTGGTAGCAAGTATTGGAATGCTTAATCTTTAAATTTTCAATATGATGTGTTTTTGTAAATAAATTTTTGTTGTTGCTGCTGATTTATAAGGTACTGCTAATGTATCATAAGGTACTACTAAAGCACACAAGGTGCTGCTAGTACAAAATTAAAATTGTGTTATTCATATAGTTGGTCTTATGATTATACTAATGCAAGACAAGTACTTTGTACATTGTTCTTTTGGTTTTAGACTAACAATTTCAGGTATGAATATGTAAACACAAAGGATGTTTCAAGTGAAATGGAAACAGCAGAATTGAGATATTAACTGCTGACCATAATAGGTTTATGATGGACTGAGTTTGGGACTTTAAAGCTCCTTAAAACTTCTTTCTTGAAATCTAGTTATGATATTTCACATTGAATTGATGACTTAGTTGATCAGATAGTAACTGATACAACTCACTTTCTATCATTTTATACTTTTAAGTATAATGTGCAAGTCTGAGGACATCTGATAGAAAGAACAGCGAGCAAAAGTGAATCTAACACTTGTGTTAGAGGTAACAAATGCCACGAGCTGGAAACCCTGTCAAGAAAATATTTTGAATAGATTTATCTTTACACAGGCAGTTATTTATAACTGAAAAATATTGGTTCTCACACAACCAGAGGTTGCATTAAACCGAAATTATGATTGAGTGTCTGTTATACACTTAATTCTTTCAAAATGGTTGGAAGCAGTATGATTTTTCAATTCTAAAATCATGAACATACTGCTAAGGCAAAAGTTTCTTAAAAAGGATTTTTCAAGGGACTCACAAAAACCATCCATTGATGGACCAAGAGTCAAATGTCCAATGAATCACCTCTCATAGGAGTTAACACACCTAGAAGTGATGAGGACAGAAACTTAAACTTTTGAGGAATTGATGGCCAACATGTACAATATTGTCTGAAAACAAGTTCAAACTGATAGATCAGGTGATATGAAGAGAAGTTCTTTAGTACATAGTGAGATCTTCCAAACAAGGGGAGGATGAAACAAAAGTTATTTGCTTCAGGGGAGGTAACAATCTCAGGGGAGGAAATAATGGCTCAGAAAAGGAAGATAATCCAATATATGGAAGGAGAAGACAAGAGCATACAAGATGATGTGGAGGTTGAAAATGACAAGAACATTCCAAAGGAGAAAGTTCTATCTAGATCAAACGAAGAAAAGTTTCAATTTCACTTCAAAGACATGCTGGTTAGATGATTTCACTTGTTGAAACAAGCATCCAAGATACACAGCATCATTGCCTCTTATAATTCCTCCATCCAAGGAAATTGCACCATCTTTTAGTCCAAGATAGGTTCAATATGTTTTGATATTGCTAAAGTCAAAAAAGAGCAAAGTAGATGAATTACTGAGAAGATATTCAATCTTGAAGAACATAAGTGTTTGAAAGATCTTCAATCCAAGATTTAATTCAGAAGATTTAATTCAGAAACATGTTTGAAAGGATTCACATGTTTAGGGGAGGATTGTTGGGAATTAAATATTCAAGATGTTTAATATCGGATTCTACTCTAAGTATAAATTCTGTTGATAGTGCAAAATGGTTTCTGCTGATGATGTTGATTCTGCTGATAGAGCATTTCACTCTGCTGATAGGCTTAACAACTCTGCTGATGACTCTGCTGATGATTCTGCTGATAGTGATAGATTGTTCCTGCTGATAATGAACAACTCTGCTGATGATTCTGCTGATAGCGATAGATTGTTCCTGCTGATAATGAACAACTCTGCTGATGGAAGGATAAGATCGAAAAGATATTTATTGTATTTTGGTCAACAATATACGGTAGATAATATCCTACTCCATGTGCTTAGTTAACAAGTTGTATACATAGATACATGTTGTATCTGATGTACTGACACTCAATAGGATAAGTTAACCAACTAAGTCGGTCAAGACTTTAAGCAATTTGTAAAGATCTTTTGACTATAAAAGAGATCTTAGACTAGTGATATTAGTAGTGTAGTGTGTGTGTGAAAAATATAGAAGTGTTAAGAGTTAGTCCATGCATACGTTAGAACATGCATAACTGTTAGAACAAACACAAATATATCACAAGTGATAGAAACATAAGATTCAAGGTTGTAACCCTAGTGATATTTCAAGGTCACTCGTATTATTATCTTTAATAATATTGAATCGTTTGGTGATAATCTTTATGTGTTTCATTGCTAACTAACAAACATAACAATTCCATTTCCATAACATACACAACCTTCTAAGTTTGGTTGAGTGAATTCCGCGCACTTAATCATTTTAACACAACATATCATACACACAAAGTTAGAAGGTTTAACCACCTTAATCGTGTGTCCAGAATCCTAGCAGTTTTGATCTGGTTGACATTTTTTTTTAGTAAAAGATAAATAAAAATAAATAAATAGATTATTTTTGATCCGCTAGACCCACCTATACCCCTTTGGGTAATTATTATATAATTGCACTTTTTATCAAATACCCGATTAGACTCATCTATAATATTTAAAGAGATCCAAACAGACCCATCCCCTATTAGATATTACCAAACTAGACTTATATTAATCAATGGGTCTCAAATTGACACTTCTAGATTTTTTAATGTATTTGTTTATTGATAAAATGGCTCTTAAGATGAGGTGTCCAACTTTTCTTCTTAAACCTTTTAGAATATTTAATTTTAAGTTTTAGTCTCTTTAAATTTGATAGTTTGTAATTTGTTTTAATGAAACTTTTTTTTTTTTTTTTTTTTTTTTTTTTTTTTTTTTGTATTGTAATTTATATTTTTATTTAATGAATGAAAAATTAGATGGTTTGAAAAAAAATGAATAAACAAAATAAAATGATAGGTCCCAAAAGGGTGAAATGGCTTGAGTGATGAGTGAAAATGTATTTTGTTGTGTGAATGTGAAAAGAGAAGTATTGAGGTAGCGTTGAGAATTTGAGATGACGAAATGGCTTGAGCCATGACACCGCTTGCTCTAAGTACTTTTCATAGGGGAACACGAGTAAATAAGACGACTTCATATCAATATCAATCTCCGTGTTTTAAAATCCGGGTTGACCCGGCCGGTTGAACTGTGAACCGGTCGGGCGACCGGAAGCCGGTATTGAGCGAAAAACCCGGTTTAAATCAGTTGAACCGTGACCCGGTGGCTCGACCGGGTCAATTAGAAAACCGGTTGATTCTATCTAATCCCACAATCCCAGAATGTTCCTTTTCGTTTGCATGTTTTGCACAATGTTCCACAATCTTCAAGTTCTAATATAACATACCATGTTATGCATACTTCATAGACTCATAGTAATAGAGTTTAAGATGTTTAAATAAAATTTATGCTAATGCCCTTTTTTGGTACATCATACAACATGAGAAAACAAGATGGTATTCAGATATACTAGGAGTGGCTCTTTATCTATTAATTTATCAAGTATAGCTGACACACAAATATGTTTCTCGTGTCAAATTAAGGGTGTACTGTTTCAATATTTGAGTCCAGGGCATTGAAGAGATTGAACCAAAATAGCGCATTCGGATGGAAGTGTTTGTAAAAAGCATCTCTTGCTTCTTCATGACTCCAAACATATGTCCTGGATTATGGCTACAGGCCGTTTAAAAGATGTTGTTAGCAACATAAAGAATTACCTGGTCATCGTAAACAACTACACTAACAAAGTTCAAGGGTAATTTTGACATTTCAACTAGGCCTGCAAAAACAATGAAGTTACACTTTTTCTTCTCAGGTACATTCCAGCTCACCACAAATAACCATATATATACAACTCAAATAACCATATATATATACAGGGATGTATGGTTTGAAATAAAGATGAATACGATGTTAGAAGAGGAATTGGAAGAACCTAACACTACACCACCAAGTTATTACTCCTTTCACAACGTTTTAAAAGACCTGACCTACATGATGGGTTCAGTTCACCACCACAAACTATAGCCACCATCCCATTTCAATGGGAGGTGACACCCGGAAAACCAAAATCAACTACCAATGATCCACCAGTACAAGAGTCTAAGTCTATCAGGTCTTTAGATCTCCCTCCAAGAATGTTCATTTCTGCAACATCACCCACAACTGTGTTACATGGACCTTCTGGAGACATTTACTCTTGGTGCTCACCAGATAGGATGGTTGCTAAAAGTAAGTGCATGATTAAGATGCCATGGAGTAAATCCATACGTAAGGAGATATCATCACCCAAGTTTAGTTCATGGAGCTGGGATAGTTTCGAGGATATCAGCAGCAAAGGTGGTGGCAGTAGTGGGAGCTGTTCATCATACACGTCATTTGATGACCTTCTAAATTCTCTTGAATCCAAGACTAAGACCAAAAAAGTTAGCAGGAGACGCAGCTTCATACTTTTCAACAGAGCCACTTCTAGCATCATGGTATGCTCCAAACAGAATCTTTAGTGAATGATTCTGTAGATGTAGCAGTTCTGACTTCTTACTTATAATTTTATAATTGGGTTGATATGGGTTTGTTGTAAACAACACTGGGTCAAATGGGCAAACTTTTAACACTTCGGCTAAAAAGAATACTAATTCAGATGGATTGCCTAAAGTGTTGACAAATGCTTAAAACCCCGTATATATCGTTGCTAAGAAGAGCAAGGTTATTGAAAACTCCAAAAGAAGTGTTATCATAATCCGGCCCGACCCGTTTGGTCTAATTATAAGATGTGACCCAATGTGACTCACACTGTTTGACTCGTTATCTAACAAGTGTCTGACTTGCCCATATATCCACCTCTACTTGGGCTTAGTTAATTGTTTGTGTATATTGACAGGAAAGCATGCGCGGGAGTATTAATCAAGCCGTCCCATGGAGACGATAAGTTCAGATCTTTATTAGTGTAGGCCAAACCAAATGCTACAGCGAGCAAGCCGTGTACATAGTGCTATAATAAAGCACAAAGATAATGCAAGGACATATACTAATACAAAAATACTGAATACATCCTCATACAGAACATGTATTTCGGCTAGATTTGAAAATATCCGAAATTATTACAACTCATCCATATCTCGCAATGCTTATAGTATATATTGATATGCCCCTTAACGGAACACAATTTTTAAAGATGTTGTACCTCAAAACCGAGTTGTGATCTGAGAAAATAAGGCCTTGAAATCTTTTGTTGGCGTTCCAGTTCCCTCAGGTTTGGAGGCAAGATCAAATGCCTTGAATTTCGCCTCCACAATTTGCAGTGCCTAAATGTTTGGAAGCGCATATATTAGTTTTACATTTGAAAAAGTAGCTTATTAAATTTTATGTTTTAGCACAGATATGGATATACCTGAACACAAACTTCAGCGACATCTGCTCTGGCAACGGTTTTGGTTTCAGTTTGAAGGAGCTCATCATCTTTTCCGATAAGCAATTCCCTGATACCACCTTCCTTGTCTTGCAAACCCCCAGCCCTGCATCATCATTATCATACTTAAATCACATGAAGAAAACATGCTATGGATTTTAATCATCATTTGTGACGACGCTTGTTTAATTTTGAACTTTTAGATAGTCTTTTAGTGTTTAAAGATCCCCCTCTTTCTGATGTCTTTAAGGTATTCACAAACTGGAAAATAAATTGATGCATGGGCAAGGAATAACGATTTACCGTTTCTATTTACTGTTTAAATATATTTTGTTTTTCCGTTTTCATTTTGTTGCCGCGATAACTAATAGCTTAGATTAACCTGCGATGAGGGTTCCCCTTTGGATGCTGTCCTTTGTAGCTAGAAGCCAGTTAATCATAACTGAATTAAATCACAGTTTACATGCATTGGACAAAGGAAGATGATAGAAAGGGTGTGTCTAGATATTGTGTTAGGGAGGTTTAATAGCAAAGGATGAGCGGGTGGGATGCTTGAGGGATGATTTGCTGTGTGTTCTCAAAACCATTGGGGCCATCGTCCATGGTGAATGCTGGAATGAAAGCAATTTACGAAGCTATGCACCAATCAGGCAATAGAAAGGAGGTCAAATACAGTAAAATCAACATAGCATGTGTTTCAAGAGACGTTGTTAATATAATCAAAAGGGAGACAAATGAATTTTGGAGATTGGTTAAAAGACTGAATTGTGTATTGGTTCAAGAAGGGTCAATATACGGGAAGACTAAGGTCGTGCAGGTGCTATATCGGATGAGGGAGGTACTTCCAGTTTTGGTAAATTATACTCTTCCGTGACCACAATTTACAGCACATGGAGGCTTCTAATTATTTCAACAAAAAAAGGAATGGGACAAAGGACTGCAATAAGAAGTATGGCCATAAGAAAGCAACATTGATGATTGATCACTGTACATTGACTGACGTATGTTTAGATGAACATTTAATTATCAGTTCTAATGGTTGTGAAATCCAAAGAAGCAGCAGACTTCATAAGCGGAGTATTATGCAGATCAAGTCTGTGGTTCTTTCTTATCAAACGGTTGCCAAAATGCCAAGTATTACTGGCTAAGAATATCAGCTCTGAAAAAGTAATCCACAATGTCTTATGGTGCTGATCTTTCCAGGATTTAGGGATTGTGTATTTGTTAAAAGCTTGCGCAGAGCTATGTGAATGAGGTAGCAAAGCTCATTGACGTGAGTTTAAAAGCAAGCAAAATGGAACACAGAGTCGAATGTGGTAGATTCTTTTGATGTTTAAGTGATTAATGCCGTCTTTCAAGATGGTCTAGATAATTACTTGCTTGTCAATGTCTTGCTCAAGTTTCCGTTTCAGTAATCGAAGTTATTTCGTTCAGAAAAAAATGAAGCCAAAATTTGAGTTGCTCATGTTCAGCTTTATTATACACTAAACCAAACATACATAAAAGATAGCATATCTAAATGACAACAATGAACAGGCTTCTTCTATCAATGTCATGACTCATGACTATGTAATTTAGTCAACATCAGCATGGCATTGACGAGATAAATGAGTTAAATGGACACAACTGTTAGTCTTGCATGAGGTAGACCAAGTATGTTCTTTATAGGATTCGTTTTCTGAAAGAGTCTAACCTGATAATTGTGTATGGAATACCAGAGTCTGCTAGATACTGTTCAGCCTTTCTCTTCCAAACCTGCACCAACAATCACATACACGCGACTTTAAAGAACCAACTTTTTGCATAATACTCTTAAAAAGTTGAAGCAAATTTATTCAGACAATCACTCATAAAACTAGAAAACGGAATCACGAGTGTTTGGTTAAGAAACATATATACGAACCAGTATATTCCCGTTTCCTAAGCTGTTTAAAGGATGGTTAATATTTGTCCCACCCATGGAACCGACCAGAACAATTTGCTTCACTCCGGCAGCTTTAGCTGCACATACCAATAACAAATAAACAAAAGGCCGACAAATACAGAAAATAAACATATACAACTGAGTATCCCTTACCAGCATCAATTTGACTTTTCTGCCCTTCCCAGTCAACCTAAAACATGCGTTCAATCACCAGTATATAATAATTAATAAATAAATAAAAAAATAAATAAAAATCAATAGTTAATAATGAAAGGAATATCATTTGTAGGAAGCTAGCAGTACTCGTTCAGGGTATTGTCCATCCTCAAAATAGAATTCGGGCCTTCCGCCTTTAGTTGGATCGAAACCAGGTTTCATTTTAGGAACTGCACTTGTGAGAATCACAAGAACATCTATGCCTTGAATAGCAGGAGTAAGAGTCTCGGGTTTTGTTATGTCACCAATGAAAACATCATCTGCTCCACCAATTTTGGATTTACTCTCCTCACTTCTAACAAGACCTCTTGCAATATACTCGGTTGACCTCTCCTTAAGCTTCTTATAAACTATTTGACCTGTAAAGCATCAAAATCACAAGTTAACACTTGAACCTCATGTAAACAAAACAAGGCCTTGGTGTCTTAGAGGGTGGGTGTTTGGCATTGCGATATTAATCAAATTATTAGATTATGACGTTACGAAAACGTGAATAATCTACTTTTAGTGTTTGGCAAACAAAATGTGATGAATGATTATTTGCGGTATCTAATGCCCAAACCGTTGTTTACTTTGTTTTTCAATATTACCAATCAACCCTCACATATATCAATCCACTTGCCACTTTAACAATTAAAAAATATCCTTTTTGGTATTTTTACATGATAAGCTGTTAAATAATCCAATTTGACAAACACTCAAAAAACTGATTATCTGCAATTTCAAACAACATAATCAAATCCAAACACTATATTTCAAAACAACGTTTTGCAACAGCTGATTATCTGATTATCGTCTTTTCAGGATTGCTTATTAAAAAAAAAAAAAAAAAAAAAAAAAAAAAAAAAAAAAAAAAAAAAATGTTTTGGACTAAATTAAAAGGATTTTTAAGTGGAAAATCGTGTATAATTTTGTTCAAGGGTACACATGACTAGTTATATAGATAATATTAATTAATGAATCGAGGATAACATTATTTAACTCGATTACACTACCACATATATACTACTAGTAGTTGTTTACAATAAAAGTAAGGGCTTTAATCACATGTTATATAAATTCTTTCAAGATAAATTATTAATCTAAAAAAATGAAAGTGGTAATAATAATAATAATAATAAATACCAGTTCTGCCACCGGCTCCGGTAACGAGGACAGTGCTACGGTTTGATTCAGCCATCGACAAAACTACTACTGTTCTTCTGCTTTTGTTGTTAGATTTTAAAGGGTTGAAACAAAATGTTTTACTAGAAGAAGTGGTACATTGTAGAAAATGTGAATTAGTAGATATTATAGTTACACGTGTCACACAAGACATTTGTGAATTGTGATGGTTGATTTGTTTCAACACAAGAAGAATCCTCCTATTCTTTCTTTCTTTCTTATTTGTTCTTGGATTTCCTTCCTTATCTATACTTTTCAATTTACCATTTTACCAGTATTTTATTTTTTGGGACCCACTATTTCTCCAAAACATAACTTTTTAATGCATAATTACAATAGCATATATCGGAGAAATATGGAATTGACCATTTATTTTATCCTAAAACAAATACAAAATTCTGCTATATGTTTTACTAAAATCGTAAAACGAACACTATCATGAAATAAAAAAAGTTATTCTTTTACAAATATATCATTTAAAAATGGCAAAAGACAGGAAAATATAATTAAATTGACACTTTTTGCTTGGTTGTATAGTCATTATCTAATACTATTAAAAGGGCAGTTTTGTCTTTAGCGGAGAACTGTTCATGCTACATGCAACACAGTACTGCTACAGTACAGCACAGTAAAATGAACAGTACTGTAGCTACAGTACTTTTTTTTTTTTCTTTTTTCTTTTTTTTTTCCGAAAAATAATTTCGATAAAATAAAAGTTTGAAAAAAAAAAGTTTTTGAAAAAAGATTTTCAAAAAAACTTTATTTCAAAAAAAAATTAAAATAAATTTTTTATATTATTATTATTATTTTTTTTTTTTTTTAAATTATTTTTCAAAAACTTTCTTTTTCAAAAAAAAATTTCGAAAATCTTTTTTCTAAAATTTTTTTTCGAAAAAATATTTCAAAAAAAATAAAATTTTGAAAAATAAAGTTTTTGAAAAAATATTTAAAAAAAACATTTTAGAAAAAAAAATTATAAAAAAAAAATTCGAAAAAAAGTTATAGAAAAAAAAATTTCAAATTTTTTTTTTTTCTTTTTTAAAAATTTCAAGAACCAAATATGTAATAATTATATGAATTCAATGACCAACCATATAGATTGCCAGTTCTATAAAAGGTCAATATTTTATAGTTAAAAATTGTATGGACAAAAATGACATTCACTCTAATTTTTACAATAAAAACAATGAGATAACCATAAGTATATGCTATTAGATTTTATATAACCAATAATTAAGTTTCAAAAATGATTCATATTGTGCCATCATTTGGTGTTTGCAAGCTATGTCCTTCGGGGACTAACGATGCAACGCGCTAAGAAGTTTAGGGACTTTTTACGTAAAAAACCATTTTATTTCCAAAATTAATTTCAAAAAATAGTCTTTTAATTTATCGATCTTTTTCAAATTTACTCCATTTTCAAAAATAGTCCTTTGGTTTTATCGATCTTTTTAAAATTTAGTCCTTAATGACTAACTTTCAAACAACACTTAACACCACACTCCCGTAGCAACGCGCGGGTTTCCCAGCTCGTTTTTATTTTTTTGCTATTACATGCATTATATTTTGAGTTAATTGCAATTTTGGTCTCTGTGGTTTGGCTAAATTGCAGGTTTGGTCCCTAAAACTTTGAAAGTGCATTGAACGTCCCTATTTTGAAGTTTCCGTTGCATGTTTGGTCCTTAGTCCAAAGTTAAATGACTTAACTACCCCCCCCCCCTCTTTCCATAGGGACCAAAAATGCAATTTACTCATTTATATTTTCTTTTCAGTTTTTACAAGCTACGTCCTTGTGATTTGCACACAAAGTCATATTCAGTCCTTTTTTCAAATTTCTCCCACGAATCATCCCAATTGTTGTCAAATTTTGCCGTTTTCGTCCTTGTTGCCAACGATCGTTAGTATTTAACGTTACGTCCGTATTTATACGCTTTTGCCCTTTTTCTTACGTTTTTTTCGTTTTTATACGTTTTCGTCAGTTTTTATACGTTTTCGCCCGTTTTCTAATGTCTTTATACTTTTTTGTCCGTTTTAATACGATTTCATCCGTTTTTATACGTTTTTGTCTTTTTTTATCCGTATTCAAACGTTTTCATCCGTTTTTATACGTTTTCGTCCGTTTTTTGTTCTACGTTTTCATATTTTTTATACGTTTTCGTCTGTTTTAATACGTTTTCGCCCGTTTCCTTACTTTAACGTTTTGTCTCGTTTTATTTCGTCATTTTACGTTTTGTCCGTTTTATACGCTTTCTTGCGTTATCGCCTGTTTTTATATGCTTTCGTCCGTTTTTATATGCTTTCGCCCGTTTTTTTGTTTTTTTTGTTCGGTTTTATACGTTTTCGTCCATTTTATACGTATTTGTCCGTTTTCGTCCGTTTTTGTACGTTTTCGCCCGTTTTCTTACGTTTTCATATGCTTCCGTTCGTTTTTAAACGTTTTCGTCTGTTTTTATACGTTTTCGCCCATTTCCTTTCATTTTCGTCCGGTTTTATACTTTTCGTCCGTTTTCGCCATTCTCTTCCGGTTTTATACGTTTTCATACGCTTTCTTACGTTTTCATACGTTTTCGCCCGTTTTCTTACGTTTTCATACATTTTTATCCGTTTTTATAAGTTTTATACTGTTTTATACGCTTTCTTATGTTTTAATATGTTTTCGCCCGTTTTCTTACGTTTTCATACATTTTTGTCCGTTTTTATACCTTTTTTTCCATTTTTATACGTTTTTGTTTGTTTTTATATGTAATATTACGTATAAAAACATAAGAAAAGTGAATGAAAACGTATAAAAACAAACGGAAACATACTAAATGAATATGTTTTTGCCATGTTTTATATGCTTTCGTATGTTTTATACGTTTTTATTCACTTCTCTTATGTTTTTATACGTAAGAATACGTATAAAAACGGATGAAAACAGACGAAAACATATAAAAATGGACGAAAACGTATAAGACCAGAGGAAAACGTATGAAAACATATAAAAATGGACGAAAACGTATAAAAATAGACGAAAACGTATAAAACCGGACAAAAACGTATGAAAACGTAAGGAAACGGACGATAATGTATAAAAGCGAACGAAAACGTATAAAAACAAACAAAAACGTAAGAAAACGGGCGAAAATGTTTGAATACGGATAAAAACAGACAAAAACGTATAAAATGGATGAAATCGTATTAAAACGGACAAAAACATATGAAGACGTTAGAAAACAGGCGAAAATGTATAAAAACTGACGAAAACGTATAAAAACGGACAAAAATGTAAGAAAACGGGCAAAAACGTATAAAAACTGACGAAACGTTAAATACTAACGATCGTTGGCAACAAGGACGAAAACGGCAAAATTTGACAACAATTTGGATGATTCGTGAGAAAAAATTGAAAAAAGGACTGAATATGACTTTGTGTGCAAATCACAATGACGTAGCTTGTAAAAACTGAAAAGAAAATGAGTAAATTACAAAAATGGTCCCTATGGTTTGCGTTGACTCACACTCTTTGTCCTTTGACTTTTTTTTTTGCACATACAATCACTAACTCTGAAACCCTTAACACTCATAATCTCTTGACCAAACGACGTTAAGTTTGACTGTTAAACACCCCTCATGTGACTTGCACATGAGGGCAAAACTGTCTTTTCCCCTTTTTCTCTTTGTTTGCTCAAGTATTAAATAAATACATAGAAAATCCAAACAACCACCCCACAACTAGATGGTTTCTCTTTCTATCATCATCAAAATCACCATTATTCCAATAAAATAACTGAACCATATATCTAAGATTTTTAGATCTGTCATGGTCGAAAAAAATAAAACTATAATCAAACCATTCATAACAAGTAACAACCCATAATTGCTCAATCATTACACACGAAATCAAACCCACATATATGTTCAGATTTAAATCTATCCATTTTGTCCCACGAGTGTCGAATATGATGTGTTCGGATGTAGGGGTTTTGAAATCGATTTATGAGGGTGGGGAAGCTAGTGGTCGTGTGGTGCTGTATCGATGGTGTGGTGTTGTATCGATGGTGGGATGGTGGTGAGACGACATGATTAGTTAGTATGATGAGGGTTTGAGAGCTAGAAGATGAAGTTAAGATTTAGATGTTGGTGGAGTGGGTTTTCATGGTGATCGATATGTGGGGGTTTCGATGTATGTTGGTTTTGATTTTGGTGACTGTGGCGAAGGGTCTAATGTGGGTTTTGAAGAATCACAGGTGGTGTTACAATGATGATGATAGCTCAATTTATGGGTTTTTTATTTTTTATTTTATTTTTTTATTTACTTTTCATTTTATGTTTAAATGGAAAATATTTTTTATTTGCCCAATTTTGTTTCATGATTTTGTTCAAGATAAATTGAGTTATTTGCCTATTTGAGTAGTGTTTATTTTTGAAATATTTATGTGTTTTGAAGTGTAAAATTAAGTACACATGTAAAGGTACAATATAAAAGGAATACGGGTGTTTGATTGAGGTGGTCGGAATTAAATGGAGGTGGCCGAAAAAATTGGTGTCTCAAAATAATGATGGTTGGAGTTGGTGTTTGTGGTTGAATATGAAAAAGGAGAAAATTATGGTTGGATTTGTAGTGGTGGGAAGTTTATTAAAGATGAAGAAGGGTAGTGGTGATGTGCTAAGAAAAAAATATAAAATGACAAATTCACCCTCATGTGCAAGTCACATGAGGGGTGTTTAACAGTTAAACTTAACGTTTTTTGGTCAAAGGGACTATCAGTGTTAAGGGTCTCAGAGTTAGTGACTGTATGTTCAAAAAAAAAAAGTCAAAGTACCAAGAGTGTTAGTCAACGCAAACCACAGAGACCATCTTTGTAATTTACTCAAAGAAAATATAAATGAGTAAATTGCATTTTTGGTCCCTATGGAAAAAGGGGGTGGTTAAGTCATTTAACTTTGGCCTAAGGACCAAACATGCAACAGAAACTTCAAAATGAGGACGTTCAATGCACTTTAAAAGTTTTATGGACCAAACCTGCAATTTGGCCATACCACAGGGGCCAAAAATGCAATTAACTCTTATATTTTTGAATTTCGTCTATTATATGTACCTTATGACCATTTTGCATCTACCTATTAATAGGAGTGTTGATGAATTAGAAGGGTAAAATTGACACAAAATACATACATGAAAGAGAATTCAAAAGTATCATGCATAGAATAGGAAAAAATAAAAATAACTACACAACAAACCAAAAAATGACAAATTAGTTACCCTTTATCATTTAAAAAGTAACTAAAAAACACAAAGGTAAAATGACCAACGTGAGATTCCCCACCACAAGAGCACAAACCACCATAGATCTAATGGTGACCATTTCGGCTTCATTAACACATTAGCACGTTGTCGAACATTGTTTCCCCGTTGCACATGCTTTAAGTAAACCTAGAGGGAATAAATAGAACATAATGTGGTTAAGGCTTTAAGCACTTTTTATTTAATAGTTTTGAGCAACGAAATGTAAGTTAAAGGAGTTCAGGATTGCTTGTTTAAACATTTACCAGCAGTCTCAAGTGTTTAGATAAAATTTTATACACCATTCTTTTATCATGTTGCAATA
Organism: Artemisia tridentata subsp. tridentata; assembly: GCA_021014915.2. NCBI lineage: Eukaryota > Viridiplantae > Streptophyta > Magnoliopsida > Asterales > Asteraceae > Artemisia > Artemisia tridentata. The sequence goes on from CP139509.1 coordinate 143,478,644, forward strand.
ATACAATCTTAAAAATAAACCACTTTGTTAATACAAATATCGTCTAAAAAACGTTATTTATATTTTACGATCTTTGCTATATTTTGTTAATGACAATTATAAACTTTATTCTAAGCAAAACATAAATATAGTTAAGTTTTTTACATATATAGTCACATATCTTTCATAAACAAATAACATCATCTAACTAGTATATACATGTTACATATTTACTTTCATATACATTTTACAAGTTACAATCATATACATTTTAATTCTAAATTTGGAAATGTATTATCACATCATGGCATGCATCACTTTGAAATCTTAAGGAGATTTTGAAGATCATATGAATATCTTGTTTAGATCCTTACTCAATGAAAAGATATGGAAATATCTTGGTTAGACTTGGTGAAGATCTTTGAAGATTTGTTGTCAGGTTCCCACGGAACCAAAATGGTACAAGGACGGATCTCTCATTTTGGATTTGTCCCATCCGCGGCTTGCTGAGGCAGTTGGCCTATAAATAGCAAGCCAAACATTCATGTTTTCCCATCACTCATAAGCATAAACAACATCATACATTCTTTCATTCTTATCTAACCCATTCATATTTCATATTTCATTTTAAGTGATCTTTCTTTTTAACAAGAAGATCAAAGCATCACAAGCTTCAACAAAGCGTTGCAAGACTTGTTAGTTAGTCACTGTGTGAATTTATTGTTTTTCACACATCATTGTTTGTACCAAACAATCATAATACCTCTGTAGTGATCGGTTAGTATTTTAGTTCTCAAAATACATAGAGTATCAGGAGTGGTTGTACCCTTTTAAAAGAATTCGGTATTTAGCTTTGTACCGAAATAAGTGTAAGCGACGTTTGTAAAGGTTTTCTCCGCCGAGAAGGGAGCTTGTTTCTTAGTGAAGAAAAACTCTCGAGTTAGAGGCTCGGGGAGTGGAGTAGGGCAAGGAAGAGAGTCTTTGTAGACCGAACCACTATAAACAATCGTGTTGTGGTTTGATCGTTTCTTTCCTTACTTGCATGTTATTTATTGTTTGATATTTGCATTAGTTGAAATAACACTAAGTATTCAAAGCAAATTAATTTAAAAAAAAGGGTAAAACTATTCAACCCCCCTTCTAGTTTTTCACAATTGGCAACAAGAGCTACGTTACTCAAGATTCTTAAAATATATTGTATTTTAAAACTTGGAACGATCCATGGATTTTGAAAACTTCAAAGAAGGGCAATCTATGCAAAGACCACCACTATTTGAATCAAATGGTTTTATATATTGGCAAAAAAACGCTTTGAAACTTATGTGAAATCAAAAGACATAGATCTATGGTATATTATTATAGAATGTGATCATAAAGCTATAATAAAAGATATCTCAAGTGGTCGGGATGAGGATACTTCAGTTGCTCGTCATAGTGATGAGCAAAATAAGTTGATTGCCAAAAATAATGAGGCAAAAATGATGTTTTACAATGCTCTACCTAGAAAAGAGTATGAAAGAGTCTTTATGTGCAAAACCGCAAAAGAAATTTAACAATCTTTAATAATCACTCATCAAGGAAACTCACAAGTCAAGGATAACAAAATTGATCTTCTTGTTCAACAATATGAACAATTTGTTATCCCTGAAGATGAGACCATTGATAGTGCATTTGCTAGGTTTAATACTATCATTACTTCTATTAAAGCACTTGATGAATCTTTTTGTAGTAAGAACTTTGTCAGGAAATTCCTTAGAGCACTCCATCCGAAGTGGAGAGCAAAAGTGACGGCCATTGAAGAATCCAAGGATCTTTCAAGCATGTCACTTGACGAGCTAATCGAAAATCTCAAAGTTCATGAAATGGTAATGGAAAAAGATTCGGAAATAGTTAAGGGTAAAAAGGAAAAAGTCAAATCCATTGCCTTAAAAGCTAGAGTAGACTCAAGTGATGATGAAGAGTCTAGTTCGGGTAGCGAAGATGAAGAATATGCCATGGCCGTAAGAGATTTCAAGAAGTTCTTTAGAAGACGAGGAAAGTTCGTAAGACAACCTCGAGAAGACAAGAAATCCTTTCGGAAGGATTGTGATGACAAGAAAGGAAAAGGGGAAAGGAAATGTTTTAGATGCGGAGATACAAGTCATCTAATAGGAGATTGTCCCAAGCCACCCAAGAACAAAACTCAAAGAGATTTTGTAAGTGGTGCTTGAAGTGACAGTGAAAATGATGACGAAGAGCCTAAGAATGACGAAGTTGCTCTTATGGCTCATGACTCAAACGAGGTACACTCTGACTCATCTTATTCTTCTATTGATGACGACACTTTACAAATGGAATATAACAAACTATGTGAACTTAGCTTATAAATCATAAACAAAAATAAGTTTCTGAAAACCAAAAAGGAATTTTTAAAAAATGAAGTTTATGAGTTAAAAGAAAAAGCTAAACGATTAGAAAAGAGTAAAGTTATTGACGAGGTATGTATATCATGTCAAGAGCTTAGACTTGAATTAGAGAAACTTAAAATCACACAGGACGCACTTATCAAACAAAATTCTAAATTCAAGAGATTTGATAAAAATATTAGTTGTGTAGATGAAATATTGAAAATTCAAAAATTACCACATGATAAAACTGGACTAGGTTTCATGAAATTAGGAGATTTAAGTAGTCTAAAGAAACAAGCCGAGAAATTACAAGAAACTGTTCCAACAGTCTCAGAAACCCACGGATCAGACGGAACCAAATCCTTGGTTCCGCCAGTGGATGAGAAAGGATCCATGGGAACGGTTGCTGAACAGAAAGCTTGCATATCGGCTCATACAGAGTTCGTTAAAGTCACAAGGAAACCTAATACTAGTTCAAATGTAAATAAACAAAAACCAGCTGTCACTATAGGAATAGGACTTGCTAAGAATGAATTTAGAACTAAAACTACTCAACAAAGACCTAGGACAACTATTCCTAAACGCCCCTTTCCAAAAAGTAACTACAACACACAACCAAATTATCAAAATGGTTGAAACCAAAACTTTCCTAGGCATTATCAAAGTCCCAACTACATGTCATGGAACCCATATCCACCATTCCCATACATGAATCAAGTTAATGGGATGTTTAACCAAAATGGACCCATGAGATATTGGGGACCAAATGCTTGTTTTTTTCTATAACTTAGGTATGCTTGAAATTTGGTTTGGAACCAGACGGGTGGATAAAAGATAGTGGGTGTTCAAGGCATATGACGGAAAACAAGAGCCTTTTCTCAACCTACCAAGAATATGACGGAGGTAATGTTACTTTTGGTAGCAAGTTAAAAAGCAAAATCGTCGGAAAATGTACTATCTCTCATGACTCTCTCTCTCTCTCTCTCTCTATTGATGATGTTGCTCATGTTGATAACCTAAGATTTAACTTGCTTAGCATTAGCCAACTATGCCGTAAAAAGTATTATGTCCTCTTTAGTGAAAACGGAAGTAAAATACTAAAAGAAGGTATAACCATAGCTAAAGTAGTTTTGAAAAATAACGTATATGTTATGAAAATAGATAAAACATCTAAAGATAAACTCTGCCTCACCTCTCTAGATGATAACTCAACTCTTTGGCATAGACGCTTAGGCCACGCCAATATGAGACTCATCCAATCTCTATCATCTAAGGAACTCGTTAGAAACCTACCCAAGTTGAAATATGACCAACGCTTTTGTGATGCTTGCAAAATTGAAAAACAAGTTCATAATAGCCATAAGGCTAAAAATATGGTGTCTACATCTAGGTGTCTAGAACTTTTGTATATGGATTTATTTGGTCCATCCGTTATACAAAGTTATGGAGGCAACTTCTATACTTTGGTCATAGTAGATGATTATTCAAGATACACTAGGACAAAAATTTTGAAAAGTAAAAATGAAGCTTTTGATAAATTTGAAATTCTTAGTAAGAAAATTCAAAATCAACTAGGAAGTAGCATTGTGTCAATTAGAACGGATCCCGGTCGTGAATTTGATAATGAAATTCAATTTGGAGCTTTTTGTGATGCTAATGGCATAACACATAATTTTTCAGCTCCTCGTACTCCTCAGTCAAACGGTGTAGTAGAACGTAAAAACCGAACACTCCAAGAAATGAGTAGAACAATGCTTAATGAACAAAATATACCACAATAATTTTGGTGTAACGCCGTTGACACATCTACCTATATCTTAAATAGAGTTTTAATAAGACCATTTTTTAATAAAACTCCATATGAACTATATAGAGGCAAAAAGCCTACATTAGGCTACTTTAGAGTTTTTAGAAGCAAGTGCTTCATTATAAACACTAAGGACTATCTCACCAAATTTGACCCAAAGTCTTATGAAGGTGTGTTCCTTGGATATTCTCAAAATAGCAAAGCCTATATTGTTTTGAACAAAGAAACCTTAAGAGTCAAGGAATCGTTAAACGTAACATTTGACGAAAGTCCACCTCCCTCTAAGACATCACCGTTGGTAGATGATGACTTAGTTGAAAGTCAAATGGTTGAAAACCAAGAGAGTCTAGATAATGACAAGGAAGATGAACTATTAAATAAAGAAATAGTCAATGTCAAAGAATCAAAAAGTCATCCATTAGATAGTGTCATAGGAAATATTAATGGAAGAACCTTAAGATCAAAAATCCAAAATCAAAGTAACTTCTTTTGTTTTGTTTCAACCATTGAACCCAAAAATATAAATGAGGCCATAAAAGATGAATCTTGGGTCATAGCAATGCAAGAAGAATTAAACCAATTTGTTAGAAATGATGTTTGGACATTAGTTCCTCAACCAAACTGTCAAACCATAATTGGAAGAAAATGGGTCTTTCGAAATAAAATGGACGAAAATGGTGTAGTGTCTAGAAACAAAGCTAGGCTAGTAGCTCAAGGCTATAATCAACAAGAAGGCATTGACTACGATGAAACTTTTGCTCCAGTTGCTAGGCTCGAGTCAATTAGAATATTACTTGCATATGTATGTGCACATGACTTTAAACTTTTTCAAATGGATGTCAAAAGTGCATTTTTTTAATGGTTTCATAAATGAGGAAGTGTATGTCGCACAACCTCCCGGCTTTGCCGATTTTGAAAAACCAAATCATGTCTACAAACTTAAAAAAGCTTTATACGGACTTAAGCAAGCTCCAAAAGTATAGTATGATCGACTTAAAACATTCTTAGTTGAACATAAGTGTACCATGAGACTAGTAGACAACACTCTCTTCACTAAGAAAAAGGGATCACATATTATCATTGTTCAAATATATGTGGATAATATCATATTCGGATCAACTTGTCAAGAGTTATGCGACGATTTCTCAAAAATCATGCATGACAAGTTTGAAATGAGTATGATGGGAGAACTAAACTTTTTCTTAGGCCTTCAAATAAAACAGTTAGAAGATGGGATATTCTTTAAGCAATCTAAATACATAAAAGATATGCTTAGGAAATTTGGTCTTTAAGACTCTAAACCTATGAAAACACATATGTCCTCGGAAACTAAACTCACCAAGAATGAGGAAAGTGAATCCGTAGATAACACTAAATATAGAGGAATGATTGGTAATCTACTCTATCTCACGGCTAGTAGACCCGACATTATGTTTAGTGTTTGTCTATGTGCTCGCTTTCAAGAAGATCCTAAAACATCCCATCTTGAAGTCGTAAAACGAATATTTAGATACATTAAAGGTACTACACACTTAGGATTATGGTATCCCAAAAGAACGGGTGTTGAAACCATAGTGTATGCCGACTCGAACCATGCCGGTGACTATGTCAATAGAAAAAGTACAAGTGGTATTTGTACTTTTGTTGGGCATTGTCTTACCTCATGGTTTTCAAAGAAACAAACGGCTCTAGCAATCTCAACAACCGAAGCCGAGTACGTGTCAGCAGGAAAAGCATGTCAACAAGCTCTTTGGATGAAACTGTAACCTCCCGTAATTTTCCCCTATGAATAGTAGATGCTAATAAATGATTAATAAATCATTACGTTATTTAATAACCCTTTTCCACTAGTAACAAAATTTCTTTTGTTATTTATGCTACACTATTTAGATCACAACGATACTTGTGACTACCGACTACCTAGAAACGATGCTTACACACGGACCTTGATAGTCTAAAATCGCGAATTATTTAAAACATTAACGTTTAATACTTAACGTCTATATATATATATATATATATATATAATATATATATATATTTCGACAGTTAACCGAATGTGATCAAAAACATTCCCGATCTCACGAAAATTATCACTAACACTCAGTAAATATATTGGACCTCAAATGGACCACAAAACTCACTGGGCCTTGACCCAATCTCGCTACAAACTAAACAAACCAAACGAGCCTATATTTTTTTTTCATTTCTTTCTTTCTCGGTCCAATCCACAAATGAGCCCAACAATAGAGCTAAAGCCCAAGTTATATATATATAAGATTTCGGTTTGGCTGTTAAACGTCGAACGCTTTGATTAAATTGTGAGCAACTTAATTTAACAACGATACTAATATTTTACCCGACTCCATTCTCGACTTAGTTAAGAATCGAGAGGAATAAACACCTCACTCAAACTTGATCCTCTAATAACTTTAAATTCGTCAAAGCTTAACCCATTCGACTTTGAGGAACACTACCCAACTCTCCACCTTTTGGCCTAGGCGATTTTTGTACAATATCCAACTCGACACAAACCACATTTTAACTAACAAGTACATTCGTTCTAACTATTACAAGATATCAAACGCACCCTACTATATTTATTTTACACGTCCAAAAGGTGAGTTACATATTTGAGCTATACAACCGAACCACAAGACCAATTCTTAAAACCCATTGTCTTCTACTACTTGGTTCCATACACCGACAAGTAATACCAAAGCAACTATAATTTAAATTCACTGCCACACTCTACCCTCAATTGAGAAATTATAATACACCAACTAGAGTCAAGACAAAACACAAATTATACTCCTTTGTTTCCTTGTTCTCGGCTAGATACGAAGATGAAGATTCATACGCCAACTTCCTTTCCTTACTCTCGGATATTCAAAGGTAATTATGATGCATCATGTATCATTCTATGTTAAAAGGAATTGATCTTCCTATTCCTACAAACAAGAGTTAACGCAAAATGTGGAGATTTTGACTTCATCCCTTTTGTTCGAACATTAACACGAGTGCATCATTTCACTCACTTGCACACGCCATTGACTTCATTGTTACCCATCTCATGATTTCGTCCCCCACTGTGTCATCTAGTATCCTACATGCATGCACCAAATGACCCTATAAAAGCATGCATGCATGCGTTCGATTTAACTCATACACACCCAAAAACATGTCATACTCAAATATACACTAAGCCCTTAAAAACCACCAAAAAGCCGACTAGCTTTGTTAAATTTGGAGGAATTCGAATCAAGCTAGAGTCCACTACTTATTTGCTTTCATATCTTTGGAGGACAAAGAATCGAGTTACATCCTTCCTTCGTCCTAACTCCGTCTCATCATAGTAATACGTCTCACCTTCGAAGAGAAGTAAGCCATCTTCTCGCTTTCCTTTCAAATTCATACGCTAGTTACCTTTGCATGCCACGATCATTTAGATTCGATATTTCTTAAAATCTATAAATAACCTATATATTTCACTCGACACCCTAAATGTTGGCTATGTTAACTATCGAGAACCATCAATATTCGAATACTATATAATCGTATAAACACTAAGTATCACACGTTTGCATGTCGCCCTAACAACCTTTAAATTCTATAAAAACACTTAGAATATTTTAAGTTTTAAAAACTATTTTCGACTATCTAAGTCATGTTAAATTGGTTCTATATTTTCTTAACTCGACATACGATTTGTATATTTTATAACTTGACCTAATAAACGAGCAACCAAACTAACAAACTATGTAGTACATTCGACTTATAGATCTTAAATCGAACCATACTACATCCAAAGTAAATCGATCGAGTCATATTTCTAGAACCTAAAAACTATTAGCGATCGGGCTAATAAGCCCAATACGCTAGCCATAAGCTTTTTAAATAAGCTGATCGTATAAGCTCAATTTCTATGTTTCTATAATCCTTACGTAAACCCGTAACTAGGCCCAACTTTCCTCTAAGCCCATCAAATCGTAAACCCATAATGGGCCGAAACATTAACTCGACTAGAGGCCCATAAGCTGAAAAATAAGCTCTTAACCAAATAAGCTGTTCGTATAAGTTACAAAAGTTATTTTTAAACTTAGTATAAAATAAAAGTAGTGAAACTTTGATTTTTATAAACTTTGGACTCGATTTGCAAAGAATTGCTAATCGAGGGACTAAAGTTGTCAAAATAGGAAACTTTCGGTAAAAATGTCATTTTAATAACTTTGTGTATGAAAACTGTAAATCTAGAAACTATTGAGTATAAAATGTAAATATTAAAGGTTTTGGACCTAAAGTGTAATAAAAACTTAACCGAGGACTAACGGTGCAAATGTTATGTCGTTAGAGCTAAAAGTGTAATTTTGTGAAAACCTAAGGAGTATTTCTAAATTATACTTGAGGTAATAATTTACAAACCAAAACCCGAACCAAATATGTTTAGTCGACGAATAATAAATTCTATCTACGTAGTTATTAACTTATATATATATATATATATATATATATATATATATATATATATATATATATATATATATATATATATATATATATATATATATATATTTGCAAAACCACTTAACGAAATCATTAAAGTAGAATCCCACTTATCGTTAACCAACTTGAATTATAAAACGACAATCTCCCTTGTCAACCATTACACTCCGACGAATGAGCACGCATCCGAAAACGTTATATATAGATCCATATATATATATATATATATATATATATATATATATATATATATATATATATATATATATATATATATATATATATATATATATATATATATATATCTCTATATACATTCTTTTAAATATATAAAACCTTATATTTATATATATAACTTGATAATTTTTTTTATATATAACATTTTAGTTATATATAACTTTGATCACGTAAACGCGCACATTATAATGTGACGAACAAAACAAATAAAACCATAAACGTTATGAATCGCGATAAACCAAACTTAGACTATCAAACCACTAAACTTGCCATATACGATATAGGTCGTGTGTTGAAGCCGTTTTCTTTTCATCGTTTGATTAACGATATTACTGCTACCACTACCGCACTACCCAGGTGAGTTCATAGCCCACACTTTAACTTTTAAATCTTTTGTGGGGAGATACATGCTACAAAACCTGAACACAAACTTTTCGTATGCTACGACTGTTATTATTATTGCTTAAGTAGCTATTGCCAAAAGTCCCTCAATCATGAACCTTAATCACTTGCGAGTGAACGTAAATAATTGTGAATAGATCTATTAGGGACTGACAATCTCCGTTTGGGTCTGCTAGGATGAGCACCCAGGCGCACTTTATTTGAACAAACTTATGAGTTATTGGCAAATACTCATCACGAGGGCCCCTTATACTTTACATCATATTTGATGCCCGTTAAGCGTTGCGTGTCATGAGCTTAATGCAATAATAACTTGATTTCAACTTGTTTAATTGTAATTCGATGCAATTAACACTTATACTTGTGTTCAAACTATTAAACTTAAACCTATGAACATCACTCAACTTTTGTTGACTTTTAGCATGTTATCTCAGGTAACTAAGGACTGGAACTCAAGGCAACGGAGTGGGCATTATAACCCTGTACGGGTGGTTTAAATAAATGTTTTATCATTCAAATTTAAATAAACATGTTTAACTATGAAACATCTTTGTATTCTAAACACTTATATTTTGAATGATAAACTTAAAAACGTCTTTTAAAGTCGTTTTCTATGATTATGACGAAAGATCCTCTACGTAACACCCAATTAAGTCTTCCGCTGTTGTTATCCGAAATTGGGGGTGTTACAAGCTCTTTGGATGAAACAAGCTCTCGTCGACTACGGAATTCAACTCAACGACGTCCCTATTCTTTGCGACAACAAATGAGCTATCGATCTTAGTAAAAATCTAGTTCAACATGCTAGAACCAAATACATTGAAATCCGTCATCACTTTCTCCGCGACAATGTTCAAAAAGGAAACATCTCAATCGAGAAAGTATCCTCAGAAGACAACATTGCCGATATCCTAACAAAACCTCTTAAGCGAGAACCATTTAATCTTCTTAGACTTGGTTTAGGACTAATGGACCAAATTTGTAGTTAAAACCTTGGCTTAAACCTTAGCTTAACCAAACACGACAAAACTGACCAAAACTCAAAACTGGTCCCAGAGAACCCATCTGTGGCTTGCTGAGGCAGCTGGCCTATAAATAGCAAGCCACACATTCATGTTTTCTCATCACTCATAAGCATAAACAACGTCATACATTCTTTCATTCTTATCTAACCCATTCATATTTCATATTTCATTTTAAGTGATCTTTCTTTGTAGCAAGAAGATCAAAGCATCACAAGCTTCAACAAAGCGTTGCAAGACTTGTTAGTTAGTCACTGTGTGAATTTGTTGTTTTTCACACATCATTGTTTGTACTAAGCAATCATAATACCTCTGTAGCGATCGGTTAGTATTTTAGTCCTCAGAATACATAGAGTATCGGGAGTGGTTGTACCCTTGTAAAAGAACTCGGTATTTAGCTTTGTACTGGAAAAAGTGTAAGCGACGTTTGTAAAGGTTTTCTCCGCCGAGAAGGGAGCTTGTTTCTTATTGAAGAAAAACTCTCGAGTTACAGGCTCGGGGAGTGGAGTAGGGCAAGGAAGAGAGTCCTTGTAGACCGAACCACTATAAACAATCGTGTTGTGGTTTGATCGTTTCTTTCCTTACTTGCATGTTATTTATTGTTTGATATTTGCATTAGTTGAAATCACACTAAGTATTAAAAGCAAATTAATTTAAAAAAAAAACGATAAAACTATTCAACCCCTCTTCTAGTTTTCCACACACTTGTTAACTATCTCAAAAACATAATAATAAGAACACTAGCATGATACCCACACAAAGCGGCTTTGTTATATGGGGTTAGAAATGGGTAAGACAATGTTGCAATAATACAATCTTAAAAATAAACCACTTGTTAACTATCTCAAAAACATTACATTTTTTATTCCATTTGCCTTTGTTATTCTCATTCCTCACTTTGAACCAAGCACCCCGATAGATGACGGTTTTCGGTGATTGTCAAATTATATCCGGTGGTGGTGTAAGAGATTGAGAGAAGTAGTTGTGTAAGAGAGACGAAAAATGTGATCTTTCACATTTTTAACGGATGGAGAGGAAGTGAGAGGTTTTCATAAAACAATCATAAAAATAAGCTAAGGGCATGCTTGGTTGGATGTTATATGTGCTAAGGAATGAGAAAAGTAATGAAAAGTGATGGTTGGTTAGACTTAGAAGTAATGCAATCACTCATTACACCATACCGGGTAATACACCATTCCTCAACATTTGAAATAGAGGAATCCGAAAGGTAATGATAATGCCAATGCAATGGTTACTCCATTGCATAGGTTTTTTGCTTGGTTGAAATGTTGAAAAATGATAGTGATTTTGGTTTATATGAATGATGAAAACAAATTGGTTGAACATCAAAGAACAGTAATAGCAACAGATCCGCAGCCAAAGATCGAAAGAGAAAAAAAAATGATGAAACATATAACAGGGAAAGCATAACGGCAGTTGAGGAAAAAAGTGATTGTGGTAGTTAAGTCAAAACGAATTAAGCTGCTCTAGTGAAATAAACAGAAACAAAAATATATAGATGACAGAAATTATAAGATGTATAATGAAAACAGTAAGTTGAGGCCCAAGTTTAACAGGTTCGTTTATAACTCCATTTGTTTCTGAGGTTGCAAAGGCCGAAGCAAAATAACTGATTGAGATGACAAACATAATTCAAAAGTCGCTTTTTCATTAAAACCCGAATACTTGGTACTGTTAGGCCAAACGACTTCTAGTCTTTTATCAAGTAGTCGATAACCTGCAGTGAAGGGCATTGCACCACTATTTGGCATTAATGGCTATATAAGATTATTATGGACCGTTTCTATACATGTCTATGTCAAATTGAATATGCAAATAGACTTCACTAATGCATATGTTTTCATGTAAGTGAGATGCTGGTACATTTGAGCATTTGAACTTGACTAGTTCTACATACTTCCTATTATATGTATTTTTTTTGCCTTGTGTATGATCTATGCAACTAAAGTTCGTGAAAACCAAAGAATGTTTTCATATTTGCAATGGCCTATTAGAACATTGCATGTTCTGATGTGGACAATAAAAGCCAACCTTGCCTAGAAAAGCAAGCCTCTCAAGAAACATAATGTTAAATTAATGAGTGTTACTGTAAGACGACCCAGAATTTGTAGTGTTGCCTTTTTATGATTATGAACTAAAGTTGTAAAAAAATTTTATTAGATAAAATTCTGGGGGTGTGCATCGTTCAAAAAAAGCCTTTAAAAAAAATTTACATCGTAAAAAAGGTCCGTAGGCTCATGTGGGTACGTCCATCGTTAGCGTGTATTTGAATAAAAAAAAATCAAAAGTCGAGGCTTTGGGAACCGAGATGGAAGGATTAATCTCTACTACCAGCTTTCATATCTGAAATGCATCAAACAACTCAATTTGTTGGAACAACTGAACCTCCAAAATTCACTTTTCCCTCAAATTTATAGTATGTGAAATATGGGCGGGTTGAGTACCAGGTCAAAACTCATGAACCTTACATGCAAGTCGTTTATATCGAAACACATTAATCCATGTAACGGTTTAATCGAATTTGTTGATTTGATTCTAAACAGTTAAGTAGCTTTATACAAGAACTAATTACAGTAGTATTTAGTAACATGCTTAAATATCCAAGTTTCGTGGTACTTGAACGCTTTATGTTATTCAAAAGAGGAGTTTTCAGAGAAAATGTGTATAGTCAATTGATTTGTTTTTTTCGTATGAATCATCATTGACCTAAAGAAAGAGTACGGAATTTGAATACTAGTTTTGAAAATTAAAAGTGGTTACGTATTTAAACCTTAGGAAGGTTGTTCGAAAATGAGTAGTCAGTAGTCATGGAATGTATATTATATTAGATATTCCATCCAACAACCACTTGTCACCACATCTCATCTCGATCTACATTATATATATAAACAATCATTTCATACTACTAAACCCAAAAACAAAACAATAACTACAGTAATTAAAAGTAGTCTAAAACCATTCCAACCAAATATGGCGGCTACACCAGGAGCATACGAAACACACCTTCCATCGGTCCCCGAATGGCTAAACAAAGGCGACAACGCATGGCAAATGACTGCGTCGACCCTAGTCGGCCTACAAAGCATGCCAGGACTCGTGATCCTTTGCGCTTCAGTAGTAAAAAAGAAATGGGCAGTAAACTCGGCTTTTATGGCCTTGTACGCCTTTGCATCTGTGCTCATATGTTGGGTCTTGCTATGTTATCGTATGGCTTTTGGTGATGAATTGTTTCCATTTTGGGGCAAAGGTGCACCAGCTTTGAGTCAAAAGTATTTGATACGTCGAGCCGTAGTGCCTGAGAGTGTAAATTATACTAGAAATGGGGTCCTTGAGGTTCCTAGCGAGCCGTTATATCCTATGGCTACATTGGTTTATTTTCAGTTTACATTTGCTGCGATTACTATGATTTTGCTAGCGGGTTCTGTGCTTGCGAGGATGAATATACGAGCTTGGATGGCTTTCGTGCCATTGTGGTTAATTTTTTCCTACACAGTGGGTGCGTTTAGTCTATGGGGTGGCGGCTTTTTGTATCATTGGGGTGTTATTGACTATTCGGGTGGCTATGTGATTCACTTATCATCTGGGATCGCTGGTTTTACCGCGGCTTACTGGGTACGTAAATTTCATTGTTTTACTTTTAGATTGCCACTCACGAATTAAATCCAACACATGCCACTCACGAATTTATATATTTTCTTTAGATATTTCACAATAAGTTAAAAACATTTGGAAGGAACAATAAAGTCGATGTAAACGCAAAGACTTTTCATGCAATTAGTCAATGCATTTTTGGTGATCATGTACACCAACCCACTAAAATGCAAATAGGGATCAGAAATGTGGTCAATATCACGAAGAATAATATCATGATATTTTGAGTGGCGGCTCTTATGCGTTCACTACTAACTAGATTGATTTGAAACACTTTTTGTATAAATTGTTTGTGTGCGAAACATTATTATTGAATTTATATCCCATGACAAAAAATTCCAGAAGGTTTTATGTATCAAACGTCACATATGACATGAACTTTGACTCGTTTCGACTCATGTATTATTTTTTCTAGTTTGTATGTTTGATTGATTAGCTGAATCTACCCATTTTGAAAATTAAATAATTGCTTGCTGTAAATAATTAAAGGTTGGACCAAGGATAAAAAGTGATAGGGAAAGGTTTCCTCCAAATAATATCTTGCTAATGCTTGCGGGAGCCGGACTACTATGGATGGGATGGTCTGGTTTCAATGGTGGAGCTCCATATGCTGCAAATATTGCTGCTCCTGTAGCCGTACTAAACACAAACATATCTGCCGCTACAAGTCTTTTAGTTTGGACTACCCTTGATGTCATTTTCTTTGGAAAGCCATCGGTCATTGGGGCCGTTCAAGGTATGATGACCGGCCTCGCCTGCATTACCCCCGGGGCAGGTTAGTACACGATTTTGATTTGACAACTTTAATGTTGGTATAAGTCGAGTAGAGCTGACTTTCAAAAATCGTATTTAACGAGTGTCAAATGTCACTAGAACAATGACATTATTCTAGTAGTAGAATGTTTTGTGAAATAGTTATGTCACTCTGGCCCATTCAGCCGACAAACCTTTTAAGATAACATCTTTTATAAGGTGTTTGTTTTGTTTAAGCTTATATGAGCTTACGAGCTTATTTGATTTCGGCTTATATTTCATAAGCCTCAATTTTCCTGCTTATTTTAAGACTTTGGGGCTTATATAAGTTTATCATATAATAATAAAGCTTATATAAGCGTACGAGTCTCAAAATGCGCTGAAAATTTGAGGCTTATGAAATATAAAGCTCATAAGCCACATATAAGCTTAAACAAACACCTCCTTAGTGTTGAAAAGATAAAAGACAACCTAAATCTACTTGTTCACAAGTAAAAGCTTCAAATTGTCAATCTTAATTTTAACACAATTTGTCATGGGATAACTGGGATCTAACTATACTTATTCATAGTGTTATGACTCATGACTAGTGTTTATAACTTATGAACATCATGTGTTTAAAAATATGTAACTTTGTATTATCCGCACTAGAGATATTATTTTCATCAAGCTTGTGAAGTAGTACATATGTTGACGTATTAATTTAAACTAGTTGTATTACTCTTTCTGTCTTAAAATTATTATGCCCAACCAAAAACCCAAATTTAAGAAAAAAAAAATAGTTGAAATACACTTTTACCCATCTTAATATACACTACATAACATTAGGTATTGTAATGTGAGTTGGTAATTAAGTATTAATAGGAACTTTCATACATTATTTCCTTTTATTTTTGGAAAGTGACAATTATTTAGGGACAACCAAATAAGAAAGTGTGTTTTGGGACGAAAGGAGTATAAGAAATCGACTTATGAATAATTGAATATTAAGATTGATCATAAATATGATTTCTACCATTGACTTGATTTGAGTCTTGAAATGAAGGGGTTGTGCAATCATGGGCTGCAGTAGTATATGGAATACTTGCCGGTAGCGTTCCATGGTTTACTATGATGATCCTCCACAAGAAATCAGTTTTGCTACAAAAGGTACATTATCAACATCTATGTATTATTTCTTCATTTCACTTTGCATATTTTAGTTGGTTCGTGGTGAGAATATTCAAATTCATAAATATTTTAGTTGTTCAAAAAACATAGGTAAGGGCAAGTCTTAGTTAAAGATTTTATATAAGAATTTGAATCACAAGTTGATAAAATAACACTCTCTGACTCGACCAAAAGTCGAAGGTTTTAAGTTATACATTTTATAAGTTGGAATTAAGGTTGCTAAACAATAAAAGTAAATAAACTTAACTTGTTTAAGCTCTTTATTTGAATAAATCAAAATAATTACAAGGATTAATGCGAAATATATTAAAACTAAAATAATTTAAGTTGAGTGACAATTGAATTAAACTAAAACCCAAGTTAACTTTAAGTGTGAACTCATGGAATAGTACTAGATAAGTTATCAGTTCATGAGTTCAAGAGACTCAAATTAAATGCTTTCAAATGATAAGCAATAAATTCAAAAGGAAAAACATTTGGTACGTTAGATATTCATGAGGTCTTGTCTACGTGCCGAGTGTTCAATGGTGAAGTACACTTTCATTATATGCTTCTATTCTTTGAAACTGTTAAAACCTTCTTTAGAGAAGAATGCTAAGGTGCACCGGGAGGTATGAATCTATCAAATTCAGCCAATAAACTTCCACCAACTCATTTCATAAATTCTCATCCCTCCCAACCTAATTCACTGGCGCCCGATAAATTCTCATCCCTCCCAATTTTTTTTTTCTTTTTTATAATTAAACTAAAATCAATTTAATTAAAAACATAACATTTCACTACAAACTAAAAAGAAAACTACGTTGCAACATTATTTTTAAAAATAAAAAAGCTACATAAGACTAAATTAACTCACCATTTTTTGACTGGTCAATAATAAGATTACCACTCACCTGCACCACAAAATTTATATTTCTTGTAACATCAGCCACCACACAACACAACACTATCACAACCTTATCTTTATGATCTTTTTCTATCTAAAATTTCATACCACAATCACCAGAGAAAAACAAAAGCAATACACAACTACTTATATTGTGATGAAGAACTTGAATGAATTTATGCTTATATCTTTTACTTTCAAGGTCTCGGGTAGGTGATTGTTCTTTGTTTTTTTTTTTTTTTTTTTCCTTTTTAATCTTTTGTTCTTGTTCTTTCATTAGAAACCGAACCACAAAAATACCAACGGTCACATGTGAATTTATCACCAGCGGGTATTTATGCCGTTGGGCATAAATTTTTGCCAAACCGTTTGCACCGGCGGTGGTATTACCGGCGGTATGATCCATAAATTTGGTCATACCGCTGCCACTCCTTCTTTAGAGAAGTGCCTTCTTTAGAGAAGAATGCTAACAATTATCGACACCTTTATATCAACTTCGTATATATCTAACTTTATTGATAAGTGTTTTTCACTTATATTTCAAAGAAAATTGCCGCCTAAAATATATCAACTTCGTATATACGAACTAATTTCATAAAGCAACAAATAATTATCTTAATATTCCAGTAAAATTTAGTTGATAACACAAAATAAATTTATGTTTACGAATATGAAGTTTGATACCACAATTAATATCATCAAGTAAATGCCTACTTGAATTATCTCGATAACAATTTCCATGTATAATCTTAATAGGTGGATGATACGTTAGGAGTATTTCACACGCATGCGGTAGCAGGTCTAATGGGAGGATTATTGACAGGTTTACTAGCCGAGCCTACTTTATGCAACTTAGTTTTACCGGTCACAGGTTCAAGAGGTGCATTTTATGGTAAAAATGGCGGGAAGCAATTTCTAAAACAAATAGTTGCAGCCTTATTCGTGATTGGGTGGAACCTTGTATCAACAACTATTATTCTTCTAGTTATTAAGCTCTTTATGCCATTAAGGATGCCTGATCATGAGTTGATGATTGGTGATGATGCGGTTCATGGAGAGGAAGCGTATGCATTGTGGGGTGATGGTGAGAAGTACGATCCAACTAGACATGGAGCGATTTTTGGAGGACCTGAACTAACGCCAAATGATTATGATTACAGAAATGGTGCGGCCAGAGGTGTAACTATTAACTTGTAGGCTAGGTTCATACCAGCACTTGTACTATATTTGTGTGAATGTTGTGCTTTAAGTGATCGAATTTTGACGACTCCTTCATGTATATCTAAACTACATATAAAGAGAAAATTGTTAAACTTTAGTCTTGCTTAAAAATTTACAAAATAAATTTTACCGTAATGTTATTTGATTAAAATATCTTACTTATAAAAGGCAATACAATCTATTAATAATTTAAAATTTTAATTAAAATATAGTCTACAAATTTTCTTTAATCTCACTTATGCACATATATACAAAAGAAAAAAAGTAAACAGACAAACAAATTAACGCTACTATATAATGTCGCCACTATGTACGGGTGATCGTCTGATTTTGTATAATTGTGATTAATAATATATGTGCTATTATCATCATTATGTTTCAACTTATATAAATAAGAATTTGCTGCCCACTGTGAACCTTATAATGTGTAAATATATGAAAAGTTTGAGTTTATTAAATTGAAAATCACAGTTAATTATGCTAAATTATAAGTTTAGTTTAGAATTACTAAATTAAAAATCACATTTAATTATGATAAATTATAAGTTTAATTAATGCATGTTAGTGTGTATTTGAATAAAAAAAACATCAAAAGTCGAGGCTTTTGGTACGGAGGTGGAGGGATTAATCTCCTACTACCAGCTTTCGCATATGAAAATGCATAGAAAAACTCGATATAGTAGAGCCATGGAACCTCAAAAGTTCATTGTTCTTTAATTTTAGAGTAGACGTGATAAATTTGACGGGTTAAGTACTGGGTCAAAACAGTATCTCCTATATTCAAGTCGTTTATATCAAAACACATTAATTCAAGTAACGGTCTATACGAATTTGTTAATTTGATTCGAAAAAGCTGTGTATCTTTATACGAAAACTAATTACTTGTTATGCTTAAAATTTTAAAATGCCGAGTTTCGTCACATTTTACTTATACTATTCGAAAGAGGAGTGCTTTATTTTCAGAGAAAATGTACATAGTCAACTTATTTGTTGTAGCTTATGAATCACATTGTCTTTAAAAAAATAATATATACATAATCTGAATGGTAGTTGTGAAACATATAAAAATGCTTACACATTTAACCTTAAGAAATTTGTTCGAAAGACACTAACTATCCATGACTCAATGATTCACGAATAGAATGTATTTTATTCCATTGACTAATCCCATCTATATATTGTGAAAACAATCATTTCATATGACTAATCCCAAAAACAAACTTAACAACTACTCTAAAACCCTTTGAACCAAAAATAATGGCGACACAAGCATACATGCCAAACCCACCATCGGTCCCGGAATGGCTCAACAAAGGCGACAACGCGTGGCAAATGACTGCAGCGACCCTAGTCGGCCTCCAAAGCATGCCAGGACTTGTGATTCTATATGCTTCTATAGTAAAAAAGAAATGGGCAGTTAACTCGGCTTTTATGGCTCTATATGCCTTTGCAGCTGTGCTCATATGTTGGGTGTTACTTTGTTATCGCATGGCTTTTGGTGATCAGTTGTTTCCTTTTTGGGGCAAAGGTGCACCAGCTTTGGGTCAAAAGTATTTAATACGTCAAGCCGTAGTGCCTGAGAGTGTAAATTATACGAGAAATGGGGTCCTTGAGGTTCCTAGCGAGCCGTTATATCCTATGGCTACATTGGTTTATTTTCAATTTACCTTTGCTGCGATAACTATGATTCTGCTAGCGGGTTCTGTGCTTGGGAGGATGAATATACGAGCTTGGATGGCTTTTGTCCCGCTGTGGTTAATATTTTCATACACAGTGGGTGCGTTTAGTCTATGGGGTGGCGGCTTTTTGTATCATTGGGGTGTTATCGACTATTCGGGTGGCTATGTGATTCATTTATCATCTGGGATCGCTGGCTTTACTGCGGCTTACTGGGTACGTAAATAATTTCATAGTTTTACACAAGACATGGCAAACACGATCTGTATAAACTGATTAGAAAAACAGTACCATTTATTTTATAAAAGTTGACCATTAAGTTAAGACATTTCACTATCAATACAAAAAAAATATTACAAACGATTTATAATTGATTTGAAATTTAAGTGTTAAGAATTAATTGGCCAACCTGCTCGCACAATAAGTTAAAAAGATGCTGAAGAATAATAAAGTCGTTGTAAACGCAGAGACTTTTTCATATCAATTTAGTCAATGCATATCTGGTGATCATTTTAAGTTGTTGCTCTTACGCCTTGACGACTATATGTAAAAATAAGAGAGCTTTAGCAACGAGTCGCGAAAGTTGTTTATCAACGATTGAGTTGATCTGAAACATTTTCTGTTTAAATTGTTTGTGAACAAAACATTATTACTGAAATTGTATAAAATTTTAGAAGGTTTTATACTTTAACGTCACATTTAGACTCGTTTCTACTAATGGATATTTCTTCTAGTTCCCAAGGTTGACTGATTAGTGATAAACGCATAAGTCAAATCTACACATATTGATAAGTTTGAATTTGTTGCCATAAATATTGAAGGTTGGACCGAGGATAAAAAGTGATAGGGAAAGGTTTCCTCCAAATAATATCTTGCTAATGCTTGCGGGAGCCGGACTACTATGGATGGGATGGTCTGGTTTCAATGGTGGAGCTCCATATGCTGCAAACATTGCGGCTTCTGTAGCCGTACTAAACACAAACATATGTGCCGCTACAAGTCTTTTAGTTTGGACTACCCTTGATGTCATTTTCTTTGGAAAGCCTTCGGTCATTGGGGCCGTTCAGGGTATGATGACTGGTCTCGTTTGCATTACCCCCGGAGCAGGTTGGTACCTGATTTTGATTTGACTAATGTTTGTATAGTCCGGTTGGGTCGGGTTGACTCCAAAGTCAAAAACTGAATATAACGAGTGTCAAGTGTCATTAGAACAATGACATTAATCTAGTAGTAGAATGTTTTGTGAAATAGATATACGATTTATTAACTTTTCTAGATAGCTTGTTTTACAATCTAAATCGACTTGTTCACAAATCACAAGTACACGCGTTAAAATAGTCGATCTTAGTTATAACACGTACAATTTGTTTTCCATGGTATCTACTAAACTTATTCATAATGCCATCACTAGTGTTTATACTACATGATGGTCATGTACGTGTTTCAAAATATCTTGTGATCCTAAAGTCAAATTAGATGTATTATTAGATGAATAATTGAGCACTAAATTAATCATAAATATGATTTATACCATTGACTTGATATGAGTTTTGAAATGAAGGGGTTGTGCAATCATGGGCTGCAATAGTAATGGGAATACTCTCTGGTAGCATTCCATGGTTTACTATGATGATTCTCCACAAGAAATCAGTTTTGCTTCAAAAGGTACAAAATCGACATCTAGTTTATTATTTCTCTTGCAGCATTTTCATTAGCAAGTTTTTAGTTGGTTGTTGGTGAGCATGTGTGATTATAATAGTAAAACGCATTATATATATAGAAGCATACAAGAAGAATAGGAGCATGTATAATCAGCGATACGAATAGCAAAGAAAAGAAGTTTATATAAGTATGAATTTATATAATCATTTGCATTGCCCTTTTTGCCATTGACTACAAGTCAACCATTATTTCTAGTACAGTTCAAAAACGTTTTGAGTGAAAAATATAAATTACTTTTTTGACTTCAGAATTGCGGTTTCTAGATATTTTTGTGAATCTTTATTATTTTAAGTGCAACATGATGATATATTCGTCAAGTTCGAAGTGTGCCATTATTGACCTTTTACGCGATTTCCTTATCTTCGATGTCTTGGTTTACACCATCTGTCTTGTTCTTTACAAATATAGAAGTTACAAAATTGTTGACTACTTTTGTGTTAGTTGCCACTAATTTCCTTTCTACAATTAGTTTTTTATTGTTCTAAAAAAATGAATTAGTTTTTAGTTAGCCTTGAATTATTAGACTTTTAGTTTTTAATATGTAGAGAAATTGGTTTACAAAAAGAAAATACGGTGTAGAAAAAATTTCAACATAATCTTTTAAAATCATTTCATGACAAGTTGACAACTAGCTATTTAATTTTCAATTACTGTATTTTATACTATCACATAAGGCCGGATGTCACCTTCCACCTCATCGTCACGTCAGCTTTCTCTCTCCTCTCATTTTCCCTCACTCCCACTCACTTTTTTGTAGACAAGGTCACCTTAACCTTACCTTTCATTAAAATACCCACTTTATAAAAATATACCTCAATAAATACCCCACATACACTCATAAACCAAATAAAGAATTATAAAACATTTGAGTGAGGCCGTTTTTTTTCAAACATTGCAAAGTGAACGGCTCACCTTAATTTGTCTTGGGAAGCACAAGTCGCGTGTAAGAAGAGGTGATGGGCAAGTGACTCACTCGTGACTTTGAACTTAAGGTGAGGAGGTCACCCTCCTGCCGACTAGCCTAATTACCGAAGAAATACTTCCGGTTGGTTCCTTTGTCTATCTTTTTATCTTTTCTCGTGATTAAATAATATTTTTTGAAACGACAATTTTAACTAAAATATTTATATTACAAATTTATCTCAGATATCCTAAGCAGTACTTGAACTCACAACTATTTAATTGAGGGCTTCTGAGATTAAATAATGCTTATGCACAAATATAATGGTTGACTGTTAACAATATGGTAAGGTAAATGCTAAGTGTTGTTTTATCTCATTTGCCTAGTTCGTTTTCTCTAATCCACATACGTGGTCTACTAATTTTTTCTTCTTCTTTGTTCAATTTTTTTTTTTTTTTTTTTTTTTTTTTTTTTTCATGTATCATTATAAGCATACAGAAGATAAGTAAAATGATTAAATAGAAAGGAACTAAAAGTTACAACCAAAACCGGTGATAATGATTAAATAATTATCTAAGTTCCCTATTTCAGGGATCGACATGATTGTCTGCTTTACTCCTAGATATAGTAGTTTATTACAGAGTAAATTATCAAAAAAGTTATATTAGAGTTAGACTATGTAAGCTGGCCCATGAGTGTGGGCTCCAAGACTATATGGTTTCTATACATGCATCCTTATGTATATCGTATTAATAAAACATATGACTTACGGCCACGGGGAATTTAATGTTTAACTTGCATAGTCTAATAAGTTATATGTTTATATTGAAAGTTTTTAGAAGTTTAGTTGATAAGGCAAATTAATAGTCTTATAATATAGTTTACAAATATTAAGTTGAAGGCACAATATCTTCGAGTCAATGAATACCAAAATTCTTTCGATAACAAGTACCATGTATTATCTCTATATAGGTGGATGACACGTTAGGTGTGTTTCACACGCATGCGGTAGCAGGTCTATTGGGCGGGTTATTGACAGGTTTATTTGCCGAGCCCGTTCTATGCGACTTAGTTTTACCGGTCCAAGGTTCAAGAGGTGCAATTTATGGTAAAAATGGCGGAAAACAATTCGTAAAACAAATAGTTGCAGCGTTATTCGTAATTGGATGGAACCTTGTATCAACAACTATCATTCTTCTAGTTATTAAGATATTTTTGCCATTGCGGATGCCTGATCACGAGTTGATGATTGGTGATGACGCGGTTCATGGAGAGGAAGCGTATGCATTGTGGGGTGATGGTGAGAAATATGATCCAACCAGACATGGGTCGATTTTTAGAGCACCTGAATTAGAGCCAAATGATCATGGAAATGGTGCAGCTAGAGGTGTCATTATTAACTTGTAGGTTCATATCATCACTTTTGCTATGGTTGTGAGAATGTTGTGCTTTGTGTGTGTCGATTAATTTTGTTGTGTACATATTAACTCCTCATTGTATATTATGTGTGTATGATCATCAATATATTTCAATTTCGATAGATTTGTTTAAGGGACTTATGGTTTCCTACCCATTGGAGTTTCAAGCATTATGCAACGAGTACTATTTTTGAAATTTAACAAGAAGAAGTTTGATCCATGTAAATATTTAATTTCAGTAACTTTTAAGGACCGGTCATGTAAGTAGCATTATAATTCGTAACAGAGAATTACTACAGTCGATGAGGTTGTACATCATTGACGTTAAACATTTGAAATTTTAAGTAGTAACGATGAAATTAATTCTGCTTTAAGTCTGATTTAAGTCCCTTTCTCTCTTCTTTCTCTTCCCATAACCCTTTTTTTCCCAATAAAATTCTACAATAAACCTTCAATTTCTTCTTCAATTCTTAACGAATCTTAATTCTGATTACACCATTAGATTCAGCTAATCATTGCGCACACAATGATTAGCTTTGATTTGATTATCGATAAGATTTGAGAAAACCCCCAAATTTGATATTTGGCGCCAAAATTTCAATTTTTCCTATTTTTGTCTGAATTGTATAGAATTTGTGCTTTTATTGAATAGTATATGGTAGTAATCATGTCGAATAAGAAAAGAACACAAAAAAGGCAAATAAAGGTTCCTACAAGATATAATGATCATGTAGTGGGGTATTTAAGTAAAAAACGGAATGATACTGTTACTGAATTGAATAATGATGAAATTAGGGCTTCAAAATTGGGGGAAAATGAAATTGATAAAGATGTGGATGTGAATAATGAGGTTGGGGATAACAATAAGGAAATTGAGGCTGAGGAGAGTTTAGGTGATGAGGATGGTGGGAATAAGGATACAGGTGTTGAAGCTATGGAGTATAATAAGGAAATTGAGGTTGAGAGTGTAGCTGATGGTAATGGTGTGACACAGAATGGTATTGGTGCTGATGGTACAACTGCAGATGCAACTGGTACCTCTAGTGATGCTAATGGCAACTGTAAGTCTCCTATTGCATCTACTAGCATGCCTAATAGTTTTGATAGTACTAATGCCAAATATAAGAGTTTATTTGCTAACATTGTGGGTAATACAACTGTGGATTTTGATAAGAAATTTTGCTATGTGCCTCCTGTAACATGTGATGATGGTTCTGAGGTTGTAATTTTTGAAGAAGAGCTTGTTATGTTGGGCAGTGCTAAATGGGATTTAACTGTGTGTGGATACTTTGTGGGTAGCAAAATAAGCTTTAATGAATTAAGATACAACCTAATGAGAATGTGGGGTAAGTATGGACTGGGGGAAATGTTCACTACTAGTAATGATGTATTCTGTTTTAAGTTCAAGCATAAGGAGGGATTGAATACAGTGATTGAAAACAGCCCTTGGATGGTTGGAGGTAGACCATTGTTAGTTCAGAAATGGAATCCAGATGTAAGCTTTGAAAAGAGGGAACCTGAGAATGTGCCTTTATGGATTAAAATGTATGATATTCCATTGGAAGCCTGGACAGTTCAGGGAATTAGTACTCTTGCTAGTTACCTTGGTAAGCCACTTCTTATGGATGATATGACAGCTCAGATGTGTCAGTATGGTAAGGGAAGATTAGGATATGCTAGAGTTCTAATTGATGTTCAGGCCAGTCATGACTTTAAAGTATTTATCATTGTGCAATATAGAGATAGTAATGGAGCTGTGCTTAAAACTAAGAGAATTAGTGTTGAATACTCATGGAAGCCAACCAAATGTGAACACTGCAAAGTTTTTGGGCACAGTTTTAATCAATGCAAGATTAGGCCTAGGACAACAGAAGAGGAGAAATCTGCTCAGGAGAAGAACACTGATAAAGGTAATAAGATGGAGAATACTGAGAAGATTGGTCAGGAAAAACAAGTGGACAATGAAGGCTTTGTTAGTATGGATAAGAGGAGAGCTAATGTTACAAGGGGAAATTGGAATAACCAACATAATAATAGGGGACAATATATGGGAAAAAGGAATGAAGTGCCAAAACCTGTATACAGAAAGAAAGTCAACAAAGAGATGAATGAAACTCAGAATCAGACAACACAAAGTACTCCTAAAGCTAATACTACAGCTGGTAATAAGAAAGCATGGAATGTAAATGATGAGGTTGTTAGGGAAGTAAGGAGTACTGCTAATAAATACTCAGTGTTGCAAGATTTAGAAGAGGAAGGTAGTAAGGGGAAGCTGTGTCAGGAAGATAGGGATGAAGTTGATAACTATGCAAAATGGTCTCAAGAAATGCATGATTACTTCAGGGAGTGCTGGGAAAGGTTGCATGGGAAAAATAAGAAGCAAGTGATATCAGAGGAAAGTATAGAATTAGATGAGAATGATGTGTATATGGATAAAAGTGGAACTGCCAAGTTCATGGCTGAGAATGAAGTTCATGGAGAAGGGAGTAGTTTTTTTGACAAAAGGTTGATCATGGATTTGAAAATTGCTTCTTGGAATATAAGAGGCTTAGGAACAGTCTCTAAACAAAATGAAGTCAAGAATCTTATTTGGAATGAAAAACTGAGTATGTGTGCTATTTTGGAAACTCATATGAAGAAGAATAGGATTGAAAAGGTGTGTATGAACATTTTTGGAAGTTGGCAGTGGCAAACTAATATAACTAAAAGTTGTGAAGGATGTAGAATAGCAGTTGGATGGGATGCTAGCAATGTTCTGTGTCATCAATTACATAACTCAGGTCAGTCAATGCTTTATATTGTTGAAGTAATTAGTACAAAACAAACATTTTACAGTACTTTCATATATGTTGCTAACAAAGGTAGAGATAGAAGAGAATTGTGGAAAGATATGTGTTTATATAGCAGGATTGTGGGAGATGCAGAATAGGTGATGATGGGAGATGTTAATGTTAGCCTAAATTTGGAGGATCAATCAGAAGGAATCTCTCACTTTACTCAAGACATGATTGATTTCCAAGAGTGTGTTAATAAAATTGAAATGGAGGATATTAGTAGCTCTGGATTTCATTATACCTGGATCAAAAGCCTTCTAGATCCCAATACTACAGTTCTTAAGAAGATTGATAGAATAATGGGTAATGAAGCATTTGTAACTAAGTTTTCTGCAGCTAATGTTATGTTCCTTCCATATGGTATATCTGATCATAGCCCAGCTATCCTAAATATCCCTCAAGTCATGGTGAAGAAAAACTAGTCTTTTAGGCTGGCTAATTATATTATTGAGAAGGTGGAATTTAAAGATTTGGTGATGAATAAGTGGAATATGGAAGTTCAAGGTCATGCTATGTTTAGGTTGGTGACGAAACTTAAAGCTCTTAAACCTTTTCTAAACAAATTAAACTGGAAGAATGGGAACCCGTTTGATAGAGTTAAAGACTTGAGAAACAAGTTGCATACAGTTCAAGAAAAGATTGATTCTAATCCATCAGATACAATGCTGAGAGAAGAAGGAAGTGCAGTGCTTAAAGAATATAAGGATGCTTTACAAGATGAGGAGAATTTGCTAAGACAAAAGACCAAAGTAACTTGGCTTAAAGAAGGAGATAAGAACACAACATACTTTCATAAAGTGCTCAAAGGAATGATAAATAGAAGCAGAATCATATCAATATGTGCAGAGGATGGGCAGAGATATGAAAATAATGAAGTGGCTGAGCAATTTGTGAAACACTTTGAAAGTTTTCTGGGAATAAGTCCTAATGTCACATGTTTATCTGAGGAAGATTCTATCATGTTTGAGAATAAAGTTATTGAGGATGAAGCAACAAATATGGTTAGAGAGGTCACTGATATGGAGATTAAAAAGGCATTATTTGATATTGATGATGATAAAGCCCCAGGCCCTGATGGTTTCACTTCAAAATTCTTCAAAAAAGCTTGGGATAGCATTAAAAGGGATTTTTGTGTAGCAGTGAAGGATTTCTTTGTGACTGGCAAGTTATTGGGGGAAATAAATGCAACATTAATCACTTTAGTTCCAAAGTCATTGACTCCCCAAAAGGTTTCTGACTTTAGGCCTATTGCATGTTGCAATGTTATCTACAAATGCATCAGTAAAATTCTAACCAACAGGATCAAGTCTGCTTTGAATCAAATTGTGGGAGACAACCAAAGTGCTTTTGTTCCTGGGAGGGCTATTTCTGATAATATTTTGCTCACTCAAGAGTTACTTAAAGGCTACAACTGTACAAATGGACCCAAAAGATGCTCTTTTAAAATTGACATTCAGAAGGCATATGACACAGTCAACTGGTTGTTCATTAAAGAGATTATGCAAAGGTTTGGATTTCCTGATAAGATGATTAACTGGATAATGACATGTATTACAAGCTCAAAATTCACTATCTGTGTCAATGGGGAGAGATATGGTTACTTCAAGGGTGGCAGAGGCTTGAGGCAGGGTGACCCCATTTCTCCTTACATTTTTACTATGGTTATGGAGCTGTTGAATCTTATTGTGAATGATGAAATCAGGAAAGATAGATCATTCAAGTACCATTTTGGGTGTAAGCAACTGAAAATTACTCATATGTGCTTTGCAGATGATTTAATTATGTTGTGCCATGGTGGTAAGGAATCTGTGCTTACATTAAAAAGGGCTTTAGACAAGTTCAGTGCTATTTCTGGTTTATATCCAAATATTGGCAAATGCACCATGTTTTGTGGAAGTCTGGATGATGATACCAAGAGAGATATAAGCAATATTTTTCCATTTAAATAAGGCAAGCTTCCTGTTAGATACCTTGGTGTGCCCTTGGTGACTAAAAAGATTGGGATTGCAGACTGCAAGCAACTTGTAGATAAAGTACAGCAAAAGCTTAATGATTGGAAGAACAAAAGTTTATCATATGCTGGGAGAGCTCAACTTATTGCTTATGTTCTGGCTTCAATGCAAGTATATTGGGGGTCTGTTTTCCTTCTTCCTAAGGCAGTGATTAATGATATAGAAAATCTTTTTAAAAGCTTTCTATGGAACAAAGGTGAAAGTTGTAAAGGTAAAGCTAAAATGGCCTGGTTGGATCTATGCAAGCCTAAGGATCAGGGAGGGATAGGGTTTAAATCATTAGAACTTTGGAATAAAACATTGCTTGTTAAGCATCTATGGAATGTGGCTTCTAGGAAGGAGTCATTGTGGGTCAAGTGGATAAGTGTGATTAAGCTAAAAAAAAGGAGTGTTTGGGATATAGCAATTGATCCTAAAGACAGTTGGGGCTGGAAATGTTTACTCAATCTTAGAGATATGGTAGGTGGTCATATGAGGTACAAGATTGGTGATGGTAAGAGCATTAATGTCTGGCATGATAAATGGGACAATGGAATTTCATTATCTAGCAGAATTAGCAAAAAAGAGGTATTCTATGCAGGTTTTAAAGATTCAGATTGTATTGCAGATATGATAAACGATCAGGGCTGGAAATGGCCTCAAAACTGGTTGAGTAAGTATACTTGGTTGAGTAATATTGCTGTTCCTATCCTTAAAAATCATCCCGATGAACATATTCGGATTAATAATGATGGCAATGAGAAAAAGTTCTCTACCAGTACTGTTTGGAAAGACATCAGTGGAAATTCTGCTACAGTTTGTTGGAAAGATCTTGTATGGCATTCTAATTGCATTCCTAAACACAATTTTATCCTGTGGTTGGCTGTTAAGTCAAAATTGTGCACTCAAGACAAATTGGAAAAATGTTATCCTAATAGAAATTATGTCTGCAGTTTATGTAATAAAGAAGCAGATTCTCATGACCACCTGTTCTTCAAGTGTGACTTTGCTAAGGGGATATGGGAGAAAGTATGTGGACTTGCTAAAATAACAGTTAATGAAGTCACTTGGGAGAATATTGTGAAAGTGTTGAGTAAAGAGATAAATGGAAGGAGTGTTTGGGGTATTATTAGAAAACTTAGTCTTGCTGCTACTGTGTACTATACTTGGCAAGAAAGGAATTGGAGAATGTTCAATAACTGTAAGAGGAATGAAGAGGAGGTATTTGATATTATCTGTGAAGAATTGAGAGCCAAAATGGCTTCCATAACTGTTAAGCAGACTGCCAATGTACTAAATGCTGAACAGTTGTGGAAAGTCAAATTCCTAAGGAAAATTCAAGCTTAATAATAGGATTGGGAGGTATTTGATATTATCTGTGAAGAATTGAGAGCCAAAATGGCTTCCATAACTGTTAAGCAGACTTCCAATGTACTAAATGTTGAACAGTTGTGGAAAGTCAAATTCCTAAGGAAAATTCATGCTTAATAATAGGATTGGGAGGCTGAAGGATGTATTGATGACATGGTGGTTCATATAAGTGCTTTAGGTAAATGTGATGGTAGATGGAATAAACTTGGAATAACTTATGTTATCGTTGGTTCTGCTTATAGCTTATTGCTGATCTTTAAGGGGTGTTTGGATATGGAGTGTAGAGCTGATGAAAGTATATTTCAGTCAATGGTATTCTCTTTTGATGATATATCAGTGGTTATATGTCACAGTTAAATACCACTGCTCTTATATTCAGACCATTACAATGGAGTGATACCTTGTATCTTGGAGTTCTAACTGGTATGGCTGTACCTATGGTAACCTCTTGATTGTTCAATTTGGCCTTGGGAGGGAATTGGACAGTCAAGCATGGCTAAGTAGGAGGCCTAACTGGTATGAATGTACCATAAAGTAGGGTCCCCATTGTGAAGGGTAAATGGTCTAGGAGGATGGTGTATGATGAGTGGAATAGAGAGGTGTGCAAGATGAACCTTCTTGGTCCTCTCAATACACCATTTCTACCTTGTCTACTGTGGTGGCAGGTTGAGTGGCTTGGTAGAATGGAGAAGTGGAAATGTAGCTAGATGGTAGGTGCATTAAAAGGTGAATTGAGATAAAGTGTATGGTTGGAAAAGAAGTTAAGCTCTGTTCTGGTTGTCAGTTCTGTTATCAGACATAAGGCTTGTCTGATTTCGAGTAGAGCTATTTTGTTTAGTTTCTGAGTTTGTCTTGTGTATATTTCAGTTTGTATTAGATTTGGGAGATGTCCAAATCTTGTTTCCTATTCTTATGATGTAAATCTTTGGAGATCAATATATATATTTCACCTTTGCACAAAAAAAAAAAAAAAAAAAAAAAAAAAAAAAAAAGCTACATCATTGACGTTAAACATTTGAAATTTTGAATCCTATTACAAATACTACTAAACAACTTGATTAAACCCCATGATTATTCTTTAGTATTAAACGTACATCTTTACTAGTCATTCTTTACAAATTACAATGAAAGGCTTGATAAACCCCCGAAGATTTTCTAGTGTTAAGAACTTAAGCTCTCTCATTTTTATTGGTGTAATACGCTCCCACGGCATAAAGAGGTGGTTTCAAAGACCAATACTCGACTAACTAGCACTCGACCTTCTCTTTTTTGCTCTAGCGAGTAGTTGCATCTCGAGTCCTAATCCTGCACTCCTACCTCGATTTGCTTGATTAGTCTTCAAGTTGATGTTCGTTAACTTTGTTATAATTTTCAATATAATAGATGCGTTATTGTTAAACATTATAATTATGAAATTAACACTTAATGAAATCATGATAAGTATACATATCCAACCAGATTGAACACTAAAAAATAGTCCACAAAGTCTGATTTTCTTTGTCAATATAAACCTTTTGAAGACAACTAATGTTAGGAAGTGTTTTTTATGGGGTAATCCCACTGTTGGCATCAAATCAATTCTAAAATCGTTTGGTATCGTACTTTTGAAATAGTGTGCATGATTGGAATACTAAAACCCATATCGGTATATTTTGGTGGGTATTCTGACATATCTAGTAGGATTTATGACACAAAAAACATCTCAGCCAATCAATTTTTATTTTTTAATAAACTCAGCCACCCAACTTTGACTTTATCTGGTTTATTATCTTGTTTTTTATTTTTATTTTATTCTAAATAATATTTTTTAATCTTTTAAAATTTTATAAATGAAACTTTTTATATATAATAATATTTATTCTCTCTCATAATCATTTCTAAAATTCATTCTAAATCTTTCAAACCTTTCGCAAATCCTAATACCACTTATAAACCAAACGGGCCCTTAAAAATAATTTTATTTGAGTTACTGAAATAAATACTTTGATTAAATAGATCTTAGTTTTACTTATTTCAGTTTAAAATTTTCCAAACACTCTAAACTACTAGTAATAAATTTGTAGATTAAGCTTGTGTTTGGTTTGTATTACAGATTCACAATCGCTATAAGTTTGATTGGAGGGTTGAATAGGAATCTGATACGACCCGTTTAGGTTGTATCGATAGTAACACTCCTTCAAGCATGATGCGAGCTCCTAAAAAGAGATAACGAAGACAAAAGATATTTTTAATTGACAAAAGCTTAATGACTTCATTCATAATGACGCAGTATAAATACCGGTTTGTGATAACGATTACAACGAACATGTATCCTAACACAACTCAAATACTTATCCTAAACAATGACACTTATCCTAAACAATGACTCACTTGACACATATCCTAACATGACTCGAATATGACTTAAACTAGATAGTTATCCAACAGTAGGCATATCATTCCCCACTCCTTAGGAAATCACCTTGTCCTCAAGGTGATGCTTCCAAATCTCGCCTCATGTAATTCCAGGATCCCAAACTGTGACTTGTAGTTCACCCTCTTTTGGATTATAATGAAATGGCATAAAATACATCAAAAAGTGTTGCCATGGCAGTCCATAATTTGCATGTTTGGTGTCCAAATTCAGCCCGCCATATACAAATTCATTATGCCCAATTTGAATGATAACATAAGACTTTGATTTCATTAGCAAGGTAGACCCACCTATTTTCTTCCTTGTAGGCAATTTCCAATAATCAAACTTCAAATGACCAAAACTAAGTCTTTTCTCAGTAACATCTTTTAAATGCAACAACAAGGAATAGTCATCTAGATCACACATTTTAATTGTAGCCTCCATACAAGGTGCGACAATTCCTATGTTACCTATATCTTCTTTCCTTGAACGTTTAGGAATGTAAAACTTAACAGTCCCTTCAATCTTTGTAACTGTGACGGCGACGATAGTAGCTTTTGGTACAGCTTCTGGTGCAACTTCAGTCGCAAAAGAAGAATAAGATGCTTTCTGTTGATATCCACTGAGTGTAGCGCTGGTTGTAGCCAGCCATTGGTCCGCAAAACGTGCTTCCATTAAGCGAGCTAATGAAAAAGCTTCGTCTAAAGTTGTGGGGTTTGACCTTAAGAGTACACATTGAAGAACCGATTTAAGTACAGAGATATAAAACGAGATAAGTAAATATTCAGAGATATCCGTTACTCGATTTATAAGTTTCTCAAATTCACTTTGATATTGGGCCACCGTACCCATTTGCAAGAGCTTAGATAGTGCATCCCGATCGCTGCTGCCCGATCCCATGAACAGTACGTCGTGAATAGTGATCGATGGACAATAACTTTTTTTTTGAATCCTAGAATCGAACAACTGAGCAATGAAAACAATGAAACAGGAAATTCCGGCGATGAACAGCTCCCTATGAACAGTACCGATGAAAAACTTTTTTTTTTGATTGGAACCCTAATTGATACGACCCGTTAAGGTAGTATCGATAGTAGCACTAGCACCGCTCAAAGCGTGATGCGAGCTCTGTCAGAAAAGAAGAACAGAAGAATGAGAGATATTTTGATCTTTAAACTTGATTGATTACTTTTCATTAATGACATGACCTTAAATACTAGTTATGTGATAACTTACACAAACACAAAACTTATCCTAAAACATAACAAATACTTATCCTAAACACATATCCTAAACAATTGATAAGTATGATGGCTATCCCAGCCCATCACGAAGTCCCTAAGCATATCTACAGGCATATCATTCCTCACTCCTTCAAAACCACCTTGCCCTCAAAGGTGTTGTCTTGAAAAGCACTTTTAATTCCGGGATCCCATAATCTTCTTTGAATTGCAACCTGTTGGAATTTAGATATCATAACAATTATATAAATAAATAAACACACATCAAAGCAAGTAGCGGAAGCAAGGATCATATATTTAACATGTAAATAGATTAACCGAATAATAAATGTTACGTACCTTTGATCCTAGCAAAACAAGGATCTAAACTTCTCTTTACTTCTTCTTGATCAAACAAAGGATTAACGTGAAACCCCTTACCTTTTTGTTTCACAATCCAAGATGGAATAACTAAAGTAAGTTATTACCGAGGTCTTGTACACACGTACTATAACCAACTAATGTATGGTGCTAGCAATAGAACACAATTATTAAACCAAAACTATTTTGTTTAATAAAACTTTGAATCTTTAATTCAAGAAGGAAGTAAAGAATATAAACATACTGTACTATACACATGTTTATGTCATATGATATCATCATCATGCATAGTGTACAATGCATATCCTTCATAAGTCAAAGATATCAAACTGTACTATACATACTGTACGATGCATTCATAGAAACGTGAATTCATAAAGTCGATTGACTTTAGAGTATATTAATCGTCGTGCCTTTTGAGGGCTTGAGGGGTTTTACAGGCTCCATACTTGCTATCCAAGTTTGAGTCTAACACCTCCTCAAGTTTCAAAACTCGACACTCAACCCCCTCCTTTATTTACTAACGGTCATTAGTCAATTCCGTTAATTACTTTAACGTCCGTTAGTCGTTATTTGTGTTCAAATAATTAAATACATAACGTTTATATATATTAATTATTTGCATTAATCATTCATACGTAAAGTGTGCAATCCCATGGTCCCGTGTTTGATTCTAGTCATACACGAGTTTAATATTTTTCAATAACTCTAATAGCTCCCACTTGGAAATCTATTAAAAGTGTAATTGACATTGGTTAGCGTCAAGGAACACGCCAATGCCCCTAGTACAACTCGGGTGGTGCTCTCCTGGAAAAACCATTCGATGATTCATCATCATACTCATCCTTTTGTTTCTAATACTACATTAATAAAGATATGGATCTCAGTCATTCTTTATTAATAATTCTGTTTCTCGTTGTTTCTGATTGAGCAAGATTACCAAATCTTCTGAACATATTCAGGGGAGATCTTGGGTGCGGCCGCACAAACATCTTGTCAACCCTACGAGGGGCCCAGCAGTATTAAACTTCAAACAATTTGAAGGAACAAATTCTATCTTGACTACAAGCATAACCCATGCACTTCGCAACGCTTCCGAAAACAATCCTTATAGCTACCAGTTACGTATAGCGTTAAATTGAATCACAGAAATGCACTGCATGCATGACAGTTATCTGGCATCTCAAGTCTGAGGATAACTATATACACATGATTTACTTGATGACAAGATCCATAAAGTAAACTCATGAAGTTGGGATAAGTCCTATATTCAAACATTTTGAATATCATGTGAAATTGGTATGTCAACACATCAATATACTCTCAAGTATATTCTACCAATACTCAGATTTGTCTTAGTTTAATGATATTCTCATATCATTAATCGACAACGGACAATTTAGAATAACATAAGTTATTCATGGATTTAAACATGCAAATATAGGATACAATATATTATTAATGAAAACAAACGTATCAAGTACTTTAATTCATTGTAAATAATAATTGCTTAACATCCCTTATCCAAATACTAAAATAGATCAATGCATGATAATTCTTATTAATGAATTATGCCTCAAGTCATGTTAAACATACTTGTTGACAAGGCATAAATCAACTAATCTTGATCTATCGGAATTTTGAGAATACTTATTTCAAGAATTCAATTAATGAAGTTCTTGTATGTGTGCATTCAACTATCTTGATATTGCCACATAATATTTCATAAAATGCGTGACATCCTCAACCACGAATTTATGACAGTTAAACTATCAAACCTTTTATAGTTTTAAAGTATTCTAATTCTTTAATGTATAATGCAACTATGCTTACAGTTAAGCATAACTAGTACACATGGCCATTAACACGGATGAAATCCTACCATAACTAGTATTGAGTGTCATCTCAATTTTATTAGCATCATTGTATACAAACAACAATATGCTCTTTAAAATCCCGTAAACTTTAATATCCAATTTGTAATGTTTGATACCTTCCAATCTTTCAAGACTTGTCGGCTATATCAATTACGCAACAATTGCCATATGGTTCATACTTAGAATTTTGGAGCAATTCCAGGATGAGGATGTTAATTCTATATCCAACCATATCCATTACACTTAGTTATCTAATAACTTTCAATCAGATATTAATGTTGTCAAATCATCTTCCATCAAGCATGTTACAACAAATAACATGATGTGCATGAAAAATCCTTGTGTCAAACTTAGATTTCATTCATGTCATATCTTTTCAAAGATATGTATCTATCTAGACTTTCTAATAGTATAATCATGTTTATTAGAATCAATTATTTTACCGCTTATGTTTATAGCAATAAACATATATTCCAAGGTTGTGTGTTTATTTTCTAAATTTTCATAATGAAGTTTCATTCCAAACTAAGACTTAACATTTAATGCTTATGGAATGTTACTTCCTATATGTTATACAACATATATGAAATAATAAAATAAATATAACACTCCCACTAGCTTTCAGGAATATTAAGGAAATATCTTATTTTAATTATAAATCAACACTTGGATTTAATGACTAAACATAAGTATATCTCCTAGATGCATGCATTAATCCATTCATAAATGATTGCACTTTGTATACTTCCAAAGATTATTTAATTCAAATACTCCTTTCAATTACTTATCGTCCTCGCACAAGTAATTACTCAAAAAAGAGTTTTGATTATTCCATTGTTAATTTCATGTAAATGAAACTAAGAATGGCAATCATAATCTTTATATATTTAATGTGCCTAGAAAGAATTTCAATCACAGTTAATTGCTTAAGTGTGATTGATAATTTTTCCATACATTAAATATGTATACAAAATTTGTCCATATGATTTCTACATAAAAATTTAAATCTCTAGGATTTTCATTTCCTTCGAAGAAACTCATCTTTATTCTATAGTATAACTATAGAATTCAAGATTAACTAAGTTTCCAAAACTAGTTATCTTTCTGGACTGCATCTAAGCATTCATAGTATGAGTAATTTGCCAAATTCAATATTTTCAATTCATCTTAATGACCAACAGGTTTACCATAATCCTGTAACTCATAATCCTCAACATATTATACAAATATTTGAGATATCCTTACGGATCTATGAATGAGAATTCCATCATCTTGAGATTTAACATTAACATGTTTAATCCTCATCTTGACTTTACTAGTGTATTTTAGAAGATCATGTATATTGTAATTTTATCTTTTCAAAATAAAACTCCCACTTGCCTTTTGCAATTTATAGACTATCTATAAATACTTTAGCAAGTAGAGCAACACAAAATTGTTCTCTTTTGGGACATTACAAATACATATTGACAGTTCCTTACATAATTTGTTAATAACCTACTCACAAGTAGTTTAACAAATTTAGAACTTCAATTTTAAGACTTATTGTGATTCATCACATTCCATAATAAATGGTGTCTTATTAATCTTCTAGGTTGGAGTCTAATTGAGTATATACTTCCCATACTCAATTTTTCTAACCTTGATAACTTTTGGAAGAAAAGAAAATATAGTTATCTTTAATCAAACAATATAACAAGAGTTTGATTTTCCTAACTGAACGTACCATAAATATTATGTATTTCATTAGGATTAATATTGTAAGACAATCTTACAATATGTAAGATAAATATATTTTGTTTGGCTTATCTATTCACCAACTAAGTCAGCTTAATGGTATAATAGAATTTCCAAGCCAATTGCATGCTATATATGTTAGACCCGTATCCCGGTTACGAGTAGGCCCCACCCTAGATGGAATATGCTAAGGACTTTATGTGATTAGTTGGTCAACAAAGTTACGTGGAAAGTCAAACCTGATAGTCAAGTGGTAGTCAAAATATGTGTTATAAAGTTATGAAAAATGTTAGGTGCCACAAATAGATAGGGAATGGACTTCAAGGGCTTAAGTTGTCATATGTCATTTGTGTTATAAGTTAGTTGTTGCTAAAATAGGAGGAAAAAGACTTGAGGGGCCATTCTTGCCATTAGCCCAAAGTTGCTACCTAACTAGTTATATCTAGGGAATTCTAGACATTTTTTTCCATTATTTAGATAAGGTTTTGATGGTCTGGTTTTATTGAGGAGAAAAAGAGAGGGAAAGTGAGATGGTGACTTAAGAAGAAAAAGAAGATAAAGATCAAGTGCCTATAGTTTTCCCTAGCAATTATCCACTCCAAGTAAGTGTTCTAATCAATGAGTTAATGATGATTATCGAGGTGAAGGTTTATGGTTAAGTGGGTTTTTAACACATGATCATGGGATGATCATGTGATGACATAGAAAAGATGATGGGTAAGTTAAATGGGTTTTATAATCCCTTGATTATGATATGTTGTGATAATAAGTTTTGATGATGGTTATGGTTAGGAAGTAATGATGATGATGATGATGACTAGTAAGAATGATGATGATGGTGGTGAAATCATGATTGATAGATGAGCTTGGATATGAGGTAAGTAACTCCCACTAAAACATGTATTATATGTGTATTTATCATGTATGTATTATGGTTGTATAAGAGTATAAGAGTTGGATTTAGAATGGTTGTAAGCTAAGGACGGAGGGCTAGTGATCTTGACTAAGGGTATGTTAGCTTGTTGGATTTGGACTAGTTAAGGTATGTGGTTGATTATGGTTGTGATGAATAGATGTAATTATGTTATGAAGTTATGTATGATATGAATGGTATGATGTAGCTTAGAGGCTTTAACGTGATTATGATGCTTATGTGGAAATATGTGTATGAGATATGTTTTATGTCGGGTTACTTACTAAGCGTAAGCTTACCCTTTTTAGTTGTAAATGTTTTGTAGGTTAATTGCGATGAAGATAACTTGACTTGGATTATGGCTTAAGGACTTGACAAGCGGTTTGGAAGATAATATACGTTAGGAGCTAGGTAGAATACCGAGCTCGAGTCAAGGTTGTACCCCGAGAGTCTTTCTTATGATTTGTATAGTATGTGTCAAGGTCTTCATAAAGTTTGGGTGGTCAACGGTGTGTCCAAGTTTGTTAAATAGTTTACGGTCAATGTTTAAGGAGGTGTTTGGATTAAGGGTGTTTTTACCAATTTTAGATTGTAAACGGGTCAAGTACCCTTGGAACATGTTTAATATGGTAATATATTGATGTTGGTCAAGTTTGGTGTAAAACGGAAGTCGTATGGGTTGTATGTTGAGAAAATGGGTCAAAACGGGTTATTTTCATAACCCGTCTAAATTGTAAAGTACTCATTCGGGGAGTCGTTCGGTAAATGTTTTTGTATGAAAATGAGCTCATTGATATACTAAGTAAATCTGGAAAGTTTGGTGAAATAACGAGGTCGGGAGGTCGGGTTTTCAAGCGCGGGACTTGAAAACTGATCCCGGCGGACAGTAGGATTTTGGGGTTGAACCGGTGGTTGAGTTTTCCCAATCGGCGGTTGGGCAGAATTTTTAGAATTTGTCGATTTTCGAAAAATCATATATTTTAAACCGTAAGTCGTCACGGGTCGTGCCACCCGTCGTTTCGAAGGTAATTGAATTTACTTTCATTTAAAAATAGTCTCAAGGTCTGAATGTTTATAGATTTTTGTCAGTTGTCAAAAGAGTGACAGGATTTCCATAAAAGTCAAGTGTTTTCGCGTAAAAAGTTTTATTTTTTGGTCTAAGCGGGCACGGGGTGTAACAACTTGGTATCAAAGCCTCGGTTTAAGTGAATTAGGTTTTCTTTAGGATTTCCTAGACTTAAACCACTCGTAGACGCGTTTGACATAAGTTTAAGTAATGCGGAAAAATAGATGCCTTTAGGTGTATGATGTGAAAGTGCTTATAGCAATAATGGGATTAGGCTTTGGTTGGAGATAATGTGAGTATTGAGAATGTGGACTTACTAATTGAAGAATTAATGAGTTAAACTCGAGTCATTGATTGTTTAAGTTATGAAGTGGAATACGTGATATGTTGTATGAGCTTAAGGTGTTAGGAGTTGTACATGTTTATAGTATTGGTGTGTGCGTAATGTAAGTCCATGGCGGACTAGACGTGCTTGAATGATAGATTACCGTACACTCGGATATTGTCGGTGATTGTTATATGATTATGTGATTGTGTGCTATGGTAGTTTAGAGAAGGCGAATGGATGTAATAAGTTGTGTGGTGGTTTACATGAAATGTGACTAAAAATGAAAGTGCGTGACTTGTGTGATAGTGATGACCAAAGTATAGTCTTATGAGTAATTGTATTAAGTGTGCTGATCGTTAATGAGGTATTAGAGATGGGTTAGTGGAAAGTTAAAGTATTAGAAGCATAATTATGATCATGTAGTAATGTTGAATGTGTGTTATAGCATAGTGTGGTGGAAAAATGATATAAATTTATACATATTAAGTCTGTGATGAACTTGGTAAAGTTATAGAATGAGAAAAGGTATAGTGATTGAGTAAATAATGAAATAGAACGATATTTCCTAAGTACTAATAGCCATAATGAGATGAACATGTATGAGGCTAAGGTATTGCCATGAAATAATTATATCACGGCTAATGTGCTCCATTAGCGGTGATCATTATAATGAAGGTATGGAATAATAAAACATGTTTAAAATATGTAAGAAGGATAAATGAATGCTAATGAGTATGTATGAGGTAAAGGTGTTGCCCTGAAATCAGTAGACTAACGTGTAATGTAAAAAGGTGGAAATGACTAACGAGGGTAAATAATGTAAGTTGTGGTAAGAGATGATAAACACATAGAATTGTGTAATTACAATAAGCAGGCTCATATGCTCTATGCGCTTGCATTTCACTAAAATAAATGGATATAATAATGTATGTAAGGTGCTTATGACTTGGATCCATTGCTAAAGTGATAAAGTGTGAATGTTAATGATCCTTCGGGGTGAACGTTAAAAGTGGTATCCTTCGGGATGACCAAGTAAATGAATGTTAAGGAATCCTTCGGGATGAATGTTAAAGATCCTTCGGGATGAAAAGTATTGCCTTCATCGGCAAATGGGGTTGCCTACATCCTTGGCAATAAAAGTATCCCCATAATGAATGTGTTAATGATATGGATCCAAGTCTAAAAAGTAAATATGAAGTATAAACAGGATGAAATAATAAAAGTTAAATTGGGAAATAGGAGTAGTAGTGTTATGTCGGGAGTACATAACCATGAGTTTATATTTATTGATTTACATCGATTGGGACGCCTCTCCATGTAAATGAGGAAGTATAAATGAGTGGGCTTATGTGTTGCCGACACGGCACGAGTAGGGTTAGAGAAGTAGAAAATGGAAGTTTAGAAGTAGTTAGAAATTATAAGGACTAAGATAGGAGGATTAGAATTAGACCATGACTTTTAGTTGAGACTTAGGAGAAACCTCGAGGGGATGGAGAAATTGTAATGATGATATAATGTGCCTTGCGGCGTGGTACAAAATATGATGAATGAAAATAATAGAAGGTGCACGTATTAGTCGAGTGTAATTATGTACAGTCAAATAGTACGAGTTTCTTAAGTAACAAGTAGTCAAAGAATGAGAGTAGAGGATAAAGCGAGTGAGATGGCGATATAACGGTAATAGAGCGGATTAGAATGATGACTAGTTGTAATAAGTATGTCTTGTATTATGTAAAATCTAAGCAAGAGTTGTATGGTATAGAAGTAAACGGGAAGTAATGGGGATTAAGGATATGTGATATGTTATAATATGCATAGAGTTGCAAAATCACTTAGATCGTTGCACTAAATAAACTAGGAATTAAGGTGCTAGGAATGAGATGAGTTATGTGACTAAGTGTAGGTTAGTAATGAATGATAGATTTCGGGGACGAAATCTAAATAAGGGGGTAGAATTGTTAGACCCGTATCCCGGTTACGAGTAGGCCCCACCCTAGATGGAATATGCTAAGGACTTTATGTGATTGGTTGGTCAACAAAGTTACGTGGAAAGTCAAACCCGATAGTCAAGTGGTAGTCAAAATATGTGTTATAAAGTTATGAAAAGTGTTAGGTGCCACAAATAGATAGGGAATGGACTTCAAGGGCTTAAGTTGTCATATGCCATTTGTGTTATAAGTTAGTTGTGGCTAAAATAGGAGGAAAGAGACTTGAGGGGCCATTCTTGCCATTAGCCCAAAGTTGCTACCTAACTAGTTATATCTAGGGAATTCTAGACATTTCTTCCATTATTTAGATAAGGTTTTGATGGTCCGGTTTTATGGAGGAGAAAAAGAGAGGGAAAGTGAGATGGTGACTTAAGAAGAAGAATAAGATAAAGATCAAGTGCCTATAGTCTTCCCTAGCAATGATCCACTCCAAGTAAGTGTTCTAATCTATGAGTTAATGATGATTATTGAGGTGAAGGTTTATGGTTAAGTGGGTTTTTATCACATGATCATGGGATGATCATGTGATGACATGGAAAATATGATGGGTAAGTTAAATGAGTTTTATAATCCCTTGATTATGATATGTTGTGATAATAAGTTTTGATGATGGTTATGGTTAGGAAGTAATGATGATGATGATGATGACTAGTAAGAATGATGATGATGGTGGTGAAATCATGATTGATAGATGAGCTTGGATATGAGGTAAGTAACTCCCACTAAAACATGTATTATATGTGTATTTATCATTTATGT
The DNA here is from genome assembly GCA_021014915.2 of Artemisia tridentata subsp. tridentata. Lineage (NCBI taxonomy): Eukaryota > Viridiplantae > Streptophyta > Magnoliopsida > Asterales > Asteraceae > Artemisia > Artemisia tridentata. Next base: position 143,521,261 of record CP139509.1, read on the forward strand.
ATTATGGTTGTATAAGAGTATAAGAGTTGGATTTAGAATGGTTGTAAGCTAAGGACGGAGGGCTAGTGATATTGACTAAGGGTATGTTAGCTTGTTGGATTTGGACTAGTTAAGGTATGTGGTTGATTATGGTTGTGATGAATAAATGTAATTATGTTATGAAGTTATGTATGATATGAATGGTATGATGTAGCTTAGAGGCTTTAACGTGATTATGATGCTTATGTGGAAATATGTGTATGAGATATGTTTTATGTCGGGTTACTTACTAAGCGTAAGCTTACCCTTTTTAGTTGTAAATGTTTTGTAGGTTAATTGCGATGAAGATAACTTGACTTGGATTATGGCTTAAGGACTTGATAAGCGGTTTGGAAGATAATATACGTTAGGAGCAAGGTAGAATACCGAGCTTGAGTCAAGGTTGTACCCCCGAGAGTCTTTCTTATGATTTGTATAGTATGTGTCAAGGTCGTCATAAAGTTTGGGTGGTCAACGGTGTGTCCAAGTGTGTTAAATGGTTTACGGTCAATGTTTAAGGAGGTGTTTGGATTAAGAGTGTTTTTACCCATTTTGGATTGTAAACGGGTCAAGTACCCTTGGAACATGTTTAATATGGTAATATATTGATGTTGGTCAAGTTTGGTGTAAAACGGAAGTCGTATGGGTTGTATGTTGAGAAAATGGGTCAAAACGGGTTATTTGCATAACCCGTCTAAATTGTAAAGTACCCATTCGGGGAGTCGTTCGGTAAATGTTTTTGTATGAAAATGAGCTCATTGATATACTAAGTAAATCTGGAAAGTTTGGTGAAATAACGAGGTCGGGAGGTCGGGTTTTCAAGCGCGGGACTTGAAAACTGATCCGGGCGGACAGTAGGTCTGAACCGCCGCGGTTCAGACCTGATTTTGGGGTTGAACCGGCGGTTGGGCAGAATTTTCAGAATTTGTCGATTTTCGAAAAATCATATCTTTTAAACCGTAATTCGTCACGGGTCGTGCCACCCGTCGTTTCGAAGGTAATTGAATTTAATTTCATTTAAAAATAGTCTCAAGGGTTGAATGTTTATAGATTTTTTTCAGTTGTCAAAAGAGTGACAGGATGTCGATAAAAGTCAAGCGTTTTGGCGTAAAAAGTTTTAATTTTTGGTCTAAGCGGGCACAGGGTGTAACAATATAACATAAGTACTTTTTGACCAAGTCACTTCATGTCCATGTCTTAATAAGAAGACATAAACTGTTATAATCCCAATTTACGATATAAATCATTGATTAACTCAATGACTTCTTGTATATGTTTTAATTAAAAACATAACAAGTTAACGTCTTACGTTATTATAACTCTTGTAACAATTAAAAGACTTCATATTTATATATTTACAATAAAATATAAATATATATAACTAAAGTAATCATGAACACCACAATTTGGTTTAAATAGTATTTCAAGTTAATTTATTACTTCATATATTTATGACATTCCAAGAATACATAAACATTCAAATTTGAAGTAGTATTGGATTACTTCATTTATTTATGTCATTTCAATAATACATAAATATTTAGTTTGAAGTAGTCTTATTATCATATTGACACTTGTTCTAATAATTATATAATTTAGAAACTTGCAAATTAACATAGTTTCATTACATCAGTTGATCTGCTAGTAATGAAAGTATGTAATTTACCTTGTCATTACTATCTATGTCAAGGTCTCACTTACGCTAGATATTAACTCCAAGTGTTCTATTAATTAGATGTGAATAAATCACCTTAGAACATTAGTCTCTTACCTTGTAGTCAAGAGAATCCTTTAAATCATATTACTGTGTGTTGTTCTTTGCACACAATAAATATTTCTCCCACTTGTGCATGGAACAACATTATGCATCAGATAAACAACACGTCACGCGTTTGTTTAATGTGATCAATATGATTGTGTCATAGATATTAGTAGATATAGGACCACCTTGTCTAGTAAGGAAACGTACATGACTATCCTTAAACCCACAAGTGTCTACAATTGGAAAGTAATTATCTCAAGACATTCTAGAGATAATCTGGGTTGCTACCAAGATAACAAAGCTTGTAGCTCTCACTGAATTACAAATCATTACATTAATTCATTATCCAGTAATTACAACACAATGCTCCCACTAGATTTGACAACATTATAAGTGTTTCATGACCAGTAAAAGCAAATAGTGTGTAATTTACTTTCCTACACCTTTGAGAAATCCCATACGTAACAATTACTTAGGTATTAAAAGAATGTATTATACTTTATAAATGATGGACTATCCATCAATGCAATTAACTTGAAAAAATTGGGCATGCAATTTCTTCCTTAATATGCCTATCATCCACACAATGGTATGCAACATCTTTAAGTGGTCAAAGCACAACAACTAGACAAAGTGTGCTAGTTTGCCTTTTACCAATTTTGCGGTAATCAGTCTAGCTTCTAATTAAATAACTCATATTGTGCAATTTTCTTAACTATTAAAGTTTGCTATGAGTTATTTCTTAGAATTTAGACAATTCAAATTTTCCTATCATACCTTTCTTATTCATAAAAAAAATATATATATGATTAAGTCTCACTCTTCTCAAAGAAAGTAGACTAGGTTTATTCTTTTAGTAAAATTGACTCTAGCCAAAACCCCTACGGGTGTAGATCAAATTTACCACTAAAAGAATGCCCCACGTTTACGGTTCTAACGTTGCATTAATACATTAAAAGAATTTACAAAATTCAATTTTAGTATTTTCGATAATACAATTTTCCAAGAAAAGAAAATTACCCAGGAAATATTCATATATCCATTTAATCTTCTTGAAAACTAGGATCCAACTTTCCATAGTTTCACTACATCAGTTGATCTGCTAGCAGTGAAAGTACAAAAGATGGTAATTGTCGAACAATAATTAGCAAACAATTTTCGACTCCTAGATCATTATGGGAATTACATTTGCCAAACAATTTGCAATGTAAGCATGTTTCTTCCCATCTCATGCTTTAAGTCTCAAGGTCTCACTTATAACTTAATTAAGTCGTCTAATTTAGAAACTTGCAAATTAACATAGTTTCATTACATCAGTTGATCTGCTAGTAATGAAAGTATGTAATTTACCTTGTCATTAATATCTATGTCAAGGTCTCACTTACGCTAGATATTAAATCCAAGTGTCTCTTATAATTAGATAGCATGGACTTAAATTTTTGGGTATTTATTTTGATGTGACAATCAAAATATGTACGAAGAAGCATGCATTCATCTTCGTATCATAAGTTTTCAAAACAATTTTTAGTTACCAATTCACTAAGAGTTAAATCAACAAAGTTTTGATTGAGGTATTGGTTTGACCAATCAAAGAATTACCTACAATTATCGCTCACTATATCCTACTGCTGCATGAGTCAAAAGACTCAAGTTATTCGGATAATTACCACAAAAGTGGCGTGTGGAATTGAGGTCAATTCACCCTTAAGATGATTTTGTACAAAATAATAGTGGTACACTGGTACTTGGTAGCTCCAATTAGACGCACAAGCAAGCGGAGATACAGAATGGAGTTTCTTTAAGGCCACAATTTAATGTGAAATCAACCTTATACCCACCTTATAGTTTGTCTACATTGGGTGAGCCGTTCACACTATTGGTACAAAAAAAATCACTCAATTAAAAGTTTATGATTCTAAGTCTTAAAAAAAAAATATGTTGTAAATTATAAAATTGCTAGTCTCGCCTGGGAGCAAATTACCGTGCGAAGCGAACCACTGTCGGCACATAAGACTTGGCAATAAATAATTTACCACATCAAGGTTTCATAGTTATTAGGTCAATTTATTTTTTATACAAAAAATACCCACTTTTTGCTTACAATTCACAACAATTTAAACAAAAAAGAACAAGTAATTTAACAAAAAATAAATAAATACTTAATAACACATATAATCATAACCATTAAATCATATAGCCACATGCAAACCTTTTGATAAATCCTATTAATAATCTATATGTGAATAATAATGTATATAATTATTAAGTCTCCCATTGGTTTTCAAGCGCATTGTACCCAATGGACCACAGACACCAACAATTGGTCGCGTAAGCCTTAACAATTATATACCACGTTGCACATAACTGATTCATTAATTTAATAATTAGGTCTTCCCTAATTTTAGATTTATCTAAAACATGTAGCACATAAAACAAACCCTAATTCATGAATACCTTGCATGAAGTATCATGGATTAATCCAGGAATGTAACCCTTTACACATATAAACACACATGTTCCTAATTTTAGGGTTACAAAACTAGCTTTTTAATTTAAAAGAGGATCGAACCCCCCCTAAAATTAGGTCGAATTTTTTATTGTTCTAATAACCCTAAAAAATTGATTAAACATGTATAATCCAAATCAAGATTTGATTTTTATGCGTTTCGGTAATACAATTACATGTTAAACGGCTCTTGATGCCACTGTTGGAATTTAGATATCATAACAATTATATAAATAAATAAACACACATCAAAGCAATTAGCGGAAGCAAGGATCATATATTTAATATGTAAATAGATTAACCGAATAATAAATGTTACGTACCTTTGATCCTAGCAAAACAAGGATCTAAACTTCTCTTTTCTTCTTCTTGATCAAACAAAGGATTAACGTGAAACCCCTTACCTTTTTGTTTCACAATCCAAGATGGAATAACTAAAGTAAGTTATTACTGAGGTCTTGTACACACGTACTATAACCAACTAATGTATGGTGCTAGCAATAGAACACAATTATTAAACCAAAACTATTTTGTTTAATAAAACTTTGAATCTTTAATTCAAGAAGGAAGTACAGAATATAAACATACTGTACTATACACATGTTTATGTCATATGATATCATCATCATGCATAGTGTACAATGCATATCCTTCAAAAGTCAAAGATATCAAACTGTACTATACATATTGTACGATGCATACATAGAAACGTGAATTCATAAAGTCGATTGACTTTAGAGTATATTAATCGTCGTGCCTTTTGAGGGCTTGAGGGGTTTTATAGGCTCCAAACTTGCTCTCCAAGTTTGAGTCTAACACCTCCTCAAGTTCCAAAACTCGACACTCAACCCCCTCCTTTATTTACTAACGGTCATTAGTCAATTTCGTTAATTACTTTAACGTCCGTTAGTCGTTATTTGTGTTCAAATAATTTGTGGAAAACTAGAAGGGGGGTTGAATAGTTTTCACCGTTTCTCGAGTTTAATTTGTTTTGTTATTTGTTAGTTCAAAGGAAACAATCACAAATTAAGTTATCACACAATATAAACTAAAGGTAAAGAGATGAAAGATCAAACCACATAACACAAGTGTTTATAGTGGTTCGGCTTGCAAGAGATCCTTATCCTTGCCCTACTCCACTTCATCGAGTTACTTACTCGAGAGATATCTTTCACTAAGAAACAAACTCCCTTCTAGGTGGAGAAAAACCTTTACACGTCGCTTACTTCTTTTTCCGGTACTAAGCTAAACACCGGGTTCTTTCACAAGGTAGAACCAACCTGACGTCGCCTAATTACTTTACCGACACTAAGCTAGATGTCAAGTTCTTTACAAGGGTACAACCACTCCCTACTCTCTTTGTGCTTTGAGGACTAAAGCACTAACCACACTTACTGATCTAACTGATACAAATGATAAGAAACACTTAAAGTGTTTACACATAACCTATACTGCAACTTCCAAACGGTCTGCTTGTTTGAAGCTTGTTAACTTGATCTTCTTTGCTACAAAAGAAACATCAATGATATATATATAACTACTGTGGTTAGTAACTAAAGTGAATGTATGTGTTTTTCTTTTCTAAGTGAATGATTAGTTCAAATGCCAAGTCTGCTATTTATAGGCAAACCTAGTATACCACCCACGGATCCGGCAGATCCCTCAGAAGGGATCCGTCTTTGTATAGATTTGGATCCGTGGTTTTGACAGCTAATGTTGCACAAGAGATCTCCTCAAATCTTTCCATATCCTTGTGTTGTCAAATCAATATCTTCCAATGTCAACTATATAACTTGAGTATCTAATCAAAATATCACACAATCTTTACCAAGATTGTATTTGTGATGTATACCATGATGTCACTTTGTAACTGTTAAATTAAAGTTTCCATTTAAGGAAATACATATGTATATGCAATATAATTTTAGTGATCATGTTAAATGAAAGATGTGTTTTGAAAAGGACTTTAACTAGTATTTATAATTTGCTTAAGGAATATACTTTGTGTTTGTCATGAACAAAACATAAGCAAAGATCGTAAAATATAAATAACGTTTTTAGTACGATATTTGTATTAACAATCTCCCCCTTTTTGTTGATGACAAAACCTAAAGTATATTTTTAAGCAAACAAGTAAATATAGTTTAAGTCCTTTTAAAAATAGATCAGAGCTACGTTACTCAAACATTTCTAATACAAAATCAAAAACGTCAAACAGAAATGTTTGGGGTATAAAGTGTTTTGTCACAAAACGTGTATTTTCAAAACATCATAATAGGTCAAAGATAAACACACCTCCATATTAGTCCACATTTCGTGTATCTTAGATTATTGTAACTAAAATTATAAAATTGTTTATGACTAGGAAAATCATGCCTCCTGCCACTAATTACGATCACAAGAAAACTAAGAAGTACCTACCCAAACACCATCAAACAAAAGGACTCACAGAAGCTCAAGTCAAACTTTTCAAAGCTTTAGAAAGTCGGTATGTTCATGAGGGTAGAACCGTAGACTCTTCATTTTTAGAAGAAACAAACATTCGTGAACAAATGGCCACCATTCAATTTGACTCACTTCTCGACATAGATGAACCTATCATTCCTCGATTCATTCTCGAATTTTATGCCTCAGTAAAACTTATTTCTGATGACAATGGATCATTTAGCATCAACTTCAATGTGAACCAAAACTCCTACAATTTTCCTTTAGACCATTTCGGGAATGTGTTACGCATCCCAAGTGAAGGAACATGCTTTTACGCTGACAAATGGTCCCTAACCATTCTTAATTCAAACCTAGGACGGGAACATCCATATGACACTCCCCTAACTTCTAAAGAAATTATCCGAGATCATCTTTTCAACACTAGAACCAATCCAATTAAGAAACTTCGGGGCAAAGATGTTAATCGAGATCCATTTGCCATGGAACTCAATGAACTCAAACCTGAGTTTAAGAGACTTGAAGAAATTCTAAGATCTAATGTCATCAGTACTATTGGTAACAAAGATCACGTGAATGCTGGACTGTGCTATATGCTCTATTGTATTTCAACTCGTCAAAAATTTAATCTTGCTTACTATATCGCCAAAAGGATGGTTGATATACGTGTCCTAGGGAAAACCACATTGCCATATGGAATGCTACTCACTCGTTTGTTCAAAGCTTCCACTCCTATCCTTCCAAATTCTGTTGGTTTTGTCCCAGATTACTCCGAAATCAAACACATCTTTGTCCCTCTTAGTGACCATAGAGTGAAAGTAGGAAAAGGGAAACGAGCTTGCCTCTCATCTTCATCTTCATCATCTTCATCAGCTAGTGACGAAGATGGATTACCTAACTCAAAGCTCCCACTATTAGATTACTTAAGTCAACTTCCATCTCTCAATAATGAATCTGCAGAAAGCCGACAAACAAAGGGAGTTCTAAAGTGTGCAGGACGATGGATGATGAAACTCCGAAAAGATCAAAAGAAAATACTCAAACTATTGAAAGATAAGCGAGAATAAATGATTGTGTGGAACAGTTAACCTTTAGACCCTATATGGTCATATTTCTATGTTTGTTAAGACTTGTCTTTAGTACTTTATACTTATGTGTTTTAACTCTACTTAAACTAATGATAACACGTATGGTTATCAATTTTCCAAACTTATGCCACTGTTTGGTTTAACATCATTCATGATGAAGTTTAATGATCAGGTCTATTTTCATGCTTGGTTGTGTTTTATTTTGTGTATATGAACTAACTAAATATTGCAGATTGATAACACTCGGGGTTATCAAGTCTAAGCCTATGTTCGGCTTAACTCCTACTATGGTAAGTTTCTAAGAATGAATTAATCTATGATCAATCGTGTGTTAATATTATCACATTTAGTTGTTTTGCTATACATATTAGATGTTAAGTAAGGTCTAGGTGAATTTTCGGGTTTTCGTCGAAAAACGCAAAATATGACAAGTCTTCTGTTTAGTTTTAGCAATTAGGATACGGATCCGACGGATCCTTAAACTTGGATCCGCCAAGGCTTATCGTTGGTTCCGCCATCCGCCGACCTGCGGATTTGGCGGATCCCTCAATATGGTTCCGCATTTGATACAACTTGGATCCGCAACTTTCTCAGTAAGTTTCTAAAACTCTTTCGACTCATCCCGATTCTTAGATTTTTACTTCTAGTACCATTAAGAATTCATTCACTGATCATAATTCATCTTAGAATCATATAGGAATTCTTAGAAACTTAGGAACAAAATTTCCCACCAAAATTGAAAATTTTGAACTTTAGGTGTGAGTTACCAAACTGATACAAATAAGGAACCCTTTTTAGGGATCCGTCAAATCCGTGGAAATATCAAATCATAAGATTTTCCAATATCTCCTTGTATTTACTGCAAATCCACAACACATCACTCAACCCAAGCTCAATGGATTGACTTCTTTGATATGACCTGCACAAATCTCTGTTCCAAACCATTAGAAACCATTATGAAATTCAAAGAATATTTTCTTGCAAAATTTGATTTATCTGTTCTATCCCATCACACACAGACTGCACTTACTCCTATTAATCAATCAAATTTAACCCTTTTGAGTCATTTTTCTACACACTCTTATGTCAACTCCATTTCTATGGTTTGACTTTGTCAATAGGACAAACAACTTTATCTTGTTTCAAGTCCTGGATATTCACACTCATTTAATCCAAACACCAATTTTCATACAATTAGGAAGTATAAATTAGAACCTTAGAGATGATCATAGCACACTAAACCTCCACAAAATTCACATATCATCTCCAGAAAGTTTTCAAACAAACTCACATGTCTAGACCATACAGACGAACGGCTAGAATTAGTGTCAGACCTTATTGGTATGCAAACCCACTTCGTAATGTAACCTTTCCTGTTATATCCACAGACACCACAACAACTCCTATTATGACTCCCATAGTCAACATATCCTCTTCTTCAAGATCAAATTCACCCGCTACATCCAATACAACAACATCACCTCCTACCATTACTCGTGTAGCAATCACACCACCACTCGCTCCCGCTCCACCACAAACTGAGAAGTCTGCATTATCACCATCCTCACCAAAACTCAAACCCATGGAACTCTTTAGGACACCACCAACATCTCCACAACCATATCTTAAAGAATTAGAAGATCTTCCACCTACATCAATCAATCCTCCACCAATAAGTCTTGAAAACTTAGAACCCATGCTAATCTATCCTCTCCATCCGGAGATTCGTGGACCTCAATACCATATCACATCAATTATCACCACAACAATTGCCACGCCAATTGTCACTCCACCAAGTGTCTCCACAACAATTGTCCCCTCACCACAATCATCACCACCTAAAGAAAGAATCTCATCCCCATCTTCAAGCTTACTAATAGATCCATCACATGACATAATTACCACACTTCAACACTTGGATGAATCAATGTGGATCAATGAAACTAACATTCAAGATGACAACAATATTGTCTCTAACCTCTACGACACTAGTGATTTAGAAACTAAATGGCTTGCCTCTATCATGACATCATCAAAACAAGCAAAATAGAAGTTTGTAGTATCATCGCAATAATTACTCTTAAGAATTTATCGTCTCTAGGAACCTTCATGTGTAATCTTATGTTTGAGACTTTTGTCACAAACAAATTTTCAATGAATGATTATGTTTTAAAATAATTAATAATTATCTAATAGTATCTTGTTTTGACACAAAAAATTGATTTAGGCATACAAGATGAACACCTTAGGTTTCATTAAGATTAGTCAATACTATCATTGATACTCGTGCACAATACTTTTAAATCAAGAATCACTTCTTTCACCATCACCACTTCTCCGCTCGGTAATCTCTTCCATGATTTTAGCATGTGTGTAAGAACCATCCACATAGCTCAAAGGACATACATTTTTTGTGCACAAGTTCCAAAATAAAATGAGGTTCATTTTGAATCATATTCTTGAGCATCTAAACGTCATATATCATCCTCCTAAATCTAAGCTTTCTAGATTAGTTATTTAGGACCTTTTACATTGTTGGTTTAGGACTATTTAGAATGTCTTTTTAGGACTTTTTAGGATGTCTTTAGGTATTTATTATGAATCCGATATCCTTAGTGATTTATTGCATATTATCATTGTCCCTATATAGCTTATTGTACTTTATATCATTGCTTTAGGTACAAATGATGATCAGACACTGACTTTGACTTTTTAAAGTCAAAACATTTAGAAAGGCTTGTTTAAAAGAACACTTCCAATGCATTCTACTTCTTCATTAGAGTTATTTATTACTAACATCTCATTTACAGCATATCATACCCTTCAAAGTATACGTTGGTACTCGTGTAGTGAGGAGTATACATCGAGGGGGAGCATTTCATATTCTAACCAATTGTTTTTGTAGGTTCATGCATCATTTACTTGTTACTCCATTTAGGGGGAGTTTAAAACAAGGGGGAGCTATTAAAGTTCTCAAAATCGCATTCCGCTACGCACCTCTTCTTTTTGTTTCGACAAAAAGGGGGAGAAAGGAAAAGGATTAAGTTTGCATAATTAGATTCATACTAAGTTATTCATAATAGTAATCAAAATTTGAATAACTCAAAACTTAATCTCTATTTTTAAAAGGACTTAAACTATATTTACTTGTTTGCTTAAAAATATACTTTAGGTTTTGTCATCAACAAAAAGGGGGAGATTGTTAATACAAATATCGTACTAAAAACGTTATTTATATTTTACGATCTTTGCTTATGTTTTGTTCATGACAAACACAAAGTATATTCCTTAAGCAAATTATAAATACTAGTTAAAATCCTTTTCAAAACACATCAGAGCTACGTTACTCAAGATTTTTAAAATAAATTGTATTTTAAACTTGAAACGATCAAATCGATTTTGAAAACTTTAAAGAAGGGAAATCCTTGCAAAGATCACCAATCTTTTAAACAAATAGCTTTCTAGAAAATACATTTTTGAAATGTCAAAACACTCAGATCTAGAAAATGAAACTTTTGCCAGACACAGTATTTCACCTAAAGCTCTTGATGAATCCATTTCTAGAAAGTATTTTGACAGGAAAGATCTTGACCCAAAATGGAAAGCTAAAGCAACTAATATTGAAGATTCTAAGGATCATTCAAGGATGACACTAGACGAGCTCATAGGATACCTCAAAGCTCATCTATCAACAATGGAAAAAGATTCGGAGATACCTAAAGGCAAAAAGGAGTTGATAGCTTCTAGCACTATAGCCGGATCTAGTTTCAACAGTGAAGGTAACAAAGATATGCTAAAAGACAATAAAGTGGATCTTATGGCTAACAAAACAGAAAAGGTATCCTCTGACTCTTCATACATGTTTAATGACTACGACACATTAGATATAGAACACAATAGATTAAGTAAGCTCATTATAAACGTCATAAACAAAAATAAGATCTTGAAAACCAAAGAGGAACACTTGATAAATAAAGTACATAAGTTGAAAGAAAAAGTTAAAAGCTTGGAAGACAATATGGAAACTAAATGTTGTGCATCATGTCAAGAAATAAAACTTAAATTAGAATTGCATAAACTTACACTAAGTAAATATATAAAACAAAATCTCAAGTTTCAAAGATTCAATAAACACATAAACTGTGCAGATGACACTATGAGAATTCTTAAATCATCTCATGGTAGCTTCAAGCCTGATTTCATGAAAAATGGTCATTTAAGTGATTTTGAAAGTTACACGATAAAAGAAAATAAAATCACACCAACTGAGTTAGTAACCCGCGGATCCCACGGATCCAAAACTTTGGATCCGTATAGTATAAACAAAGGATCCGTGAGTACAGTAGAAAAACAGAAAAATCAACATTCAAGAAAGACTAATTCTATAATGATCAAAGATAGGGATATAGTTAAAACAACAGTAGAATCATCTTTATACATAGGAAATGAGCTTAGTAGACAAATACCATTTGACTATCTTGGAGATATTAGTGAACCATGGTAATATGTTGTTTAACCCAAAACGGACCCATGAGATATTGGGGACCAAACACTCAAGTTTTCTTTAGGTATGCTTAAAAGGATTTGGTCTTTATAATCTCACTTAATCCCAAGATACATTGATACAATGGTATCTTCTCAAATCACAAAAGTGCTCATCTCGATCAATAGCACTCCTGGTATTAATCATCAAAAAGGTATGAACTCTCATAACTCTACTCATGATGATTATCATAGATAATTCATGATTTCATAACTATTTCTTTGTGGTATGATTAAATATTACTACATATGTGATAATAGAAATTCTATGTATATAAGATAGTATGATTACTAGGAAAAGGTTTTTAAGCCTTTATATTATCTTAAGACTAACGTTGTCTCATATTCTTGTACTTTATCTCAACACTTAGGTAATACCCATACATGGATAAGTTCTAAGAACTTGCAAGGACTCTAACCAAGATAAAATTTAATAAACACACTTGTAATTATCACATCCATGAAAGTTCCTAAGTAAGTTCTAACTTAATTATTCATAACCTTGAGATATCTTGAAAGTACTTAGGAAGAAAATTAATTTTAGGAAAATCTCACCATATTATAAAGGTTTATCTTTCCAAAACTCATAAAGGTAATACATAGGTCTAAACAATGTTGTTTGTGATAATGTTCAAATCCCATCAATTAGAAAACATTAAGATTATAATAATTTAGTTTTTCTCTAGAATCTAAGTAAGCTTGAAATTCTAGAAATAAGAGCTATCTAATTAAAATTGAAAAATTAATTTACGAACATATAGGAAAAACATATTCTCCTATTCACAAAACACCTTAAAGACATGAAACAAACTTAGTAGAACCCACTCTTCGTTAAGAAAAATTTCATCTCCTTATCAAGATATGCTATCATGTATGGTAAGTAAAACTTCATTCTAGAACTCTAAATGCCTAACAACTAGGAATAAAGATATTTTTCTCATCTCAAATCATTCATATGTAAAACACTCATATTAAGGATCAAAAGAGTAAATTCATTAGATAACCTAAAAAGTAGTGATATATTAAAGTAGAATATGCTGTCATATAACCAGAACACCAAACCTTGGGTATGACTATCCTTCTTAGATCATAAAATCATAACAATTAGGTGAATCTCTAAACATGTTGTGTACCAATGTGAGACATTGTACCACAAATCACTAAGAAACTAACGTTCCTTGATACTCAAGTGGTTGAGGCAAAGTATGGAGAAAATACCTGTAGTTTGTAACTTTAGTCTCTATTTCCAATCTTCTTCTGGTTCATCAAACTTGCAACTATTCATCTCAGCTAATACTTAGCTCGACTGTTTTATCTTTATTCTCGATGAGGACAGTGGATACAATGTGTTGTATTGAGAATATCTCTCAAAAAGGATTACTGTGCTAAATCCTCATACAAACACCTCATAAAAAGCAATCTCCATTTCTTATAAAACATACCAAAATTTAGAAGCACTCAAAACATTAGTTCAAATCTTAGTTTAACCAAAAACAAAAATATCATAACCTTGTTCTGATCCTGCGGATCCAATTAATAACAAGGGCGGAACCCTTTTGAAGGATCCGCCGGATCCGTGAGTTGCAAAATCAGACCATGAATTACCAAACACTCCTTACTGCACCACACACTTAATTAAACCTTCAATATCAACTCATAGTCGACTCTCACCATCCCTAACTCAAAAATTAGGTCCTTCATCTCATATTAACTCGTGCTTGATCACTCACTGTAAGTTCACTAATTCATTTCAATTAGGGTTCATGTATTTCAATAATACATTATTATTAATTAGACACTACAGATACCTTTCTTCTTAAATAAAAGTAAATGGGTATTCCATCTTGTTAAACTATTTAACAAATCAATACAACCTGATTTTCTAAACAATTAAAATAAGTTTTGTTGCACAAAAACCCATGAGAAATCTTTTCATAACTAGGTAAAATGAATTTCAAACATTGCTAATACAAAATCAAAAACGTCAAACAGAAATGTTTGGGGTATAAAGTGTTTTGTCACAAAACGTGTATTTTCAAAATCGATTTGATCGTTTCAAGTTTAAAATACAATTTATTTTAAAAATCTTGAGTAACGTAGCTCTGATGTGTTTTGAAAAGGACTTTAACTAGTATTTATAATTTGCTTAAGGAATATACTTTGTGTTTGTCATGAACAAAACATAAGCAAAGATCGTAAAATATAAATAACGTTTTTAGTACGATATTTGTATTAACATAATTAAATACATAACGTTTATATATATATTAATTATTTACATTAATCATTCATACGTAAAGTGTGCAATCCCATGGTCCTGTGTTCGATTCTAGTCATACACGAGTTTAATATTTTTCCATAACTCTAACACAACCTCCATCTTTTTTTTCTTTATGTACTTGTCATTAAGACGCTTCAAGAACGGAATAAGAACATGTAGGGTATAAACAGAGTGTCGGACTTATTTATCAACCCCTTTGTTATTTTCATTTACCCCAACACCTATAACCCCTTTACCTTCCAACACGTTTGGCTCATCATTGTTTTGCTCATCGGCCACACCCACCACGTTCACCACTTTCGCGTCATCTTGTTTACCATCCGCTAACACCTCCACAAATACAACCTCGTCAACAGGTTCTTGACGCGGCACAATAAAACGCGACGTTGTCAAGTTTTGGTATTGCAGTCCGCTGTTGTTACTACTTGTTTTGTTGCTAAAAGAAGGCGACCACTGATCCTCAAAACATGCTTCTGTCGCATGGGCTAATGAAAAAGCTTCGCCTAAAGTTGTGGGGTTTGACCTTAAGAGTGCACATTGTAGAGCCGGTTTAAGGCCAGAAATATAAAACTTGATTGATTACTTTTCATTAATGACAAGACCTTAAATACTAGTTATGTGATAACTCACACAAACACAAAACTTATCCTAAAACATAACAAATACTTATTCTAAACACATATCCTAAACAATTGATAAGTATGATGGCTATCCCAACTAATCACGAAATCCCTGTGCATATCCACAGGCATATCAGAATCACTACATACAAATATAGCATACGGTATGAATATTTAATAAAATTGTTTGGTTTGGTGAATGGTGTAGATACGTAAACGTCTGGCCTGAAATATCTTATTTATAACTTCACATATTAACATATAATATTATTTATTTTGTACGAATACAAAATTGAAAGTGAGACAAATGAACGAAGAGATATAAGAAAATAGATTATGAAACCAGCCTGGTATGATTTTTTAAGACCGACTCCTATAGCATATATAAGAAATTAGGTAATAGCATCTCCCGAAAATGAATCCATTCCCAAGCTCTTACAAGTTAGGGTGCGTTTGATATGCTGTCATGAATCACAATCGGTATCAGTATAAGATGGGTCATTCACCTATGATAGATTCATACTTCCCCTCTTGAACTCCTATGAAGTATAGACAATATCAAACGCACCCTTATTTCATTCCCATATAATGTGGGCTCTCATCTTAATCAAACACTTAGAATCATTACCACTATAATTCCCTCATTCCCATATGGGATACCAAACGCACCCTTACAACCCCATACCAAACCAAATCCAAACACACCTTAAAAGAAAAACACATTTGACATTTTGACTCCCCAACGAAACCAATTAATCCCCAAAATTTTTTCCCTCCCACTGACTCTTGACTGTTTTGAAAAACCAAAACCCTAAAATCAGAAAATGGGTGAAAGTAAGAAGATGGAATTGGAGGATGTAATATCATACAGCGATGATTTAGTTAATTTGTTAAAGAAGAAAAATGACATTAATGATTTGAACAACTGCGTTGAGATATCGAATCAACTCCGCTCTCTTTGCCGTTCAGATCAATCCCAACTCAACACTTCTCTCAAAGGTTTTTTTAGATTTTTTATAATTTTCAATTTGAATTTTTAGTGATTATTTTAAGTAATTGTTGTGTGCTTTCTTTTGAGGGGGTGTTTGTTTGAGGTTTATCTGCTTATTAGACACAATTAAGTGGTTTTTCTGCATCTTTTGAGTGTTTGGGTGAAGCGCGTTTATGTTATTGTATATATGAAGTTTATAATAAGCAATCTCGAACACACCCTTAGATTGTGTTTGGGGTTGCTTGTCTGCTTATTGCGTTTTCAAACTCAAGTAAGTGGGTTGGAGTGTGTGAATGGTAGCTTCTTGAATAGCTTATTTTAGTGTTGATAAGCACGGCCAAATAAGCAGCTACGTATCTAGTTATTAAACTGTGTATGGGTTTGATGATTTTATTAGTCAATCTGATCTCTGGTTGTATCTGTTTGTTATGACGGGTGGGAGTAAATGACAATAAGCGGAGCATTGGGGAAGCCAAGTAGCAATGTGCATCAAACAACTACGTAGCTTCTACTGCTCCGCTTTTTAACATTCACAAATTTTTGTTAACTTCCTGATGCTTGTATTGTTTCACAATTTGTGTATGTCAAATCACTAAAGACGTCATGTGAAGAGGGGCTCGTGCTTTGGAACTATGCTCATTGCATTTCATGCACAGCTCTCTTTAAAATATACGGACTATATACTTTTGTAAAGTTACGTTTGTATAAACAGACCATTGATATTCACCTCTACTGCAAAACATCTGGCCATTTCATTGCAATTTGAGTTATTTGGATACAAAGGTTATGAGACTGGGTGTATTTATGAAATGTATATCTACAACTTCGTCATTTCACCTACATGTTAAATTTTAATGTACAAATTCAACACCTACATATTAATTATTGATCAGGCATTATTTGGTCTTGATATTATGGTTATTTCACGTAACAGATTATCAAGAGAAGATCAACCTGTGCAAGCATAAAACAGAAGCTTGCAAGGCTGAAGTTGCTTCAGACGCAGAGATTAATTTGCTTCAAAAAGAATTGGACGAGGAGCTTCAAAAAGAGACATTGCTACAAGACGAGCTTAGATAAGTATTTATTTAGCTTCTAAAGTTTTTACAAGTCTGTACTTCTGTGTATAGAGGCAGTGTTATACTGACTAGAAGTGGCAGTTTATTTGCTTATGAATGTGTCAATTTTAGTTGTGTATTGTCTCTTATGGGTCAAGCCAATTAATTTTGCTTAAAAGGAACAGGTCAATTGGGTCGAAATTTGCCTAAAGTTTAGTACTTTTTAAGTGCATGCAACATTCTAAATTGTTTTATTGAAGAATTTAGATTCTTATCAAATCAATATATACTCATTGTGTATTATTGATATTATTTAAAAATGTACTTAAGGGTTTTGCGGCTCAAGTTAAACCTGAGTTCGTCTGTTTTAACGAATAGTAAAAAAAGACCCGTTTTGACCTGCCCGTTCTCATTGCCCATCTTGCCTTTTCTAGTACAGACAAGCTTTGCTTCTTTTAATTAAGGTCTTTGATGTGGCAACACTGATTATTTGAATTATTGTCAACACAGCCATCACCAATCAAATTAACAATCTTGAAGAGCAAAGAAGCTCGATTGAAGAGAGAAGGCAGGTTCTGAAGAAGCTCGAACAAGATGAAAAAAAGACACAGTAAGTTAATACGCAAATATGATGCCAGAGTTTATGATTTACTGTGTACCGTCACTTTATTTTACATAAAAGTGCATCAGATTGTGACATTTGCCCAATTTTTTTTGTTATTGAAAAGCATGCTTATGTGGAAAAATACATATGCGTAAGAAACATAATCCTACATAATGACTTAAGGCATCAAGTTAACTCGGCACTAGCCGTCCAGTTTCTTTATATTGTTTTCCACTGATTTTCCGTTTTTGATTTATCTGGCCCTTTTATGCTTGGCTTCCACTTTGTACATGGAAGTTCTATTATTGGGATGACAATATCAAATGACATATTCACGCTTGTTGTTTTTCTCTGAAACGAATGAAAATTTCACTTTTGAGCAAAGGATCAATTCAGTTTTCTTCTTTCTATTAGTTACTGTTAAAAGGTATTGATAGCATTGACTTTGGTCCATGTCATTGTGATGGATGTTTTAGATAAATTTTAATGGTCAAATATGATCATTGGACTAACGCTCATTAGATCTTCCACTAATCTTTTGATCATGGGATTAACATCATTTTTCTTTTCTGCAGAATGAAGCTCTCAATGTATGCATCCGTGACAAAAATCATCCCAGACTTAAACGATCAGTTCAAGATATCTGGAGGTATCCTTCTTTTATATTTTATCTTGCTTGTTATTGTTTTTTCTACACTATTTCAACAATTAATAGATTCTCATTTAGTATATTATTTTTCAATCTGCAATTCTTTAATTTTGCCAATTGCAGCTATTGTTGATAAAGAGAAGAAAACAGTTGAAAAGTTTGGGCTCAGTTCGCAGGAAATGAGTGATTTTGATACATGTAATGCAGTCTGGAAGATGATAACCTGATGGTAGAAGATTGAAGCTATGATCTCTCCTAAAAATTCTCGCGTAAGTTGATGTTTTCAGTTCCAGTATATAAATATTCTGGGTAGTATGGTGCACTTTTCTTTTGGTCGGAAATTGTGTGGTTGTTTATCCTTTTAAGTTAGTAGGAAAGTCTGATAAGATGCTTGATGTAATGAATCCTTGTTTCTTTTAACTGGTAAGATTTATTATTTAAGAGTTTATCACTCCGCCTCCGCTGATAGTTTGCTGTAAACGTTGAAATCCATCTGTTCATTCTATTGTTTCTTACTTTCTTTTACCTAGTAAGAACACGTTGAAATCCATCTGTTCATGCTACTGTAAGGTTCAAACTAGAACATGATTGTTTAAAATTCACATATTGGAAATAAATTAGTTAACCAACCTTTAGTTTAGAGATTGAACCAATTAGCATCTTTCTTAACATTGGTGTGGTGTTTTTGGTTTTCCCGCAAGGGAAACCCCCTTTTCCGCATGTTTTCCCGCATCACACCTTCTACACTAAGCAGGTTAACCTAATAACAAATGGGTCAAATGTATTTATTATGTGTCGGGCCGGGTTGATTCGAAACACTTATGGTGTTATAGAGAAGTACTGCCATTTGCCACAAAAACCCACTGGCTCTTCTGATGAGCAGATTTATGCACCTGACCTGCAATCCCACATATATAACAAATGCAGCTACATCAAATTCACCAAAAATCATATGTTTTACATGCAGACTCTATTAGCGAGTTCATGAACATTTTGAAACATACTGTTAGGTGCCAGATTGTAATCAAGCCTGTCTGTGGGGGGCAGCTCTCCTAGTTAGTAAAGCTTCTTTTTATGCCTTTTCAATTGATTTTTGCATCCCTGGCTGCCTACAGCAGATCCATTACAAAACCGTTTACATTTAAACAAACAATTGAGCTACAAAGTGCAGGGGAGAGAAGAAATATGTAAAAAAAAAAGTTGGTATATTGTTTGAAAATTACAATGATTGAGCAGCTATCTATTGAAAAAAAATAAAAAATACATACAGGCAAAGTACATTGTTGATTGTTCTAGAACCTTGCACGCTAAGATGTCATGTCTGGCATACGCAGATACTTATGAGAGTTACCTCATTTTTGCCTGATAGGTAGCAAACTTATCTTCGTCTCTGATTTAGTAGCTTGTTCTAGTAGTTGTGACTTGTGAGATCATCTTTCTATAACCAGTATTTGAAACTCGGACATTACATATCCTTCCACAATGCTTGAATTAATGTTTATAAAACAGCCAAACATAAAGGCGTCTTACCATGCAAGCATTTTCTTAAAACCAAAACAATCTGGTTATCTACTGAAATACAATGTCTTAAAAGTTGTTAACGAAGACAGTGCTATCTTCTTGTTTCTATACATGAAAGAGATCTTTTTATTCAATTCCAGGATTGAGATTGTGTAGTAGGGAACTTGTTGTTCGTTTATCTAGTTGAACTTGAGCAATTTTTTCAAACCTCCGGTGTTGAATGGGACTTGAAATCTTTCCCATCCAGGTTTTAGACATAAATGTCTATCTGAACGGTCACAAAAACTCGAAATTCTTACATCAGAAATGTAATAGATGACCATGCCCTGTGTTGGAATCAGTAGTTACCAGAGTCCAGAGGTGGAAAAGTGGGTGGATTTAGCTCTTAGTTCTTAGTAATTCTCTGGGCTGGGATGGCCTGTTTGATGCATTTCTAAGTTCAACTCAAATTGATCTATTGAAGGAAAATGATCTCTAATTTTAGACAATACATAAATACTTCTTCATCATCATATACTCCGTATCTCAATATTCTTACACTTCAGTTTAGAGCAAAACCATGAAATCAACTTCTTGTACACATTGGCAGTAATAATTTTAGTTAGCATTTGACTGAAATCTTGATACCAAATATTTTCTCCCCAGGTTCCATAAGCTGGTTCACATAACGATAATTTTCAATTCTCCATTTTTGCCTCCAAAAAGGGAATTATTTTTTCCCTTTCACTCAGTATATGATGAAAAAAAAAAAAATAAACAAAAAAAAAAAAAACTGTACACATTTACGGATGGTCAAGGAATGGTTGGAAAAAGTCATAGAAATACCCCGTTTAGGTCGCGTATATCTGAGTCAAAGATTCGCCCTATCCCCATTTAGTTCGCGTATATCTGAGTCAAAGATTCGCCCTATCCGGGTAAATTGAACAATGAAAACTCCATCCATCTACCTGTTTATTGACGATCAACATTTGTGTGAAAAACCAAGTTAATGCACTTCCAACTCATTTGTTTACTAAGTTTATTTACACATTTCATTATTTTATATAGGCTGTTAGATAATCCTCATAATAACACAAGTTAATTTATAAAAAAATCATTATAATGAACTTTTTGGATATAATGATAATTATGGAAATTTGGAAAACAAAAGTCCAATACCTCTTATACTGAAAAATGAAAATTTGAAAATACACTTGATTATGTTAATCAAGAATCACTAGTAACTCATATTTTGTTGAAAACACAATTTGAATACATATTTTTTATTCTTATTATCTATCAAAATTTATATTCTGTTTGAATTATTATAACCAATGTTTTGATTGATTTATATTCTTAGTAGAACGCATGTATTGAATAATTTAATGCAAATTAAGGCGAGAATGACGGCTTTATAGCTTGATGGGGTCGCGACTTTTAGTAGTTGTGCTAGGGCCTCTTACTTCTTACTAATTGCAATAACCACCCTTTACCATTTCTTTATTCGCTATATTCATGTGTGTTGCCGACTTGCTCTTTAATATTTAGCAAATAAAGTTAGGGAATGTATTAGCTACAATTGGATTGTAGCAAAATCCCTATAATTTAGGCTACAAACTGCGGGTCCCTGAGTCTTTTTGTGGGTCCCTGATTTCTTTTTATGGGTCCCTGATTTATTTTCTTGTGTATTTTGGTGAAGGATTGTATTAAATTGGCTACAAAATTTATAGCCAAGTTATCCCCATAAACATATTTATAATCGAGCTCGGCTCCCTAAAATCTCGATTCAAGCTTAAGCTTAACATGAAGCTTGTTTAACTTTAAACACCGAGCTTAATTAGACTCACTAGGCTAAACGAAATTTTACTTATATACATTATAGTTTATATATAAATATATTGTATATAGGTATCATATATATCTTGAAATAAATTGATTGACATATTCTATGAGTCTAGTTTATTTAAAAGTGTCGTATAAAGTTCATCTTTTTAGAATGCCTGAATTAATCATAAACACACTTTTTATACTGAAGCTTCTAAAAAATGAATAACTAAATTTACTTCGTGAACGAGCTAAGTTGGAGCTTTAAAATAACTTGCGAATTGAGTTAAAAAATAAGGCTTTAAACAAACCAAGCTTAAGCGTGGACTTTTCAAATGTTAATTGCCCAGAGTTTGGCTTCAGCTCGACTCGCCTACATTCTTGATTTTAATATCTCTCTACTTTATATAATGCAAAAATGTGTTCCCTTAATCTTTAAAAAAAATTAAAAATAAGTAATATTTAATCCCTAAAATACCTCTTTAAAAATTTAAATTTCAATATTTATTTCTTTTCCACATAAAATATTTTTAAAAATAGTTTTTGAACTAGTTGCCTTAAAATAGTTTTTGTTTCTAAAATTATCTTATATTTACCATTTTTTATTATTACAAATTTATTCCAATCCCGATCCATATTTCAATCTCATTTTATTAAAATAGAACTGGTATGGTGTTTTTGTCATCTCAAATGATGAGTAAGACTTGTCAACATCAATTGCTAAACGTTACATGAAACACTTAATCACAATATTTTAACTATACTTATTTACCGCTATAAGATTACGTCGCTATCAATGAAAACACGCCTAGCAATTTGTAAATAACTTTTTTTGCATTATTTTTGTAAAGAACTAAATACAGCCGATTTACAACTTTACATTCAGCGTGCCTTGCTTTCTCGTAATCATTTCTTATCCCCACACCACCCCCTTCATCATTAATAATCCCATGCCACTTTACACGTCAATTTCTAATAATAAGTACTGTATTTTATATGCAAGTTTGTTAGAGTAAATATTCTGTTAAATATTTGGAGGTAAAATACTAAAATCTAGTTTTATTTTGTTTGAATCATGTGTAATTCTTTCATCATTTTATTGTGCATCAAACAAAATCTTTACTTTTTTAAAGGTATTATAGTTTTAAGGGTTTTGTTAACCACAACTCATGTGGTTGTGTTTAAACATACCATAATTAAATTTTTTGCATTAAATGAAGTAATATATTCCATAATTATACATATTTTTTCATTTTAAACATGAAATGTGATGTTAAACATAGAGTGTTTATTATTCATTTAATGAAATTTTTTTAATTAAAGTATGTTTAAACACAACTCCATGGGTTGTGGTTAATAAAACCCTAGTTTTAAACTACAATCAGTATAAGTATTAATACAATATCTTATCTCTAAGTAAACCATTATTTATTTTGAATGTAATTTAAAAATAAGGGTATTTCTAAAATGTGCCCTCATACACATATTAAGTAAAATATTTTAAACTCAAACTTTCTTTACAAATAAAAAAACCCATTTAGATCATATTAATTAATCTTATAAATTTCCTTAATTAAATATAGTTATGCATTTAATTTAGTGAAACTTTACTTTTATATTGGTTCAAACATGTGTATTGAGGGCACATTTTAGAAAATCCTTAAAAATAAAATCATAAACATTTTGAATGTAATTTAGGGCCAAATAAGCAATTCTACAAAAAAAGTTCAAATTATTTTCTGAGTCCATTTTGTTTATATTTGTTGGTGGAATTTAATTACATGTCATATCATAAATTAAACACAAATAACATCAAAGTAATGCGGAAGCGTAGGAACATATAATTATAATTAACTAACCGAAAAGTAAATAGTATGCGTACCTTTTTTGCAATCTTCAACAAACAATCAAGATGAACCCTAATTAGGGTTTTTGTGGATTATAAGAATTGCCCCTTACGTTTTTGCAATTCAATCCAAGATACAAACAAAAATATGTTTGTACCATGTTTTTGTATACACGTACTAATACCGAATTAACGTTAATGCTAGTTAATGAAAACACAAAACCTTGTTTTTGGAAAAACAAAAGTCGAACACCCCTTTAAGGGTTTCGGCCGATTGATGCTAAAAGAAAAGAGAAAAACACATTAGGGTTTAGTGTGTGTACAAAAGTTAACCAAACAATAACCCCTTGTGTTTGTTTATATAGAATGACAAAACTTGAATAACAAGTTGGGATTGGGTTTGTAGGACCATAAATATATAAGATTTATTTGGTTCGGGAGGTCTAGGTTGATCAAACATGATGAATCTATTCATAGTTCTAGTGAGAGAGAGTAGAGAGAGGATGGAAAGTAAAAGGATGTTTACTGATAAGAATGAATGATACAAAATAACCTAATGCTGAACCACACCTCTCATAGAGAGTCATGAGGGGTATTTATAGGCTCAGTACTGCATAAGTTTGCCTATTGTACAATAGTAGTCCTTGCGGGCACTACTTCTTACGAATCTAGTCCAATTCACGTGTAAGACGTTATCTTCACAAACTAACGAGGCTAGCATGGTTGGGTTTACCCCTTGCCAATCGGATCTAATAACCCACAAGGGTTTTTAGATCTTTTTTGTTCTCTTATTTTTCATCTATAATCCTTTCCTTTTATTAGTTAACGGTCGTTAGTCAATCTCCATTAATTAGTTAACGGTCGTTAGTCATTTTGTGTAATTAATAATTATATATAACATTTTATATTTAATTATTAAACATTAATCCTTCATACGTAAAGTGTGCAATCCCGTGATATCGAGTTCGATCATAACATATACTATTAATTTATTGTCCATAAAACCAACACTTATGATATGACTTGACAAATACCAGTGTATAGCAACGAGATTTTATGGGCAACAAGCTTTTATAGTTGCGTGATTATTTATTTTCATCAATTATGAATTAACATAATAATAAAAAAGAAGTTGTAATATGGTGTATTACATAATATAGTTTGTAGATGAATTTTTAAAAATTATTATTGTTAAGATTACATAAAAAAAAAAAGTATTTTTTTTAGAAACTACATTAAAAAAAAAAGTTATCAAAAATTGTCATGCGTTTTTTTGAAATTTTGGGTGGGAATTTTATTTTTGAATGGCGAAATTTATTAGAAGAAAACACTAGCAAGAAGCTAGAACATTACAAGGACACAAGGTGAGGATTTTTTAACCAATCCACCCAACTAAACATAACTTTACATCTATAACGACACCAAAGAAAAGACGAAAGCACTAGATCATCAAATATATTCGCCTTGGAAGAAGGAACAACGCCAAAATCTTCTTATTCCGAAAAACCCAAATGAACCACCATAGACCATAACACACCCCTTCTAATAATCTTTTTGCTTAGAAGGCAACCGTAAATTTGTTATCCAAGAAATCCACTCATCAAAAGAATCAAGCTCCATATAATTCACATCCCACCAAATACAAACCCTCCGAAAAATAGCTCTAACAGCACTACAATTAAATCCAATTAAATCAAATTATCTCATTAATCAGTTGTGTATTAGATCTTCCTTCAATCCAAATAATCGTTTTGTTTGGTGAATTGGTAATATGGTGGCTATTTCCAAAGAGGATGAGGTACAAAGATTTCGACATCTATTTTCGTTACAAATTTTCCGGATTACGCTATGGCAAAGGATTTATGGAATGTTTGTAAACAATACGGTCAAGTGGTTGATGCATTCATCCCGGATAGAAAGTCAAAGGCGGGTAAGAGATATGGCTTCGTTCGATTTATTAGAGTATATGATGTGGACCGATTGGTTAGCAATTTGTGTACGTTATGGATGGGGAGTCATCATCTTCACGCGAACATCGCTAGGTTTCAGAGACCTTCTGCTGCTAATAGTGGTGGACATACGCATCAGAATGGTAATTTTGTACCTAAACAAACAGAAGCCAATTCGTATAATGGACGTAGAACGGATAAACTGTCTTATGTTAATGTTGTTAATGGGGATACAAAATTGACAGAAGTGTGTGAACCAGCTTTACTTCTTGATGATTCATGTCTTAACCAACTGGATTACTCGTTAGGTTTGCTTGGTAAAGTTAAAGAATTCAGCAGTTTTGATAATATGAGAATGGTATTGGGGAATGAAGGCTTCAACGACATTGATTTAAGGTATATGGGAGGTATGTGGATCATGATTGGTTTTAAAACGGAAGATACTAAAGCTAAGTTTCAGTCGTGCTTAGGCGCGACATCATGGTTTTCTCAACTCATTCAAGCGTCCAAAGAGTTTATTATTGATGAACGTATCACTTGGGTAGATATTGAAGGAATACATCTCAAATTATGGTCGGAAAATACGTTTAATAGGATTGCGGCAAAATGGGGTAAGATGCTTTATTTGGAGAAATTAGATGAAGGGTGTTTGTATAGTAAGAGGCTGTGTATTCTTACTACTGGAAAAGAAAACATACTCGAAACGTTCAAAATCATTCATAAAGGGAAGAGCTTTTCGGTGAGAGCAAAAGAAACCACGGGTTGGGTTCCTGATTTTGATGAACAAGAGAAAGATTATAGCGATTCGGAGGACGAGCAATCTGAAGGTTGTATTAAGGAAGACTTTGTTGGTAGTGATGTAGAGAGGGAAGGGGATAATAACGTTAGTATGGTTCCAGAATCGGTGATGGAAGATGTGAATGTGCAAGCTGAAGAGAAAGGTAATGATTTTGATGTTAATAGTTCTCTTGATCCTTTTGATTTAATTAAGGAAACATTGTTTAAGTTTTTATGTAGGAATGTAAATTTAAAGGGTATTATAGGATTTTAACATTAGTCACTTTTAAGTTTTTTAAGTTTAAGAAAACACATACATGCTTTATATGTAGTATAAATATAGATAATATTAATACACATAACACATGATTCATTTTCGAGTTTGCTTATTAACAAAAAGAATACATAGTTTCGAATTGAGTCGCTCTGAAAAAGAGATTATTGTTAATTATTAAAGGGGCATTTATATACATCCTCAAAAAAATCACTATTTACATATTTTCTCAAATCTTGCTTTAATAGCATTGTATATAATGCATTAAAAACTTGCATTTGAAAAAAATATGTAAATATTAATGTATATATGAAGACGTATGTAAATCCCCAGTTATTAAACTTAAAAAATTTTCCTCTTAGATATTCTAATACTGTACTCAAGTTACTTTTATTTACATCTCATATAAAAAGGAAAAGAAACAATACATGAAGAATCATGCAGTACATTTTGAAAACGACAAGGGGCAAGTTATTAGGACCCTCTCATAGGGAGGGTTTTCAATCATTGTAAGCATCGTCAGTTTGTACGGTGTGTATTACGGGTTGTACGGTTTGACCAAACCCCCCTGATATGACAATATTGGGAAGGTTTGTATAACACAAAGGGAACCATTCCTACTAGGGAGGGTGTACATTTTGTCATTTTTTTTCTTCTCTCCTTTTTGTCCTTTTTTTTTTGAAAGTCTTTTTTTTTTTTTTTTTTTTTTTTTTTTTTTTTTTTTTTAATGTTTCTTTTAGTGTTTATTTGTTATGTTTTTTATGTAATGTTAATTGTATTCGTCTAATGTGTTTCTATTTAATTAAACAACAACAACAATAACACGTTAACATTAACACATTAAACAACTACAAAAAAAAGCTGTTATTATTCAATTAAACAACAACGCGTACTACACATGAAGATTATTTATCTCATCTAAAAGCTCATGGAGCATTGCACCCAACTGACATGCGTGATCCTCAGGATTCCTTGCCAATTCCAGTGATGCCTCCAGCGTCTTTATTCTTGTCATCAACATCTTGTTTTGAGACAATAACATCGTGTTTCTTATTTCAAGCTTGTCAATCTTATTATCTTTAGCTACACAGTTTGTAACCCTAGTGATATTTCAAGATCACTCGTATTATTATCATTAATAATATTGAATCGTTTGGTGATAATCTTTATGTGTTCATTGCTAACTAACAAACATAACAATTCCATTTTCATAACATACACAACCTTCTAAGTTTGGTTGAGTGAATTCCTCGCACTTAATCATTTTAACACAACATATCATACACACAAATTATGAAGACATTAAAAAAAAGATTTGATGCTTTTAGAGAAGAGTTAATTGATGCCCTTCATAATTTAGCTAATCATAAGAGGTGTGTAGGAGTTTTAGAAAAACAGATTCAACATTTTAAAAAGAATGAATCTACGTTTACTGATGACTTAAATGCTTTAAAAAGAGGAATAGCATTTAGAGATGAATTACTTAATGATCAAAGTAGACAGTTATCTGAAGTTAAAACTGAAAAAGAAAATGTTAAAGTTACTATAGATACTTTAGCACATGCCTCAGAAGGAATGAATAAGATTTGGGAAGCTCAGGTAATTGATAAAGCTAATTCAGGTGTAGGTTATAAAACTGTCCCTCCACCATATAGAGGTGTTCCTTCACCTCCAGGTGTTGACCTAGCACATACAGGTTTAGCTGAGTTTCAAGAACCAATCATGGAATATGGTTCTAAGGCTAGTAAGAGCCTTAAGGTAGAAAAGATAAGTAAAAGTTTAGATAAGACTTTACTTTATTAGGACAAGGTGTCCTTTGCTAAGAAAGGAGAAACTATAGTTGTTGAAGATTGTACAACTGATAGTGATGATGATGAAGAAGATCAGGTTATGTCTAAACCTGATTTGGTTAAGAAAGTAGGAACAAGTATTCCTAAGATAGTCAAACACAATACTGATAGGCCTAAATCAAACATTAAGCATGTTAGGCAACCAGTTAGATATTGTGAGCAATATAGAACCACCAACAAGCCCAGAGGTAACCAAAGGAATTGGAACAACCTCAAGTCTAACCAATTAGGTGATGACTTTGCTTTTTATAAATAAAGCTTGTTACACATGTGGTAGTTTTGACCATCTTGCAGCTTTCTGCAACCAATGGGTAACTGGGTATGAAAACCATAGAGTGAACCTCAAAAGGCAATCTCCTAAATCTCACTTTCACTCTAGTTCTAAGAAATCAAACCCCAGAGTAGTCAAAAACAAGTCTATCTCAAAATCTGATCCTGCTGATATAACCAAATGATCCTGCTGCTAGAAAATTTGTTCCTGCTGCTCGACCATTTATGACTATTAACCCAAAATCAACAGCTAAGGGTGCAAAATCATTTTTCAAACATGCACCTACAACTGTTCTAAGGCCCGTTCAAACAAAGGCAGTGATCCAAAAACAAGTTTGGAAACCAAAGGGTCGAACTACAAAGTTAGCAGACTCTGCTGCTAAGTGTGTGGTTCATTCTGCTGCTAAGGGAAATAGGGCAAATGCTGTTAAGGTCTCAGCATGTTGTATTCTTAAATCCAATGTTGCATCAACTATCCTCAAAAGATTCAATTACATTGATGCAAGAGGCAGATCCAAGTCAGTAATGGCTTGGATCCCCAAAAGAAACTAACACTCTTAATTGTGTGCAGGAACATTCAAATGATCACGAGGAGGATCAAGGATACTCAGATAATGGATGTTCAAGGCACATGACAGGCAACATGTCTTATCTCTCAGATTTTGAAGCTTTCAATGGAGGATATGTTACCTTTGGAGGGGGTGTTCGTGGCAAAATTTCTGGTAAAGGTACAATCAAAACCGGAAATTTAGATTTTGAAGATGTGTACTATGTAAAAGAGCTAAATTATAATCTTTTTAGTGTCTCACAAATGTGTGACAAAAAGAATAATGTTCTTTTCTGTGAGACTGAATGTCTCGTACTTTCTCCTGATTTTAAGATGCCTGATGAAAGTCAAGTACTTCTTAGAATTCCTAGAAAGGGCAATATGTACAATGTAGACATGAAGAACATTATTCCTAAAAAGAATTTAACTTGTCTTGTTGCAAAGGCCACATTGGATGAATCAATGAAATGGCATAGAAGGCTTGGTCATATTAACTTCAAAACCATAAATAAAATTGTTAAGAATGGTTTGGTAAGAGGTTTACCTCACAAAAGATTTGAAAATGATCAAACATGCATTGCTTGTCTAAAAGGCAAACAACACAAAGCCACTTGTAAGCCCAAGATTTTTAACTCTATCAATCAGTCTTTGTTTATGCTACATATGGACTTATTTGGACCTGTTTCAGTGATGAGCATAATGCATAAGAGATATTGTCTAGTTATTACTGATGACTATAGTAGATTTACATGGGTTTTCTTTTTAGCCACTAAGGATGAGACATCAAGCATCCTTAAGGACTTCATTACACAGATAGAAAACCAAGTAAGCAAGAAAGTGAAAGTCATTAGATGTGATAATGGGACAGAATTTAAGAATAGAGTTATGGATGACTTCTGCAAAGAAAAACGTATTAAGAGAGAATTTAGTGTTGCTAGAACACCACAACAGAATGGTGTAGCTGAAAGAAAGAATAGAACACTAATTGAAGCTGCTAGAACAATGTTAGCTGATTCTAAGCTACCAATAAATTTTTGGGCAGAGGCAGTCAACACTGCTTGCTATGTTCAAAATAGAGTTTTAGTTGTGCAGCCTCACAATAAGACATCATATGAACTTTTTAATGGTAGAACTCCTGCAATAGGATTTCTTAGACCTTTTGGATGTCATGTGACAATACTCAATACCTTAGACCATTTAGGAAAATTCGATGGTAAGGCAGATGAAGGATTCTTTGTTGGTTATTCTCTTAATAGCAAAGCATTTAGAGTTTACAACACAAGAAAAGAAATAGTAGAAGAAAATCTACATGTGGAGTTTTTAGAAAACAAATCCAATGTAGAAGGTCAAGGACCAAAATGGCTATTTGATCTAGAGTATCTAACCAATTCAATGAATTATGTGCCTTTTGTTGCAGAAACTAATGATTTTGCAGGTTCAAATACAACAAATGAGGCAGAGTTAGAGAAAGATCAAAATGATGTGATAATGCCAATATGGTCAAGTTCAATTGTGGAATCAACTTCGACAACTGATGAATCTTCTTCTAGCAAAGCTAAAGAAGGT
The DNA here is from genome assembly GCA_021014915.2 of Artemisia tridentata subsp. tridentata. NCBI lineage: Eukaryota > Viridiplantae > Streptophyta > Magnoliopsida > Asterales > Asteraceae > Artemisia > Artemisia tridentata. The sequence goes on from CP139509.1 coordinate 143,552,228, forward strand.
GTTGAAGATGAAAGTAAAAAATATGGAACTCAGGAACAACAAAATGTTTCTGCTGGTAGTATTTCTGTTGCTGCTGGTAGTGTCTCTGTTCCTGCTGGTCATTCTGCTGCTGAGTCAGAGCACTCTGCTGATAAGCTTACTGATTCTGCTGTTCGGCCAAATGACTATGTTGCTGGCCCTTCAGAAACAAAAGAAGCAGAATTTTCAGATAATGAGGTGGATTTGGGTAATCTTCCACCATCTTATCAAGTTCCTTCTACACCACAAACAAGAATTCACAAAGTTCACTCCCTGGAACATGTGATTGGAGATATACAGTCAGGTGTGAAGACAAGACAACAATTGATGCCTTCAGACCAACAAGGGCTTCTTGATGCCCTTTATGCTTCAAAACAGCATGAGCTTTTAAACTCTTGCTTGTTTGTATGTTTTCTCTCACAAGCTGAACCAAAGACAATTCTTACAGCCCTAGATGATTCAAGCTGGTTAGAGGCTATGCAAGAAGAGCTTCTTCAGTTCAAGATTCAAAAGGTTTGGGTGCTAGTTGATTTACCTACAGGTGTGAAGGTAATTGGCACTAGATGAGTTTTTAAGAACAAAAGGGATGAAAGAGGAATAGTGATCAAGAATAAGGCTAGATTAGTAGCCCAAGGGTACACACAAGAAGAAGGGATAGACTATGATGAGGTTTATGCTCCAGTAGCAAGGATTGAGGCAATTAGGCTGTTTCTAGCTTATGCTTCATTTTTAGGCTTCACAGTCTAACAAATGGATGTCAAAAGTGCATTTTTATATGGTAAAATTGAACCAGAGGTGTATGTTTCACAACCTCCAGGCTTCATTGACCCATTACATCCAAACAAAGTGTACAGAGTAGTGAAAGCTCTATATGGCCTTCATTAGGCACCAAGAGCTTGGTATGCAACACTAGCTTCCTACTTATTAGAAAATGGATTTCAAAGAGGAAAGATTGATCAGACACTGTTCATCAAACAGCACAAGAAGGATCTTCTGTTAGTGCAGGTGTATGTGGATGACATTATCTTTGGATCTACTAGGAAAGATATGTGTTTAGAATTTGAGAAGCTTATGAAAGATAAGTTTCAGATGAGTTCTATGGGAGAACTTACATTCTTTTTGGGTTTGCAAGTTAAGCAATCATCTGAAGGCATATTTATTAGTCAAGACAAATATGTTGCAGAGATACTTAGAAAATTTCAATTTGCTGATTCAAAAATAGCAAGCACACCAATGGACGCAGAGAAGCACCTTCTGAAAGATGAAGATGGAGAGAGTGTAGATGTACACACTTACAGATCTATGATAGGCTCTTTGATGTACCTTACATCATCTAGACCTGATATCATGTTTCCTGTTTGTGTTTGTGCAAGATTTCAAGTTACTCCAAAGGTTTCTCATTTAACTGCAGTCAAGAGAATTTTTAGATATCTCAAGGGTCAACCAAGGTTGGGTCTATGGTATTCAAAGGAATCTCCTTTTGACTTGGTAGCATATTCGGATAGTGATTATGCTGGTGCTAGCTTGGACAGAAAGTCAACAACTGGAGGATGTCAATTCCTTGGGTGTAGACTTGTCTCATGGCAGTGTAAGAAGCAAACAAGTATGGCAAATTCAACAACTAAAGCTGAATACATAGTTGCTGCTAGTTGCTCTAGTTAAGTTCTATGGCTTCAAAACCAACTCCTTGATTATGGGTACAATTTCTTAAACACTGTTATTTATATTGATAATAGTAGTACAATTTGTATTATTAAAAATCCAGTGCAACATTCTAAAACAAAACACATTGAAATTAGACATCACTTTATAAGAGACTGCAATGAGAAAAGATTAATTCAAGTTCTTAAAATTGCTTCAGAACATAATTTTGCAGATCTGCTAACAAAAGCTTTTGATGTTTCAAGGTTTCAGTACTTGGTAGCAAGTATTGGAATGCTTAATCTTTAAATTTTCAATATGATGTGTTTTTGTAAATAAATTTTTGTTGTTGCTGCTGATTTATCTAATACTGCTATTATTACAAAAGTTTGTGCTAATAGTACAAATTTAAATTGTGTTATTCATATAGTTGGTCTTATGATTATTCTAATGCAAGACAAGTACTTTGTATTTTGTTCTTTTGGTTTTAGACTAACAATTTCAGGTATGAATATGTAAACACAAAGGATGTTTCAAGTGAAATGGAAACAGCAGAATTGAGATATTAGCTGCTGACCAAAATAGGTTTATGATGGACTGAGTTTGGGAATTCAAACCTCCTTAAAACTTCTTTCTTGAAATCTATTTATGATATTTCACATTGAATTGATGACTTAGTTGATCAGATAGTAACTGATGCAACTCACTTTCTATCATTTTATACTTTTAAGTATAATGTGCAAGTCTGAGGACATCTGATAGAAAGAACAGCTAGTAAAAGTGAATCTAACACTTGTGTTAGAGGCAACAATTACTATGAGCTGGAAACCCTGTCAAGAAAGCCTTTTGAATAGGTTTATCTTTACACAGGCAGTTATTTATAACTGAAAAATATTGGTTCTCACACAACCGGAGGTTGCTTTAAACCGAAATGCTGATTAAGTGTCTGTTATACACTTGATTCCTTCAAAATGGTTGAAAGTAGTATGATCTTTCAATTCTAAAATCATGAACATACTACTAAGTCAAATGATTTCTTAAAAGGATTTTCAAGAGATTCACAAAAAACCATCCATTGATGGATCATGAATCGAAATGTCCACTGATTCACCTTTCATAGGAGTTAACACACCTAGAAGTGATGAGGGCAGTAACTTAAACTCTTAAGGAATTGATGGCTTCATGTACAATATTGTCTGACAAACAAGTTCTAAATGCTGGATCAGATGATAAGGAAAGATATATTTTGGTACATAGTGAGATCTTCCAAACAAGGGGAGGAAACAAAAGTTATTTGCTTCAGGGGAGGTAACAATCTCAGGGGAGGAAATAATGGCCCAGAAAAGGAAGATAATCCAATAAATGGAAGGAGAAGACAAGAGCATACAAGATGATGAGGAGGTTGAAAATGACAAGAATAGAGCTTATTCTGGAGTATTATATATATTCAAAAGGGATGAAGCATTCCAAAGGAGAAAGTTCTATCTAGGTCAAACGAAGAAAAGTTTCAATTTCACTTCAAAGACATGCTGGTTAGATGATTTCACTTGTTGAAACAAGCATCCAAGATACACAGTATCATTGCCTCTTATAATTCCTCCATCCAAGGAAATTGCACCATATTTTAGTCCAAGATTGGTTCAATATGTTTTGATATTGTTAAAGTCAAAGAAGAGCAAAGCAGATGAATTACTGAGAAGATATTCAATCTTGAAGAACATAAGTGTTTGAAAGATCTTCAATCCATGATTTAATTCAGAAACATGTTGAATGGATTCACATGTTTAGGGGAGGATTGTTGGGAATTAAATATTCAAGATGTCTAATATCGGGTTCTAATCCAAGAAATACTCTAAGTGTAATTCTGCTGCTAGTGCAAATGGTTCCTATTGTTAATGCTGTTCCTGCTGCTAGAACATTTCACTCTGCTGTTAGTGTAAATGACTCTGTTGTTCGGCTTAGCATTCTGCTGATGTTGATCCTGCTACTAATGATACTTGTTCCTGCTGATAGCGATAACTCGTTGCTGCTGATAGTGAACACTCTGCTGCTGAGAGGATAAGATCGAAAAGATATTTATTGTATTTTGGTCAACAATATACGGTAGATAATATCTTACCCCATGTGCTTAGTTAACAAGTTGTATACATAGATACATGTTGTATCTTATGTACTGACACTCAAAAGGATAAGTTAACAAAGTAAGTCGGCTAAGACTTTAAGCAATATGTAAAGATCTTTTGGACTATAAAAGAGATCTTAGTTGTGATATTAGTGTAGAGTTTAATAGAGTAGTCAAGTGTCCATGCATATGTTATTTTAGAACACTCATAACTGTTAGAACAAACACAAATATATCACAAGTTAGAAAAACTTAAGATTCAAGGTTGTAACCCTAGTGATATTTCAAGATCACTCGTATTATTATCATTAATAATATTGAATCGTTTGGTGATAATCTTTATGTGTTCATTGCTAACTAACAAACATAACAATTCCATTTCCATAACATATACAACCTTCTAAGTTTGGTTGAGTGAATTCCGCGCACTTAATCATTTTAACACAACATATCATACACACAAAGTTACAAGGTTTAACCACCTTAATCGTGTGTCCAGGATCCTAGCAGTTAAAGTTAATCCGACAATTTCAAAAAATGGCAATTTAAACAACGTGGTATTGTATGTTGAGTCCATTAGCATGATTTCTGGGAATGTACACCATAGAGCATATGACGTGGGGTGAACAAAAAATAGTTCCTCAAGCTCATTATGCTCATTTACCCTCTCGTAATATGTATACCCTGAATGCATCAAATGTGAGTAAAGGACTTGGATTGGAGTTCTATAACCTATTATGGCTCCACAGATCTTATTTTGTGCGTTATATATAGTTCTAATGCTAGACACGTTATCCGGATTACGCTCCTTTATTGACGAAAGTATATGACGTGGTGGTACGTGATACTCTGTCAATTGTTTCACCAAATTGAACTCATCATCCTTTAATCGCATTGCATATGGGAAACCATGCAACGACTCTGCAAAATCATGATTATGTCTATCACACTTCACCCTCAACCTCCAAAAATATTGTGTTTTAGAATATTTCGCCACTAATTTGAATAGACAATCGGTTTTAGAGGTACTGGTTTGCCGTTGAATTTCATCTTCTAAACCTTCACGTTCATACTTCCCACCCTTTGAACACCCATAATTGATTTCGTACAAATACCCCTTCTCTAATTTGGTTCTTTTTTTAACAATAACAAAACCGATCCCTCGAGCTATATTTTGCATCCAATCAGTTAGTTGCTCGGGAGAAATGAACACCTGAAAATACATTACAACTTTTACAACTTTTATTTTTTTTAACAAATTACTTTATTTTTTTAACTTTTACAACTTTTATTTTTTTTAACAAAATACTTTTTTACAACTTAAAAATATATATATATAGTTACTTTTTTTTTAATATTTTTTTTTACATTGTCTTTGAAAAAAAAGAAAGTAAAACCGCGTAAACCACCCATAGTTTTACCCTTATCCCACCCCACCCCCATCCCTCTATACCGTCTCACCGACTCACTCATACCTTCCCACCCACAGTTTTTCCCTCATACTCCTCCCATCCCTCTCACAAAACTGCTTTGATGGTGGTTTAGATCTCTTAGATCTAAAACTGCTTTATGGTGGTTTCCTTGTAGATATGGGGGGGGGGGGGTTTAGATAACTCATCCCTATATCTTTGTGTTCTTGGTGGTTTCTAAGTGTGATATATTTTCAGATCTTTTAGATCTAAAAATTGATGGTGAGACAGTATAGATGGGATGGGGGATGGGGGATGGGGTGGGATAAGGAAAAACTGATGGTAGTTTTACGGTGGTTTTATATTTTTTTTAGATCTTTTTAGACCCAAAAAAGATTTGGGAGGGGGGGGGGGGGTTTAGAATAACTCTGCCCTTTTTAGATTCTTTTAGATCTAAAAAAAGTTGATGGTGGTTTCTTGGCTAGAAATCGTTGGTTTTGTTGGTATTAGTTAGTTGAAACTGATGGTGGTTTCTTGGTGGTTTAGATCTGTGTTAAAATAAGGGTCGAGTTATTCTAAACCCCCCCCCCCCTATATCTTGGTGGTTTAGATCTGGTTGAAACTGGTGGTGGTTTCTTGGTGGTTTCACATAAGCAGTTTCACATAATTGATGGTGGTTTAGATCCATGGTAAAAACCATGGTGGTTCTGTGGTGGTTTAGATCCATGGTTGTCTTTGTGTTCTTGGTTGTTTCTGTGGTAGTTTAGATGGTGGTTTAGATCCATGGTTGTCTTTGTGTTCTTGCTTATGTGAAACTGCTTATGTGGTGGCTTAAGCAGTTTTTGATCTTTTATGTGAAACTGCTTATGTGGTGGTTTAAGCAGTTTTTGATCTTTTATGTGAAACTGCTTATGTGGTGGTACGTGAAACTGCTTATGTGAAACGGCTTATGTGGTGGTTTAAGCAGTTTTTGATCTTTTATGTGAAACTGCTTATGTGGTGGTACGTGAAACTGCTTATGTGATGGTTTAAGCAGTTTTTGATCTTTTTGATCTTTTATGTGAAACTGCTTATGTGGTGGTTTAAGCGTTTTTTATCTTTTTGATATTTTATGTGAAACTGCTTATGTGGTGGTTTAAGCAGTTTTTGATCTTTTGATCTTTTTGATCTTTTATGATCTGCTACAGTTTGAGCAGTTTTTGATCTTTTATGATAAGCAGTTTTAGCTCTTTTATAAAACTGCTTATTATCAAACTGCTTATAAAAAAACCGAGATACGGCGATGATGATTTAAAAAAAAAAAAAAACTTATCGATTGGCATGGCATAATCGAATGGACGGCAAACACTTTGCAACCTTCAAATTTGCAGCCATATGATTAAAAATAAAAATCTGAGCCATCTCGATTTATCATTTTTTTTATAAACGTTACTCATTTTTGAAAGTAATAAATATGTAATAGCGTAAAATTATACCTCGTTCGTGTAAAACGGTGATGTATTCATCGTAAACTCAGCTTTTTTTTTATCTTCTAGCACCAACTTTATAACTGCTTATGTGAAACTTTTGTGAATGTAACTTTTATGTGAAACTGCTTATGTGAAACTTTTGTGAATGTAAAATTTGAAACTGCATTCATCTTTATAATCAAAACAAAGAATCTTAGAACAGTGAAGCACAAACTCACCAAAAACGTGTTATAGACATGAGGTACAAAAGTTGAAACACTCACGCGAGTAAAAAAAATACACTATAAAAGCTGTGACAAAAAAAAAAAGGGACAAAAAAAAAAAAAAAAAAAAAAAAAAAAAAAAAGGACAAAAAAAAGGGGTATGTGATATTTTATGTGAAACTGCTCAAGTAGAAGACAAAAAAAAAAAAAAAAAAAAGGACCAGTAAAAAAGAATATCAATAAGAAGACAAAAGTACACATAGGTAGGGAGGGTTTGTATAGTATAACACTTATCATTTATGTTCCTTCTTTAAATCAAAATTGAAGACACGAATTATAACTAAATTATAAAAAGCAAAGACTGTACACCATAGACCTTTAGGGGTCCATGGTGTTTGGTAAGCCCACACCCGACATAAGTCATTTGGTACCCGTCCGGCTCCAAAATCGTGTCTCTCACATTCCTCTCTCATTACTTCCCCGCTCCGACTCTAATCCGACCACCCAAATGATCCGGCCACTTGACTTTTACTCGGTCCGACTCTGATTGATCTATAGTGATTTTGTGAGAGGATCTACAAGAACTGATTATTTTAATGTGATTTGTGGTTGTGTGATTGCCATTTGTTACGATCTACAGTTGCTTGTTTTTTTAGCAACAACCTTTTTGAGTGGTTTAGATAGAGTGTTCTGGATTCTTCATAAGCACACACACATACTAAATACTGGTGATCCAAATATAGGGTTTTTTATTTTTTTAATTCCAGTTACCATTTTTTTTTTCTTTTTTGATAGAAAGTTTGTATTTTTATTCAGATGTTTATGTTTAATTGCAGGTTTGAACTATTTTGAGTGGGATGGATGGATTGCAAAAGAGGATGAAGTGCCGCTGCCATGAACTTTTTTAATCAGGGTATGTAATTCTTTATCTTTTTTACTAATTTTTGCTTAATTTGTCTTCAGTTTAAGTGGTATTGATAGGATTTTGTTTTATGGGTGTTTTAATTGATTTATGGTTAATTTTTGTTTTATTGAAATGGGTATTTATTGGATTTTGTTTTCATGATCGTAAGCGTTTGATGAAAATCTTGAATGGAGCTTTTTATAAATAAGGTATTGGTGTTGCATATTAAGTGTTTGAATTATTGAGTATAGTTGAGGTATTGATTAGTGTATAATAATTCAATGTATATTATGCCTGCTTATTTGGTTTTCGGCTTATGTTTCATAAGCTCACTTTTTGTGACTTACTTTGATACTTTTCCGCCTATATGAGCCGAAAATTTTAAAAATAAGCCGCACAAAGTAAGGTTATAAAACATAAGTCCAAAACCAAATAGGCCATAAGCTGGCTATATAAGCCGAAACAAATACCCCCCCCTATATTATGACTGCTTATTACTGCATTAGAGGTTGTTTTGGATCGTCTTGATACATGAAAAAAAATGAAGAAACTAAAAAATTGGCAATTTGTTGTTTTGTCAGGGGGTGTTTGGATTGGCTTATTTTCCCAGCTTATTTTGGCCTTATGTGATTAGTTATGTTGTTTTTCTTAAGAGGTGATTGGATTGACTTATTATCTTGGCTTATATTGGGCTTATGAAAGATATAGTAAGGGGCTGTTTGGGTAAGCTTATTCTAAGCGCTTAATAGCTTATTTTAGTTTCGAAAAGAAATTAATCACTTTGAAGGTGTTTGGTAAAGCTTATGTCAAAAGTATCATCATTTTTTTCAAGGAAATACGATAATAAGGAGAATCCATTGTACTGTATATATAGTCATTACTCATTAGTAATGACTATACATACGGTATTAACTTGCCAAAATGAGAGAATACTCTTAAACCATGTTTTTTGGCTCATTGGCTTAAGGTGTCGTTGGATTAGCTTATTTTGTTACCTTATAAGCTAACGCTGAGGTTGTTTGCATTGTGGCAGGGAGATATTTATATTGGCCTTGCAAATGATTAGATTTGCAGCCATGGCAGGGCAAATTATTTGATTTGCAACCATGGCGGGGCAAATGATTAGATTTGCTGCCGTGGATTGCATTTATGCTTATGGTGCGATTGGTTGATACCTGCTTTGCTGATGTTGATTTGTGTTTGTTGATGTTGGCTTGCATTCGGTATTACCTTTCACATTCAGTGGTATGCGTGTAGTTTATTGAAGCTGGTATCCTGTCGGGCAAGCCTTACTCGAGCCACGACTGTTGCCACGGGTCTGCTTTTTTTGTCGGGCCTGTTATGGTTTCACCTAATTGTTTTTTGGGTTATACGATATGTGATATTGGCCTCTTGGTGTTTCGCCTATTGAACGCCCAAAACATACATACAGGCAATGATGATAATTATCGGTGCTTATAAATTTTATCACTGTGATTTAGCAACACCAGTATCTTGGCAGGGCATCCGTACCCGAGTGGTGGTTTCAGCCATGGCTGGTGTTCGATTTTGCTGCTATATTTGCATACCTTAGTTATTTAACCATGACCAATTTGGTGACCGCATTATCCTGGCGGGGCAGCCTTATCCAGGTGGTGGTTGCAGCCATGGCTACCGTTCGCCTTTCAGAGCCTGTGCGTGATGATCATCCGGTTTTGGTACAGATGTGAACGTATGTATGTATGTGTAATGGGTATTAAACGATCAGTGGGATTCAAAGTAGCTTTCGAGGTACAAAACAAACGCACCCTAATGTTTCATATTGTATGGTACTTTATATGTCAATTCAAGTATTGTTTCTGTAACAATGAAACAAAAATAATGATTAATAGAATCTAATGAAGGTGATTTTGTTTTTGGATTATCAGATATATGAACATAAGAGGACCTGCTATGGTGGAAATAGTGGCAATGATGCCCATGGTGGCAATGATGGCAATGACAAGAATGGAGGTAAAGCCCACTGCACAAAAAAATTCCAACCGTTATTATGCTACCCTTTTACATTCGTTAACTTATAACCGACTTTTAAAAGGGTAGCAGCAAACATATATTAATAACAGACTTTTAAAAGGCCACTGCACCATATAGTAAAGAAGTTATATTTTTTAAATTGTAGTACCTCTTGCACTAAAATTTCTAGCTACTTTTTGAAACTAATATAATTATGAAACAGTGGTTGCCAATTTTGAATTTCTTCTTTCGCCTGTGCAGAAAGAGGTGCACTGAAATTGCTGGTGTACGAAAGGGGAGGTCGAAGAACATGGTAAATTTGTAATTAGTTATATGCTTAATGATATGGCTGAAAAATGAATGGGTCATATAGATTGTGCCACACACCATGTTGGGTTGAAGTTCTTGGTGCGTCAGGAAAGTCCACGGTTACCTGTTCACAAGATTGGATTGGGTCGAGAACAAGCAAGAAAATACAAATATTACTTAACAAGATCAGCTTGGGTCGGGAACAGGTAATATTTGTTTGGGTCAAATTAGGTGACTTCAAAAATATAAATAATTTTCTTCGGGTCAAAATGGGTCAGACGGGTTGGGTTCACCTGGTACCTGTTTGTTTTAGTTTGAATTCAATTCTGATGAGTTGCAATCATCAGATTGTTAGTTTTTCTTAAGGCACGGGAATGTTAGATTCTGAGTATATATGTCAAATTTTCTTTGTGTAGCCAACCAAATCGCGGCACTGGAAGTGATGAAAGCCAAGATTTAGTGGACATCTTACTTAAACTCCAAAGAGAACGAAGGTAAACGTTAATCTCCCTTAACTGAAGTTGGTGTTTACTTTTGCGTTTTCTTATAATAACGCTAAATTATTATTTTGTAGGTTGTGGATCTTATGCTTGAAAGGAGAGAGAACAAAGAGGTATGTAATGATCTTCAGATTTCGTAGTTTTACATCTTGACTACTTCTCTATTTCTTTTTCAGATACTCCTACATCTTCACCACTCATACGTATTGATTTTATAGCTCCCAAGTCACTTTGTAAATGCTACTTCTAAGATCATATTGTGATTAAAGGTCTCGAAATTAAATCCAAAATGTTAGTCTTTTGTAGATCCTTGCTTTTATTTCAGCTCAGTAGAAAGTTTTGTAGTTTTAATCAACCGCCTTGACTTATTGCAGGCGGAAAATCAGTATGGATTCTATGAATCTGCTTATGGTGAGAGTGACAAAGCATACACCCAATGCGTAGGTAAAATGCCTATTTGAAATTTAGAATTGAGTTTTTTACTCTTGCCTCTGTATACATCCCATTTATTGATATACCCAATGATCAGGCCACATAGGAACTAAATCGCTGATCATTTGTGTACAGAAAGCTGTACATGGTTATGGATCATACGGTGTCTCTTCTGACTGGTTGAAAATTGGTTATCAGGTATCGTATCTTGATACAATTAAAAAAGTTACAAACACTATCTTCTTATGTTAAGTCCGTTGGTTTCGGCTTATTTTCAAACTTATGGGCTTATATAACATTATTATGATATAACAGAGCTCATAAGTTTCAAAATAGGCCAAAATATGGCCTAATGAAACAAAAGCCGAAATCGCATAATCTCATAAGTTTAAACTGAGCTCGAGTTGTGTATTTTTGTCTGATAACAAGTTCTAATTGATAGATCAGATGATGGGAAGAGAAATATTTTGGTACATGGTGAGAGATCTTCCAAACAGGGGAAGAAATGTTATTTGCAATCCAGGGGAGGAAATATCTCAGGGGAGGAAATAAAAACCCAAAGAAGGAAGATTAACCAATGAAAGGGAGGAAAAGACAAGAGCATACAAGATGATGACATAGAGGTTGAAAATGACAAGAACAGAGCTGATAATCTCTTCTTCATGAAGAAGATTCTGGAGTATTATGTATATTCAGAAGGGATGAAGCATTCAAAAAGAGAAAGTTCTATCTAGGTCAAATGGAGAAAAGTTTCAATTTCAGTTCACTACGTTTGTTCATCACTTGCAAAGGCATGCTGATAAATGATTTCACTTGTTGAAACAAGCATCCAAGATACACAGCATCATTGCCTCTTATAATTCCTCCATCCAAAGAAATTGCACCATCTTTTTGGTATTGAATGAAGCCTGAAGATTGGTTTTTGATATTGTTAAAGTCAAAAGAATATGGCAGATGAGTTACTGAGAAAGATATTTAATCTTGAAGAACAGAAGATAGCTCAGATCAAGAATCTGACTACAGAAGTGTTTGAAAGATCTTCACAATCCATAATTTAATTCAGAAACATGTTGAAAAGGATTCACATGTTTAGGGGAGGATTGTTGGGAATTAAATATTCAAGAAGATTAATATCGGGTTCTGCTCAAGAAATACTCTTAAGTATCATTCTACTGCTAGAGCATTTGATTCTGCTGCTAGCGTTAAACATTCTACTGCTGTTGAAGAACTTTCTACTGCTAAGTGGATAACTATCGAATGATTCTGCTGCTGAGTAGATAAGTATACAAAGATATTATGTGTATTAAAGTCAACAATACACGGTAGATAATATCTTACCCCATGTGATCAGTCATTATGTTATATTCTCAGAACAAGTTGTAAACATAGATACATGTTGTATCTTAATGACTGACACTCTCAAAGCATGTGTTCGATTAGACTTGACAATATTGTAAAGATCTTTCTTGTGCTATAAAAGAAAGATCTTAGACTAGATATAAATGTGTGAATAATTAAGTGCTTAGAAAATAACTGTTAAGAACATAGAACAAACACAACAATATCATAAGTCATAAAAACATAAGATTTAAGGTCTTTGTAACCCTAGTGATAGTGAAGATCACTCGTATTATCTTGAATAATATTGAATCATTTGGTTTTAACATTGCATGTTCTTTGTTCAATATACACAAGCGTAACTGTTCCATTTCCATAACACAAATAACCTTCTAAGTGTGATTAAGTAGTTTTCGCATACTTGATCATATTAACTCAACTTATCACATACACAAAGCAACAAAGGTTTAACCACCTTATAGTGTTTCGATCATCCTCTCACGTGATTATTGCAGCCTTAAGTCGCAATAATCAGTTCCAAAATGCAAATTTAAAAGCCCCTTTGATCTAAAATATTTTCATCTTCATGTCCTGAAATAGGTGCTTTACACAATCGGTGGACTGGAAAACCTCCAAACAGCTAAAAAGTATTACGTCTCAACCATCGAATTAACAGGCGGGAAGAACACCAGAGCACTTTACGGAATTTACTTGGTGAGATCTCTTTTCCCTATCGGTGTTTATATTACATGGTGGTGCAGAGCTTCCTTTTTACACTGTAACGCTTATAGAGATTGCAAAATGTGTGGGTGGTTGGGTTGGGTCACAGTCATAATGGGTTAGCTTGGAACGGGTAACTTTATCTGGGTCAAATGCGGTTGCATAGGTTGCTAAAACTTTTTTGTCCGTCCTTTTACAGTTTTGTAAATAATTAATGTAATTTATATTATCATGACAACTTTGTTTAAAGTATTATGCAATAGTATCTTATAAATAATGCAATATATGGTTGTAAGCATTTAATACATGTTTAGACCATAAGCATTTGACATGTTTAGGAAAATACTTTAGAAGTTATATTCATCCTTTTCACCATAGGACCACTTCTTTTTTATGTTTTTTTTTTTTTTTTTTGACATCAACCCCATATCCACCCACTTCATGTGAATGTATTGAAATCACCACCTATTTGGCTTCTTAATAGAAGAGGTGTATAACTGATGTGCGTGCGTGTCGTTGCGGTTTAGCAGTTTTAATGCCTAATCAAGTTTTAAATTTATATTTAGCCGACTTATCAATAACACACACACTTAACGAGCAGTGTACCCGGTCAGTATGAATATAATGGTAAGTAGAGTGTCAATCACTAAGAGTGGAACGTATTACCTAGTTATTCTAATCAGTATTTTAATATATTAAGTTAGCTATACAATCTAATCTAACGCAAGGGGGTTCAGCCTGAGAGACTGGCACGATTTGGTTGCAATTAAATAATAAACTAAACCAATAGGCACGAATCAGCAAGTAGCACACACGTACACAGATAAATACTCGAGACAATAAGAGGGCTGTCCTTATGATAAGTAGTTTGTCACTTGTTTTATTGCTAGTGTTATATGAAGTGTATAGTTCGATGCACCGCACCGAGATTAAGTCCTTTCTCGTTGGTTCTAATCTTATCGGCGAGTAAACCCTTAATGATTACTTATGACTATCCCGTTTATCTTTCTCCTACTTTTCTACAGACCATAGAATACATAGGCGATCTAATAAACAGGCGAGGGCAGAGGCATGGCGACCCGATCAACGCTCAGCTAGCCACAGAGGTTATCAATGCACTAATAAAAGTCACCAAAGACACCAACATATAAACTTTAATTGATGAGAAAGCAGTTTTAAGGGAGTGCAACCTTTCCGTTGTCACATTACACAAGCTACCAATCTTGATGAATTAAAGTTTACTAACACAATAAAACAAAACTACTTAATGAATTAAACACATGCAGCACCTTCTTACAGCTCTTGTATCTTTGATTTGGGTGTGTCTTGTGCTGCTGCCTTGACTGAATTCGTCCTAGGTTTCTGGTCTTCGGTCTCGTATATAATATATGTCTCATCGAATTCGTCTGGTCTTGGGGTATTTATAGTTTCTGTCTGAGGGTGAGATGCGGCGCATCTAGTAAGTAGATGCGGCGCATGTACTTAACTTCGCGTGGGGTCTAAGATTATAATATTCAGGAATATTCGTACACCGCCAGAAGATGCGGCGTATCTTCATCATTGGATGCGGCGCATGTCCTCTTGTATCTTGGATCGTATCTGGTGAAATATTGATAGTGATGCGGCGCATGTAATGAGTGAGATGCGGCGCATCTGGAGCAGAACAAGTTGGTTATTCTTCGTTGACCAAAGTTTCATATGCGGCGCATGGGATAAATCCATGCGGCGCATTCTTCAAAGTCAGGCAGTGGTCTCCATTCTCTTCATTCCAACAACCAATTCCAAACTTGATCATTTTACTCCGTTTTTAGTCCATAATCGCTAAGTTTCACCAAATGCTTGTTTTTACCTGAGAATTACAAAAGTAAACGATTAAGTATCAATCCTCATACATAATATAGTAAAACAAGTCAAATTAATAGGATAAATGATAGTAATAAAATGTACTTATTTGAGTTCATCAAATATCCCCCCACTTGAACTTTACTTGTCCCCAAGTAAACCTTAGAATTAATCTTATGAAAATGTATCCTAAAAGATATTAGGATTTATTTTTATATTTAAGCATGTATTCGTCTTTTGTCATAATCACACAACTAAACACTTAACGAATTAGAAGTAGAATAAAAATATTTGATAAAAGCAAATCTAATCGTTTAACTGTCCAGTCGCGACGAATATTCTATCATAAGCTTGGCAAGTATACACATCTCCACCACTAAAGCTAAGGAATAACAAGTCTAAAGCGGTAAAAGGGGTTTTTAGGCTTAAGGGTTAATTATTCTTATTCACTATCGATCTCAAGTTCCAGAAAAGGCGACAAAATCACAAATACATGATCGAATCCACGAACACGATACTTGCAATTGATCAAATCCTTAACTCGAACAGGCTAAAAACAGGTCCAAACTTCACCAATAATAATATATCAAAAAGGGCGACAAAATCATAAATACATAGCCGAATCCACGACTACGATACTTAAGATTGCTCAAATCCCTAATCTCAATAAATCAAAGGTTTGGTTGGATAAAGAATAATATAGGGTATGGATAATATATGGGATATAAATTGGTGTAAAAAATAAAAAACAAACAAAACAAATAAATTAAAATCCTAAGTGTGGTTAATCACTATCCCAACCATCCCATGAATAAGACTCATATCATTGAATAACTCACGCTTTAACACTTGAAACACACGCTTTAGGTAGACACGAATTATACTCAACAAGATCTTAATCAAAGAATAAACCTTAGTTGACGTTCCCATAACTGCCAACTCCCATTCAATCCATAGATATAATATACAACAACTAGTGGTGATATCGACCACTTACATAACTTTACATAAGTTGGTTTAATCAAACATCCAACTCTTCTTTTTTTTTCTTTTTCTTTTCTCATTTTTTCGATTTTTTTTTTTTTTTTTTTTTTTTTTTTTTTTTTTTTTTTTTTACTAAAAACATAAACATAGATGTGTAAAATTTTACCACATCACTATAACAATAAATCTGGATAATTTTTCCATACTTTTCATGACTTCAGAAATAACGGTAATAGTGAAAGTAGTAAACACACGAAAAATAAACTCAAAGATATACAATATTTACTTTCACTCCAATTGCATTGTGCAATTTCCCGACCTAACCATAGATAATGAATTACGCACACGAACACAGGTAATGTAAGGAAACACACTTTGCCTATAGCAATTAACCAACCACGGATTCTAATCTACAGGGTAGGCTAAGGTGTAAGGGTGTAACGAAACATTTTAACAAAGGTGTAAGAAACGAAAGGAATGGCTCTGAGTGTTTTTCTAGGGGTATCTTACTCTAAAAATGAGAGTAACAAAAGGGTTTATACGGGGGTTAACTAACCAGTGTAGTTAGCTAATATCACATAACATATAAGGCTATTTGGGTGTAATCCTAGAAATTTTACCAATTTAGACAAGTCATTCCAATTATATAAATAATACTTATTATGGTGGTCTCGAATAGTATACAAGCCAAGTTCTAAAGTTTACAAGTCACCGGCACACTCATAGATTTGTGAATTTTGAAAAATCACAATTTTTGAAAATAACGTCATGTGTGCAGCTATGCAACTTAGACTTTAAACAAAAACATGCTAAAAAAAAATTTTAAATTTTGATATATTAAGCACATTTTAAGCATATTTTGAAAAGTTTAGGACAAGTAAGTGTTAAGTGTTCTAATTCTCCAATCCCCCCACTTAAGTTAAACAACGTCCTCGTTGTTTGTATAAAAGGTTAAAAACTGGAAAATAAAAGAATTAGAACAGAAAAACTCCCCTGAGATTTGCTCGGTATGATCCTCCATTAGTAGTAGAGCAAAAATCATCTTTCTTGTGGATTAGAACGTTTAAGCTTCATATAAGATGTATCCACAGGAAATGCAGGAATCTATAATACCACCAAGGCTTCAAAACACACCTAAGATAAGAAAGGTTCAAACTTGCATAATACATTAGTAGTTAGGAAAA
Source organism: Artemisia tridentata subsp. tridentata (assembly GCA_021014915.2). Classification (NCBI taxonomy): domain Eukaryota; kingdom Viridiplantae; phylum Streptophyta; class Magnoliopsida; order Asterales; family Asteraceae; genus Artemisia; species Artemisia tridentata. Next base: position 143,569,295 of record CP139509.1, read on the forward strand.
ATAAAACATAAAAATTAAAAATTAAAATCATCAGGTCAGTCGATGCGCCGTATCTTATGGAAGAAGATACGCCGTATCGAGCCTGGAATAAATACGGATCAGAATAAAAGATGCGCCGCATCCTTAACCAGGGATGCGCCGCATTAAAATAAACTGATAAAAAGTTTTAAATTCGAAAATAAAAAATGCAGAAAAATAAAATAAGATATGACCGTCTGCAGGAGATGCGTCGCATCTCAGAATTGAGATGCGCCGTATCCTCGGCGGCCTGAAATAAAAATAAAACAAATAAAAGGATAGGATGCGTCGCATCTGTTTACCAGATGCGGCGCATGTAGTTACCAAACAGACTGATAACAGTCTGATGTAAAATGACTCGTTCCACGGTTTAATCTCTTACGTCCTCTCGTACTCTCATGCTGAACTTAATGCCAGTCTTCATCAAATATAACAAGAAACATAAACTGAAACATTAAATATATACACGAGAATATTGATCAGTACAATTCAAAAAAATAATAATAATATGTGGAACAATGTCTGTAAAATCAAGAGAGTAAGATCATGGGTGAGTGAGGTCGTCTGGATGGGTCCCTGAGGTGCTGGCTCCATCAGTCCTAGGGCGGACCCTGCGAGTGTATCCAAGTGTCACTCCAGCAACATGAGTACCATCTGATCGGGTGTGGGTAATACCCTGCTGCTCCAAAAGTCTGCTCACACTCATAACCAGCCACTCTGAATCTCTCCTCATACCATCAACAATCCCTCTCAACGCTCTCAACTCCCCCTCGACTGCCTCGACTCTCTGACCCATGGTACGTACAGGGACTGGTGGGGGTACTGGTGCCTGCGGCTCCTCCTGATGGGCTGGAGCAGCAGCCGGAGGTCCCTGAGGGCCTCCCTGCTCCGCCTCTGGTCCTGCAGCTCTGGCGGGCCCTAATGCTACCCAAACGTACTCTCCCATAGCCTGCTGGCATATCCCAAGCCTAACCAAGTAATCCCTGTCAATAACCGGGAGATGGGTCACCACAACCTCCAGCCCTGCTGGGATCTCCGCTCCAATCACTCCAAAATGGCGGGCCAGCCTAGAAACAAAATGCCCGCCAGTCATCTGGCTCCTCCTATCTCTCCCTGCAGCTGATCGGTGGAGGTAGTGTGCCAAAAAGTGGGGGATGTTCACCGACAATCCCTCATCCATGCTCCTAAGGAGGAAGAGGTCCAGAGTGGTCACCTTCTCAGGTGACTGACCCCTCCCAGCAATAGTAAGTGCAATCAGCCTGTGGCACAGCCTCCTCATCGGCTCCCTGATCAAAGTGTATGAGGGGGTGGAAGTAGTGATATCACCCCCCGAAGAAATCCTGTCCCAATAATCACTAAATAATCCTCTGTCAGGGACCGCTCGCAAACTATCATCCCAATATCGGTCAAACCCATCTGACTCAAGCTCCTCAGCAGTGTGTAAACCCATGGCCAGGATAAACTCCCTCATCGACATCTGCCTCAACACCCCACCTAGCCTAAACACAAGGGTGTCAGCTATATCCAAACCCGTATCCGTCTCTCTGTAGTAAAATGTACTAAAGAACTCCAGCATAAGCTCCCTGATAAGAGGCTCATCGATCCTGAACAGTCTCTCCCAAGCACTAGATCTGAACACCACCTCCTCATCATCTCCAGCAACAACCATCTCCATCCTATGCTGTAAACTCTCAGCAGCATGTCCTGCCCCAATCAATCCCACATCATCGAAATCCAAAGCCTGTACCCTGAATATCCTCCTAAAGTAAATCGACTCAAGTCTCCGTAAGTAATCCTCCAAGCTTAAGCACAAATCGAATTAATCATATAAACCCTAATTTTCGTATTAACCAAGATTAAATCGAAATGGAATAATTACCTTAATTTGATGATTAGGAGAAAGATTATAGATCGGATTAAAGGTGGGTTTAAGAAAAATGATCGGAATTGGAGTATAATATCAGTGTGTGTAAGTTCTTAACTGTGTGTGTTTATGCGGTAAAGATTTTAGATCCGGCGCATTCCCGTCGTATTTATAGGGCAAAACGATGCGCCGTATTGGAAATTGGGATGCGCCGTATCTATTTAATTTCGTTGACTAGTCAATGGGTCCTAGATGGTCAGAGATACGGCGCTTTGGATATTTAGATCCGCCGTATCGCTAAGTTAGTAAACGAAATTTAAATAAGGAACGTACCTTGGCCTCCGCAACACGATTCTTTATACACCAAATTGGGGTAAAACGGTTACACCATACGATATAAATGAATTCAAAATAAGAGCAATAGGTATAAACGTTTTTTTTTTTTTTAATTGTAATCTTATTGTTTAGTGGATAAGGATTTATTCCGAGATCAGGAAAAAATATCGTTTTTAAGCGTACAAAATTAAGATTACAATTTGAATCAGATGTATAATATGGATAATAAAATCGAGATTATATTGTAGAGAACTTTCCTTTGGGCAGTTGAATTATCGTAGAGTTTACCTGGAATTCTATTTCAAGAATTTAATACGTTCAATGTTACCAGTACTGAGTTTTCCTCCACTCTTGCTGTCTTATGTTCGGCCACTCCAGCTAGCGTCTCTTAGTTTTGTTCAGAATGTAATCTTTCTTGGTGATGCTTGAGTCATCATTTATCCTGAAAATAAACAACTTGCACACGAGAGTAGCGGACCGATCAAAGTAAATATCAAAAATCAACTATATTTATCAAATTATAATTGTCGTATTAACAAAGGTTAATGCGCCGAATTTTCGTTACGTTTCAAAATATAAGATTTTTGATTCAGAAGATGCGCCGTATCGATAAAAATCGATACGCCGTATCTGTTTAATTAATCGAAAACTGTTTTTAATTAAAATAATAGATACGCTGTATCTGCAAGAGCAGATGCGTCGTATGGCGTTAACGTTTAGAAAAAATTTCTATCAAAAACAGATACGCCGTATCTTGGGGAAAAGATGCGTCGTATCGCTTTATCGCTTAGAAAAAATTTTCTTATTAAAAACAGATACGCCGTATCTTGGGGAAAAGATGCGTCGTATCGAATTAATTAAACGCGTTGTATTATAAAAAATTGAACGCAATACGCCGTATCTGAGAAATCAGATGCGCCGTATCGTTCGATTTAGCTCAGTACAACGATCGCAGAAAACAAAAAAAAAATACGAAAAATTAAAACAAATAAAAACACACGAAAATAAACACAAACAAAAGCAAACAAATAACACACAAAAACAGAAAATATGCAAAATAGTACAATGAATGCAAATTAATCTAATACACAACAAAATTAGCGGTTAGAAAAAAATTAAAAACCTAATTAAAATACTAATCAAATTAACAGATAATAACAATTCACTCCCCGGCAGCGGCGCCAAAAACTTGATGCGCGTGCGTGTCGTTGCGGTTTAGCAGTTTTAATGCCTAATCAAGTTTTAAATTTATATTTAGCCGACTTATCAATAACACACACACTTAACGAGCAGTGTACCCGGTCAGTATGAATATAATGGTAAGTAGAGTGTCGATCACTAAGAGTGGAACGTATTACCTAGTTATTCTAATCAGTATTTTAATATATTAAGTTAGCTATACAATCTAATCTAACGCAAGGGGGTTCAGCCTGAGAGACTGGCACGATTTGGTTGCAATTAAATAATAAACTAAACCAATAGGCACGAATCAGCAAGTAGCACACACGTACACAGATAAATACTCGAGACAATAAGAGGGCTGTCCTTATGATAAGTAGTTTGTCACTTGTTTTATTGCTAGTGTTATATGAAGTGTATAGTTCGATGCAACGCACCGAGATTAAGTCCTTTCTCGTTGGTTCTAATCTTATCGGCGATTAAACCCTTAATGATTACTTATGACTATCCCGTTTATCTTTCTCCTACTTTTCTACAGACCATAGAATACATAGGTGATCTAATAAACAGGCGAGGGCAGAGGCATGGCGACCCGATCAACGCTCAGCTAGCCATAGAGGTTATCAATGCACTAATAAAAGTCACCAAAGACACCAACATATAAACTTTAATTGATGAGAAAGCAGTTTTAAGGGAGTGCAACCTTTCCGTTGTCACATTACACAAGCCACCAATCTTGATGAATTAAAGTTTACTAACACAATAAAACAAAACTACTTAATGAATTAAACACATGCAGCACCTTCTTACAGCTCTTGTATCTTTGATTTGGGTGTGTCTTGTGCTGCTGCCTTGACTGAATTCGTCCTAGGTTTCTGGTCTTCGGTCTCGTATATAATATATGTCTCATCGAATTCATCTGGTCTTGGGGTATTTATAGTTTCTGTCTGAGGGTGAGATGCGGCGCATCTAGTAAGTAGATGCGGCGCATGTACTTAACTTCGCGTGGGGTCCAAGATTATAATATTCAGGAATATTCGTACACCGCCAGAAGATGCGGCGTATCTTCATCATTGGATGCGGCGCATGTCCTCTTGTATCTTGGATCGTATCTGGTGAAATATTGATAGTGATGCGGCGCATGTAATGAGTGAGATGCAGCGCATCTGGAGTAGAACAAGTTGGTTATTCTTCGCTGACCAAAGTTTCATATGCGGCGCATGGGATAAATCCATGCGGCGCATTCTTCAAAGTCAGGCAGTGGTCTCCATTCTCTTCATTCCAACAACCAATTCCAAACTTGATCATTTTACTCCGTTTTTAGTCCATAATCGCTAAGTTTCACCAAATGCTTGTTTTTACCTGAGAATTACAAAAGTAAACGATTAAGTATCAATCCTCATACATAATATAGTAAAACAAGTCAAATTAATAGTATAAATGATAGTAATAAAATGTACTTATTTGGCTTCATCATAGAAGAGGTGTATAACTTTATTGGTTTTGTCTTTGTATATGCGGTGCACTTCTATTATCGGACAACTGACTAAAGGGAAGAACAACGAAGACAAGGAGATAGCCAAATTACCAGCTGCGACATTGGAGAAAGATTACAAGCAGATTTCGTCTGACAAAGTTTCTTTGCTTGGATCGACACTAAAAAGCTAGAAACTTTAACTGATTTTATTTGTTTGTAAAAAGTTAGTGATTGTTGTAAGAACACAAAACAATATCTTCCATTTGAGTTTATTTTACATGGCGTCTATAAAGCTTCTGTATGAAAACACCCCGCAGCGAAGCACGGGTTTTATATCCTCGTTAACATTCTTTTATCATTTTGTCTTCGATTCAAATTTATGTAAAATATATCCATAAATCAATGTATTGTTAAATGACAAAACAATCAATGATTATATACCTTAATTTTGTTTAGTTAGATAAAATGAAAAGAAACTTGTCAATCACAATTATCTTTGACAATATCATCTACTAATATAAGTAACAAACATGAGACATATCAAGAGAGTTAAATCAAGATCAATAAAACATATTACTTGTACACTATCTTGAATTAAATCAAGGGCTGTGATATCCTAACACCCCAAAAAAATACCAACCGCACACCCCTTATTTTTTGCATTTTATTTTATTTTATTTTTATTATTATTTTTTTTATAATTTTGTTTATTTAAAAAAAACTATAAACCTGAAAGTGCGGAACATAAAATATAAAGTTTAATAAGTCAAACGCCTAAAAATGTCAGAAATACGGAACAGAAACTGACAAAAACTATGATATACTGTAAATAAATGGGGGGACAAATGGAATAAAAGGACAAACACTACCTGATTTGACATTATAGGGGGTGTTTGTATAGTAGAGGCCTTAAATCAAAATGGGAAAAAATGGGTTATGTTATACATACCCCCTGTTAAGGGAATGTACAACCCGTGAAACAGACAGTACAACTGCCCGCTGCATCCAATCATTACATACTCCCTGTGGGGGGTCCAGATAACTTGTCCCGGAAAAAATATTAGCTTTCCGACATTAAAGGTTAGGAATCTTTATGATTGCTTATCATGAGAGAGCTAGGTGCGGAGGGTGCGAATAACCGTTATTGGTGTGGCATCTCAGCACATACCCAATAATATTACAGTAACTAAAATACCCTCCCAGTAATAATTATTATTGGTGCATGTTGGTCCTATAACACACCACAAAATAATACCCCACTCACTCAAAAAAAAAAAAAAAATAAAAATAAAAAAGAAAAAGAAAAAAGCGCAATGTAGTTTCACGACAAATGACATGGACAAGACAATGCACTCTGACATGCCATTAGCGTCCATTGGGGGAAAAAATGGCAACGGTGTGCCATTCTATTCCTACACAATGCTCTCTAAGTATCTATTGCTTATTAGGCCACTCCTAACAGTTAACTCAGCTTTAAAATTTAAGGCATGCCACGTCATCTTTAACACACTCTTCCTTAACTCAGCTTTAACACACCCAACAATAACTCAGCTTTAACACACCTTAACTCACATTTATATCAAATATTTTTAAATTCAACCCCTAAACTTATAATCATACTTCATTTATTAAAAACATAACATTCATTAAAACATAACATTACATACTTAATAAAAAAAAATTACAACGAAATTAAAAAAATATAACATGATAACGAATTAAATATTTATTCATCGTCTTCTGAATATTCTTCTTCTTGATGTTGAAGGTGCTTCTGCCAAACATGCTCCATAAGGTCTCGTTGGAGTTGAGTATGCGTTTCTCTGTCGCGTATTTCTCTTGCCCTTCGACGTTGGCCATCGCATCTGTCGACCCACCTGTTTTGCCTCAAACGTGGTGACGGATCCACCCACATATCGTTAAAATCACGTAGTGTAAACTTTTGATCTTTCAAAATCATGTTATGCAAAATAATGCAACAATACATGATTCTACGTATCTTCGCAAGTTCCATTTGACGTGCCGGTTGTCGTAGTATACCCCAACGTCCTTGAAGCACACCAAAAGCACGTTCGACATCCTTTCGTGCACTTTCTTGTTTCCTTTTGAAGTAACCATGTTTCGCGTCAGTTGTTGCCGAGAAGGATTTGACAAACGTAGCCCACTGTGGGTAAATACCGTCGGCTAAGTAATAGCCCTTTTCATACCTCCTTCCATTTACCATATAAGGTGCTGCAGGGGCGACGTCATTAAGAATGTTGTCGAATAACGGTGAGTTATCCAAAACATTAATATCGTTATTCGCCCCCGCCATCCCAAAAAATGCATGCCAAATCCATAAATCTTGTGAAGCAACTGCTTCAAGCATTATAGTTGGGTATTTTTTTTATCACCCCTACCAAATTGCCCTTGCCAAGCAACCGGACAATTTTTCCACTCCTAATGCATGCAATCAATGCTACCAAGCATTCCAGGAAAACCATGGGCCGACTCATGTCTTTCATAAATACTTTGAATGTCGGACCATGTTGGTTTTCTTAAATACTCCGGCATAAACAAATCAATAACGCACTTGTTAAAATTATCAAGACACTCGGATGAAGTACTCGCACCCATTTGCAAATACTCATCAAACGAATCGGGTGACGTGCCCGTACGCCAATTGGCGTATGACAGATGTACACTTCAAAAGAACACTTATACTCATTCGACCCGTACAATCTTTCGATTCAGCAAAAAACTTAAAATGATCAGGAAGATAATCGGAGGTATAAGATTGAATACCTTCGACTATTTGTAGAAATAGTTTCCGGCTCATACGAAATCTTCTTCGAAAAACCCGTGCCGGATACTTACATTCTGGATCGAAATAGTCGGCACGCAAACGTTCATCAGCAATCTCACGTTCACGAAAGATATGCCCACGTGATATCAAAGGTCCAGCTGCTTCTTGTTGTTCCATCTGCACGACTTGTTCGTACACGGATGCCATAAACTGAATGTCTTCTTCGTCATCTGAAAAGTTGCCCACGTGATTCGGATCCATTGAGAATGAAAAACGTTTTTTTTTTGTGGAAGGTTGAAGAAGATAGTGTAAAGATGTAGTGTATTGATTTGTGGAAGTGTGAAAAAAAATGTGGTGTGAAATGGGTATTTATAGGAGAGTGAAAATGGTTTTGATTTTTTTTTTTTTTTTTTTTTTATTTTTAGATCTAGCCGTTTATAATGAAACGGTAACAAAAACTTAGGGGCCTAAAGTGATTTTTTTTTTGAAATTAACGGATATAAAAGGACAGCTTGAGGGGGCGAGAATGATTTTTTTTTTACACTTTCTACCCTTAACGCAGCGTTAAGGGTTTAACACAGCCCTTAACGCTGCGTTAACGCCAGAGGGTCACAACGGTTAACGCACGTTAACGTGCATTTAACGTCCAAATTTTCCTCCTTAACGCACCGTTGCCAAGCACCGTTGTGAGTGGTCTTAAAGCTATTACATGTTTATCATAAGTTCATAACTACTTATGTGGCCTATTGGTGAGTCAACTAACCTCTTCACAAAAGGTTATGGTCGGAAATGGTTACGAGGATTCCTCGTGAAGCCACACATATATATGAGTATAAGAATCACTTTCCTCATATCACCTTAACATAAAAAGTCTCGTCTTCTCAAAATAAGCAATGTTTGCTCTTAAAAAAATAAAAATAAAAATAAAAATTCTTATCAAAATAAGCAATTCCAAGTCAATTACTTAAAGAAATTTCACATATTTTCAAGTTTAAACTAACATATTCAATACCATTTATTCTCTACAACAAAATAATATGTGTATAGCTTCATTTTTCTTTTGCTTTTTTTTGAAAGGCAACTATATTTCTAACAAACCACAACAATCGCACTTTTACTCATGACAAGACTTGAATTCACAACTTTTTTGTTGAGTAGATAACTATCTTACTGGTACCATCAGGCCAAATGCCCTTTGGTACATTGTATATAGGTTCATATCAGAACCCAAGAACATATACACTAATACGCACAACTTTATTTATGCCAAAACCGTACCGGTTTTTATATGGACTTTTGTACAAACTTGTAAAATGCATTCAGTAATAGGTAATTCAAGACACGATAGAGACATAAACCACTTTTTTGTTGTGCTTATAAATGAGGATTCCACTTATTTCAAACACATAGTACAATATGGGTTTAATACATAGGCCCTAAACAAACCAAAACAATACAAGTATATCATCAACAGTCATAGCCTTTAATAAGGCAATAAAAGAATTGACTTTTTTGTTCTTTGATATTTAAGTATTTAACATATAAAAATCAAAGCTTTTGACAATTTTAACCCCAACAAACGTGCCTCCCTCAATGCCATCAACTTCTCTCTCTAAAAAAAAAAGTACAACAATTTTCAACATTTCTTGAATTTTTCTTGTCTTTTTTCTACTAGTTTAGTCAAACACATCTTTTTTTAAAATGCCACTTTTTTAAAATATAACTTTATAAAATGAACCCACATTATTATTTTTTATTCTCTGCTAAAGAAATGTCTGTTTATATATTAATGAATGTGTAAGCATTGTTGGTGGTACTAATCCCAAGTTTATCAGGCCAAACAAATTCTTAATCTTTATGGTGTTTTATTTATTGGTTTTTGTTTGAGTGTTGTGAAATGTTTATATTTTTTATAAAGTTTAAATCTTTATGCAAGAATGTAATGAGTATTGTCTTGATGTTATGTTCTTGAGGTTTGTAGTCTTAAAGAACCATTATGGGGCTTGTTGAAGTGTAATGGTATAAATTTTGAGTTTTTGATAATGGATTTTTGTTTGGGTGTAGCAAAATTGTGATAGTTTTGGTAATTTTTAAAATTTTTGTAGTATTTGTTATGATGTTATGTTCTTGAGAATTTTGTTCTTTTTGAGTTTTAAAATTTAATTGCATATTCATAGTATTGTGGGTACAAAGTTTTGTTCTTTTTGAATGTTCTTTTCCTAGAATCCAATGAGGTTTGTTTTAAGTTACTATGTAAACTTTTGATTCTTTTAAGGATTCTATTTGGTTATCTTTTGTTTTTCCAGTTTTTTTCTTAGTGTTCATGTTTTAGGAACATTTATGCAGTAGTTTGAGAATGATGTTTACTTTGTTTTATGTGTAGTTGTTGCACAAATATTGTTAAACTATTATGCTGTCCTGTAATTTGTTACATATGTTACTATTGTTTATACTCATATGCATTTGGGCCTGAATATTTGAAATGATTCACTTTTGCAGCTGCTTTAAGAATATTTCGCCTTAAAGATTTATTGTTTCTAAGAACTTCAGACAACAACGAAAAACCAACAACATATTTTTAATTAGTTTGTGGATATGTTGTTTGATATTTTTTACAATATAGTGTTTTTATTGTTGTTTCAGAAATCAGAAAAGGGTTTGTTTCTATGGAGACACTAACATCTTCTGCTGCATTGCCGATCCAACGGGAATCTGCAAACTATGACGAGATCGCTATGCAGCAAAGCTTGCTATTCTCCGAAAGTCTCAAGGTAATTTCATCACATCCATGTTCTTCATGTTAAATTTTCAATTGGCGTTTACGTCATTTTGTTTGCAGACTTGTCATCCTGTTGTATGCTTGATCTTGTTTCAGGATTTGAAGAACTTGAGAAAACAATTGTAAGCGGCTGCTGAATATTTTGAATTATTTTAAACCAATGATGACCAGAAACAACTGTGAGTAATTGGTTGAAAAGTAGTGATTGGTCTAAAAATAAATAAAAAATGTTGTATATTAACATCAAAATGATTATTTTGTCCCTGTTGCAGAGTGGCGGATACCTTAAAAGATTATGCCATCAAAGCTCTAGTCAATACAGTGGACCACTTGGGTGCTGTTTCATGTAAAGTGAGTGACGTTTTAGGCGAAACGGTGAATGAAGTTTCAGAAAGTGAGCTTCGAGTTACATGTATTCAACAGGTACTTTAGCATTCCGTCATTATTTAGGGGATTCTGGATGTGCTGTTTGAAAGTGATTATATTACATTTGATAACCAAAACTAGATAACCAGCTGCTATAGAAACAAGGTTGTAGAACATAGTGTTTATAATGCTGTTTGTAGTTGCGATAATTAGATATTCAGAGATTTAGAGTGTTTGACAAATATGATTATTTAATGATTCAATTCGAAAAACGACCTAAAGTGATATTATTGTGAAAAGAATGAGTTTTTTTTTTTTTTTTTCCCCCCCCCAAATGGGAGTAAAATTTCACAAATTAGGTTGAAATGGGTATACAGATGACTTTATCTTACCATTGGATGTCGCATCATGGTTATTTGATCAAAAGTAGGATATGTTTAATTCAAACACTAAAAACTGATTTTTATGAGGCAATAATAAGATCGCAGTCTCAGTACACAAATCAAAACACCACCATAGTAGCATCCATCATGACTTTTCACTCAGAATGTACGCAAAGTTTCCATCAGGACTGAGATTTTTGTTTCTTTAATGTTGTGTTTCAGAGACTAAACGTATGCCAGGGGTGTTTTGATCACGAAGGTCTCTCCCAGCAGTCTTCACTGATAAATACTCCCAAGTACCATAAAAGATACATCTTGCCCGGTAATCAAAATACTTCAGTTTCATTAAAGTTACACTTTATTTTTGGTTTTGTGCTTTGTTTGATTCATAATAGAATTATACCCATGGAAAGAGACAATTGTTGTCTAATAATGAACTTGATTTTCAGTTGGAGAGACTATGCAAGGTGGTGTTCGAACTAAATCAAAGTACCAAGGTTGCAGTTTGGATGATGAAGACGACTGGCATGAATTCAAGAATGGTAAGAATTAATAAATTCTTTCTTGTCTATAATAATTTTAAATCTCAGTATAACGTTTGTTTTTGATACAGCTGTTCGGGCTACAATCAAAGAAACCTCGCCATCTTCATTCAGGTAAATGATTTTTTTATTTGGTTCCCTTTTCCACTTTAATGCCTTCCAACTTGTATGTCTAATCTTGAATATTAAACTGACTAAAAATGTAGAAAAGGGCGATCCCCGTCTCCTTCTCCACAAGTTCAACAGCAACCTGGATCGTTTGCTTTCACTGGTGCAGACCGTGCAGTGACCAGAAAAGATCTAGGTATGCACGCGTTCATTTTGCCTTTTTCCATATACTTTGTTTGCATACTTGCTGATGATTATTTGGATGATGAATCAGAGAAAAGATCAGTTTCACCACGCCGATTCTCTCTTTTACGTACTGGCTCTCTTTCTATTAGATCAACCACCCCCAACTCGAGACCAACTTCAAGACCCACAACTCCCAATCCCAGTAGGCCGACGACACCAAACTCAGTTGGCCGACAAAGGGTAAGGCTTACACTTTGACTTTCGAGGCCAATACTTCCTAAATTCAGAATTAATAAAATTATGGTACAAATCGAGCACTAGAAAGTTCTCAAATTTGTTGTAACGCTCCAAATCATGGAGTTCAATCAGCTTCATAAACTTTTCTTAAAATTATAAAAAATAATACTAATTTTGAATAACGGAAGTAGTCAGTTTGACATCTTACGTAGACCTTTTTCTTGATTTGTAACTTAAAGCCTGATCTTTAAGCTGTGTAATCTTTTTGACACATTGGTTCATCTGTAGCTTTCAGAGTCTCGTAAATCAGCTTCAATGCGTATTCCCAGTGATAGAGACACGTATAAAGATACAGATCAGATACCAAGCAAAAGTAAGCGTCTACTCAAGGCATTGCTTAGTAGACGCAAGTCCAAGAAAGACGACACGCTATACAGTTACTTGGATACTCTTGGATGAATATTGAATCGTATGCATCAGCACAAGGAGGCCAAGTGAAAATTTGCCCTATAAGCTTCTTCTTGATTATTGTTTATTTGAGCAGAAGTTAGAATGTATTATTCTCATATTACCAGTTTACCCGAACATGAATTTTCAAATTTGTGATCGTAATATAGCATCTGTTTATCTACAGGAATCAGTTTTACTTTATCGTTTTTAGACCGAAGTCACAATTAAACAACCGGGCTGAGACATGTCTTGATGGTCATTATGCATGTAAAAAAAAAAGAATATATCCAAACAACATTGAATGTCCCAGTAACAAAAAATATATGCTAGAAACCAAGCAACTGAAATCCTGTAAACATATGTTGTTTCACAGTGAAACTACAGAAGTACTCGAAGCAAAATGGGTAGCTAAGGTAAGTAGTGGCCAGGTATATCTTTTAGCAGGATAGTCGAAAACCAAACAACGTCTCAGTGATAGATTGACTATGAGGATTTAAACGTTGTGAGGGTAAACGTTGTGATCCCTCACGTCTTATGTGAAGTGTTGTGGAAAAATTTGCACAAAGACTGTGGCTTGAGCTAAAACATGCAGTGAAAAAAGACCAAATGGTATATCTTCACATCAAATTACCTTTTTGGTTCCTGGTGCAGGAAGATTATGCCATCAAATTTCTAGTCAATACATGAGAGCACTTGGGTTGCTGTGTCATGTAAAGTGCATGACCTTTAATGGTTGTACTTTCAGAAAAAGAGCTTCCAGTATCATGTATACAAGTATACAACGGGTACTTAATGCATTCTGTCATTTAGGGGTGTGTGGATGTGTGGTTTAAAAGTGATTATACGATATTTTATAACAAAAATTAGATCACCAGCTGAAATGGAAACAAAGTTGTTGAAAACAGTAAGCATCTACGTAAGGCATTACTTAGTAGACGCAAGTCTAAAGAACGACACTATACAATTATTTATGAGCAATTCATGTGCTTAAAGCTAACTAAGTGAAATTTTGCCCGAAAAGCTTATCGGTGATTATTGTCTTCAAGCAGAAATTATATGATAAAAAAATTTAGCCTTGAACATGAAATTTCAAAAATTAATTTGATCAGGTCATAATATAGCATCATGTCTTTTTTTTTTAGAACGGTTTGTTAGTTGTTAGTGGTTCAGGTAGCAGTGACATCCAACCCTGAACTCCGCCTGTACTTTCTCCTATTCCGCTTGAAGGGGTAAAAGTCTCGGGTGGGACTCGAACTTGAGACCTCCCCTCCCCACCCCAATTAATGATCAATGCATTTAAAGGATTATTATTTAGAGCCAGACAACACATAATGTCCCAAAATCCAAAACTCATGCTAGATATAAAACAAGCAACTGAAATCCTACAGTCATATGTTGTTTTACCAATTGAGATTACAGAGAAACTTGAAGCAAAAAGAGTGATAATGTATCACAAAACTATGCGTTTTGATGCTGCAGCTCCAAGCCCTCACTGAATTGTTCAATTGTTTTTGTTGCTAGCGTTAAGACATCCACAAAGGCACTATAAGATGCACGAAGAAATCTCGCCTCAACTGCTTCAAAATGCCTTTAACAAAATTCAAGAAATATAAATAAGGTGCGAGATCATAGAGACGACACAAACTTTGAAACACCCATGTTAGCAGAGTAATTTAGTATTTTCATTTGTGGGGACTATAGATGCTTAGATGGGACATCACGAAAATGTGCAATTACTAGGCCAAGGCATTATCTTAAATCAAGAAAAAGAAAAGATAACAAGATCACCATCTATATCAACATTCACCAGGCAGCTTATAAGAGAACAGTCAGATAATGTTCATCCCCAGACAAGACAACAGTAAACAAATTACGATATGCTATCTAAGGGGAGGAAAAACTAACACTGAAAGTTTCCCGTCAACAACGGACATCACCCGCCTCACTTTATCTGGCTGAAGCTGAAAAAAGAAATATGATCATTTTAGTAATAAGCAGCTGTTATGTACTGTTTAATTAATGGAACGAATGGTCACGAGATCACACCTCTTTGTCAACAGCAAGCGATGAATATATTATGTTAGCCTTTTCCTCAGACTTGTAATCTACTTCCAAATCACTGCAGAAAACATCTTACAATGAGATCTTGTACCCAAATTTCAGACATCGTCAACATTTTGCTGCTCAAATGTGGGAAATTACCAGCAAGTCGTAAGTTTTGTATCATTTACATATGTTGCTACTTAACAGCTTCATTTTAATAGTTCTATCCCAATTTTCAATTATTACTGACTTTAGAGTACTAGTTCCCCCGACATACCTAAACGTGGTCATTTCAATTGACTGATTAGAGTCATGTTTATCTCCAATGGTTAAAATGGGTAAACTAAACAAATTAGACTTTTTGGAAATGAGTCAAATCAGTGAAAGTTGCCCCAAGCGTATTTATAAAGTATGCAATCTTCTAAACCGTTATATTCAATAATTCATAATATGGTTTTTTGTAATCACGCATGATACAAAATTTATGTAAAACAGACATAGAGTATCAGACCTGTGCTCATTCCACCACCGCTACACTTAAACCTAAGTTTAACTGATAAATAGTTATAACTTTAAGCACATGATCTACGACGATCACATAGCTAATGGATGCATTTGACTATTAACCAGTTGTATACATTATATCACACTGTGATAATGACAGGTTAGAGAATCATGTTGACCCAACTCACCCAAGTCAAACATGATCAATTCTTATAATGATGCAAATGAGAAAATAAAAAAAAAAATCTAGATAAAAACATTACACCGTAAAAAGGAAAGTTAGCAGTCTTCATAGTATAAATACAAATTACTTGCAGTGTTGCAAAACAAGGGCTAGAAGGCCGAATAATCAGCGATTAATTGCCATTATTCACTACAAGGTCAAAACTCAAGTCATATTTGGTCAAAACTCAGTCAAAATTTTGGGGTTAACTCAGCCAAAACTTGGTTTGAAGTATTTGAGCAATTTGGTTAATTTTTCCAAGCATATTGCTATGGTCCTATGTGAAATCTATGGTCCTATCAACATGTCAAACATTTAGTTTCGAAATAGATATATAAAGTTCCAATCCGCCTAGACCGATTACAAGCTACAAGGTAGTCGACTAGCACCTAGCGTTGTTTGCAACCATGTTTACTTGCTGAATACCTTAAAAGATAAGCACAATCTTATTTATATACTTCATCCGTCTCAAAATTATAGTCCATATTTCCCGTTTAGGATGTATCAAAATAATTGTCTACTTTCCAGTTTCCATTTTTAGTAATAAAAAGGGAATTTTGTAAAATTTGTGTGGTTAAAAATTATAATGGTCCCATTTTTATTAAACTTTGTGTTTTTTCTCTCTTGACAATAACGGAGTAATAGTTAAGGAGAAGGGGTGTTCAAACGGTTGGGTTTTGGTTTAACGGGGTTAATCAGTTTTTAAGAAAATCTAATATCCAAACCGAACTTGACCAAAAGCAATCAGAACCACCCAATTAACCTTCGATTGATCGGTCTGTTAGAGTTTAACATGAAAAAAGTGAAGGTAGAATTAATTAAGAGATAGTGACTCACCAGCTGAACTCCCATCGGGCATCTGTTGTTTCGACTGCAGAAGCCATCTGATTCAAACTGAAACTTTATTACTTACTAGTTACCAGTATAATAATAGGCTAAACCTTGACTTATATTGTGGTTCTTAACTTGTATAGCTTTGGAGAGGAGAATGGGTTTAACAAAAAATAAATAAAAAAGCATGAACCCCGAGTTAAAAGTTTAACACACAGCCACGTCAGCGTCACATCCAGTGGCGGATCTTTAAATTTTTAGCGGAGGGGGCCGGAAATTTTTTTGTCCTATCGTTATATTTCGGTTAGTATATTAGGGTCTTCTAATTCGGGTCGGGTCAAACAAAAATAACACTAAAAATCTAAGTTTACACTTGGTCACTTGCAATTTGTAAATGTAAAAAAAAAAAAGAACAGGGAATAAACTAAATTAGGGCAAACACAATTAACTTAGCAATAAACTAAATTAGGGCAAAAATAATTAACTTAGCAATAATCTAAATTAGGGCAAAACACAATTAACTTAACAATTAACATAGCAATAAATTAAATTAGGGCAAAAACAAAATTAAACAAACCTGGTGGATAGTGGTGGTGGAAGCCGGTCGGCGGTCGTGACTGGTGGTGGAAGCGGTCGTGACTGGTCTTGGTGGAGTTGTGGTGATGGTATGGAGCAGAGGCTGTCTTCTTTTCTTTCTTTCTTTCTTTCTATTCTTTTTTCTCGCTGGAACATGGAAACAAATGGAGGAAAAGGGCCGAGGGGGAATAAATGTTATAAATAAATTAAGTGGGCTAAGAGGATTGTGGCTTATAAAAATTAAAATGGTAAATTTTATTAAACTCTTAAACTTATTAAAATATAAAAAGTTTTTAAGAAAAATAATCGGGGGGCTGACTTAATAAATATAAATTTTTTTGGACGAAGGATAAGTTGTGGTGCTACTAATGATATTGATTTGATATGATATTAGTGATTTTGTTTTAGTATGCATGTACGCCTTTAATAACTTAAAAAAAAGTCTTTATTGTAGTGTTAAACCATAAGATGAATGCTGATTAGAGACTTAAGTAGGGCAATAAAGACTTATGTGACAGTTTTTAAATGTATGTGGTCCTTTGTCATTCTTGTTTGCACAGGTAGTGTTTTGTTCAACCCAATCTAATTAGACCTGTAACTAAGTTTTTGTGTTACACCCTGTCATTTATCTATTGTGTGAGTTTTTGTGTTTGTGTTGGTAGGTGGCTTTGCTTATTTACAAATAGAGTTTTTAGGCCAAATGAAAATGCTTTATTTCGATTTTTTTTGGGATGCTGATAGTAAGTGGAAGTATGATATTTGATATCATTGCAATGAATTAGATCAGGGCTCAGGGTTAGTTTTGATGATCTGATTCATAGGCACAGTGCAGACATGTTTTGGAAGAAGTTATGACCTGCCATAGATGTGTTTGGTCATCTTAATTGATGATAGAGGTTTTTCAAATAAGAACAAGGTTAACAAGTGTATTAGTGCCGCATAAATCAAGTGTGTTTGTATTTGTTTTCTGGACAGCTTTGAGTGTTTGGAATAGCCTACTGGTAGCCGAATATACTTTTAGCAACTTCTAAAACGCACTTAACTTTTGGATAAGTATAGACATTTATGACGAAAATGGCTTAACGATCAAAGTATGACAAGAGAAGGCATCAAGGGTGATTGTTATAGTTATCGGATGTTTGTAGAAGCAAATGTAACCAGCAGTCTAACTGTTCTATCTCTATTGCATCAAGAGTGATCTTTCTAGCTAAAAGCATTTTTTTAGAAACAAAAGTAACCAGCAATATTACTATTCAAGCGCTATGAAACTGATATTGCTGTAAGTGTTGGTGTTTTACTTAGATGTTTTACTTAGATCTTTGATAAACTGATGCACATACATCAAACCATTAAGGCTCGAGTAAAGAATAAAGGGTGCTTTGCTAAATGGCTTAGGCTTCTCACACTGCATCGGAACAAATCGATCATGGGGTTCGATCGATCGATATTCAATATCGATCGCCCCAATGTGGGTTGAGTTTCAATATCGATCGCCGGTCAACACAAAACACAAATCGTTCGGATTTCCAACCGATATTCAATCAAACTTTTCCAACACAATTTACCACTTTTCAAAATATAACCGTTTGTTGCATAAAAAAAAAAAAAAAAAAAAACTTTTTTTCCAAAATATTTATCACTTTTCATCCTATAAATACCCACATCAAACCCACTTTTAAACACACAATTTCAAAAACAATTCATCCAAATTCACATAAAAAAACACACAATGTAAAAGAAAAAAAGAGCGGGATGAGTCGTGGAGACAAATCAAGGAACGAGAGCTAGCGATCAAAGAAAAAAAATTGGAATATCAACAAAAGCTCTTGCAATGCCAGGAGGAACAAAAGGAACTCTTGAGAAATACCAAACGGGATCAAGAATTGATTTTCTACAACTCGGCTATCGACCCAAATTTGCCCGAACGACAACGAGAGGAACTTATGCGAATTAAAGCGGAAATCAAGGAACGCTACAACCTAAATTACTAGTTTTTAAATAAGTGTTCGCGTGTTTAATTTTTAGTTGTTTAAGTTTTTTATTTAGTTGTAATGGTTTTTATTTCGTATCGTATCGTTTATGTAATATTTACGTTTTATTAATAAAATTTGTGTTTGTGTTAAAAAATGTTTTTTTTTTTTTAAAAGAAAAAAAAAAGATGATGCAATATGGGTTGCCACTGTGATGAGAGAGATGAATATGGGTTGAAGAGAGAGAAAGCTGAGGTGGCAGCCGGAAAAATGATGCAATATGGGTTGCCACTGTGAGAAGCCTTATGTTTTTTTTTTTTTTTTTTTTTTTTTTTTTTGCTTCAGTCCATTAAAGAGATATGGTTTTTTGCGTGTTTGGATTAGAGATATAATGCTTAATGTGATTACTTGTAGTATAGAAAGACAACCAATATGCAGTGGGTCATGGTTATATTGTATATTATATGATGTTTGTAACTTTTCATTGTCGTATATTATATGATGTTTGTAACTTTTCATTTTGGTTAGATTCCAGCTGACCATATCTATTAGAGCGTATGATATACTTAAAGCGTATAATATAGTCCATATTTGTTGTTCGATCAAATGCCTAAATAAAAAAAATGAATTTATTTTAATACAGTAGCAGTAGTCATCATATTATAAATATTTGTATTTCTAATGGTCTTTAAATATTTTCTATTTGTTTTTAATCTTTATGTATTAATTAAACCTTGCTTAGAGCATATAATATAGTCCAGCACCATGCACAACTAATTTACTTTCATGATATACCTGGTCAGCTGTATAAAAAGGAGTGATTAAAGAAGCTCATATCTGTTAGAGCATTTATAAGTCCAGCACCATGCACAACTAAGATGTGAGATATATAAAATTAAATTATGTTTTGAGGGTATCTTGGTAATTTTGGTACCTTCCTTTCCTTTCCTTGCAACTAAAAATAAAAACTCAAGAACATAAATAAAAATAATTACTTTCTTCATAGTGTCATTCCTTACTTTCCCCTCCCCATTCCATCCCCTTCCATTCTTTAAAAAAAAACTCGAGAACACAACGTAAGTCAACTTTAACTCAAATATTTTCAAACCCAACCTCTAAACTTAAACTAATACTTCATTTATTTAAAACATAACATTAATTCTTAAACATATTACAATACGAAATTAAAAAAAAAAAAAAAAAAAAAAAAAAAAAATTGCAAAAAAAAAAAAAAAAATTGCAACAAAAAAAAATTTAGTAATAACGAAATATAAAAAAAACACAAGACTAAACAAACTACAACATAATGGAAATTACGAAATTAAATTTAGTGACGAGGTTGCAAGTTATATTTTTTGATGATTCGGTTTTTTTCTTCATTGATCCAATACACAACGTTTAGATCATTTCCGTCAGTGTCAGTCATCAAAAATTTCATGTCCTCCAATCTTGTTATCGTTTCATCTTTTATTTGGGCCGCCCGATACGCCGCTTGGGTAATTTCCCATTTCAAACGATACTCGGATGTCATAGCCTCCCCGAATTGGCTAGACGAGCTCGTTCCTCCGGTACTCGCTCCCACGGTACTTGTCGTGCTCTCGGATCTAGCTTTCTTCGAAGCACGCTTTGTGCCCATAGGACGTGGTTGTTCATCACGACCAAACAACGCCTCATTTGTTTGGCTTGGGACATCGCCGGTTAAATCAAGCGGATCCGGTGCGTCCCATTTCTTATGAGCACGCAAAACTTCCCAAGCCCCCTCGTTGTTAAACGGAGCAGTTTTGTGCTCGTCACGATACATTTGTTTCGCCCGTTTGAGGATATCCATCTCACTTTCTCCACTTTTTTCTTGGCGTTGGGAACGTTTGTAATACGCGTTGAACTTTGTGCAATCACGGTTCAACGTTTTTCATTTGCCTTGAATCATATCCTTGTTTCGTTTTTGAAAATTGAGTCTATTGAACTCATTTTTCACCTGTTGCCAAAATATATCGCGATCTTGTGAACGCCCGACTTGTGAATCCTCGGTCGCGACCACATAACACATGGCAAGTAATTTTTTCTCGTTTTGGTTCCAACGTTTGACGAACTCGGTATTTTCTTCATCCTCCTCGATTGGTTCGGGGTCTTTGGATTTTTTGGCTTTTCGTTTACCACCCCGTTTGAATGGCTTTGGAGGAGACGTAGATGTCTCGGGCACATCATGGGTTTCGGTTTGTGAATGTTGTGATTGTTGTGTGAATTATAGATAAGAGAAATTGGTGATTAGTGTGTGTTGTTGGCTTTGTTCCCAAAATAGCATTCGTTAATGTTGTAGGTAAAGTTCTTGGCTCAACAAGCCAAGTGGGTTAGGGACTGGGTTGTTGGGTGATGGTGCGTTCGGGTTTGAAGATGAACCCGCGTTTGGGTTAATCCACCCACCGAGGAGATTCATGAAACTTTTATCGTTTGCGTTAAATCCCGACATTTTTTTTTAAGAGATGGAAGTATATGATAGATTAGATTGAGTTGTGGAAGTTTGAAAAAAAATGTTGTGTTAATTGTGTATTTATACTGGTGGGAAAATGGTTTTGAATTTTTATTTATTTATTTATTTATTATTATTATTTTTTAAATACCATATAGCCGTTTGAATTCAACGGTTATATTTGAGGGGGTGAAATAATTTTTTTTTTAATCCAATGGATATATAGACGTATAAGAGGGTGAAAGTGATTTTTTTTTTTTTTAATGCAAAACAACCCCTTAACGCTGCGTTAAATGGTTAACGCAGCCCTTTAACGCAGCGTTAACGCACAAGGACGGTATGGTTAACGCGATGTTAACGCAGGGGGCAGGGCAAGTGAAGGTTTAACGCACCCCTGCGTTAACCATACCATGTGCTCTAAGGGGGAACCGTCTGAAACTATTTTAGTAATAAATTTTACAAAAAGTGAATAAAACGAACAAACGTTTAACCTGTTATGGATAATTATTAGTGGATGTCCATATAACCCATAATAGGCTCATGGCCCATGTTAGCTATTAGGGTTTTTGCCCTAATGTTTGTCTATATATACTCTTTATAAATCTCATATTTAATGATCAATAAGAAGAATATTCATTCCCTCAATTCTTATTCAGAACACGTTATCAGCACGCTCTAAGTTATTCTTCTAAGACAGTAATGCTATAACCAATGGTGCACATCCTATTAGCATAAACCCTAAAAAGTGCTTCATTGTTTGCTGCATGTTCAACTGTTCAAGGCCATAAAGTAAAGGTAATATTAATGTTATATCACGAATTAAGTGTTTCTATATATATACTACGTAGTAGTTTTTTTATAGGGTTTTGTGAGATGATTAGTTGGCTGCCTTTGTTAAACCTGATTTTCTAGGTCACATGGGATTGCTTGATAGAATTGTTTGTTTGTTTAACTTGTTTTAATTATTAAACTGTTCTTATAATTCATAGTCAGCAATAAACGAACAGATATAGTTTTAATAAACGATATACAACATCTGAAAATATCGTCGATCTAAAGTAATCAACATACGTTGTGATTTTCGGATCAACCCGGGTTTTTCGCCTAGCTAGCTTATGTCTCATCATCCAACAAATTGTCCGTTCAAATCTTAATTAAGGTGTATAATGGGATCAGGGCGTAGTTGCTATAGCTTAAAAGCTTGTATTACTAAAAAATAAGCTACTTTAATATTGTTTGGCTCAGAAAGCTTATGCAAGCTTTTAAAAAGATAATCTCTCTAAGCTTTTAAACTCGAAAACTAATTCGATAGCTTATATAAGAAATTATACTCAGTGTAATGATAATTATTAGTAGTATGTTTTTATCGGGTTAGTAGTCTATATATTCTATTAGGCGATAATTGAAAAAAACACTAAACCCATAGTCATATTGATCAATCACCAAGAAAAATTTAGGCTCTCCAGATTATGCACCGTTATTTAGTTAGTTTGATTATTGAGTTGACCCAAACATCTTCCAAGTATAGCCGGAAGATGTAATCATGCAACCTTTAGGTATAAATTTGATACAAATGTGTATCATATAAATGGATGATGACATGATGTTTTTGTTGTTTATGTTACTTACGACATCACCTCCATGTGGACTTAAAAACTGAGTACCTCACAGTAAAAGATCTACTAGCCCTTTGGAATAAGTTAAAGGACCGATATGACCACCAGAAAACGGTCATCTTGCCAAGGGCAAGATATGAATGGACTCACTTAAGGCTCCAAGATTTCAAAACAGTGAGTGAATTTAACTCGGCCATGCATCGCATTACCTCCACATTGCTATTATGTGGTGACTCAATTAGTGATGCCGAGATGTTGGAAAAGACTTTTTCCACATTCCATGCTTCGAATATACTATTGCAACATCAATATCGAGCCAAAGGATTCACTAAATATAGTGACCTAATTTCATGCTTACTTGTGGCCGAAGAAAATAATGAGCTTTTAATGAAAAATCATGATAATCGTCCAACTGGTACCGCTCCTTTATCGGAAGCGCATGTGACAACTTATCACAATGGAGGTCGTGGTCGTGGTTATGACCGCGGACGAGGACGTGGACGAGGTTATAGTTCTGGTCGAGGTTATGATTCTGGTAGAGGTCGTGGTCAAGGGCGTGGCAATGGTAGAGGTAATTATCATGCTGTTAATCATAGTGTTAACTTTAAGAACAACAATGGCCACAAGAATTGGCAAGATAAGGAAAAGAATGGAGGAGATGAAAAAGAAAAGAACATAATAGCGGATTCATGTTATCGTTGTGGCACTTTTGGTCATTGGGCAAAGCAATGCCGTACACCCAGGCATCTAGTTGAACTTTATCAAAATTCTATCAAGAACAAGGGAAACGGGGTAGAGTCAAACTTTGTTTATGATAATAAAAATGATATCCCCGATGGTCCTAAAGACCATACTGATGATGAAACTTATTTGGAAGCTGATGATTTTCTTACAGATGATTAATTGGTAGAGTCAAGCCATGAATAATTTTTCTTTCAGTGTTTTGTTAGGAATTTTCTTTAAGTGTTTGGTTTGGAATTTTCTTTAGGTGTTTTTCTTAGGCTTTCTTGATTATGTTTGGATTCCTATTATTTTTGGCTATGAATGTTTTATTAGGCTTTATTTTATTTATTTTATTTCTTTGGTGTCCATTATATTTTTTTTTTCGAATTGATAAATGCTTCAAGACTTCAATCTGTCTTTACTTGACACATACCAATTTTATAATAACACATAACCTATTTAAGGCTATCTAGTTTGTTATGTGATCTGAGTTATAAACATGTTTATAGCAATATAGTTGAATGACGTATACAGATTTTATTTTACATATTATTGTTTTGTGGCCAAGCATAGTAACGTGCATGATTTATTTATTAATTTTTGTTTCTGTAAATTCTTTAATGGACATTATGTTATGATATATGATGTATATGTGTTAAGAATATTGTGCAACTTGTATTGATTGGCAAACCGGTTCGACCATTCCGGTTTAGTGATGATGCGAAATATATAGAAGAATGATGTGTTTCTTCCAAGATAAATTTTTATTGTTCTCAGTGGAAGTTGGTTATTTACTTATCACCATAAAATACAAATAAGGACTTGCTTCCTTAAATTGTGGAAAAATATAAAGGGCATGTATGTAGGCCTATACATGTGCCATATGGATCATTTTGATTTATAAAATCGATGCATTGTCAAAATGATCATCCAAGACGCAACTTAAGATTAGCGTGATTATTGGCTCGGCTTATAAAATGCGAGCACGGTTTTCC
Source organism: Artemisia tridentata subsp. tridentata (assembly GCA_021014915.2). Taxonomy (NCBI): domain Eukaryota; kingdom Viridiplantae; phylum Streptophyta; class Magnoliopsida; order Asterales; family Asteraceae; genus Artemisia; species Artemisia tridentata. The sequence continues at coordinate 143,593,953 of CP139509.1, forward strand.
AAATTAAATTATTAAAAATGGTGGTGAAAACTTCCAAGTATTGGGCGCAGGGGCGGATCTATTTGAGGGCCAGGGGGTCAGGGCCCCCCCTGGTTTTTCGCTCCGTAGTGTTAATTTATCCGTATTTCGTCCGAAAAAAATTATATTTACTAAGTCGGCCCCCCCGAATTAGAAGACCCTAATATAATGATAGGACAAAAAAATTTCCGGCCCCCCTACTAAAAACTTCAAGATCCGCCACTGATTGGGCGATTATTGGAATAAGTGTTGAACATAAAAGTAGCCCATGTTCATACATGAATTGCTTTTGTTGAAACGTTTATAAAACGTCTTCAGTTGATTGCAAAGCCAATAATATTGTGAGAACAAAACTTTTAGTTTATGGGGCATGTTATGACATATGAATCGCATCTTGCCAACAATCTATAATGAATTCTCCCCGTTAGAATGGTTTTGGTCACAAACCAAATTTCCCATGTGAGATTTTGTAATTGTGTGATATATAGTAAATACACCACAACACACAAAATGGGATATTTAAATTGATAATTCATTCAGGGGGAGAGAATGAGCAGCGAGAAATATGGAATGAATTATGATATAGATGTTGATCCTCACATTAATGAATATGAACTTAAAGTTCAAGGGACAAATAACATTCCAGATATAGTAAATGCCAGACATATTTAGTGACCTAAAGAAAGTGACTAGATCATATTATGCTGCTATTGCTCCAATTATAATGTGTGTCCCAACAGTAAAATCATTGATTGGTAGTAAGTCTATGGCACGTCTGCAGCGTGATAGACGAATCGATTCCAAATAAAAAGTCCTCGAATGAATAGATAAAATGGAGCAATAAATTAAGATGGTCGAATCGAGGTAATAAAGACCCCATAATAGTCTCTGAAAGAAAAACTAGACATGAAAGGATATTGAAAACCCCGGGTACATGAAAAAAACTTTGAGATCTCAACAAATGATAGAATATAATGTCTAGTAAAGTGTGGAATCGAAAAGAACTGAAACGACGTCGATAATACTGTATATAATAATGCGCATGATAAATACAAGGTGAGGATCTTGGATATCTACAAGAAGTGTAGTTGTAAAATGAATGGCCAAAGAATATAAAGACGCAAGTAACTAATGAACTATGAAAGTCTCTTATGATGAAACGTGATTATTGGGTGAAATCCATACACATGAATGTTATGAGAAAGGATATTTAATGTTATGTCTGGCAATATGAGAAATAAGTTGTATGCGTCTAATATTATAAAACAAGAGCTCATTTTTGTTGAGATTCCTTAAGGAATATAGAATGCATGGAACACGTGTCATGATTCTCGAGAATAGTAGTTGATCAAATTGAACCACAGTAAATCAAATATTTCAATATTTTCAAGGTACAAAGGATATGGGTTTATATTTTACTAACCCGTCAAAACAAGTTTAGTTAGTTTTGCAGATGCAGGATATATGTTTAACTTACAATGATCGATCTCAACATGGATATATTGTTACAAGTGGCGAATATTTTTCCTGGCATTTGATAGAGCAAACAATCAAGGCGACTTCATCAAACCATACATAAATTCTGGAAAGGAGATAGCAACTATTGCATGAAGATAATGTAGCATACCTTGCTATATTCAAGTAACGTTACATCAAAGGCGACAAGACACTTCTCATTCCAGTGATGATTTCGTTGACCTATTTACAAGATACCAAGTGATGTAATCATCAGAGGGAGATAATACGCGCTGCACTCTTTTTGTCCTTAGTCATGGTTTTGTCCCACTGGGTTTTCCTGGCAAGGTTTTTAATGAGGCAGCATTCCCTAAGCGTATTAACAATATGGACATCCAAGAGGGAGTGTTATGGATAATTATTAGTGGATGTGCATATAACCCATAATAGGCCCATGACCCATGTTAGCTATTAGGGTTTTTGCCCTAATGTTTGTCTATATATACTCTTTGTAAATCTCATAGTTAATGATCAATAAGAAGAATATTCATTCTCTCAATTCTTGTTCAGAACAAACGTTTAACCAACTATTTGTATACTACTCAGCGAAAAAGATCATTTATGTTGAATATAAACAATATTTTGTGTTTCTTTAAACGAACACGACAACATGTCTCATACATCCATTTATGTTCGATAATCTGCTCGTTTTGTTCATCTATGTTTCAGAGATGGAACTTGAACATTTTTAATGGAATGGCCAACTTATAAAGTATGTATTTTAGGGGAGGGCCGATATATAGTATGCTGAAAATTTTCTTTTAAACATGACTAAAACTAAAAATAAAAGGGAATAAAATGTAGATATGGTCAAAAAATTTAGGTTCCGTCCATGCTATGTTTGAAAATTATATGTGATACTAAACAAAAATGAATATCATGTATTTTACTTATTTATTTATTTATTTATTTATTTTTATTGTGAGTTCTTTGGAATCTTATTGAACGAACATGAATGAACAAGAACCAACTTATATTCTTAAGGAACAAATATGAACACAAGAATTTGTTTGTTTTAGTGGTCGTATTAGTTCTCTTTTCTCCTAAACTTAAACTAACGAAAACAAACAAGGCCCGTTTTGTGTTTCGTTTAAAGCCTTGTTTCTTGATTACCAGAACGACTTCATTTAGTTATCTTTGTCTTTCTCATCTTTGTTTTCTCAATCGTCAGTTCTTGAATTCATAATGGATTTTATGTTAAGCCAAATATTTTTGAAAAATACTAAAAGCACCCAAAAATGTTACACCGAAAGACCCCATTTTCAAACTTACATTTAGGCCTCCAGAAGTCTTAAGCCGCCCTACATCAAGTGTTTAGTAAATTGTGCTTGTTTGCAACACTCAAACCGGCGCATCTACAACTCAACTCCCAATAAGGCAACCACTTAACTCAATCGAATTCACAACGCCATATAAAAAAAAACCATCACTTCCATCTCCATATATACTACTAGCCAAACCACGCTTTGATAAACTCTTGTGTAGTAACACAACTCTTTCCACGCATGCTGAGGAATTTGCTTCAAACATGCTGGACACCTTCATATTGAACATTCAACTTTTAATCTCTCTTGGTTTCATTCCTTTATGTCGAACCTCATATACTTATTAACCAAACACCTTTACTGTTCATTCCTAATGTTGAATCATAATCACTACCTCATTTCCATCCCCTTTAACCAAACACCACCTTAGTCTTATTGCAGCTAGAACCAAACTGATTACTCAAAATTTATTATTTGACCATACATAACTAAATTTAAATGTTCGTGAGGAGTTATATCCTCATCCATACATTAATCAACTACATAATGTAAATCCAAAAAATATTTCTACCATAATTCATAATATACAAAGGTATATAGAAACGTCGCATGCACGTACCAGTTTCTTATGGTCATGCATCAAGAAAATTCAAGCAAGAAATATGATCAAAAAAAAAATCAAGATAGAAACATTTGCACAACAAAACACTTGCATTCATAGTTTCTCCATCCTTCATATTACATTCTAATATCACCGTTCACAAGTTGTGACACATATCATTCTCAACAAAATTAAATTCTACATTCCATCGCATGGTTCCCAGAAAGTAGAACTGTTTGTAAGTCATGGGTTTAACCACCATTTGGTGTATGCAAGGAAATCATGACTTGACTCCCTCACCAGGACTTACTTCTGATTTAGATTTAGATGAAGGCAGATGTACGCTACTAGAAGCCTTTATCGCCTTGACCACCTATGACATTTTCACAGAAAAATGAAGAAAAAATTAGCAAATAGTCAAAGTGAAAACGTAAGAAAGGATGTGCACTAAACTATGGTGTCCCCTTTGTTAAGAGTTCTTACAGAAGGTTAGGTATTACTAAAAAGGTGCTAGGATGACTACCTTTTTTGGCAGTCGGCACTCTTTTCTAAGCTTTACAATATTAGGAGAGGCAGGTTTACATATTATAACGCCTTTACATCCTTCAAATCACATTATAATATCATCATGCACAAATTGCGACACACACTATTCTCATCAAAATAAAATTCTACATTCAAAAGCATGATAAGACCCGATATATTTACTTCAACTTTAACCAGCAAATCAATCCCTTTTGACTTGAAAAACACTTGGATATAATGTGACCGAACTCTTCTTTGATATATATGAAAGATGAAATAGATGCAATCCGACTTTGCTGAACAAGACACTGATGTCTGAATGCATGACTCAAAATTGTTCCTCTAAATGAGAGGATTTGAGATATAAGAAAAGAAATTATATGAAGTGAAAAGAAAATAAAATGAATGATGCATATACTGAATCATTTCCTAGAAGAGTACAATGTATTCAAGCTCAGACCTGACTTGAGTATATAGTAGAACAGAAGAAAGACCATTGTCCCAGCTTTCACAATCAAGACAGTTTACTTGGACTGATACAAAGACTCAAATTGTTAGCAACTAGACTCACAGTGGCACCACAAGAATGTGTTAGTTTTAATGGATAAATATTGAAAGTGTATGACTAGAATCGAACTCAGGACCACGGGATTGCACACATTACGTATGAGGAATTAATGTACAATAATTAATATATATATAAACTGTTATATATTTAATTATTTAAACACAAAATAACGACTAACGGACGTTAAGTAATTAACAGGAATTGACTAACGACCGTTAGTGAATAAAGGATCCCTATAGGTGTAATTAGAGGGTCAAGAAGGTTTCGGAATCCCTTGGGATTATAGAACCGATCGGCATGGGCTTTCCCAAACCCATTCCTATGCAAACTTGTCCTCCAAGATTAGCACACTATAAATACAAGGCTTAGGGGTTATTGTTTCTTGATCTTTGCACTCTTGCTATAACCCTAAACACTTTGTTCTTCTTCTTCTTGACTAACCGATCAAACCATAAACCCTTTGGGTTTAGTCGATCAAAGTTTTCTTAAACAAAGTTTGTTTGGTTTAAATTTGTGTTTATTACTAGCATAATCATTAGTTCGGTTATAGTACGTGTGTACAAGACTGTGGTATAAACTCACTATAGTTTATACATCTTGGATTGAGATACAAAACGGTAAGGGGTATCTTGCTAATCCACTTTTGTTAATTTGAAGAAGAAGATTAAAGTTTGATCCTTGTTCTTGCTAGGATCAAAGGTACGTTACTTTTATTATTCGGTTAATCTTTTATATGTTAAATATGATCCTACGCTTCCGCAACGTGTTTGATTGTTATTAGAATAAATATATGATTGTCATGTTTATTAAATTCTAACAGTGGCATCACGAGCCGTTTTAACATGTAATTGTATTATCGAAACACATAAAAATCGAATCTTTGATTAGGATTACATGTTAGTCGTTTTCTTTTAGGGTTTAGAACATAAAAAAAAATGAAACCCTAAATTTTTTTTTGGGGGGGGGGGGCGATGCCCTCCTAATTAAAATTAGTTTTGGAACCCTAAAATTAGTAACATGTTTATGTGTGTAAAGGGTTACGTATCTTGTGACTTGTAATTAATCCATGATGAAACATGCATGTTTATCATGGATTAGGGTTTAAATTAATTTTTAAGTTGTTTGTCACATGTAATAAGATAGATCTAAAATTGGGGAAGACCCCAATTAATTAAATTAATGAATCTATTTATGTGCTACTTGGGATATATTTGCTAGGACTTACGCAACCAAATTATTTGGTGTATGTGGTCCATTGGTACCATTTACTCGAAAACCAATGGGAGTCTTAGTTAAATATATGCATATTAAAACCATAGATAGATTATTAATAGGATTTTATCAAAAGTTTGCATGTGGCTACATGATTTAATTGTTAAGATTATGTGTTATTATTTGGTTGTTTATTTTTTATTAATTACTTGTTTTTTTTTTTTAATTATATGTCGAATTGTAAGCAAAAAGAGGGTAATTTTTCGAATAGAAAATAAATTGACCTAATAAGTAATAACTATGAAACTTGATGTGATAAATTATATATTGCAAAGTCTTATGTGCTGACAGTGATTCGCTTCGCACGGTAATTTGCTCCCAGGCGAGACTAGCAATATTATAGTTTATAACATATTTTTTAAGACTAACAATCATAAACTTTTAATTGAGTAATGAGTTTTGTACCAATAATGTGAACGACTCACCCAGTTTAGACAAACTATAAGAGGGGTATAAGGAGGCTTGACATTAAATTGTCATCCGAAAGAGACGCGTTTTTAATTAGCCTTTGGACAAACGTTTGTCTCTCCGCTCCTTTGTGCGTCTAATTGGAGCTACCTAGTAAGCTATTTTTTTTTTACAAAATCATCTTAAGGGTGAATTGACCTCAATTCACGCGCCACTTTGTGGTAATTATCCGAATAACTAGGGTCTTTTGACTCATGCAGCAGTAGGATATAGTGGGCGATAATTGTAGGTAATTCTTTGATTGGTGAACCCAATACCTCAATTAAAACTTTGTTGATTTAAATCTTAGCCTTTTTTGGTAAATAAAAACGTTTTGAAAACTTATGATACGAAGATGTATGCATGCATCTTCGTACATATTTTGATTGACAGATCAAAATTAGTACCCTAAAATTTAAGTCCATGCTATCTAATTATAAGAAACACTTGGAGTTAATATTTAGCGTAAGTGAGACCTTACCTAGATTTTAATGACAAGGTAAATTTCCGTTAATGCGTGAGACCATATATGAAGAATTTGCAGTTTCTAAATTAGACGACTTAATTAAGTTGTTAGTGAGACCTAGAAACTTAAGGCATGAGATGGGATGAAACATGTTTACTTTGCAAATTGTATTTGGCAAATGTAAATCCCATAATGATCTAGGAGTCGGAAATTGTTTGCCGATTATTGTTCGACAGATTACCACATTTTGTACTTTCACTACTAGCAGATCAATTGATGTAGTGAAACTATGAAAATTTGGATCCTAGTTTTCAAGAAAATTCAATGGTTATATGAATATTTTCTTGGGTATTTTATTTTCTTGAAAAGATTGTATTATCGAAAATACTAAAATTGAATTTTGTAAATTCTTTTAATGTATTAATCCAACGTTAAACCGTAAACGTGGGACATTCTTTTAGTGGTAAATTGATCTACACCCGTAGGGGTTTTTGGCTAGAGTCAACTTTACTAAAAGAATAAACCTAGTCTCCTTTCTTTGAGAGAAGAGTGAGACTTAATCCTATTCTTTTTCATGAATGAGAAAGGTAAGATAGGAAAATTAGAATTGTCTAAATTCTAAGAAATAACTCATAGCAAACTTTAATAGTTAAGAAAATTGCACATTTTATGAGTTATTAAATTAGAAGCTAGACTGATTACCGCAAAATTGGTAAAAGGCAAACTAGCATAATGTATCTAGTTGTTGTGCTTTGACCACTTAAAGATGCTACATACCATTGTGGGGATGGTAGACATATTAAGGAAAATTGCATGCTTAATTTTCAAATTAATTGCATTGATGGATAGTCCATCATCTACATAGTAGAATACACTCTTTTTAGTACCTAAGTAATTGTTACGAATGGGTCTTCTCAAAGGTGTAGGAAAGTTAATAGCACACTATTTGCTTTGACTGGTTATGAAACACTTACAATGTTGTCAAATCTAGTGGGAGCATTGTGTTGTAATTACTAAATAGTGAATTATTGTAATGATCTGTAATTCAGTGGGAGCTACAAGCATTGTCATCTTGGTAGTAACCCAAATTATCTCTAGAATGTCTTGAGATAATTACTTTCCAATTGTAGACACTTGTGGTTTTAAGGATAATCATGTACGTTTCCTTACTAGACAAGGTGGTTCTATATCTACTAATATCTATGACACAATCATATTGATCACATAAACAAACGAGTGACGTGTTGTTTATCTGATACATGATGTTGTTCCATGCACAAGTGGGAGAAATCTTATATTGTGTGCAAGGTACAACATATAGATATGATTTAAAGAACTGTCTTGACCGCAAGGTAAGAAACTAAAGTTCTAAATATGACTAATACACCTCTAAGTCTAGAAACACTTGTTGTTGAAATTTAGCTTAAGTGAGACTTAACTAGATTACAACAACAAGGTGAAATTCCATGATTACGTGAGACCGTACATGGATAATTACTGTTTCTAAATTAGATACCTATTAGAACAAGTGTCAATAGGGATAATGAGACTACTTCAAACTAAATATTTATGTATTATTGAAATGACATAAATAAATGAAGTAATCTAATACTACTTCAAATTTGAATATTTATGTATTCTTGGAATGTCATAAATATATGAAGTAATAAATTAACTTGAAATTACTATTGAAACCAAATTGTGGTGTTCATGATTACTTTAGTTATACATGTTTATACTTTATTGTAAAGCTATAAATATAAAGTCTTTTAAATTGTTACAAGACTTATTATAATATAAAGTAAGTCGTTAACTTATTATGTCTTCTTTATTAAGACATATACAAGAAGTCATTGAGTTGGTCAATGATTTATAACGTATAGTGGGATTATAACAGTCTATGTCTTTTTGATTGAGATATGGACGATAAGTGACTTAGTTAAAAAGTACTTGTGTTATAAAGCATGCAATTGGCTTGAAAATCTATTTCACCATTAAGTTGACTTAGTTGGTAAATAGGTAAGCCAAAAGGAGTATAAGTTTATCTTACATATTGTTAGATTGTCTCACAATATTAGTTCTAATGAAATACCTCAAGTTTGTGGTGTGTTCAGTTAGGAGAATCAAACTCTATTAGTATTGTTTGATTAAAGATAACTATAACTTCCTTTCTTCCAAAAGTTATCAAGGTTAGGAAATTGAGTATGGGTTGTATATACTCAATAAGACTCCAACCTAGAAGATTAATAAGACGCCATTTATTATGGAATGTGATGAATCACATTAAGTCTTAAAATTGAAGTTCTGAATTTGTTAAACTACTTATGAGTAGGTTATTAACAAACTTAATGTAAGAAACTGTCAATATGTATTTGTAATGTCCAAAAAGAGAACAATTTTGTGTTACTCTACTTGCTAAGTATTTATAGATAGTCTATAAATTGCAAAAGGCAAGTGGGAATTTTATCTTGAAAAGATAAAGTTACAAGATACATAATCTTCTAAAAATACACTAGTAAATGTCATGATGAGGATTAAACATGTTAATGTTAAATCTCAAGATGATGGAATTCTCATTCATAGATCCGCAAGGATATCTCAAATATTTGTATAATATGATGAGGATTATGATTTACAGGATTGTGGTAAACCTGTTGGTCATTAAGATGAATTGCAAGTATTGAATCTAGCAAGTTACTCATACTATGACTGTTTAGATGCAGTCCATAAAGATAATTAGTTTTGGAAACTTAATTAATCTTGAACTCTATAGTTAGACTATAGAATGAAGATGAATTTCTACAAAGGGAATGAAAATCCTAGAGATTTAAATTTTTGAGTAGAAATCATATGGACAATTTTATATACATATTTAATGAATGTCTTATGACAAGATTATCAATCACACTTAAGCAATTAACTGTGATTGAATATTCTTTCTAAGCACATTAAATGTATAAAGATTATGATTGTCATTCTTAGTTTCATTAACATGAAATTGACAATAGAATATCAAAATTCTTTCTTGAAAAATTACTTGTGCGAGGACGATAAGTAATTAAAAGGAGTACTTGAATTCAAAATAATCTTTGGAAGTATACAAAGTGCAATAATTCATGAATAGATTAATGCATGCATCTAGAAGATATACTTATGTTTAATTATTAAATGCAGTTTTGATTTATAATTAAAATAAGACAATTTCTTAGTATTCCTCAAAGCTAGTGGGAGTGTTATATTTATTTTCTTATTTCATATATGTTGTATAACATATAGGAAGAAACATTCCATAAACATTAAATGTTAAGTCTTAGTTTGGAATGAAACTTCACTTGAAGATTTAGAAAATAAACATACAACCTTGGAATATATGTTTATTGTTATAAACATAAGCGGTAAAATAATTTATTCTAATAGAACATGATATACTATTAGAAAATCTAAATAGAAACATATCTTTGAAAAGAAATAACATGAATGAAATTTGAGTTTGATACAAGGATTTTTTCATGAACATCATGTTATTTGTTGTATCATGCTTGGATGCAAGATGATTTGACAACATTGATATCTAATTGAAAGTTATTAGATAACTAAGTGTAATGAATATGGTTGGATATAGAATTACATCCTCATCCTGGAATTGCTCCTAAATTCTAAGTATGAACCATATGGCAAATTGTTGCGTAATCGTTAGAGCCGACAAATCTTGAAAGATTGGAAGGCATCAAGCATTACACAATGGATATTAAAGTTTACGGAATTTTAAAGAGCATATTGTTGTTTGCATACAATGATGCTAATGAAATTGAGATGACTCTCAATACTAGTCATGGTAGGATTTCATCCTTTTTAATGACCATGTGTACTAGTTATGCTTAACTATGAGCATAGTTGCATTATACATTAAAGAATTAGAATACTTTAAACTATAAAAGGTTTGATAGTTTAATTGTCATAAAATCGTGGTTGAGGATGTCACGTATTTTATGAAATATTATGTGGCAATATCAAAATAGTTGAATGCACACATACAAGAACTTCACTAATTGAATTCTTGAAATAAGTATTCTCAAAATTCTGATAGATCAAAATTAGTTGATTTATGCCTTGTCAACAAGTATGATTGACATGACTTGAGGCATAATTCATTAACCAGAATTATCATGCATTGATCTATTTAGTATTTGGATAAGGGATGTTAAGCAATTATTATTTACAATGAATTAAAGTACTTGGTACGTTTATTTTCATTAATAATAGATTGTATCATATATTTGCATGTTTAAATCCGTGATTAACTTATGTTATTCTAAATTGTCCGTTGTCACTTAATGATATGGAAATATCATTAAATCAAGACAAATCTGAGTATTGGTAGAATATACTTGAAAGTATATTGATGCGTTGACATGCCAATTTCACATGATATTCAATGAATTGAATATAGGACTTATCCCAACTTCATGAGTTTACTTTATGGATCTTGTCATCAAGTAAATCATGTATATATAGTTATCCTCAAACTTGAGATACCAGATAACTGTCATGGATGTAGTGCATTTCTGTGAAGCAATTTACCGCTATACGTAACTGGTAGCTATAAGGATTGTTTTCAGGAATGTTGCAAAGTTCATGGGTTAGGCTCGTAGTCAAGAGAGAATTTGTTCCTTCAAATTGGTTTGAAGTTTAGTACTGCTGGGCCCCTCGTAGGATTGAAAAGATGTTTGTGCGGCCACACCTAAGTTCTCCCCTGAATATGTTCAGAAGATTTGGTAATCTTGCTCAATCAGAAACAACGAGAAATAGAATGGTTAATAAAGAATGACTAAGATCCATATCTTTATTAATGTAGTATTAGAAACAAAAGGATAAGTATGATGATGAATCATCGAATGGTTTTCCCAGGAGACCACCACCCGAGTTGTACTAGGGGCATTGGCGTGTTGCTAGACGCTAACCAATGTCATTACACTATTAATAGATATCCAAGTGGGAGCTGTTAGTTTTAATGGATAAATATTAAAAGTGTATGACTAGAATCGAACTCAGGACCACGGGATTGCACACATTACGTATGAGGAATTAATGTACAATAATTAATATATATAAACCGTTATATATTTAATTATTTAAACACAAAATAATGACTAACACACGTTAAGTAATTAACGGGAATTGACTAACGACCGTTAGTGAATAAAGGAAGGACTATAGGTGTAATTAGAGGGTCAAGAAGGTTCCGGAATCACTTGGGATTATAGAACCGATCGGCAAGGGCTTTCCCAAACCCATTCCTATGCAAACTTGTCCTCCAAGATTAGCACACTATAAATACAAGGCTTAGGGGTTATTGTTTCTTGATCTTTGCACTCTTGCTATAACCTTAAACCCTTTGTTTTTCTTCTTCTTGACTAACCGATCGAACCATAAACCCTTTGGGTTTGGTCGATCAAAGTTTTCTTAAACATAGTTTGTTTGGTTTAAATTTGTGTTTATTACTAGCATAATCATTAGTTCGGTTATAGTAAGTGTGTACAAGACTGTGGTATAAACTCACTATAGTTTATACTTCTTGGATTGAGATACAAAACGGTAAGGGGTATCTTGCTAATCCACTTTTGTTAATTTGAAGAAGAAGATTAAAGTTTGATCCTTGTTCTTGCTAGGATCAAAGGTACGTTACTTTTATTATTCGGTTAATCTTTTATATGTTAAATATGATCATACGCTTCCGCAACGTGTTTGATTGTTATTAGAATAAATATATGATTATCATGTTTATTAAATTCTAACAGAATGGAAAGAGGTCCTATTAAATTGATGTATATTAAATTGCACATGCATTACTACCTCTCCCTCACAACCCCCGACCAACCAAAACCACAATGTCACTTTTGCCTTGGAAGACAGTGGACGTATAGCCTGGACTGGGCCAGGAATGGGCCAGGCCCGGCAGACAGCGGCCCACTCTACGCCTAAACCCTAATCCATGCCCTATAAGTATATGGCTGGGATCCCCTTCTTCAGAGAGATAATAACATAACAGAACAGGTTATTCTAAACCTAACTCTTGTAGGCTATATCGCATCGATACTAACTTGACCGTCGGAGGTGGATCCCGGGGCTACGGCCTCGGGTCCACTCCTAACGGGTTCTCTTTGTTGAACAGGTCTACCCAGGGCTCGAGAAGACGACGAACGGCCAGGGCTACCAGGGTATATAATACCACTGTTTCCGTACGCGTCACACAGGTATATTTGGAAGCAGATCGTACGAAAGAGGTATTGCAAGCCCGGTACAAAGACGGATTTGGATATTCGCACCATCTTGCCGCAGGGGAGACGTCCTCTGTCGGTTGTAAAGACGGATGTAATGTTCGCACCTCCTTGTCGCGCACAGCGCGCACCTCTGCCACAGAAGCACGTCTTCTGTCGCACCATGCTGCATCGCTACTGGTACAAAAGGTACGCCCTTACCCAGGATGCGGCATACGGGATCCACCTTCACCATTGTGAGACTCTCACAATCGCAATGTCAGTGTTACCCCAACTATAGAACTACGTGTTCTTCTTACGGGGTCTTTACTGTCACACTGTGGCGGGAAACCTAGCATATGCGCATCCCTCCCCGTCATGTAAGAACGGGTGTTACTCAGGATGGAACATGGTCACCACGGACGCGCCTACAAGGTCGCGGATTCGGATATAGTCTAATGGGCTAAACAGGACTGCGCCATGGACCCAGTGCGCACTGTCGCATTTGGGCTGCGCGGTATGGTCCGTCCCATGTGCACACCTGAGTTGCGCACACATGGACCCAGTGCGCACTGTCGCATTTGGGCTGCGCGGTATGGTCCGTCCCATGTGCACACCTGAGTTGCGCACACATGGACCCAGTGCGCACTGTCGCATTTGGGCTGCGCGGTATGGTCCGTCCCATGTGCACACCTGAGTTGCGCACACATGGGCCTACGAGGCCATGAACAAGAACTTAAGTCTAGCATAACATAGCCATGCACTATGTCACACTAGACTTGGGGGGCTTGTGGACGTATAGCCTGGACTGGGCCAGGAATGGGCCAGGCCCGGCAGACAGCGGCCCACTCTACGCCTAAACCCTAATCCATGCCCTATAAATATATGGCTGGGATCCCCTTCTTCAGAGAGATAATAACATAACAGAACAGGTTATTCTAAACCTAACTCTTGTAGGCTATATCGCATCGATACTAACTTGACCGTCGGAGGTGGATCCCGGGGCTACGGCCTCGGGTCCACTCCTAACGGGTTCTCTTTGTTGAACAGGTCTACCCAGGGCTCGAGAGAGACGACGAACGGCCGGGGAGAGTCATCGAATCCAGCCCGCGCCAGATTATGTATCAACAAAGACAGAAGAGCAGAGCTCCTGTAAATCACCATGCTAACAACCCGACACGACAGACGGACCCAGACTCGACTGACCGATATGCATGCAGGGACTTGTAAATTAAAAGTACGTACCAAGAGGAGGCTCAAACAGATATAGAGCGGCTGATGGCCAACATCGCTCATTAGTCCAGCTTCTAATTTTCATAACTCATAAAATGTCATACATCAAGATATGGTTTAACTATCTGAACATATTCTCCAGTTAACCAAATGTCTTATTTGAGTTCATCAGTTCCAAAAGAATTAAATACCGAATAAGGGTGAGGAAATCTATATGAAAAATAAGATGTGCAACACACTTAACTCTTTAATGTTTGCTATGAGTTATATTAGAATTAGGACAATTCTAATATTCCCATTATAACTTTCACGAATATGAAAAACAACGGGAATGAGTCCCTCTCTTTCTTATATGGAAAGGTGACTCGGTTTATCTTTTCAGTAAACTTTTCTCGATCAAACACTTGTTTGAAAGCAAAACTGGATCAATTTACTAATAAAAGACCAAACCACGTTTACAGTTTAATGTTGCATTAATAGTTAATACATTTAAAAGAATTAAAAAAATTCAATTTTAGTATTTTCGATAATTAAATCTTTAAGAAAATTAAATACCCTTGGTTAATATTCATATAAACCATAGAATTTTTTTAAAGCTAGGATCCGAATTGACATAGTTCTATTACATCAGTTGATCTGCTAGCAATGAAAGTACTCAAAAAGCTAAGTTTCGTACAATAATTGCCAATCTCGTATTGCAACTCCTAGATAATTGTGGGACTTACTAATTGCCAAATTGTTTGCAATGTAAGCATGTTTCATCCCATCTAATGCCTTGGGCTAATGGTTCTCACCATAGCTCAATTAAGTTGTCAAATTTAAAAAAATATACATTTATTCCAGCTACGTCTCATGTAACATGGAGATTTACCTTGGGATTACAATCTAGCTACGTCTCACGTAACATAAATTGCAACTGCAAGTGTTTCTTTAATTGGATGGCATAAACTTAAACTGTTCAAGGGTACATTTTAATTTGATGTGAATTCAAATAAGTACGAAGAAGCATGCACACATCTTCGTATCATAGAATTTTAATTAAAAAAAATTACGCTATAAGTTCTTTTATTAAGCATAAAGTAACAAAGTTTTAATCGAGGTATTGGGTAAACCAATTAAAGAATTACCACTAATTATCATCAACTATATCGTACTACTGCATGAGTCAAAAGACCCAAGTTATTCGGATAATTACCACCAAGTGGCACATGGAATTAAGGTAATTCACCCTTAAGATGTTTTTTGTCAATCATATAGTCCTCGGTAGCTCCATTTGACGCACAAAGAAGTGGAGAAGCGGGTAAGCGCGAAGCTTATTAAAAACCTTCTTCTTTAGAGTGCAAAGTACCCATCCTTATACCTCTCTTATAGTTTGTCACAATGGGTGAGCCGATTCTGACTAATGGTACAAATAACATCAATCGACTAAAAGTTTAAAACTTTATTACTAAAAAAACATTATAAACCATAAACCTTGCTAGTCTCGCCTGGGAGCCAATTACCGTGGGAAGCGAACCACTATCGGCACATAAGTCTTTGCAAGATTATAGTTTATAACGAATCAAATTTCACCATTGATTAGTCCGGTTTATTTTCTATTAAAAAAATTACCATTTGCTAGTTACTTGTCATAGAATAATAAAGCAAATAATAAAAATAACCAACTAAATCGATAATCATGCATAATAAAAATCAATTAACATGTATATATTTAATCTAAGACTCCCACTTGTTTTCGAGCTTGGTACAAGTGAACCACATACATCGATAAATCGATTGCGTAAGTCCTATGATAAATATATACAATAACCAAACAAGTTGATAAAATAACGATACATATGGGGTCTTCCTCAATTTTATAATTAATTAAATATTAGTAACTTAAATGTCATACAATTAATTACTAATAACCCTAATTAATTAAAATTTATCGTCTAATTAAGCATGCAAACATAAAACACTTAACAATTAATGCATAACATATCACATATCATATATCAATATCAATTCATAGATCCATGACAAAACATGCATGTTTTCATCATGGATCCCACATAATCACGTATTATCACATAATTAAGGTTACAAGATCGATTAAATAATGACATAAATCTAATTATTCATTAATTCAACACATAAAAATTGCATGCAACCTAGGGTTTCTACAATTTTTCAAAACCATTTTTTTTAATATTAGGTCGATCGACCCAAAAAAATTAGGGTTTCGTAACTTAAAACCTAGAAAACATGCAAACAATCTAACAAGGTTTATTTTTTATGCGTTTAGGTAATTAATTACACCATATTAACCTGGCTCGTGATGCCACTGTTGGAATTATGTTATCATGACAATCATATAAGCATATAAAAACACGATTCACGTAACGGCAGCATAGATCTAATATATGTAATTAATTAACCTTGAATTTAAATAGTAAACGTACCTTGCAAGCTTTCACGCGAAAACAAAAGATCAAGAATCAACAACCCTAAAACTTAGGGTTTAGTGAAATTGATCAAGCCCTAGATCAATTAGGGTTTATGTGAAAATTCAATTGGGATTTTCCTATGTTCTTTTACACACGTATTGGTAGCAATTCAATGTGAATGCTAGTTCTTGATCACAATAACTAACCAAAACACTTTTGTTATGCTCAAGATCAATCGCACAACCCTAGGGATTATGTAATTCGACCAATAAAGGAATAAGAGGGAGAAAAAGAGAAATTAGGGCTAACTATGGAGATCAAGATTAACCAACTAATGATACAAGTGTTTGTATATATAGTGTGGTAACTTAGAGTCCAAGTTAGCTTAGGATTACCCCATGGAAACCCCTTGGCCGATCAGACTATAGCCCACAAGGGGGTTCTAGAACCTTCTTTGTGTCTATTTTATCTTAGTCCATCTCTTTTACATTTAACAACTGTTAGACTAATTACCGTTAAGTGCTAACGACCGTTAGATGTTATTGTGAAATAATAATTAAATCATAACATTTATATTAATTATTATTCATTAAATCTCATACGCAATGTGTGCAATCCCATAGTCTCGTGTTCGATCCGGTCATACGACATATTAAATGTGTCCATAAACTAACAGATACGCACTAGTTAATAACCTCGTAAGCCATAGAAAGTGAGCTCATCAATGATAAGCCTATTTGTCGCCCTTAAGCGTATGGCTTATAATAAATTAGCTCATATGAGTGTTTAGATTAGCTTATACCAAAAACGTGGACAAAAAAAGCTTAAGAAGCTATAAGCCCATATGCCATAAAAAAGGGCTTATCAAACCCCTATTATATAAGCTCATAAGCTGTTAGTCTTGTCGACCAAAAACCTGGTTACTAGAGCGGAATGACTACGATCTTGAAGAAAAACACACACCAACATTTTATATATCTCGATAGTAAAGTAAAGAACAAGCACAAGAATGTAACCCTAACCGAATGATTGATTAGTAATTGAAAGAATGATGTGACAAGACCCCTCCCCCTCGCCTCCTTTTATAGAGATGAGGGGGGGGGGGAGGACAAACCGACTCCAACTTCTAGTCGGTTGATACAAAGAAAAGGAAAGACCCGTAGGACTTGGCTTGGGACTTAAGCAAAACCAACCGACACATTAACACTTCCTAATCCTAACATATTTGGCTAATAAATATTTAAACTTAACATTAAGACCCCTAGACTTTTAATAGCTAATATAAAGACTAAAGTCATAACAATTTCCACCTTAGGCTTTATATTAGCCTACACCAACACTAAGCAACTCGAAACAGTGTTGAAACTTGAGTCGTTGTTAGCCGTTTAAGATATGATAAGAACACGCATCAATAAAACTCCACTTCAACTTCAAATAAGTGATAATCCATCTTCTTCGTAATTAATTATTCCAATTAAAACAAATACGAGCCTTTTAAACGTTTAAGAACATTTAAAACAAAATCAATCTTCTGTGTGTGTCCAACAACTCCATATTCAACCGAGAACCAAAACATGTACTGTCCAATATCAGATAAAACTTGACATCATTAATATCAAGCAAGCAGTATTAAAACTTGTAGCAGCACTAACTTGATATAACGGGCAATACTAAGTTCCAAGAACCAGCAGCATTAAGTATCATTGGCAACACTAAAAATAACTAGCAGCACTAACGAGTACTAACTAGCAACATTAATAACAAAAAGCAACACTAATATCTCGAACAACGTTTAATTACCATTGGCAGCAGTAACTTACACAAGCATCACTAATCGTAAGGAGCAGCATTAAATTATTACGAGCAGCATTAACTCTTGAATGAGCAACAGTAATAATTCGCACTAGTTAACCATAACATGACCAAATATCAGCACACTAGTAGTCCCCATTGATCAAAACTGCTCCTCCATATATTCCAATTTAGGATATGCAACTCCAATCCAGTTAGGGTTTCACAAATCCTTCAATCACTTCAATCAAATATCAAGTCTTCTTGCTCATAACCATCAATACCCTAAAAGAAAATCGATCAACTTGAAAATCTAGGGTTTAGGGTAATCAAAACAGCCTTGAACATCGAACCAATGATTACCAGCACAATGAATCAATGTTGCAGCAAACCCAAATTCACTTGTACCTTAATTACAGTTGAGATTACACATGAAACATTCAACAAGATATCCATGTTAAATATGAAATCCTAACAGTCGTTAAATATGAAACCCTAAAGAATACGATTGCTAGAACAGTAGCACCAGAAGTTCCATGTAACCATCAAAAACCAATGAACCTTTAAGCATAAGAAAGTGATCGACAATTTCAGCAACAAGTCAGAAAACCAAATCAAATTTCTGAACAAACCCTAAAAATTGAATTTATGAAAAACCTTTCTGCAGCAGACTTCGACGATCTATATCTTTCAATTAAAAGCTCAGATTGAAGATCCCTCCGGTGAGAATATGCCTTGAAATATAGAGAACATTTAGTAAAAATTTCGTTAAGATCCAACGGTTAACGAATGAGATATCGCCTTTTTACCACATCACTGCAGGAAAATGCGAACATGAAAACCAAAGTTGATTTTTCTTCTTTCTTCGAAAAATAAAACCTTGTAAATCCCTAGATAATGAGCTCCCTGAGCTCTGATACCAATTGTGAAGTTTGATAGAACTCCTTAGATCGTTTTTAGCTTTAGGAATAAAAATAACAAAAGTTAACAATATACGCAGCGGAATTAAACAAGACATCAATGTTATTGTAACAATGTTTCTTCATCATTATCTTCACTATAACAATTACATACACAACTATCCCCAATTATACATGATCAATTATAGAATGGTTACTCAACAATAACAGGGATCAAAGATCCTTGAGGCTAAACTAAAACTAACCTAGGCGTTTACACAAACAACCAAACGCTTAGACACACACACTTTTACTAGCCGACTACATCTTTACTTGTGCACATTAAAACATACGCCCTATGTCTCTTTATATAATAGAGATATTAGGGTTTACAAAGACTCATAACTGTATTAGGAAATAAATACTTCCCTAATCTTTTATCAATATCTTCTAAGGAATCTTCTATAATCTTCCATAGCTTGTAGAATTCCTTTTTTGTCTTTTAAGTCCTTGTAGTTTCGTATTTGCTTCATTATTCTTTTATTGTTTTGTATTATCAACTCAATATAAAACCTAACAATCTTTCCCTAGTTGATAATTACAAAACATTCTTCTAGATCTTTCATGAATGAAATAATCTTCCCCTTAAGCTCAACTCGTGTGAACTTACATAACATGCTGTACCACCAAGGATCTTCAAGTTGCAAAACTTCTATGTACTTCTTCCCCTTTTTGTCATTATCCACTGGGAGATGCTAAGTAGATGCAACTTTGATTTTGACAACCACAAACAAATATCACACTTCTAATCCAGCCTTCTAATGTCTTAAATTACCCTCCATGAAGAACACCAAAAAGCTTGCTAAAAATGAATTCAAGAAAATAGAAACTTAAACTATCTATAGTAATAACGACTTACAGTAGTCAAAACCTTCCCCTCAAATGGTGCATGTACATGATTAAACACTCTATAATATGCTTCCCCTGAAATCCATGTGTTAACCATTTCTTGAATCTTCAATTTTGTAGGCTTCTTGTAATGATTACTGTTGAAGAAATCTAAGTATAATGAACTTGATGATGAAGTAGAACAACTCAAACTTGTGTCTATGTCTTTTACTATCCACGTGACTTTGAACTTATAAATAAAAACCAAATATATAAGTAGATCGCAACCTCTTGACAAAATCCTCATCTTCTATGAGACACTGAGCACTACAATGTAACTCCTTTAACTGATAGCAAATCCATAATGCTAGATTTTGACAAGTATTTGTCACAACGTTAAAGCACGAACAAGTTATCTCTAAACATTGTTAGCCGTTTAAGATATGATAAGAACACGCAAACATAAAACTCCACTTCAACTTCAAATAAGTGATAATCCATCTTCTTCGTAATCTATTATTCCAATTAAAACAAATACAAGCCTTTTAAACGTTTAAGAACATTTAAAACAAAATCAATCTTCTGTGTGTGTCCAACAACTCCATATTCAACCGAGAACCAAAACATGTACTGTCCAATATGAGATAAAACTTGACAGCATTAATATCAAGCAAGCAGTATTAAAACTTATAGCAGCACTAACTTGATATAACGGGCAGTACTAATTTCCAAGAACCAGCGGCATTAAGTATCATTGGCAGCACTAAAAATAACTAGCAGCACTAACGAGTACTAACTAGCAGCATTAATAACAAAGAGCAGCACTAATATCTCAAACAACGTTTAATTACCATTGGCAGCAGTAACTTACACAAGCAACACTAATCGTAAGGAGCATCATTAAATTATTACGAGCAGCATTAACTCTTGAGTGAGCAGCATTAATAATTCGCACTAGTTAACCATAACATGAACAAATATCAGCACACCAGTAGTCCCCATTGATCAAAACTGCTCCTCCATATATTCCAATTTAGGATATGCAACTCCAATCCAGTTAGGGTTTCGCAAATCCTTCAATCACTTCAATCGAATATCAAGTCTTCTTGCTCATAACCATCAATACCCTAAAAGAAAATCGATCAACTTGAAAATCTAGGGTTTAGGGTAATCAAAACAGCCTTGAACATCGAACCAATGATTACCAGAACAATGAATCAATGTTGCAGCAAACCGAAATTCACTTGTACCTTAATTACAGTTGAGATTACACATGAAACATTCAACAAGATATCCACGTTAAATATGAAATCCTAACAATCGTTAAATATGAAACCCTAAAGAATACGATTGCTAGAACAGTAGCACCAGAAGTTCCATGTAACCATCAAAAACCAATGAACCTTTAAGCATAAGAAAGTGATCGACAATTACAGCAACAAGTCAGAAAACCAAATCAAATTTCTGAACAAACCCTAAAAATCGAATTTATGAAAAACCTTTCTGCAACAGACTTCGACGATCTATATCTTTGAATCAAAAGCTCAGATTGAAGATCCCTCCTGTGAGAATATGCCTTGAAATATAGAGAACCTTCAGTAAAAATTTCGTTAAGATCCAACGGTTAACGAATGAGATATCACCTTTTTACCACAACACTGCAGGAAAATACGAACATAAAAACCAAAGTCGAATTTTCTTCTTTCTTCGACAAATAAAACCTTGTAAATCCCTAGATCATGAGCTCCCTGTGCTTTGATACCAATTGTGGAGTTTGATATAACTCCTTAGATCGTTTTGAGCTCTAGGAATAACAATAACAAAGGTTTACAATATACGCAGCGGAATTAAACAAGACATCAATGTTATTGTAACAAGGTTTCTTCATTATTATCTTCACTATAACAATTACATACACAACTAGGCCCAATTTTACATGATCAATTGTAGAACGGTTACTCAACAATAACAGGGATCAAAGATCCTTGAGGCTAAACTAAAACTAACCTAGGCGTTTACACAAACAACCAAACGCCTAGACACACACACTTTTACTAGTCGACTACATCTTTACTTGTGCACATTAAAACATACGCCCTATGTCTCTTTATATAATAAAGATGTTAGGGTTTACAAAGACTCATAATTGTATTAGGAAACAAATACTTTCCTAATCTTTTATCAATATCTTCTAAGGAATCTTTTATAATCTTCCATAGCTTGTAGAATTTCTTCTTTTTCTTTTAAGTCCTTGTAGTTTCGTATTTGCTTCATTCTTCTTTTATTGTTTTGTATTATTAACTCAATATAAAACCCCTATTATATAAGCTCATAAGCTGTTAGTCTTGTCGACCAACAACCTGGTTACTAGAGCGGAATGACTACGAACTTGAAGACAAACACACACCAACAGTTTATATATGTCGATAGTAAAGTAAAGAACAAGCACAAGAATTTAACCCTAACCGAATGATTGATTAGTAACTTGAAAGAATGACGTGACAAGACCCCTCCTCCTCACCTCCTTTTATAGAGATGAGGGGGGAGGACAAACCGACTCCAACTTCTAGTCGGTTGATACAAAGAAAAGGAAAGACCCGTTGGACTTGGCTTGGGACTTAAGGAAAACCAACCGACAAATTAACACTTCCTAATCCTAACATATTTGGCTAATAAATATTTAAACTTAACATTAAGACCCCTAGACTTTTAATAGCTAATATAAAGACTAAAGTCATAACATAAGCCTAAGCTTATAACGCTTCTAAACACTTCAATGAGCTTACTTTTGCTAATAAGCACAAACGCTAAAATAAACACTCCATAAACTAAAACAAACAAACACTAAAACACTGATTTTAGCTAATAATACTCCTTCCATCCAAATTAATTGTCCAAAGTCTCTTTTTTAGATTGTCCCAAATTAATTATCTACTACTAGTGAAGTTTAACCATATTATGCTAATTTGAAGTTGTTATTACAAACTACAAATAAAGCATTAAGAGTAAATATGTCATATATTTTTTTATTTGTATGTATATAGCATACTTTTAAATTCGGTCTTTTTGATGTATTATGTGATCTATTGAGTGTATTATCTGACTATTTAAACTTGCCGCTCTGTTCTCGAGTTTTAAAATAACAGAAAATAAAAAGAAAAGTAAAAACAAAAAAAGTGTTGGTTCATTTGTTTTAGATAAATAAAAGTGGGTTTTGCTAACAACAACTCAATGGGTGTTGTTTAAGCTTACCCTAAATAATATTGTTTCTAAATATGAACTCATAATTTCTATAAATATATGAGTAAATGAATTTAATAAAGTAAGTATTAATATCAAGTAAGTTAATATTTAAAAATATTACTCCCTCCGTCTCAATTTATTTGTCAGGAGAGAGAAAACACAAAGTTTAATAAAAGTGGGGCCACTTTAATTTTCAACCACTAAAATGGAATATTCCTCCACTAGATTCTCTAGTTTTTACTAAATAAGGAAAGTGGACAATTAATTTGAGACATCCATAAAAGGAAATATGGACAATTAAATTGAAACGGAGGGAGTATTAATTAAAATAATCTTAAACAACATCCATTGGGTTGTTGTTAGCAAAACCCAAAAAAGTAAAAGACATCGTGCATGCCTTTTAATTATGGGGATGTGTAACTAATGCCCAACATCATTAAATGCAATGTACTTTGTATTATATTCTGATCCAAATTGTACCAACTCTTAACTTATAAATTTCTACCAAATTTGCCCTTGCCATTATCTTTCATTATCAATAGTATACTCTGTACTTTATATTGTCAAATCAAATTTCCACCAAATTTGACTTATGCCAAAATCAACTTTATTACCAATGAATTTATAACTCCCCCCATAATCTAACATCAATATTGAATCAAAAAACTAATTTGTATCCCTCCAATATTTTCCCTCTAGTTTATCCCTTGCCATATAAATCATTTGGTGTAATATCAATGTGCTTTTGTGAAAGGTAGGGGTGGCAATTCGGTTCGGGTTCGGGTTGGCGAGTTCTAGTTGTTAGGTTGGCGGGTCAGAAAACCTCAACCCGAATCCGACCCATTTAAATCATCGGGTCAGCTACGTCAACCCTAACCTGTTTACACGTAACCCGAACTTGACCAATTTAACCCATATATATACTTGGGTTGATGGGTTAAATAGGTTACACGGGTTGGATATGTTAAACGGGTTTCGGGTTGACCCATTTAACCCATTTTATATACAAAAGTTAACACATTACACGAGTTAAACGAGTTAAACGGGTTAGCGGGTCGACCCGTTTAACCTATTTTACCCGTATAATTAAATATAAATAATTCTTAATTTAAGAAAAATAATCTTAAATGGGTTGGCGGGTCGACCCGTTTATTTTATTCCCAACCTAAACCTGACCTGTTTAATAAACGGGTTAGATATGTCGACCCAAACCTGACCCGAAATATATTTAGCTCAACCCGAACCTGTTAATTTTCGTGTCAATTTCAGATCGAGTTTCGTGTCGGGTTAAAAATTGCCACGCCTAGTGAAAGGCACAACCTAAACAGAAAATACTGCAAAATATGAGTTTCAAGTTTCTTGAACCAATATCAATATGCTAAATTGTAATATCATATTGGGTGGAGATATACTGACTCTCCCTTAAGGAGGGTGTGTTGACTTGACCAAGATGTTGCCGTTGTACTGACTGCTTTAAAACTTATACATTTTGACTAAAGTTAGCGGACCCCACATGGTAAGGAGGGTCCGG
The DNA here is from genome assembly GCA_021014915.2 of Artemisia tridentata subsp. tridentata. NCBI lineage: Eukaryota > Viridiplantae > Streptophyta > Magnoliopsida > Asterales > Asteraceae > Artemisia > Artemisia tridentata. The sequence goes on from CP139509.1 coordinate 143,618,901, forward strand.
TTAGTGTGACCCTAAATTGTAATATCATATTGGTTCAAGAACCTAAGCAAATGATTTGTATTCCCTCCATGTTTTGATTTGACGCCAATAACATCAATATTGATTGAAAAACCAATTTGTATGCCTCCAATTTTTGACATCAACTGTAAGAGAACAAATTATATGTATTCTTAACATATGACGAACTGTAGGAAAACATGGATTAGGAGAACATGGATTAGGAGAACGAGCAAGTCAAAATGTATTCAATCAAGTCACGATAGCAAAAACTAGAGTAGGATAGCAAAATTACATTCTAACACTTCAAATGAAATATAGGATTCAAATCATTATTTTTCTTGTTAGCATGCCTTTTTCTTTTTCTTGAAGGTTGTGGTTCCATGTGATCATCCTCAAGAGTCATTCTATCCGGCAAAGTTTGCAATGCATAGGCTTTTTGGCCAATTCCCTTCCGGTTTTTATGCGGTTTTTTGGTCTTCCTTTCGGCTTTGAATTGATAGGACACTGAACCAATTCAATTTCATGACTTGGAACATCATTACTGTTTGCACAATAGGATGGATCAACTATATTAGCTTCTTGGAGTGAAGGAGATATTTCATTTGATTGATCTTCTTGTCGGCTCCATCGTGAAAGCCAATCCTAAGTGGAAGGATAGAGATCCTCTAATGTTGATTTCAAAACAATCTTTATGAATAAGAACACTTAAGATATGCCGACAAAGTATCCCAACAAATTCAAAATTTTTGCAGTTACACTTGGCCACCTTGCCATCCCAATCCACCATGTGCGACCGCATTGCTTTGTGATGTTTCACGATAAAAGCGTTGGCATTTTTTTCTTGAACCGAATATTGCATTGCTTCAGCAAACTGTTGTTGGAACTTTTTGAATGCGAATGGTGTCAAACATTGATGACCTTGTTCTTCTAAAGGCGAGAGTGATCTTAGATACGAACCTCTATATTTCTCCAACATAGTATCATGCAATTGTTTTTGCCCAACATCTTCAATCGCAAGATCAACCTAAAAACAATTAAAATTACTCAAATAAAATACAAGCAGAGAAAAAGGTAGTACGAGAAGATATAAACTTCTTTATAAAAGAATGACATTGAACTGAATATGTGTACTTACTTTTTTGATAAGTTCACTTAGACTAGTACGAGAAGATATAAATTTCTTGAAAAATGATTTGTATGCCTAATTGATGAACCTAAAAACAAACCTACAAATGTGATTGGTGGAATTAAAAATTGATTGGTGAATATGATGAGAGAGAAATAAATGTAGTACACTTGTCAAATTGTGAATGGAGTAGGCATACTTGTAGGTCTAGTTTGTAGGTCTATTTATCATTGCTCAAATTTCTTTATAAAAGAATTTATACTTTCGGATCTTCCGGTAGTCTGTCATGCCACCAAAAAATAGCTACGAAGATAAGCTGGCACCCAAAATGATTTTATTTGATACAAACCTTTTATATGCTTATTCTCTTTGAGGTTGTACTTTGCAATTACCAATGGCCATTTTTGCTCAAATTCTTCGATTTCGTCCAACTTGTATAAGTCGTAAAATTCTGAGCACCAACTTGAATATTTGTTCCTTAACACCGAAGTAAACCAACTACTGAATTTACTAGTAATATGCCATATGCAAAATGCATGTTTTGTGGAGGCCATTTCTTTTGCAATTGCACGTGTCATCCATGGATCTTGATTCGTCAATATTGTTTTCGGTGATTTTTTCATCAATAAACTAAATTTCTGTAAGATACATATAAAGTGAGAAAAAGGTGGTTAAAAATTAGAATACGACAAAATATATACAACACTATTATCAATATATTACAACACCATTACCTCAAAAAGCCATTCGAATGTCTTTGTTGTCTCGTTACGTAGAAGTGCACAACCAAGTAATATAGTTCTTCCATGATTGTCGATATCAACAAACATGCCAAAAGGCATGTCATACGAATTCACTTTATAAGTAGTATCGAACTATTGGTTATGTGTTCGTACCACAACATCTCCATGTTTTTGGTACATATCAAAGCAATGAGCATGAGACCAAAATATATGCTCTAATTTGTTTTCACAGTCAAGCGTATATTCATATTGGAATTTAGGATTTTCATTTTTAGCATTTATGCAATACTCTAGAAGCTCTTTTGCATCATTTTGTGAATGTAGTTTATGATTTTTTTGTAAAGTTATGAACATCCTTCCTAAGAAAAGGAAGTTCCCCGTGTCTCACATTTTTCTCGAGTTCCATCACACGCATAATTTTTTTAACAGACAAGCCTCCTTCTTTTAACAGAAGTATACATTTTTCATCTTCTATTGTAATATTACGATATGCTGGGAGAAAACGAACCTCTTCGGTAGACAACAAATCATGATTATGAACCGCAACAAATTTTGTAATTTGCCACTCCTTTGGGAAAATTTCGTTTACACTTCTCAATGCAATACGAATGTGGGCCTTGCATTCACATTTTCTACTACCTCGATTCCTTTGTTGCTTCGAGTAATCTACAATTTTCGCATCCGGTTTTCCCTCACGATGGCAAAAGAAATCATGCCTTGTCTTTTCTCCTTTCTTATTTTCGAACCTTCCTTTCCGTACAGAAAATCCAATCTTTCTCACATAATTCTGATAGAAAGCAAAAGCTTCTTCTTCACTTAAAAAACATTGACCCACAAAGGGTTCATCAAAATCTAGAATTTTGCTTTGGTCATCTTGTACGACAACACTTTCTTCCTCGTCGACATCATCAATAGGAACTTCATTCAAATCGAAAGAAATTTTTTCATTCATCTGCTCAAGAAGCATTTACAAATGTGAATTTACAAATCTATTTAATATTAATAACTTTCATTAGTAATGAAATGATTGTTTCTTACCTTTGCTTTTCACAACTGTTTGTTAATGGCCTACTAGAGATAACAAGTACCAAGATTAAAGAAAGATATTTGTACATAATAGTAAGGAAAATAATTAATTTGAAAACACAATTCCTAAAATATTGATGTTAGACTATATTCGAGGTAAAGTGGAGGGATACAAATTGGTTTTTTGATTCAATATTGATGTTAAACTATATTCATTGGTAATACCGTAATAGAGTTTGATTTTGGGGTCAGTCAAATTTGGTGGAAATTTGATTTGACAATATAAAGTATAGAGTATAGGACAACATAAAGAGGTATGTATAACACATCCCCTATTCATAATGTAAAGAGTTAGTATCATTTGGATCAAAATATAAGAGCAGTAGGTGTCATGGCTAACTCATACCTCTTCATTCGGGCCTACGGGTGCCACATCATCATAACACACCACAACTAACAACCCCCCCTTATCATAAGACTAAAGGGAGTGAGGCTACCCAACTAAGGGGCGACTCGCGACACGTGGCGCTGAGTCAGCATGTTGGGTAGCCTCAAAAAAAAAGGGGAGTGGGGCTACCCAGGAGGGTGGGGCGACTCGCGACACGTGGCACTTGTAATGATTGTTTTTTTTTTTTTTTTTTTTTTTTTCTTCAATATTAACTTATTAATAATAACTAAAAATACATTTTATATAAATAATAACTAAAAATACATATTAAAAATTATTCTTATAACTAAAAATACATAATTGTAAAACATAAATATTACATAATTGTTATACCTAATAATACTAAAAATTATTCTTCATCACTAACAAATTCGTCGACTTCTGGAGGCGCGTTTTGTTGTTCATTCGGGCCACGATTATCCCATAAATGATCCACCAAATCCGCCTTAAGCATATTGTGTGTTTCGCGGCTTCTAACGACATTTGAATTCTCAATGCGTTGCTGCATTGGAGTTTCTTGAGTCCAATACTCGGGGTTTAATGTCTGGTCGTGCTCGTTGAAATCTTGACAAAATGCCTTGTCCTCATCCTCCAAAATCATGTTATGGAGAATAATACAAGTATACATGACGGCATGCATTTTCTCCTTGTCCCAATATCTTGATGGAAAACTAACAACTTTCCACCTCTTTTTCAAAACCCCGAACGCTCTCTCAATATCCTTCCGTGCCGACTCTTGTTTCTTCTTAAAGTATTTTCTTTTTTCATCAACTGGGTCGGTGAAAGTCTTCACAAAGGTAGTGTATTCCGGGTATATGCCATCACCCAAATAATACCCGGCTCTGTAATAATTACCGTTTGCATAAAAAGCAGCTACAAATTGAAAATGAAAACGTCTTAGTAAAACATAAAAAGTTATAAAATACATAATTCATTTATTAAAAAATATAATAACCTGTTGGCGCCAACCCAGATATAATTTCTTCAAGTATAGGTGAAGACTCAAACACGTTGATGTCGTTGTTTGATCCTTGCTGACCAAAATAAGTGTTCCAAATCCATAAATCGGTAGACGCAACCGCCTGAAGTATCAACGACGGTTTCCCAATATCCCCTCGTGTGTGTGTGCCCCGCCATGCGGTCGGACAAATCTCCCAGGGCCAGTGCATGCAATCAATACTACCAATCATGCCCGGGAAACCATGAACCTGCTCATGCACCTCGTAAATACGTTGTAGATCCGTCCAAGTCGGTCTACGTAGATACGTCAGCCCATACATCTCAATAATACCTATTAATAGTTAAAAAGTAACAATTAAAAAAATACTAACTAACTATACTAAAAATATGTAGCAATTCTAACTAATAATGATACAACTAATAATTCTAACTAATAATAATACTACTAATAATTCAAAAAAATACTAACTAATAATTCTAACTAATAATAATACTACTAGTAATTCTAACTAATAATAATACCTTGACAAAATTTAGTCAACGTATCCCGTGAAGTCCTCGCCGACATTTCCAGGTTCTCGTCAAATGAATCGACGCTCGATCCGTATGCTAGTTGACGAAGCGCGGAAGTACATTTTTGTATTGAGGTGAAACCTAACTTCCCACGACAATCATAATTTTGTTGAAAATACGGGTACTCTTCTTCCAAATCATTTGCTATCTTCAAAAAAAGCCGCTTACTCATACGAAAGCGTCGTCGAAATACCCGCGCATCGAATACCGGTTGATCAACAAAGTAAAAACGCATCAACCTCTCGTTTGCCTCCTCTCGACGACGATTCACATACGCCCTTCTTCTTAAAACGGGGCCATCATCTGCTACCCGCTCTTTCACGTCTTCAATAAATGTATTAACGGTGTTATAAATGGCACCTTCGATCGCCTCATATAGTTCCGAAGAATCGGAACTTGATGATGAGGATGACGAATCTTCGAAATCTTCCATAAAATATTTTTTTACGTTATGGTGGGTTTTTTTTTTAGAAATAAGAGTGTTGTGTGTGTGTGTGTTTTTTTTTTGAAAATATATGTTGTGTGTTTTTTTTAAATGAAGATCGAAGGTTTATATAAAAAAAAGAAGAAGATGTGAGCCGTTACAAACGGCTATATTTATCGAAGAAAGAAAACGAACCGGCGATCCATATCGATCGCCTGAGGCCCAAGTCGCCGGGGGGGGGGGGCGGTGTAGCCGGCGATCCGGCGGCGATCCAAGGCCTTATCGTCGGTGGGTTCGCTCGACTCCCTTCAGCCTAACATACCACAACTTACTCATTTGAGGCCAACCACTACCTATTTTTTTTTAAATACCCAAATAAACTAAATTAATTTCATTACAAATAAAAACATATTATATTAAAACACATACTAATAATTAAGTTACAATATGAAAAAAAAAAAAAAAAAAAAAAAAAAAAAAAAAAAAAACTAAATTAATCCGCGTTTTGGTCGTCGTCCAATTGAAATTTTTTTAGTATTTCTGCTTGTCTCCGGCGGATGACAGTAGCCGCGGCCGGATTAGAATTCCCGGGATCTATCATTAGATATTTCATCTCCTCCATTTCTAACATCCTCCGATCTATCATTAGAAATTTTCGAATCCCTGAAACGCAAATTGTTGGTGTTGAAAAATCACCTCGGGAGGCAATTGCGTCCCATATTGAGCAATTTGTGGTGATGGCGAGTTGGAGTTTTTTGAAGAAGGGGTTGGTGGGTTTGATGAACCCGCGTAAGGAATCGAAGCAAGAAGGTTAGTGAAATACATTTGATCGTTCGGATTTTGAGACATGGTTTCGTTTCGTTCGGATTGGCAGTGGTGGTGGCTGCTGTTTTTTTTTCCAGTGAGGTGGGTTTGCAGAAAATATGGTGATGGTGGTGAATAAATGTGTTGGTGTGAACGGTTGGAAATAAATTGCAACGTCCCTTTGTCAGACTTTCTCTTCGTCGTCTACACGATATCTCTTCCACGGCGAGCCACGGCGGGCAGCCACGTCAGCCCACGGTGAGGCACGAAATCGCCCATACCGATTGCTCTAATACGTAAACCACAGTGCATTTAATGATGTTTATCCAATTGGCATTGGTTAGACACCCCCCCCCCCTTAAATTATTAGCCACAAATCTTCCAAAAGGGGTTACACAAATTAATACTCCGTATTTTTTATGTTTCCTTTCTCATTCCTTTTTCCTTCCAAAAATGTCAGATTTATAAACAACTGGGCATAAAGCTTGGAAGTGTGATTGGCGGTATACACCACCATCGAACTCCTTTTTCGGGGATCTCAATTATAGAGTTGGTGGTCGATTTCAGAGGGGTGTACATGGTGGAGGAAGAAATAGTTTTCTAGAAGGTTTAAGTCAAAACCCACATCAAGTTATGTAAGAAACTTAAGCTATGGATGTACCAAATAGCTTTTGTTTAAAGGTACATGTAAGAAACTTAACAAGGGTGAAAATCAAAATGAAAGAAGGGTGTGTTTTAGAACTATATAAAAAGTTACTAGAAGAAAGAAAACGGGTAAGCAAAGTAACACAAAACATAAAACACAACACAAATTACTTTGGCTGAAAATCAAAATTCAACGATTTCTCATTTATTCACTCAGTTGTGTTCTTTGTTAAACGGACAACGTCATTCTCCCTCAGGTATATATATACACACATTCATTCATTTTTATATAATAACAAGGATGGCGCCGGCCGGCCGCGTTGCGGCCTAGCGGGGTTTTTTTCGTTGTATTTGGTTTCTGATGTTTTTTATCAAAGGTATTTTGAAACTAATGTACGGTTCTGTCTAGTATAATATTAGATAGTAATAACAGTGGCTAAGTCGACATACCTTCTCTAGCACGCTTACGCCTTTAGGAATGGGCGCCCGTCTCCCATTATTACCACTTCATCGTCTTCCATTGCAGCTAGAATTTATAAGAACGAAGTTCCGACAAGAAGATAGTGGTCATCGATAATTGGTAACTTTGCTATACCATAAGCAGCGAGAACAATAGTAAATAATTGCATCATAAATTAAGGAAAACCGTGACAGCTGACAATGGAAACTAACCTGGCAGCCAAATCGTTTCCCGTTCATGTCCATTTGAAAATCGGAAATAACATAGCGAAAAATTGTACAGTTCAAAACCCTTTTAGTAGATCTCTAAAGAAATCATCATAGAAGTGATATCAAGTGAATGAATCACGAAGAAAAGTCTATGAAGAATGTATGCAAGTCTTTTTTTGTGTGCGGGTAATACTCCCAATGAGGATCAAAACTATGATAAATAAGGCTCAGATCTGCCATGGCTGCAACCACAGTTCATATGTGGTCACCTCGCCAAAATATAATCCATAAGACAATCATCATCGCCTTAATAGACGGGCCATTGTTTCATGCCGTAGATCATTGCACAGTATTTTTTTTAGTGATTCCAAAAAGTGCCTAATAAGACCCAACATTTGGTGATTCACTAAGCTACTAACCTGCTAAACATTTGTCATCACATAACTGTTGAGCTTACTCACAAAACCTGCATTTATTCATAGCAACGAAAATACAGTCATAAGCAATTAATATGTGGCAGAAAAGCTTTGTTAACGTTATTCCCAGATGAAGAGGATTTCCAGTCATTTTTGCATCCTTTTCCTGTTCATTAACAAAAAATGATCATAATTCAGATGCATTACATAGGACAGGTGTGATCAGCATATACAAACAGACATAGCTAACTGTACTTGTACTCGTCGTTATAAGGCCCGTCTTCTTTGTAATATCTTCTGTTAGATTTCAGGAACCTTTAATACTTTCAAGTTAGCGTCACTCTTGCTGCAGCCAATTCAATTCAAATCATTAGATTCTGATAAAAATATATATCTTTTAAAAAGGGAAGAAAGCTTCCTACATCTGACGGAATGTTGGATTGAAACCCATAACATTACTTGCAGGTGCTGCTGTTAGCGGAAAATTGTTTCTAAAAGAAAATTTTGGCGTTTTAGAAGTGACTATCTTAAGCAAAGGATCCACCACAACGCACCCGACACCTTTAAAATTATAGCCGTGTAACAATCTACCATAGGGTTATATTTCCTAATATCTAGGTTGAGAAGACAACAACAGGCTAAGTCAACGGCAATGCTAATAAGTCTCTTCGTCATGTACCACATATCGTATCAAATCATATCCAATTATTCTAACGATAAAATGTTAAATGAAGTAGTCAAGTAGTATCTCAAAGGCACATAATGGCCTTAAACAATCATTCAAGGTAACAACTTAATACCTCAAATTCATACTATGACTTTCTTGTAAATTATTAAAAAAAGTAAAATTAACTCTACTTGAGAACATGTTAGATTCCTTGGTCTGTAGTAGTATGAGGCAAGAGAAGGGTTGCCTATTTCCTGAAAACAAATGCCTGTAATATGTTTAATACACAATGTACAAATACCGGAAGCAGTAACTAAATATCGTTCACATAACTGGAAAGGTAGAACAAATTTAGCTTACCTAAAATGGTTCCGGTAGCGAGTAACCTGTCACACAATTAAGACATAAATGTAAATATTAGGGAACCATTAGACAATACACTCATATTTTATATATTAAATATCAGGTGAGTGAAAAAGTTATAACCTAATATGAATGTGTACATACTTTCTGGTTACATCAAGAAGTAGCCACATATTCATATAAAAAAGGTGCAAGCCGCCTTTGGGCGACCATTATGGCCATGCAAACTACCAGCTACAGTTTACACCTGCGTGCGTTGACGCGAAACAGCAGATACATTTTTCAACAGGGCTACCGTACCTAAAAAAATGAGAAAACATAAAGCTTTTGGCGACACAAATAACGACATGCAATACGATACATATATTACGTCGAATAACAGGTTGGGTTTGTCTATTATCCACATCAGTAGCAACAATAACATTTTTACTCCCACTACATGAATCTTTAAGCAGTGGGCTACATGAAAATGAGAATGGGAGGTGGATGCCTCTCCAATAGGCCTTGTTATACATGAAAAGGAGAGTGGGCTCAAATATAAACTATAGATACATCACATACTAATAGATTGTGAACATATTTAATATAGGATAACTAATTTGTAAAATTGTAACCTGCATAAGCAAATAGTCATAATATTATCCAATATATTAAAAAGGCAGTTTTTGCTACAGTGCATCTACAGTTGTTTGAACAGTAACATAGCTACAGTACAGTATTTCAACCAAACTAAAGATCGTAAATCAGTACAGTATATACATTTTCTATAACCTTCCGCACACATCCTTCATCTTAAAAAAAAAACACACACACACACACACAGACATATCTACCTTCCATAAACTAAACCCAGTTACCAATCGATCAATCAATAACCATCTTCTTTAACACCCATGAAATTATTCAGCAGCTGAGAATCCAAATATGAAATGATCTTCATTCCATCTAATCATCATCATCTCTTAAAAATAAAGTGATTCACACAGCCATCGATGCAAGGTATGGCTTATGAGTTTCATTTTTTGATTTTATTATTCTTTTAATTTGTAAAGATCAAAGATGTGTGTTGTTTAGATTTAGGGATTTTTATTTTGCTAATCTAAGTTTCTAAGTTTCATATGAAACATTGATGTTTTGGACATGGGATTAATAGAATAAAATATAATTATTCATCCTCAATTTCACTTCGTGTTCACATAATCATAAATCAGGCAAGCTATAGTGGAATGTTTATTTCATTATGCTAACAAATTATGCAGTTGTTATGAATTGATTTAAGGGGTGTTTGTGTTACCTTCTTAAAAAGAATATACGCTTATTAGCTCAATCAGGTCTTTTAAAAAAGAGCTTATTTGTGCCAAATAAGTTCTTTCGTACTGTTTTGAAGCGGTGTTAGAGTAAGCTTTTTAAAAAAGTTTATGCTTATTAGCTTATTAGCTTATTAGTTTATAAGCTCTTTTAGATTAGTATCATGACAATGCCTCTAAAAAAAGGGAGCTTATATGTCGTAAGGCCTGAAATGCAAACAGAGAGTAACCTAATATGGCTAATAAGTAGAGAATGATCGATCAAACTGTATTAAGTTGTCGGTCCAGCTAACTTAAGATTTGTTTATGGTTGGGTTTACCTAAACTCACTCTTCATTCATATACGGTTTCAAGTCATTACAAAAGACGCGGACTGAAAATAGTGGTGCACACCTCCATCTCGATAAGCAATAGTGTCACAGTGCCACCGTTGGAAAATACTAAATTATGCGGGTTCTATCATGACTGATGTATGAGTGTTTTTATTGTTATTCAGGTTCGGTAAAGCACAAACCGTGGTGTCAATATGTGGTGTCAACATAGGGGTAATGTTTTTTTTTCCACTCATGCTAAGTTTCACATTGCAGACGTTGTTTCACTCATGCTATATTTCACCTTGCAGACCTCAAACAAGCAGCTCCACTGTGAAACAACGAACATATATACTAATTCAGTTCATACGCCAATGTTCTTGAAGATGTAATAAGTGGATCCGTCACAGCCAGACAACTTGCACTAAGATCATCAATTAACGGAAAGGTGCACAAAAGTTTGTTCTGTATATTGTTGATTTTTTAATTATTATGCTGGCTTATTTTAAGTATTCGTATTTCGTCAACATTCCTGTTTGCTTATATAGTGGTGGGGATCATGCCTTAGATTGGATGAGGCCTCAGATTGGTTTTCAGTAAAGATGGCCTAAACCTTTAATCTCAGCATCTGATTTTTATATTTCCATCGTTTATTCATGTATAGGTTTGTTTGTATATTTATTTACATGTACAATAAACCACTAAAAAAATGAGCTTTTTGGTTTTCAAATTTTACATAAGTTCAAAAGCCAAATGTATAAGCTACAAATACCCCCCTTAGTCATTATACCCCAAAATAATTGAATAATCGCCATTCGTTAAAGGTGTTAGTTGTCACTTGAAACCAGTAATAAGAATATCAGTAATAGAACTCAAATCCAAACGACCCCTAAATATCGTTTTCTGTAATATGCAGCTCCGTAGGAGGATAGATGGTGCATCTGTGACTTCTCGCTTTGAAAATCTTACTTCAAACGGAAAAAGTCTCGAAAAAAGTCTCATCAGACTATTACACCAGTGAGGAGATGCTAAAGTTCCAAAAGCCCAAGAAAAAGAAATCACTAAGAAAAAAAAGATAAGCTGGACCTTGAGGCACTAGAAGCAGAACCCCGGCCTGCAGGATTGGGTTTAGGGGACCGTGGTTCACGCGGTGATGGAAAAAGGCAGGCCCAAAAAGAGGAACACGAAAGATCCGAGGCATAATCTATAAACCCTGAATCTTCACATTTTATAGAACTGATGTTTTGGGAGTGTTTGGATTAGCTTATTTTACACGTTTATAGGCTTACTTAAATTGTATATAATTGAAGTGTGTCATATATGTTTGTAACAGTTTTCTGTGATGAACTCAGCGCCTGCAAGCCATTAATACAAACGTAAGTGCCTTATTTGTGACCACAAAGATTTAACCCCTGAATGAACAGGTGCGGGGTTGAAATCAGTGCGTTTGGGTGTTGAAATGAAGGCTGAAATGTGTGGGTTTAGGGGCTGAAATGGGTGGGTTTGGGGGATGAAATGAGAAACTTTGGGGTGTTCAAATGAGTGTGAGTTTGGAAACTGAAATGGGAGGTTTGTGGGTTGTATTTGGGTGCTGAAATGGGGGCTAAAGATGTCCGTTTGGATGCTGAAATAGGCGCGTCTGTGGTCTGAAATGGGCGACTTTAGCTGCTAAGACGGAGGCTGAAATCAGCATGTTTGGGTGCTAAAATAGGGGCTGAAACAAGTGGGTTTTGGGTATGAGGTCGAGGGTGACAATTGACAAAGGATTCATCTAAAACCACAAAGACCCGCTAACATCAAATGGCTATTAGTGTAATAGCATGCAGGTTATAAATACTAAGTATCCAAGTTATAATTTATTGTGCTTCATAATTTTTAAATTCACAATGGAGAAAATTTTATTATCTTTTCTCTTTATCATGTTATCTACAAATTTGGTGATGGGTATAACATATAAAGAAGAATGCAACAACCTCGGTAAAACTTTTTATTAGTGGAAATAGATTTCAATTACAGCTCTCATACAAGTTGTAGGTTTTTATTTCAAAGAAAAAAGAGTGATCCCTATTTATCTTATTAAAAGTGTACAAATCACTTTTTTTTTAATTTGTTTGTTGTACCTTTTTAACGTTTTATTTTATTTTGGTAGCTGATAGTCGGCTAAAACGCGTAACAAGCTAAACCTCTCACGAAGAAAAGTCAACTCGCGACGGTTTAAACGTGAAAATCGATTGTAATAACCGGATAAGCGAATACCCGGGTCGAGGTCCCAACGAGGCGTGAAATTGAGGATATCGTTTGAGGTTTGGAATTAAAATGCTTGAAAAGACGAGGTTCACTTGGGTTACTAATATCTACTAGAAACGAAAAACGTAAACCGGAAACTAAAAACGTGCATAAACGTCAAATCTTTTAAAAACTAACCTTACGGATACCAAAATAATTTTCCTACGTCCTAAATGACAAAAGAAAATTTTGAAAAAAAGAATTATAATTTTTTGACTTTTAAATAATTAATTATGAATTAAAAACTATCTAAACTAATTTAAATTACTAAAAATACTAAAACTATTTTTAAAAATCTGAAAATTTTTCTGAAAATACTTAATATAAAACTGAAGCTAGGAAAAATATAAAGATTGTCTCAGCTTATTTCAATAAGCTGGGAAAAAGCAATAAGTTTCGGATTAAGCAAAATTGAACAAGGGTTAACAAATACATTGTGCAAAATATAACTGAAAAGGACCTAAGGCGGATTGGTTGGGGTGTTGGGGTTGTGAGCAGAAGGTCTAGGGTTCGAACCCCATTTATGCTATTTTTTTGAAACATTTTTTTTGTGTTGTTTTTCTTCGAACTTTAATAAAGTAATAACAAAATAAGCATCTTTGAAGCTGAAAAACATTTTTAAAGCTCACAAAAAAAACTGGGAATAAGCTTAATAAGGCAGATCAGTAAAAAAAAAATGGAAAAGACAAGGAAATAAGCTGAAACTTTTAAGAAAGTGGCTGTTAAGCCAAGAATAAGCTAAATGGGAAATTTTAAAAAAAAAAATGTGCAGACTGGTTTTGAACACTAATGCAGTCTTTTGAACTTTTGTGACTAAGCTACTCAAGTCTATTTGAATCAAAACCAACTTTGACATACTAAAAACACTTAGAAATAACAGATTTAAGGACCATGGCTGCTTATCTTATCAATACCAAAACAAGTTGGAATAACCTTCAACCATATAAACCTACAACTTCCTACAAAATAGCATACAACTACTTGAAAACAACTTAGAACACTCACATTAAACTAACCCATTATAATCCAAAAAGTCAAAGTCCAAATAAAAGCCAGAAAGTCAAAATAAGGCCTATTGCCAAACACTTTTACTTGTAACTGAACTTGAGTTGTTAACTAAAACAGGACATCTTAAGCTTATAAATTGAAAAGACAACTATGAAATAAGTTATATTAAGTCCTAAGAGGCAAGATTCTACAGAAACTAAGAGTTGACCAAGATAAAAATAAGAACAATTAAATTTGCATTAATCTGAAAGTAAATTACATGACTGTAAATAAAAATTAAAAAAAAAGAACATCACCTAAATTAAAGCTAATAAAAACCTATCCGAACTACTGCTACCAAACTCTCTATTTATACTAAATAAAAATACAAAACCCTAGTTCTTTAATGTGTTTGTTGTGTGAGTGTGTTCCCTTTGAGCTGCTTGTGCTTCTTTTGGGACCTTTGGATCATAACTTGCTGCCTACATCTTCAAACCTTGGCCGTTGATGAGATGGTAGTCCCTTTGGATTGCTGATGAGACGAAAAGTGTACCGATTTTAGGGGGTCATTTAAGCCCTAATTCGTGATTATTTGATCAAATATTGCCCTAAATCGTTCCTTTTGTCATTTTAGGTACTTTGGAGAAGAAATCTGGAAAAGGAAGCATTTTGGACGTTTTTGGAGCGAAAAGTGAAGAAAACGGCAAAGTCTCCAAAAATCAAGCTGGAAACAGAGCTTGACGGCGTCACGCTTTGTAGGTGACGGCATCACGTACTGGCAAAAGGAGGAATATGAATTTACACGTGACGCGCCAGAAGGTTTTGTGACGGCGTCACGTGTTAATGGATGTAGGCCGTCAAGTGTTAAGTTAAAGAGAGACGGGCCAGAGGATTTTTTGAAGGTGACGGCGTCAGGACTCATCCTGACGACGTCAGATGCCATAGAGTGACGACGTCAAAATGACAACTTGCACAAAAGAAAAGTCGTCACAAGTTAATCAAGACAATCACAACTCGCGCGCGGAGTAGCTGTCACTGTTTTGGCCATAAAATCTTCATACGAACTCGGATTTAGGTGATTCAAGAGGCCACGGAATCGGGACGAAAAGATCTACAATTTGGTGAAAAAGGGGAGCTGACGCCGTCACTTGTTAAGGCTGACGCCGTCAGATCGATGCGGACAGAAAATCAGCTATAAATACAACATCACAACTTCACTTTTTGTAAGCCCTAAACCCTAAGTCCGATTCTAGGGTTTAGGTAGGTGTTTTTCCAGCAACTTAGAAGGTCTTAATCACTCCATAAACATCTTGTAATGGTGTGTTGATTCTATCTTAATTATGTCTTCCATTATTATTGTTGCTTGTTCTTCATTGATTATGTTTTACTAAATCACCTAGTGTTTACCTATGATTGTGTGAAACTTGTGTATAACTAATTAGATCTTATTGATTTCTTGTTGATGTGTGTGTCCATCTCCATCAATTAGGGCGTGACAACTTCAATAGATCTAATTGGTTTAGCTTATAATTCTTGTTTCCTATTGTCTCTTGTTTGATTGGGTGATATCGATGTTAGGCTTAAGAAAACTGGCTAACCTCCTATACGGTAACTTGCTTGAACGTCTTAAGAAACATGAACCAATGCGTACTAGGTTTATTTGGTTGTATTTAATGCATGAGCGAATTCTAGTGATCCCATGTTAGGAGCTTCTTAGCCGGCTCGACATAGGAGTGAAGTAGGAGCTTATAGAGTTGGGGAAGTACGTACGCCACCCCACGAATGGTATTAAGGAATACAACCCGTCAATTAAAACAAGGTGTGACAATTCAATAGGTAGAATTGGATAGCTAGCAAGGAGTAATACATCATAGGTAGATACGCTTCATTTCCCTTGTAGAACCCTAGTTTACTTTTCTTGCATATTAGTTTAATTAGTAGCTTTTGGGTTAGTTGATTAGCAACTAATTTCGCCCCTTCTTTCAAAACCAGAGATTTTTACTTGCTTTCCATAAAATATAAAAATACAAAAAGAATCATC
This sequence comes from Artemisia tridentata subsp. tridentata, assembly GCA_021014915.2. Classification (NCBI taxonomy): domain Eukaryota; kingdom Viridiplantae; phylum Streptophyta; class Magnoliopsida; order Asterales; family Asteraceae; genus Artemisia; species Artemisia tridentata. The sequence continues at coordinate 143,634,697 of CP139509.1, forward strand.
CCTCACCTTTAGACCTAGTTAGATTAATTTCAATCCTAACGAACACTATTCTTTGAGTTGAACGATCAATCCCCGGTACTTGCCACTTCACTATACTACAACGGTCAGGTACACTGCCTGGTGGGGATTGCAAACTTCTCAAGATCCCTTGAGAGGTAAAACCTGTTGTAAGGTTGCAAAACCACGCATCAAGTTTTTGGCGCCGCAGCCCGGGGATTAGTTATTGCTTAGGTTGAAATTTTATTTTTATTAGGTCTACTCATTAGATTCCTATCTAGTGAGATTTTTATTTTATTTTTATTAGCTTTCTAGTAGTCTATCTTTTCTTTGTGTCTTTGTTCGTAAAAACCTTTCCATTGACTCTTCCGTTCACCAATATGGAGTACGCGAACCCACCATACTACCGACCACGAAATCCATTTGCCCCTAATGACATCTTGATGTTCTACCAATATCGAGATGAACCCATATATGATGCATGGACTCGTTTTAAAAACTTACTCCGAATAGTCCCTCATCATAGCTTCGATTTAGCATCCCTAACCCAAATCTTTTACGATCGTGTCGACCGATATGTCCAAATGTGCATTAACGATTTTGCCGATAGGGACTTTAGGGAATTAAATGCTGAAGAAGCATGGGATACCATAGAAGATTGTGCCCAATATTATTATAGAGTAGACAACCCAACAAACGTTAGTACAAGTCAATTGACCACAAATTTCAAGGATCATGAAACAAGTTTGTCTGGGGATGACTATTTTGGGATACCTAAGTGGATGTCATGTAACATCATAGTACAAAACAAACACATTGGTAATCTAGATAAAATGGAGGATGAGGTGGATAATCCAAGCCCACAAAGTACCCCACAAGTCCTACCATCACTTGAGGCACACACACCGCCCGTGACTTACCCGGAAGAAGTAGAAGAAACTTTAGGAATCCCAATGGAGGTAGAACCCTTAGACCAAGCACCACTAGAGGATATAGGTTTGAATACTTATAGTGATAACCTTACTCTTAGTTCCAGGGAATTTCCTAGTGTTGATGAACCGGAACCTCAACCTTTACACAACTTTCCATCCTTAGATATATTTCTAGGAGACAAAAGAGGAACCGACCCACCCATCAACCCTTATTATCCGGGTAGTTTTAGGATGAAGGAAGCCATTCACTCACCCCCTTCACCTCACGTGGCATATTTCCACCCTAAGGGTGTGTATCGCTACTTTCACCCACACTTAATCCTAAGTGTAGGGAAAACCTCCCCTATTTCCGTTAAATAAGGGTAGAGTCAGGCTCGTGACTCGAACAAAAACAAGCGCTTCTTGGGAGGCAACCCAAGCTTTATTTGTTTAATTGTTTGATGTTTTTATTTTATTTGTTTGTTTGTGTCATATATGCTTAATCATAATTGTTTAATTTTCATGTTTCGAATAATTTGTGAAAATGCTTTATCTTGTTTTTAACCTCGTCTTAATTGCATATAAAGGTATTTTACAAAAAAGATAAGTGTAGGGAAGCTTATATTTTGTTAAAAAGAACAAAATTCGAACATGGAAAATTCACAATTTATGATTAGCATGTATTCTATCTTGTTTATGTGTCAATACTTGTGGACATGTTTTATGAGTCCCTATTTGTAAGTCATCCCGCAAGTATCCTATCCTTTTATTGCTTCGTTTTGTTTTTATTTCTAAGTCTGGAAATACATCTAGTTGTGGTTTTTCTTTGTTCGGTTCGATGCTTTGGTTTTTGTGTTTGTTGGTTACAGGTATTATTGGATAAGAAGATGTACGTGCAACACATCAAGAGGATGATTATATTTCTGGAGTGAAGCTTATCATGTTCATTCTCTTGGAGGGAGATTTAACCATATTATCACATCATCCATACCGAGCGAATCAGGGGAGTATTAGTTTCTTCCATTCTCATTTATTTTTACTTTTACATCTTTTGTCTAGAACATTGGGGACAATGTTCGGATTAAGTGTAGGGAGGGTAAATTAGGATGCCTTAGAAACTACAACTTCGCTTGATTTTTGTTTTGTTTAATAGTGAATGTGTAATAAAGCCAAGAGAAATATTGGTTAGGGCAATTTTAGCACCAAATTTAAAATTTTTTACAACATATAGGAGTGAAACTTTGATTTTAATAAGCGTCTCATGGATAGGGAATTGTATGACTAGCACAAAAACCATACCACTCAAAAATTTCCACCCCAAATATGTGAGGTTCGCCTTTAGATCTTTAGGAAAAAGCATTCATTGTTAGTGCTTATGAGTGTACCGGTAGTTTATAGATTCTAGAACTTGCGTTTGTGATGCATACCGAGACCGCTAGTGAGACTACATTCGTGTAGTTAGGATTGACTACATGATAAGAGGCATTAGGATTAACCCATTGTTTTACACCTGTGTTTTTGTTATAATTACTTTGGCTACATTGGTCAAGTAATTCTCCCACACCCTTTGCGTTGTACCCATTTTTGGTACACGATACCCCTAGTACACCCCTCAGAGCCTATCTTTTCGTTTCGACCTTTAAGCATTTTACTTAAAGGAAGAATTTGTTTACACCCCACTTAAATGTACACCCAAATCGCCTTAGCCTACCTTGTATGCACTCATTTTTAGTGCATTATTGTGACAACATTTGTTTAAACCCTTAGTTAATTATCTAATTGATTACATGGTTGCTAAGTCGAGTCATATCCTTGTACATATTGTTTTGGGACGATTGGGACTTATGGGTAAAGTACTAGTGTAATGGAGTAATGGGGAAGAACATCATTTATTACCCCCATATGTACGTTAATATTTTAAAGTACTCCAAATATTTCAATTATCTTGATTCGAGTCATTAGAATAATTTTATGTAAAGTATGTAAAAGTTCAAGTGTAGGGATGGTACAAAGAATCCCTAGTGATATATTGTTTTGGATGGTAGGGCAAGAGTGTATGCAAAAAAAAAAAAAAAAAATAATAAAAAAATAAAAAAAAAATCGAAAAAATCAAGAAAAATACAAAAAAATGAGAAAAAGAAAAGTAGAAAAAAGCATACGGACTACCATCCGCCTCTATCTTTTATTTATGTTTTGTTTTGTTCTATGTTTATTAGTTCGTGATTAGTTTAAGTTGAGTCGAGTCTTGGCTTAGCAACGCCTCATTCTACATGTAATTGACCAAGATGATTGACTTGCCACCAGTAAAAATATCCTTATCCAACAAACCGTGTTTTCCTTATCCCTACACCTAACATTACAACCCTTAAAAGACCTCTTTGATAGTTTATCCTAGGTGCTTACGCCAATGTGGTGGAGGTTTTGATCCTTTCCCAAGCCTATGGTAATCTATTTGCTATGACAGGTAATGAGTGATATTTCTCCATTTTCATATACAAATTTACAACACCCGAGAGATGAGAGTATCCAAACACTTATTGTGAGGTGCTAGTGTATAATTTCCGTGCTTATATTTGGCCAAGGTGGAATGATCATTTGTTGTAATTACTTTTATATTAATGTTAAATGACCCCTAACTTGTATTTCAATTGGTGGAAAAGCTCTTTTGCTTGAGGACAAGCAAATCCCAAGTGTAGGGATATTTGATGAGACGAAAAGTGTACCGCTTTTAGGGGGTCATTTAAGCCCTAATTCGTGATTATTTGATCAAATATTGCCCTAAATCGTTCCTTTTGTCATTTTAGGTACTTTGGAGAAGAAATCTGGAAAAGGAAGCATTTTGGACGTTTTTGGAGCGAAAAGTGAAGAAAACGGAAAAGTCTCCAAAAATCAAGCTGGAAACAGAGCTTGACGGCGTCACGCTTTGTAGGTGACGGCGTCACGTACTGGCAAAAGGAGGAATATGAATTTACACGTGACGCGCCAGAAGGTTTTGTGACGGCGTCACGTGTTAATGGATGTAGGCCGTCAAGTGTTAAGTTAAAGAGAGACGGGCCAGAGGATTTTTGAAGGTGACGGCGTCAGGACTCATCCTGACGACGTCAGATGCCATAGAGTGACGACGTCAAAATGACAACTTGCACAAGAAGAAAAGTCGTCACAAGTTAATCAAGACAATCACAACTCGCGCGCGGAGTAGCTGTCACTGTTTTGGCCATAAAATCTTCATACGAACTCGGATTTAGGTGATTCAAGAGGCCACGGAATCGGGACGAAAAGATCTACAATTTGGTGAAAAAGGGGAGCTGACGCCGTCACTTGTTAAGGCTGACGCTGTCAGATCGATGCGGACAGAAAATCAGCTATAAATACAACATCACAACTTCACTTTTTGTAAGCCCTAAACCCTAAGTCCGATTCTAGGGTTTAGGTAGGTGTTTTTCCAGCAACTTAGAAGGTCTTAATCACTCCATAAACATCTTGTAATGGTGTGTTGATTCTATCTTAATTATGTCTTCCATTATTATTGTTGCTTGTTCTTCATTGATTATGTTTTACTAAATCACCTAGTGTTTACCTATGATTGTGTGAAACTTGTGTATAACTAATTAGATCTTATTGATTTCTTGTTGATGTGTGTGTCCATCTCCGTCAATTAGGGCGTGACAACTTCAATAGGTCTAATTGGTTTAGCTTATAATTCTTGTTTCCTATTGTCTCTTGTTTGATTGGGTGATATCGATGTTAGGCTTAAGAAAACTGGCTAACCTCCTATACGGTAACTTGCTTGAACGTCTTAAGAAACATGAACCAATGCGTACTAGGTTTATTTGGTTGTATTTAATGCATGAGCGAATTCTAGTGATCCCATGTTAGGAGCTTCTTAGCCGGCTCGACATAGGAGTGAAGTAGGAGCTTATAGAGTTGGGGAAGTACGTACGCCACCCCACGAATGGTATTAAGGAATACAACCCGTCAATTAAAACAAGGTGTGACAATTCAATAGGTAGAATTGGATAGCTAGCAAGGAGTAATACATCATAGGTAGATACACTTCATTTCCCTTGTAGAACCCTAGTTTACTTTTCTTGCATATTAGTTTAATTAGTAGCTTTTGGGTTAGTTGATTAGCAACTAATTCCGCCCCTTCTTTCAAAACCAGAGATTTTTACTTGCTTTCCATAAAATATAAAAATACAAAAAGAATCATCCCTCACCTTTAGACCTAGTTAGATTAATTTCAATCCTAACGAACACTATTCTTTGAGTTGAACGATCAATCCCCGGTACTTGCCACTTCACTATACTACAACGGTCAGGTACACTGCCTGGTGGGGATTGCAAACTTCTCAAGATCCCTTGAGAGGTAAAACCTGTTGTAAGGTTGCAAAACCACGCATCAATTGCCAACGTGGAGAGGGGACCAAAGACAAGGTCATGTGATGTCTTTGGCTGGTAGTGGAGGAGGTGGAAAGGAGATAGCGACTGGGATTGGGGTTATAGGATTAATGGCGGGAGATTAGGGAGAAGAAGATGACCGGTGTTTGAGGATTAGGGATTTTGACTGAGTGAAATTGGGGGTTTGACCCGTGTTTGTTATTATAAAAGGTGGGTCGGGCTTTTAGGTGATGGGCTGGGTTAATTGCTTTTGGATCCGGATGGGTTTTATTTTGTAGGATAAATGGGATTTAAAGGGTTAGTTAAGGATAGAAACCAAGGACCAATTTTGTAATTGTAGTCAACATCAAGGACCAAATCTGCCATTCTTCAAAGTTAATCCAAGGGTAAATTTTGCCAAGTAAAAATAATCCAAGGGCCATTTTGGGATTTTCCGAGCTTGAATTTAATCCGAATGAATAATGTCTTTTCCGGCTTCGGTTTTCGGCTCTTTTCCATATTAAGCTCGGTTTTGTCCATATTTGCCCCGTTTTCAATCCTTTTGTACCTGAAACACATAAAACACAATCCAAGGATATTTGTAACATTATATGGTCCATTTGGGTGTTTTTGGTCATTTTTGTGGGGTTTTTCGGGTATAAAATGATGAGTAAAAGGCCACTCATCAATCCCCCACACTAAACAATTGCTAGTCCCTAGCAATCCGATCATATAAAGTAATGAAAGGATCAAAAAATGTAAATGTACCAAAAATATATCACCCCGTTTTGACTTTATTATAGAATGCAAGTAAATTAAAACGAGATAAAACGTAAATGACATGATTGATTTTCAAAAATGGCATCATGGAACGGGAATCACACAAAATGGGTGACTCCGGGGAATTGTAATCGTCATCCTCTATTTATACTCCCCAACTAAGTCTAAAATCCTTGTGCAAACGTTTTTTGTAAAATGCTAACACTACTTATATTAGTAACCTATGTAAGCCGAGACTTAACTTTTCACTTCCACAATTATTCATAAGTTATGTGTGTGTGCTTGTTTTCAAAGTTTTGATCGTAAAAATCGACATTTATTAGGGTTAAAAACCGACAATGATTTAGAAATTAGAGATTCAAAGGTGAGATCACTCCATGTAGCGACTTTCTTCTCAGCTTGTCCTTAGTAAACTTAGGAGGCTAGGTTTTTACACCCTCAAGAATAGTATCGGAGCTCACGGGATCTTTGAAGTCAACAATTTCTAAATCACCGTCCAACTTTTAGACAATTTTGACGAATACTAGTTCAACTTTCGATTTAAATTTAAGAAGAAGCAAGTTTCTCACATTTATTCATAAGCAACAAACATAAACATCTTTTTCTTTTTTCTTTTTTCACTTTTTCATTTTATTTTATTTCACTAACTTTTTACTTGCGTACTCTAAACGACGGACCTTCACGGTTTAATTCCAAGACCTTACACTTTTCAAAATAAAGGATCCAAGGGCCGTTACAACGGAGTGTTCCAAGACTCTAGACATTCCTGAAATGAGGATCCAAGGGTGTTAGACCAAGACCTCACACATTCCTGAACTAGAGGTCCAAGGGCCGGTGCAAGAGGGTAGCCAAGACCTAAACGCTTTCCAGAAATAAGGATCCAAGGCCCGATCTCGAACCCGTAGCTTAGAGCACTTATTTATTCATACTCAAAACTTTAACTTTTGCAACTTTCAAGCAATGACTCACTTTCATTTTGCATTCTTATTATGTTTACGAAAGTATGCTTGTTCCGAAATTTAAATAAAACTTTGAACTAGTACTCTAAATCAAGATTGTATAAAAATTTATTTGCTTAACAAAAACGGTTTTTTGCGTTCAAAAGTTTGAAAATAAGCACTATTTAAGTCAGATTAGGATCTTCTGGGAGGAAAAGCCATAGATTACTTATATAAGCTCTAAAGAGAACCAACTACTCCACGCTTAGCATTTTCATTTGTACAATTCGTAAAAACTTAGCCTAAACGTTAAGGGTAGCAGCTAGATCAACACTCTAGCAGAGTCGGGATTCCCTTGTTCTAGCCTAATCAAGTCTAAACTTCCACTAATACCGAAGCATTAATGTATAGCAAATTATTATTTATTGTGCCAAGCACTTCTTTTAGACGAAAAATACGATAAAAATTTTAAAATTTTTGGTCAAAACGGGGGGTGCTAAGGGACTAGTAGGTACAATATGTGAAAATTTTTAAAATTTGGTCAAATTTGGTCAAATGAGAATTCCCCCCCACACTTAGAATTGAATATTGCCCTCAATATTCAAAGGACCGGCCTGAGCCGACACTATAGAACGTAAAAAGGTAATACTACTAGCTAAGTGTGGAAACGAAATCTTTTTTTTCACAAAAAAGGATTATTAAGATATCCCTGGATAAACATAAATACAAAGATAGGATATTGGGCGGCTGGATTGAAAACAGGCGCGTCAATCATCACAATCTACGGGAATCCTGAAAATAAAGGCAAACACACAACAACAAAGCACAAGTAGAGGAACTCCCTCACACTTAGTGTTAGAAATAAGAAAGAAGATAGAATGATAAGCATGGGTTGCCTCCCACGAAGCGCTTGTTTTTGCTCGAGTCGTATAGCTTAGACTCGCCCCGAATTTAATTGTTCTTGGGGGAGCAAGTGGAAGAGAAAATCTCCATCGGACTTTCATTCAAGATGTTTGGATAAACATTGAAGTGCTTGAAAGTTCTACTCCGATGAGATAGATCCGGCTTAAAAGAATGAGAGATGCCGGGGTCAAAAATTTTGTCCTCACTCCCGAACGAGTGACTGAAAGGACAATCTACCTTATAGGAGAAGAAAGGTAGAAAAACTCGAACAACATATGTGAAGTCAATATAAGGGCAATCCCCAAAAGGCAATGTCACATATGTCGGAGAAAGAATATCTTTTTGATTCTCGGGATTAACAATTGAGGTCGTATTATCAAAAACAGTAGTGTCTTTGACCTCATCGTTCTCTAACACTTCAATAAACAGCGGATTAACGTTGCTAGAAAAGCAATCGTCATCAAATTCAAAAAGAGTGTTAGAGAAAATCCCGGAAGTAACCTCAGAGATGTCAAGAGATTCTCCAAAAATTGGAGAATCACATTCTCTGTCAAATATTTCCTCAGACTCACTTGGGGTTGGGACAAGGTTCTCAGCACTAGACTTTATGAATTCGTCCGATTCCTTTTCAGGAATAGTGCTAAGATGCTCATCCCCCATAATGAGAGAGTCCTCGGGTCTAGACTGAGAGGGTTGAGAGATGGTATCATTTAAAGGAATAGCACTCTCCTCTTCGTCTTCTTCTTCGTCATCGAGCATGCAAGCCTGATTAAACAAGAAACGCTTTTGTGTCGCTCGTTCTATGGCGAGTAAATCTTCCATAGATTTACCATGACGATCTTCTTGGGTATGTTTAATAGCCAAATCATTAAGTCTATTCTTTACATCTTGCATTTCTTGGGCTATTGTTTTAAGAGCCAAATCATTAAATGTATTCCTCACATCTTGAAATTTTTGGAATACATCTTGGAATAATTCTTGAGGAGATGGCTGAGGTTGAGTTTGAATCATTTGATACTGTGGAGGTTGGTCATGATAAGAATAGTCATAATTGTTACAAGGGCCATGCTCATAGACAAGCGGGCTCCTTGTTTGACAATCAGAGCTATAGTGAGGACCTCCACAGTACTCACAACAATAATATTGTTGTGATTGATTTAGTGACGTATGTGGATATTGGTCATAACCAAAATTTTGATTGTTACACGCAACGTGCTCATAGACAAGCATATTACTTGCTTGACAATCAAAACTTTGGTGAGGACCTCCACAATACTCACAAAGATCATTTGGCATATTTTGAAATGATGTATCATTGAAGTTTTGATAGCACGGATCTTGCCAAAATGAATCCTGATGAGGGTTGAAATCGTTTTGAAAATCTGGATTTGTATTTTCGATTTCAGAATTGCAACACACGCAAAGTCCATGGGTAAACCCACATCCTTTGCAGAAACATCGTTCACAATGTGAATCATCCCCCAACGGATCTCCACATATAAAGCAATTATGCTGAGTGAGTGAAGATGGCTGGGGTTGTGGAGGGTGTTCGGAAAAACTTTGAGAATTATTGATGGAATTAAGCTCTCTTTTGAGGGCTACTTCACACCAATAACAAGATCCTCTTGGGTTGTGATTTCCACACCGCTCACACTTACACTTTGAACAACGAAGACTGTCAATCAACGGGCTTTTACAATCAAAACAAGTATAGCCGAGTGACGACATAAGAATTAAACATCAATGAGGGTTAAGAAGATAGAATTAAACAAATAGAGGGTGAGAGATAAAGAATTAAACGGATAAGAGGAATAAGAAGAATATTTTTGGGTTTTTAAAATTTAGAAACATTCAAAAGAAAAAGGAAAATAATTTTTTGAAAAGAAAATCTTTTTGGGTTTTTCAAGGTTTTTTTTAATTTTTTTGGATTTTTGATAAAAATATTCACAAGATATACACGAAACTTCACGAGGAAGGATCTCCAAGTCACTAATCGTCAAACCGTAACGATATTGTCGCAACACACCTCCCCGGCAGCGGCGCCAAATTGATAGTCGGCTAAAACGCGTCACAAGCTAAACCTCTCACGAAGAAAAGTCAACTCGCGACGGTTTAAACGCGAAAATCGATTGTAATAACCGGATAAGCGAATACCCGGGTCGAGGTCCCAACGAGGCGTGAAATTGAGGATATCGTTTGAGGTTTGGAATTAAAATGCTTGAAAAGACGAGGTTCACTTAGGTTACTAATATCTACTAGAAACGAAAAACGTAAACCGGAAACTAAAAACGTGCATAAACGTCAAATCTTTTAAAAACTAACCCTACGGATACCAAAATAATTTTCCTACGTCCTAAATGACAAAAGAAAATTTTGAAAAAAAGAATTATAATCTTTTGACTTTTAAATAATTAATTATGAATTAAAAACTATCTAAACTAATTTAAATTACTAAAAATACTAAAACTATTTTTAAAAATCTGAATTTTTTTTTGAAAATACTTAATATAAAACTGAAGCTAGGAAAAATATAAAGATTGTCCCAGCTTATTTCAATAAGCTGGGAAAAAGCAATAAGTTTCAGATTAAGCAAAATTGAACAAGGGTTAACAAATACATTGTGCAAAATATAACTGAAAAGGACCTAAGGCGGATTGGTTGGGGTATTGGGGTTGTGAGCAGAAGGTCTGGGGTTCAAACCCCATTTATGCTATTTTTTTGAAACATTTTTTTTGTGTAGTTTTTCTTTGAACTTTAATAAAGTAATAACAAAATAAGCATCTTTGAAGCTGAAAAACATTTTTAAAACTCACAAAAAAAACTGGGAATAAGCTTAATAAGGCAGATCAGTAAAAAAAAAATGGAAAAGACAAGGAAATAAGCTGAAACTTTTAAGAAAGTGGCTGTTAAGCCAAGAATAAGCTAAATGGGAAATTTAAAAAAAAAAAATGTGCAGACTGGTTTTGAACACTAATGCAGTCTTTTGAACTTTTGTGACTAAGCTACTCAAGTCTATTTGAATCAAAACCAACTTTGACATACTAAAAACACTTAGGAATAACAGATTTAAGGACCATGGCTGCTTATCTTATCAATACCAAAACAAGCTGGAATAACCTTCAGCCATATAAACCTACAACTTCCTACAAAATAGCATACAACTACTTGAAAACAACTTAGAACACTCACATTAAACTAACCCATTATGATCCAAAAAGTCAAATTCCAAATAAAAGCCAGAAAGTCAAAATAAGGCATATTGCCAAACACTTTTACTTGTAACTGAACTTGAGTTGTTAACTAAAACAGGACATCTTAAGCTTATAAATTGAAAAGACAACTATGAAATAAGTTATATTAAGTCCTAAGAGGCAAGATTCTACAGAAACTAAGAGTTGACCAAGATAAAAATAAGAACAATTAAATTTGCATTAATCTGAAAGTAAATTACATGACTGTAAATAAAAAGTAAAAAAAAAGAACATTACCTAAATTAAAGCTAATAAAAACCTATCCGAACTACTGCTACCACACTCTCTATTTATACTAAATAAAAATACAAAACCCTAGTTCTGAATGTGTTTGTTGTGTGAGTGTGTTCCCTTTGAGCTGCTTGTGCTTCTTTTGGGACCCTTGGATCATAACTTGCTGCCTACATCTTCAAACCTTGGCCGTTGATGAGATGGTAGTCCCTTTGGATTGCCAACGTGGAGAGGGGACCAAAGACAAGGTCATGTGATGTCTTTGGCTGGTAGTGGAGGAGGTGGAAAGGAGATAGCGACTGGGATTGGGGTTATAGGATTAATGGCGGGAGATTAGGGAGAAGAAGATGACCGGTGTTTGAGGATTAGGGATTTTGACTGAGTGAAATTGGGGGGTTTGACCCGTGTTTGTTATTATAAAAGGTGGGTCGGGCTTTTAGGTGATGGGCTGGGTTAATTGCTTTTGGATCCGGATGGGTTTTATTTTGTAGGATAAATGGGATTTAAAGGGTTAGTTAAGGATAGAAACCAAGGACCAATTTTGTAATTGTAGTCAACATCAAGGACCAAATCTGCCATTCTTCAAAGTTAATCCAAGGGTAAATTTTGCCAAGTAAAAATAATCCAAGGGCCATTTTGGGATTTTCCGAGCCTGAATTTAATCCGAATGAATAATGTCTTTTCCGGCTTCGGTTTTCGGCTCTTTCCCATATTAAGCTCGATTTTGTCCATGTTTGCCCCGTTTTCAATCCTTTTGTACCTGAAACACATAAAACACAATCCAAGGATATTTGTAACATTATATGGTCCATTTTGGTGTTTTTGGTCATTTTTGTGGGGTTTTTTCGGGTATAAAATGATGAGTAAAAGGCCACTCATCAGTAGCCGAGTAGGTAAAGGCGACGATCTTTGTCCATTTGGTATGCATTTTAAAGAATGTGACCAAAAGCTGTGTGATGATTGGTGCCCAGATCTTAAGCCCCCAGGCACAAAATTGATATATGTAAGGTGTAGTGGCACAGCGTGCCTTTGTTGTGTTCGTGAAATAGTTCACTCATCTTTTGTTATCATTTTTATGTCTAATTAGAATCTCAACAATGGTACAATTGGTATTATTTTAATTATGTAATAGAACAGCCATGTTATGTATTAAGCATTTTGTAAAAAATTGTGGCTAATGGATACTGGTAGGTTTTATAGAGAAACTTTATATGATTTTTTTTGAGGTTTTGAATGACATTATATATTTGCATTTGCAATCTCTTTCTTAAGTTCATTTACAATTTGATTTAAAATGATGTGCAGACTTAAAAATAGTTCCAGTTAGAATTTGATCTTTTAATGTGCAATCGCAAAATGAGCAACTTAAGTAACATGGTATTCAAAGTGCAAGCGGTCAAACTAACATTTCGCAGCTGATGTAAAGCATAGACGTTGGAAAAGTGGTCCAACAGTCAAGCCAATATGTCGTTTTTCATTTGAATCCTCTAATACTTCCGTATGCAAACGCCACGCCGCTAAGCACAGGTCTTAAGCAACTACATGCTACCCATTCTTTGCCTCACCATGCCTGCAATGTAACACCCGTTTCTCAGGTGTTTGGACCCCACCCAAGATAAAAGTAGATAAAGACCTTATGTGATCGGCCAGTCAACATTTGTTGTGTAGTGGTCAAACCCGATAGTCAAAATATGACTAAAGTGATTATGTAAAATATGATGAGTAACTAAAGGGGCCTAAGTTGTCATTGTGATAAACATGTTATATAGAGTTATAAGTTAGTGTGGCCAAAATAGAAGGAAAGGAACTTGAGGGGCCATTATTTCCATTAGCCTAAACTTGAGTTTAGATAAGAAAATTTCCAGGATTATCTAGACATTTCTACCATTTTCTTGAGTGTGTTGTGTGGTCCGGTTTTAGAAAGGAAAAAGAGAGGGAAATAGCTAGTGATGATCCAAGAAGAAGAAAGTAAAGATCAAGTGTCAATAACCTTCCCTTATTAATGATCATCATCAAGTAAGTAATCTATTGCCTTTACTTAGTAAAGTTATAGATGAGAAGGAAAGTGGAAAATCATCATATGATATGGGTATGATCATATGATGATATATGAAGAAAGATGATTATATTTTGATGGGTTTTGATAACCCTTGTTATGTTATTTATTGTTATGTTGTTAGGTTTTGGTTATTATGAAAGATGATGATGGAAGAATGTGATGATGATGATGATATTCTTGTTATGATGTAGCTTGGATTAAGGTAAGTAAACCGGTATAATGTAAAGTTATAATGATTTCTATGCATTATGTGTTATGTGGCTAATATGTTAAGATTATGGTTGTTAGCATAATGGTAGTTACGTGTAAGAGATCATAAGGTTAGGGGATGTGTTAGTATGAGTGGATTAAGGAAAGGAAAGATTAAGGCTTAGGTGGTTAAGGTATGTGTTTGTATTATATATTGTTGGATTAATGGTTGTATAATATGTAATGTTTTGAAGGAGGTATAATGTTAAGTTATACCCGTTTTACTTACTAAGCATTCGTGCTTACGGTTTAATGTTTCAATGTTTTGTAGGCTAAGGTGCTTAATGTGATGGCGAATAAGGGTAAGAGTTGGGTATGCAAGTGTAGAAGAATTGGTAAGAAAGTAGAGCTAGGTAGAATACCGAGCTCAAGTCAAAGTTGACACCCCCGTGAGTCCATAAATGGTTTGTAATGTGGAGTCAAGTGTGAAATTGTATGTTAATGGAGTCATAACGATTTGGAAGTCTAACGGTGTGTCAAAGTGTTTATTATGTGTTTGTAGTCAAGGTTTAAAGGGGCGTTTGGTAAAGGTGAGAATGTACCCATTTTGATGTGTAAACGGGTCAAGTGCCCTTGGAACATGTTTGATATGTTAGATTATTGAAGTTGGTAAAGTTTGGTGCAAAACGGATGTGGTATGAGTAGTTTGATGTGTAAATGGGTCAAAATGGGTTTTGGTGCATAACCCGTCAAATTTTAAAGTACTATTTCGGGTTGATTGAGTATGTAAACGATTTTGTATGTTATGTTAATGGCCTTGAGTGAGTTTGGTGTGGATATAAGGTAGCATGGGTAGATTATTGTGAAAAAGGGCCAAATTTCGGTTTGGATATCCCAAATTTCGGTTTATACCGAAATTTGGTACCAAAATCCCAAATTTCGGTTTCATTTGGGCAGATTTTGGTAAACTTTGAAAAATCATATCTTTTGATCCGTAAGTCGTTACGGGTCGTGCCACCTATCGTTTTGAAGGTAATTGAGTTTAGTTTCATTTAAAATTAGTCTCATGGTCTGAAAGTTTATAGATTTTTGTCAGATTGTAAAAGAGTAACAGCAGGTCAATTTTAGTTCACGTTTTTGGTGCGTAAAGTTTAAATTTTTGGTCTAAGCGGGCACGTGGTGTAACAACTTGGTATCAGAGCTTCGGTTTAAGTGAATTAGGTTTCCTTTAGGTTGCCTAGACTTAAACCACTCGTAGAAATGTTGGCCGTAGGTGTAAGAAATGCGTAAGGTAAACGTTTAAGTTAAAAGAAGGAATGTGTGATGCGACCTGTGAACTTAAGTGAGTAAGTATGATAAATGTGTTTTAATATTTTAATGTTTATGTGATGAGAGTCCAAGGAGGAGTTGAAGTGTTTAAATGACTAGTTAACCGTACACTTTGGTTGGTGTCGGTGATTATATGAAAGTATGTTAGGGTATCGGTTATGAGACGTGAATCGGAATGGTAATTGGTATTAGAGACGGGTTAATGAGTAAGCTTAAATATTGACGCCTAAGGTATGAAACATTGAAAATATGCTAAGGCATAACGTGAAAAGATAAAATGAAACTAATGTACTAATGATGTAGTGTTAAATGGTATGAAAGGTAAAGAATGAGGCTAAAGAATAACGGTATGTAATCATTGTGATCCATAGGATATTAATGTGACCAACATATGGTCTCGTTATATATACATGTCTAATGATCGACGTTAATGTGGTGTAGAGACGTGTTAAGGATAAGTTAAGGTATAAGAATAAGAATGCGATGAGTCAAGAATGTAGGAGAGAATAAGATGAGTATGTATAAGGTAAAGGTGTTGCCCTGAAATCATTATATTACGGCTAAGGCGATTAGCGGTAATTATTATAACGAATGCATGTGTCGCAGTTGACGATATATGTAAAGTCTATATGAAAAAGAGTTGAGTAGACTAACGTGTAATGTAAAAGGGTGGAAATGATTAACGTGAGTAAAGGATGTAAGCTAGAGTGAAAGGTATAAAGACGTAGAAAATGTGTAGATAACTAAAACGTGCAAGAAGAATGAATGGTACTAATAAATGAATGTAAGCTAACCTATGCAAAGTTTAAAAAGGGAAAGAGTCGGGTAGACTAAAGGGTGAGGTAAGAAGGTGAAAATGATTAAAGCGGATTTAGAAAGTAAGATGATAAACACATAGAAGTGTGTACTTATAATAAACAAGTTCATATGCACTATGAGCTTGCGTTCACAAAATAAAATAGGTGGGATAGTGTGTGTGTTAAATGTTAATAGCTTGGATCCAATGTGATAATGTGAAAGTGATAAAGTGTGAATGTTAATGATCCTTCGGGATAAATGTTAAAGGTGGTATCCTTCGGGATGACCAAGTCAATGAATGTTAAAGAATCCTTCGGGATGTGTTAAAGATCCTTCGGGATAAAACGTATTGCCTTCACGGGCAAAGATTGCCTACATCCTTGGCATGTGTAATAGTCCCTTCGGGGAAAATGTTAAAGTAAAGTGGATCCAAGCTAGAAAATGGAAAAGTTTAAAATGAAGAACATGGGAGATTGAAAGTTAAAGCAAGTAATAGTAGTGCGAGTGTTATGTCGGAAGTATGTAGGTAGGATGGTTTATGGTTTCTTTATTTAAATGGATTGGGACGCCTTTTCATTTGAATAAAGAAATTATGAATCACCGAACCATGAGTTTTTATTTCTTGATTTACATCATTTGGGACGCCTCTCCATGTAAATGAGGAAATACGAATGAGTGGGATTATGTGTTCTCGACATGGCATGAGTAGGGTAAAAATGGTAGAAGAAGGAGTCTAGGATGATTAGAAGTCATAAAGAGTTAAGATAGGTGGATAGCTAATGAGTCGAATGACGACCCTATGTGAGAAACGTCAAGTGAAGTATAGGACTTAGGTGTTAGAGCGTGAGTTGAAATGATTTAAGTTTAAATGGTATGCTTGTCGCAATGTGAATTTAAGGTAAGGTGAAGTAAATGGATGCTAGCAAACGCTAATATGGACTTAAAGCTCTATGAAATTTTGAGAAGAAAAGTAAAGGCGAATGTAACGTGTAGTAAAATAGTAATGAGATAGTGGTAAGGTTGCGGTAGAAGTAGAAAGCTAATGAATAATCGACTTGGTAAAAGTTAAAAAGGGTGTGTGATGTTCAAGTGACACATAGTCCTTGATGGAAAAGTTAAATGGAACTAGTTAGAAGGTTATGCGATAGACGTGGAATGGTTAGATGACATATATTAGAGGCAAGAATTATGTCTTAAATGACATAATGACTAAAAAGAAATGAAAGAATTGAGAAGTTAAGCTAGAATTGGAATGAGCTAGGGGTATGATGTACATGTAGTGGACTTAGAATTGCAAGATCACTTAGATCGTGAAATCTAAAGGGGGATGAAGAATGGAAAGTGCTAAGAATGGAGGTAAGGTGAAACGAAGTTGTGGTTAGAAATAGACGAGAGATTTCGGGGACGAAATCTAAATAAGGGGGATAGAATTGTAACACCCGTTTCCCAGGTGTTGGGACCCCACCCTAGATGAAAGTAGATAAAGACCTTATGTGATTGGCCAGTCAACATTTGTTGTGTAGTGGTCAAACCCGATAGTCAAAATATGACTAAAGTGATTATGTAAAATATGATGAGTAACTAAAGGGGCCTAAGTTGTCATTGTGATAAACATGTTATAAAGAGTTATAAGTTAGTGTGGCCAAAATAGAAGGAAAGGAACTTGAGGGGCCATTATTGCCATTAGCCCAAACTTGAGTTTAGATAAGGAAATGTCCAGGATTATCTAGACATTTCTACCATTTTCTTGAGTGTGTTGTGTGGTCCGGTTTTAGAAAGGAAAAAGAGAGGGAAATAGCTAGTGATGATCCAAGAAGAAGAAAGTAAAGATCAAGTGTCAATAACCTTCCCTTATTAATGATCATCATCAAGTAAGTAATCTATTGCCTTTATTTAGTAAAGTTATAGATGAGAAGGAAAGTGGAAAATCATCATATGATATGGGTATGATCATATGATGATATAGGAAGAAAGATGATTATGTTTTGATGGGTTTTGATAACCTTTGTTATGTTGTTAAGTTTTGGTTATTATGAAAGATGATGATGATGATGACGGAAGAATGTGATGATGATGATGATATTCTTGTTATGATGTAGCTTGGATTAAGGTAAGTAAACCGGTATAATGTAAAGTTATAGTGATTTTTATGCATTATGTGTTATGTGGCTAATATGTTAAGATTATGGTTGTTAGCATAATGGTAGTTACGTGTAAGAGATCATAAGGTTAGGGGATGTGTTAGTATGAGTGGATTAAGGAAAGGAAAGATTAAGGCTTAGGTGGTTAAGGTATGTGTTTGTATTATATATTGTTGGATTAATGGTTGTATAATATCTAATGTGTTGAAGGAGGTATAATGTTAAGTTATACCCGTTTTACTTACTAAGCATTCGTGCTTACGGTTTAATGTTTCAATGTTTTGTAGGCTAAGGTGCTTTGAAAAATCCCAAATTTCAGTTTCAAATTTCGGTTTCATTTGGGCAGATTTTGGTAAACTTTGAAAAATCATATCTTTTGATCCGTAAGTCGTTACGGGTCGTGCCACCTATCGTTTTGAAGGTAATTGAGTCTAGTTTCATTTAAAATTAGTCTCATGGTCTGAAAGTTTATAGATTTTTGTCAAATTGTAAAAGAGTAACAACAGGTCAGTTTTAGTTCACGTTTTTGGTGCGTAAAGTTTAAATTTTTAGTCTAAGCGGGCACGAGGTGTAACATGCAAAGTGCAAACAACTACACAACAACGGATTAAAACCAATACACAATTCAGACAAAAGAAACATGAAACAGACTTTTACTAGACAAAATGAAACCAAACGAAGGTTATGATAGCAAGATGTTTAATACATGACATGACACCCAACCCAACAGTAAAACACCCTAACAATATCCCAATATCGACTTTATAGTAATTATATGTCTATACCTAACACAAGTTTTTTAACTCCCAACGCAACAGTGAAACACCCTAACAAACAGTAATACACCCTTAATTTTTCGACCAACAATAGTCGATATTCGAATGGAGAATCCATCTGAAAAAGAATTACTATCACTACACAATAGAGCATCAAATACACAGTAAGTATGATTACTTATTTTACGTATGTACGATTTATCACATGCCTTCAACTACGGACCCTGGTATTATTTATTGTAAAATATTTCCTTCAAATGAATCAGGCCCCAAATTATTGGATCAGCCATAAACATGTGCAACTTAATTTTGTTAGCTAGCCGTTTGACCCAAACGTTTCTTTAAAACGCTCTATACAAACACTGTCCTGTCTTAAACGAGAACGCAAACTCGAACAATATATATATTCATGCAAAACACTCCCGTAGCAACGCGCGGGCTACCCCGCTCGTTCATTTAATATAGGATAACTAATTCATAAAAGTATAACATGGAAAAACATGTGGTTTCAACCTAAATACACATTTATGGCATACTGCTGTAACGTTATCATGAAATCAAGTCTTCTTAGTTATTACTAAACTTAAAGCAACAATAACTTTATTAGTTGCAAACTCCTGTAACATGGTGAATGTTGTGCCAAACATCTTCTGCAATTTTCAGAAGTGTTGCAATAAGCCCACCGATATTTACTTTTAGAGAACATGAGTTCATTTACAATTTGTTATTCTTCTTAAATGATGCCAATTTGACAATCTAAAAGCCAATAGGAGACCTTGTATTTTTGAAGTTTAATTGATTTCAATTTGCTGATAGATTCTCATTTTAAAAAGCATGTATTTAAGTAGCTAACAGAGTATGCAAGAAAACGAACCTTGGTCAAATATCTCGGCGTTTACTGCCTTGGACAGGCTTAATCTATTACGACCAAGGTTCCCTTGAAGTATTCAACACGGGTTTCCTGTAGTACATAAACATTTAGGAAAATGTTTACAGATACAGATTACATACATACATAAACGCAAGACTCATACCGTGTAAACTTTTGTCCAAGTTGCGTAAGAAGGCATACCTACTATGAAATATATTCAGCAACAACTCCAAACCTACACAAATGAACCAAATTAATAAACTTTATTAATTGTCTTTTTAAAGAATACAACTTCTACACAAAGGCTTGCCCTTCAGTTTATATAAGGTAACGACACACTTGTATAGACTACAAAGCCGTAAGAAAGTTGCAGTCACTTACCTCTCTTCCAAAAAGAAGCTTATATGCTTTTAAACCCGCAGGCTGCCAAAAAGTATCAACTAAGGATCATTACCTAAAATATAAAAAGATGATATATTGAGTAAACCTAAAACCAACACATACCCATTATACAAAACATCAAATGAAAACACAAATCAATAATCAAAAGATAGTGATGTGTCCGGTTCGTGCAAGTTTTAAATTTATAAGGGTGAATTACCGAATCTAAGAACAACACATACGAGCAAGTATACTCGTCCGTTGTAGCAAGATTTTTATGGTAATTCGGGATCGTTCGCAGGGATTTGTGTAGTGAATCGAATTGTAAGTTAAAAGCAAATTTCTCAAACAAGCAATAATGATAATATGAAAATTCAAATGATTAAGAACTACACTTGCTTAGACTAGTGTACTACAATTGACTAATATGATTGTGATAACTTTGGATAACATGTTGGTTATGATAATTAGTTTGGTGACTAATCTATTGTTTCTACAAATTAAACCTTCGTCAAGATCTTAGTTTATAAAAACAAGCATTACGTTTAACCAATCAATTCAAGATCAATTCAAGGTTCATAAGTTGGTGTACCTTAAACACAAAAACAATATTTTGTTTTATCAAACAAGCTTAAGAAATGGTCAATACAAAAGGTAACCGATTATAGACAAAAGGTCACAATTGATGGTAAACTATTAACCTCTCGACCCTTGAAATGGTTTACAATCAATCCGTTTTGATAGACAAAATCATTTTCATTACAATCACGATTAAGCTTCTTTGTTTAATCAAGAATAGTGGATGACAACAATCATTCATAGACAAATGATTATAACTAGTTGAATAACAATAGTTCTCTCGACCCTTAAAATTACTAGCAACTAGTTAAACTTGACCAACAAATGTCACTATGAAACTTGATCACAATTGGTTCTTAGAATCGACTTGAAATTGAATTAAAACATGTTATCACAATCATATGCCAATCAATAGGTAATACACATCATCTAAGCAAGTGCACAAAGGCACTAGCCACTCATAACAAACATAAACATAATCTTAAAACCTTGAACATTAAAAACCATGATTGAGAGTCTTACAATGATTGAAAATAAGATTACAAGTGAAAAGGCAATGATTCTCACAAGAAATGAAATGGACTTCGACTCTCCTCTGCTCCTGGACTTTTTGGACGAAAATTAAGAGTATGTGATGAGTGGTTGATGGATTCTACTTGTTGATTAAAAAGTCTTGTTTTCAATACTCATCAAATGGTTCTTATAATACTCCAACCAAAGGTCTTGGTTCATTAATTCTTCTCTTGTCCTCCAAGTAGTATTAAATAGGCAATAATTATGATTGGAAGGTCCTAGAACCGGATGTGTAGCAAGCACAAGACTTAATGATAAAGATTTAGAAATCAGACGACATCCAACCGATCGGTATTTCGTCCAACCGATCGGTTGGTCTTCAAAGCTGACCTCCATCCGAATCGGATGCGGGCTGCATCCGATCGGATGGAGCTTGCTGATTTACTCTTTTTGTACTTTTGCCGTTTGACTTGTTTCTCGTTCGTAGCTCTTGGTTCTTTGATCTTTCCCTTCATCTTTAAACTCATTAACTTGACTACATGGACTTTTACTCTTCTAAGTACCTTTTGGTGCGGGACTTGCCACAAGAATCTTCATGAAATCATAAATATTTCCTTCTTCCTCGTTTTTGCATCATTTTCATCATTTTTCCTGTTTTTGGCTACATATACTTCGCAAACACACTTTGGTACGATTAAGTAACAAAAGCATATAAATATAACCACAAAACACATATAAAAACACAAATAACGCTACTAAAAACATGTTAGATTTAAGCGTTATCAAATCCCCCACACTTGAACTTTGCTTGCCCTCAAGCAAATCTAGAAATAAAAACAATTATCCACATGGTACACAAGGATGATTAGAAAAATGTGATGCAAATCTACCAAGTACGGGTACAAGTTAGATCCATCATTTTAAGCTTTTATGGTTGAAGCATCGAGATGTTTTACAATACCCAAATGATTTTCTTGCATGATACACATTACTAAACACCTCACGAAATGAAATGAAATATAATTCACTCAAAACACTCATTTGTATGATTGGTGGAGTATATAAGAGGAATGACACTCATTTGCTCAGTCATGATTTAAATATTACCATAAGCTTGTACAAGAAACAAAACTACACCGAAATGGTGTGAGCGCCAAGTATACATGTCAAAGAGGACTTTTATTCGGGTTTAAGGCTTAGGGGCAATATCAGACTTATGTGCCACTATCTCATGCAAAACATAATAGCTCGCTAACAACGAATTCTTGCATTACCAAATAACGGATGGTCACTAGATTGTACCTTGGTTCGCTAACAACGTTACTTGCATAACGGATGGTCGCCAAAATACGCCCCAAATCGCTAACAACGTTAGTCAATTCCTCAAGAAATCGGATGGTCACTACATGTCCATACATTTAATAATTTCACAAAGTCAAAAAGGGTAGGATAAGGCATGGGATATATTTGAGAGAGGTTTGATGATAAAAATAAAAACTAGTCAAAGTCTATTAACCGAATGTTACTAGCTATTACAAACCACTATCATGCCATTTTGCGAGAAACTCCATACTTCCTTGATTCATACTTTATTCACTAGCCCATTGGCTTATTCTTGTCACCTTATAGTTGCGATGACTCTTTTTTTTTTTTTTTTTTTTTTTTTTTTTTTTTTTTTTTTAAACACTTGTCATCATATAATTGCGATGACTTCACAACTTTTGGAGTTTGCAACTTTCTTCGTACTTTCATGATTTCCCACATAACATCCATCTTGCCAAATAGCTAGCAACCAACCAAGACTTGACTAGGGGTAAGGCTAGGCTAAAAGGTGTAAAATCTTTTTGAATTTTTCTGGGTTTTATCAAAAGAAAAAGATAGGCTCAGCGGGTGTAACTAGGGGTATCTAGCGTTAAAGATAAACGCTAACAAACGGGTCCATATGAGTGGTTAACTAGTCAATGCAACTAGCTAAATATCAATATATGTAAATGGAAGGCCATTTGGGTTAAATCCTAAGGTTGCCTCTTATCACGCATATACACTTATACCACAAAAATGTGATCTCACAACGGTCTCGTAATGATTTACAAGTACAAGTTCTAGAATAAATAAAATCACCGGCACACTCATAGCAAAAGATCTAAGCATAAAAGATGTATGCTATATACGGGATAGGCTCAAATCCTCACATTATAGTGGTAAGGGCTATAATATGTGCTAGCTAATGTTATCAATCCCAGAATGGATTGCAATATTAATCGGGACACATCTCAAATTTTCAAAAGTTACGGGTTTTACCAGTGGATAAATCCAGTTTATTCTAATATATGATCTTTAAAATGACAAACAACTAGATTACAAGGGCAACAAAATTTAAAATTAAGCTCGCAACATACAATCTATTCTTATTTTCCTATTCACCCCCCACACTTAAGTTAAGTATTGTCCTCAATGTGATAAACGATTTCAAAGAATGAAATAGGAAAATAAGAGAATAAACCATTTTTTCTGCTCAGGGTGATTCTTGATCCTAGCATCCCAGCTTCGCAATCATTACCTGCAGTAATCTAAAAACAAAAGAAACACACACGAAATATTTCTACGTTTTATTCAAGAGCTAGTGATACACCCCCACACTTAAGTTCAACTAAGCAATTTAGAAAAATTTTGGGGTTTAATCACTTGAAAATAAAAATAAAAATGAAAACAACACGGGTTGCCTCCCGAGAAGTGCTTGTTTTATTAACCAGTCATTAGCCGGACTCGAACTTCCTTTTTACGTTGGTGCAATTTCTGATTTCTTCTTTGATAATTTTGGAACATACACCACATTTCCTATCACTATTCCTTCTCCAATTTCATCTATGTCTTCCAATTTAATTTTCTCCCATGGTCTAGGAAGAACATCATAGATATAACCAGAATCCTCGGCCCATGGAGTGTTTTTCTTGAAATCGGCCGGGAAAGGTGACATAAATGTTATAGCTTCATATTCCGATTCAGGCGGAATCTCTTTGAGAGAAACTTCATTCATTTGCTCCTTATCATAGTACAATTTAATTCGGTGCCCATTAACAATGAAACTTCCACCATGTTTGTCATGCAATTCAACATATCCAGATGGAAATCCATGTTTCACTATATACGGTCCGAACCATTTCGGTTTCAGCTTGGGAGCTTTGAACTTGTATTTCATATTAAAAAGCAGAACATTGTCTCCAGCTTTGAATTCTTTTCGGATTCTTAGCTTTCTGTCATGATAGGCTTTGGTTCTAGCTTTGTAAAGCTTGGAGTTCTCGTAAGCTTGGAGTCTTAGTTCATCGAGTTCATGCAATTGCAAAAATCTCTTTTCTCCAGCTATTTTGAGATCTGGGTTACAGCTTCTCAGTGCCCAGTAAGCGCGATGTTCGATTTCGAACGACAAATGACAGGTTTTTCCATACAAAAGTCTGTATGGTGTTGTACCAATTGGTGTTTTGTAAGCCGTGCGAAATGCCCACAGAGCATCATCAAGTTTCCTCGACCAAACGGCGGGATTGTCTTTAACCGTTTTTTCGAGTATCCTTTTTAAGGCTCTGTTGGTATTTTCGACTTGGCCACTGGTCTATGGGTGATAAGCTGAAGCGAAACGATGATGAACTCCGTATCATTTCATAATTTTCTCCATTTGTTTGTTACAGAAATGGGTTCCTCGATCACTTGTTAAAGCTTTAGGAATTCCATAACGAGCGAAAAGCTTTTTGAGAAAATTAACAACTACTTGTGCATCATTTGTGGGTAGAGCTTCTGCTTCAGCCCATTTGGAAACGTAATCAATAGCGACGAGAATGTATTCGTATTTGTGTGATTTAGGAAATGGTCCCATGAAATCAATTCCCCAAATATCGAATAATTCACAGACTTGAATGCTCTTTTGTGGCATTTCATCTCTTCGTGAAAAACTACCGGATTTTTGGCACGCATCACAGTTCTGAACAAGAGTATGGGCTTCTTTAAAAATAGTTGGCCAATAGAATCCAGCATCAAAGACTTTTTTAGCTGTGGTGGAAGGACCATAGTGTCCCCCTGTCGGGCCATGATGACATTCATCAAGAATTCTTCTTGTTTCGGAACCATAAACACATCTTCTAATCATCCCGTCGGGACACATTTTGAAAAGATAGGGTTCTTCCCAATAGTAGTGTTTAAGTTCTGAAAAGAATTTACTTCGTTGGGCATGAGTTAATCCTTTCTTTAGAATTCTTCCAACGAGATAATTTGCATAATCTGCAAACCATGGAACTTCGTTTTCATCAACTATATCAACAGTCATGAGGGTTTCATCCGGAAAATAATCGTCAATCTCATCTTCTTTTAACTCTTCCAAATTTGGATTTTCTAAACGAGACAGATGATCAGCGGCTAGATTTTCTGCTCCTTTCTTATCTTTGATTTCAATATCGAATTCTTGGAGTAGCAAAATCCATCGAATGAGACGCGGTTTGGCATCTTGTTTGGCAAACAGATATTTTAACGCTGAATGATCAGTGAACACGATTTTTTTCGAGAGCACAAGATAAGATCTGAATTTATCGAAAGCAAAAACAACGGCTAACAATTCTTTCTCTGTAACCGTATAATTTTGTTGAGCGTTGTTGAGTATTTTGCTGGCGAAATATAAAGGACGAAAATGTTTCTCTTCACGTTGTCCTAATACAGCTCCAACAGCAAAATCGCTTGCATCGCACATGAGCTCGAATGGTAGTGACCAATTAGGTGAAACCATAATGGGTGCACTAGTCAGTTGTGTTTTCAACGTTTCGAATGCCTTCATGCAATCTGCATTAAAGTCGAAAACAACATCTTTTTCAAGAAGTTTCGTCATTGGACGCGATATTTTGGAAAAATCCTTAATGAAACGACGGTAAAAACCGGCATGTCCTAAAAAACTTCTAACGGCTTTAACGTTGGTTGGGGGTGGTAATTTGGTTATGACATCGATCTTTGCTTTGTCAACTTCCATTCCTGCACTGGAAATCTTGTGTCCTAGCACAATTCCTTCAGTCACCATGAAATGACATTTCTCCCAGTTGAGAACAAGATGTGCAGCTTCGCATCTTTCAAGCATTTTATTGAGATTAGAAAGACAAGCTTCAAATGAGCTTCCAAAAACTGAAAAATCATCCATGAAAACTTCCATAGACGTTTCGAGCATGTCTTGGAATATAGCAATCATACATCTTTGAAAAGTCGCGGGTGCATTACATAATCCAAAAGGCATACGCCGGTAAGCGTAAGTTCCAAAGGGACATGTGAATGTAGTCTTTTCTTGATCAGCCGGATCAATAGGAATTTGAAAATATCCTGAAAAACCATCAAGGAAGCAAAAGTATTTGTTCCCTGCTAATCTCTCAAGCATTTGATCCATGAAAGGCAAAGGAAAATGATCTTTTCTGGTAGCTTTGTTTAATTTTCTGTAATCAATACATACTCGCCATCTTGTGACAGTTCTAGTAGGAATTAATTCATTCCGTTCGTTGGTCACAACAGTCATTCCTCCTTTTTTCGGAACACGGTGAACAGGACTCACCCAAGGACTATCCTCGATGGGGTAAATAATACCAGCATCAAGAAGTTTGATGATTTCTTTTTTAACAACTTCTTTCATGTTGGGGTTGAGTCGACGTTGTCTTTCTACAACTGGTTTGGCATTGATGAAGCGAAAAGTGTACCGCTTTTAAGGGGTCATTTAAGCCTTAAATCGTATTTATTTGATCAAATATTGCCCTAAATCGTTCCTTTTGTCATTTTAGGTACTTTTGAGGAGAAATCTGGAAAATGAGGCATTTTGGACGTTTTTGGAGCATTAAAGTGAAGAAAACGGCAAAGTCTCAAGAATCGGCTAAAAGTTACTCTTGACGGCGTCAGACTTTACTCTGGACGGCGTCATGCCTTGGCAAGAAAAGTTGGACGTGAAATTTACTCATGACGGGCCAGTGAAAATAGCATGTGAATTCTGACGGCGTCACGCTTTAACTTGATCAAGGGCGTCACGGCTTAAATCATAAGGGGACGGCGTCACGTTCATGGTTCGACGACGTCAAGCCTTGATAAGCCAGAATGGATTTTTGAAGAGCTAAAGAGGGACGGCGTCAAGAAGGTCATCCGGGAACCCTAAAAGCGGCGAGGTGACGGCGTCACACTCCATAAGGTGACGCCGTCAGATCCAAAAATCTATATATAGTTTTCTAATTTTTTGTCATGAGAGAGAGCTTAGTGTGTGGAATTTTGGGAGAAAACCCTAAGAAGATTTTAGCTACTTTTTCAGGGCTTTTTGCCTTGAGATCTTCCATGTTTCATTGAAAGATAAGTTATCAATTAATCATTCAATATGTCTATGTGTTGTTTGATTCTATCTTATTCTTGTCTTTTGTTTAACATGTTAGGCTAAATTTATCTTGTGTTTGCTTAGATCTAATGAAACCTAGCTATTGATTATTGGTTGTTAGTGTGTTATTAGTTGTATTGGATGATTGTTTATCTATGTTAGGCTTAAGAAAACTGGCTAACTTCCTATTCGGTAACTTGCTTGAACGTCTTAAGAAACATGAACCAAACGCGTACTAAAGGTTTTTATGGTTGTATTTAATGCACAAGCGAATTCTAGTGATCCCATGTTAGGAGCTTCCTAGCCGGCTCGACATAGGAGTGAAGTAGGAGCTTGTAGAGTTGGGGAAGTAAGTACGCCACCCCACGAATGGTATTAAGGAATACACCCGTCATCCACGCGACTAATACACACTAATTAACCGGTAAAAGATAGTTAGGGAGTAAGGAAATCTAAGTAAACACATTTCTCTACACATAAGTTTCTCACCACATTTTCATTTTTGTTATTTTATTTTATTTGCATTCGTAGTAATTTGGGTTAGTTGACTAGCAACTAATTCCGCCCACTCTATCAAAACCGAGATTTTACTTGCTTTCATAAAAATATAAAAACATAAAAAGAATCTTCCTCAACCCTTAGACCTAATTAGAGTAGTCTTTCATACCTAACGAACACTATTCCCTGTGGAGAACGATCAATCCCCCGTACTTACCACTACACTATACTACATCGGTCAGGTACACTGCCTGGTGGGGTTGTAAGCCTTTTGAGATCCCTCGAGAGGTAAAACCTGTTGTAAGGTTACAAAACCACGCAATCAAGTTTTTGGCGCCGCTGCCGGGGAATAGTTATTGTTTAGGTTGAATTTTTATTTTATAGGTCTACTCACTAGATTCCTTTCTAGTGAGATTTTTATTTTATTTTTCTAGGTTTTCTTTAGTCTATCTTTTTCTTTGTGTGTTTGTTCGTAATTTCCATTGACTCTTCCGTTCACCATTATGGAGTACGCGAATCCACCATACCACCAACTACAAAGGCCATTCTACCCTATTGACATCTCGAATTTCAAACAATATCGAGATGAACCCATATATGATGCATGGACTCGTTTTAGAAATTTACTCCGAAAATTCCCTCATCATAGTTTCGCTTTAGCATCCCTAACCCGAACCTTTTACTATCGTGTTGGCCAATATGACCAAATGCGCATTGAGGATTTTGCCAATGGGGTCTTTAGGGAATTAAGTGCTGAAGAAGCATGGGATGCCATAGAAGATTGTGCCCAATATTATTATAGGGTAGACAACCCAACAGACGTTAGTACAAGTCAATTGAATATAAATTTCCTGGATCATGAAACAAGTTTGTTTGGGGATGAATACATTAGTGTTGAGATACCTAAGTGGTTGTCATGTAATGCCATAGTACAAAACAAACACATAGGTTATCTTGATGTGATGGAGGATCTAGCCGAGCATGATCTCATTGATCAAAAAGACCTAGGTTTTATGATCGATGACGATGAATCTCAAGAAACACATGATGAATCTTTTGGGCAATTTGAATATAGCAGTCAGAATATTGAGGATGATCCTTATGATTCGGATATAGAAGTTGAGATGCCTAGAGAAGCACTTGAGATACTAGGGAAAATGTTAGGTTTAGATTCTACTAAAACACATGATGAGGATATAGGTGATCTTGACACAAGGAATGATGAGGTAAGTAACATAAGCCCACCAAGTACCCCACAAGTCCTACCATCATTCGAGGTTAACACACCGCCCGTGACTTACCCAGAAGAAGTAGAAGAGACTATAGGAACCCCAATAGAGGTAGAACCTTTGAACCAAACACAACTAGAGGATATAGGTTTGAATGCTTATAGTGATCACAACCTTACTCTTAGTTCTAGGGGGTTTCCTATTTTTGATGAACCGGAGCCTCAACCAAAACCGTTACCTAATCTTCCATCTTTAGATGTGAATTTAGGAATTAAAAAAGGTCCCGATCCACCCATCAAACCATGTAGTCCGGGTAATGTTAAGATTAAGGTAGTAGACTCTAGGCCATGTGGAGTGGAAGCTAATATAGGAGTGAACCATGACCTTACATACTTACATCACCCATTCATGATTGATCACAAGAAACATTATGGGTTTAAACCGGGTTTATTAGGTCAAGATGGATTCCCAACTAGGAATCTCTCGAAGTTGATAGAAGATGATCCCTTTTTAGGAGAAAACTTTAAGTCACCCATTGACCAAAGTGAACTAGGTAAGGTTATGATGATAGGATCCCGCACCTTTGAGTATATAATTCATCCACCACTCTTTCCTCACGCAGCATACTTCCACCGAGATGGTGTGTATCGCTACTATCACCCGCACTTAATCCTAAGTGTAGGAAAAACCTCTCCTTTATCCGTTAAATAAGGGTAGAGTCAGGCTCATGACTCGAACAAAAACAAGCGCTTCTTGGGAGGCAACCCAAGCTTTATTTGCTTTGTGTGTTTATTTATTTGTTTGTTTGATTTTATTTGTTTCCGTATGTGTGTTTAATTTTTATTATTATTGATTCATGTTCAAAAGTAATTTGTGAAAATGCTTTATTTTGTTTTTAACTTCGTCTTAACTACATATAAAGGTATTTTGCAAAAGATAAGTGTAAGGGAAATCTAAATCGGTTTATTAGAACACAAATGAACATGAATCGTAATAATAATAAATTAGCATACATATTCGTATTTGTTTGAGTCAAATGCTTGTATCGAGTCATAATGATGTTTTGCAGGATTTCTAGGAAGTAAGGTAAAGGTTTTTCCAGAAATTTTCCGGGAACTTAAAACGAAAATTTTTGTCAGGTCATTTCTGACGGCGTCAGGGGTTATAACCTGACGGCGTCAGATTTAATTTCCAGAAATTTTTGAAAGTTTTGTTTTCATAAAAAGTTTTTATTAAAATCTCCAACTTATAATCTCCAGGAATCTGCAAAATTATCATTCCACAAGCATTATATCCTTATATATAGATTTTTTCCCGCCGATGTTATGCAGGTTTTCGTGTTTGTTTTCTCAGGTTTAACAGGTTATTTTGGACAAGGAGATGTTTATGGAATCAAGCTTATGGCGATGCATTAGTCATGGAGCTTCAACATTCTCTTTGGAGGAAGATTTAACCGTGTAATTTCATTATCCACCGAGCGAATCAGGGGAGTATTTGATTTCATTCTTTTACTTTTTGCTTTTACATCTTATTATTTGAACATTGGGGACAATGTTCATCTTAAGTGTAAGGGGAGGGTAAAAGTACGATTTTAGAGAATACCATTGCGCTTGATTTTTGTTTGTTTGATGGTAGATGTGTAATAAAACTGAGAGAAATACTTGTTAAGGTAATTTTAGTGCCAAATTTAAAATTTTTTACAACATATAGGAGTGAAACTTTAGTTCTAATAAGCGTCTCACGGATAGGAGTTATATGACTAGCACAAAAACCGTACCACTAAAAAATTTTCCACCCCAAATATGTGAGGTTCGCCCCTAGAATTGGTAGGAAAAGCATTTATGCTATGATGTGTGTACCGGTAGCACTTAGATTCTAGAACTTGCGTTAGGACCATTCCAAGGCCACAAGTGAGACTACATTCGTGTAGTTAGATTTACTACATGATAAGAGGCATTAGGATTAACCCATTGTTTTACACCTGTGTTTTTGTTATAATTACATTGGCTACATTGGTCAAGTAATTCTCCCACACCCTTTGCGTTGTACTCATTTTTAGTACACGATACCCCTAGTACACCCCTCAGAGCCTATCTTTTCGTTTCGACCTTTAAGCATTTTACTTAAAGGAAGAATTTGTTACACCCCACTAAAATGTACACCCAAATCGCCTTAGCCTACCTTGTATGCACTCATTTTTAGTGCATTATTGTTACAACATTTGTTTAAACCCAAGTTAATTATCTAATTGATTACATGGTTGCTAAGTCGAGTCATATCCTTGTACATATTGTTTTGGGACGATTGGGACTCATGGGTAAAGTACTAGTGTAATGGAGTAATGGGGAAGAACATCATTTATTACCCCCATATATGCTAAATGCTTTAAAAGTACTCCAAGTTTTTCAATTATCTTAATTCGAGTCATTAGATTAGTATTTGTAAAGTTATGTAAAAGTTTAAGTGTAAGGGGGATGCAACGCCCCTATGATGTATTATTTTGGATGGTAGGGTAAAAGTGTATGCAAAAAAAAAAAAAAAAAAAAAAAAAAAAAAAAAAAAAAAAAAAAAATCAAGAAAATTACAAAAAAAAATGAGAAAATGAAAAAAAATAGAAAAAAAAACATACGGACTACCATCCCGTTTTATTTTATGTTTGTTTTATATTTTTGTTATTTTGTTATTTCGTTTCTAGCTTAAGATCGAGTCTAGTCTTGGCTTAGCAACATTGTATAGTACATGTAATTGATCAAGATTTTTAACTCGCCACCAGTAAAATATCCTTTATCCAACAAAACCGTGTTTATCATATCCCTACACCTAACGTTATAACCCGTTTAAAAGCCCTCTTTGATAGTTTATCTTAGGTGCTTACGCCTAGTGGAGGAGGTTTTCGATCCTTTCCCAAGCCCATGGTAATCTATTTGCTATGACAGGTAGTGAGAGATATTATCCGTTTTCATTTATGAGATTTATTTTTATGACACTTGAGAGATGTGAGTATCTAAACACTACTTGTGAGGTGCTAGTTTGTAATCTCCGTGCTTATTATGATTAAAGTGGAACGATTATTTGTTGTAATTACTTTTATATTAGCGTTAAATGACCCCTAACTTGTATTTTGATTAGAATAAAAGCGCATTTGCTTTAGGACAAGCAAATCTCAAGTGTAAGGGTATTTGATGAAGCGAAAAGTGTACCGCTTTTAAGGGGTCATTTAAGCCTTAAATCGTATTTATTTGATCAAATATTGCCCTAAATCGTTCCTTTTGTCATTTTAGGTACTTTTGAGGAGAAATCTGGAAAATGAGGCATTTTGGACGTTTTTGGAGCATTAAAGTGAAGAAAACGGCAAAGTCTCAAGAATCGGCTAAAAGTTACTCTTGGCGGCGTCAGACTTTACTCTGGACGGCGTCATGCCTTGGCAAGAAAAGTTGGACGTGAAATTTACTCATGACGGGCCAGTGAAAATAGCATGTGAATTCTGACGGCGTCACGCTTTAACTTGATCAAGGGCGTCACGGCTTAAATCATAAGGGGACGGCGTCACGTTCATGGTTCGACGGCGTCAAGCCTTGATAAGCCAGAATGGATTTTTGAAGAGCTAAAGAGGGACGGCGTCAAGAAGGTCATCCGGGAACCCTAAAAGCGGCGAGGTGACGGCGTCACACTCCATAAGGTGACGCCGTCAGATCCAAAAATCTATATATAGTTTTCTAATTTTTTGTCATGAGAGAGAGCTTAGTGTGTGGAATTTTGGGAGAAAACCCTAAGACGATTTTAGCTACTTTTTTAGGGCTTTTTGCCTTGAGATCTTCCATGTTTCATTGAAAGATAAGTTATCAATTAATCATTCAATATGTCTATGTGTTGTTTGATTCTATCTTATTCTTGTCTTTTGTTTAACATGTTAGGCTAAATTTATCTTGTGTCTGCTTAGATCTAATGAAACCTAGCTATTGATTATTGGTTGTTAGTGTGTTATTAGTTGTATTGGATGATTGTTTATCTATGTTAGGCTTAAGAAAACTGGCTAACTTCCTATTCGGTAACTTGCTTGAACGTCTTAAGAAACATGAACCAAATGCGTACTAAAGGTTTTTATGGTTGTATTTAATGCACAAGCGAATTCTAGTGATCCCATGTTAGGAGCTTCCTAGCCGGCTCGACATAGGAGTGAAGTAGGAGCTTGTAGAGTTGGGGAAGTAAGTACGCCACCCCATGAATGGTATTAAGGAATACACCCGTCATCTACGCAACTAATACACACTAATTAACCGGTAAAAGATAGTTAGGGAGTAAAGAAATCTAAGTAAACACATTTCTCTACACATAAGTTTCTCACCACATTTTCATTTTTGTTATTTTATTTTATTTGCATTCGTAGTAATTTGGGTTAGTTGACTAGCAACTAATTCCGCCCACTCTATCAAAACCGAGATTTTACTTGCTTTCATAAAAATATAAAAACATAAAAAGAATCTTCCTCAACCCTTAGACCTAATTAGAGTAGTCTTTCATACCTAACGAACACTATTCCCTGTGGAGAACGATCAATCCCCCGTACTTACCACTACACTATACTACATCGGTCAGGTACACTGCCTGGTGGGGTTGTAAGCCTCTTGAGATCCCTCGAGAGGTAAAACCTGTTGTAAGGTTACAAAACCACGCAATCTTTCTACAACTGGTTAGGCATCTTCTTCGAAATTGATTTTGTGCTTGCAAAAATCAGGACTGATTCCTGGGATATCAGAAGTTTTCCACGCAAAAGCTTCTTTATGATTCTTGAGAACGGAAATGAGACATTCTTTCTCATAATCATTGAGCAACGAAGATATGACTACTGGAAGTAGTGAATTATCTTCCAAGTAAGCATATTCAAGATTTTTGGGAAGCGGTTTCAACTCAAGATCAGTCGGTGGTTCTTGAAGTGATGTTTTGATCCTCATTTGATCATTAAAATCGATTTCCTCAAAATCTTCTTCTATTATCTCTCCTTCTTCAACTTCTTCTTCTTCAATCTTTACTTCCATAAAATCAGCGAACTCTTTATCAAAGGTTGTTTCACTAATTTTCTCTGAAGTAGTCATGTACGGATCAGAATCTTCAAGTAATGCGTCCAATTCTTCCTCAGTGACTTCATCGATTATATCAATGTTGAAACAAGTGTCATCACTGGAATGTGGATATTGCATTGCTTTATCGATTAAAAAGGTAATTCTATCATCTCCAACTCCAAGATTGAGTTCTTTTCCTTTTACTTTGATGATCGCGTCAGCGGTGTTTAGGAAAGGTCTTCCTAAAATAAGGGGTACTCTACTATCTTCTTCCATTTCTAAGATCACAAAATCCACAGGAAAAATGAATTTACCAACTTGGACAAGCATATTCTCAGCAATACCAACAGGATATTGATAAGAATGATTTGCTAATCGAATACTCATCCTTGTGGGTTTCAGGGTGTTGATGGAAAGTTTTGAATACAACGAATAGGGCATCAAGTTGATACTTGCACCTAAATCGGCTAAAGCATCGCATGTGATGTTGTTTCCTAATATGCATGGAATCAGAAAACTTCTGGGATCTCCGAGTTTCGGTGGAATTTTGTTTTGAACAATGGCTGAACATTCTTCATTCAGAAAGGTAGCAGATATTTGCTCCAACTTGTTCTTGTTATTAAGAAGTTCCTTCAAAAATTTCCCATAATTGGGCATTCCGGCTAGAACATCAATGAGGGGTACATTGAGTCTAACTTCTTTGATTATTTCAACAAACTTCTTATAACGCTCCTCCATTCTTTCTTTCTTAAGGCTCTGAGGATATGGAATTTTTGGAGTGTAAGCCTTAACTGGTGGTTTGGGTTTGGGTGGTGTTTTTGGGGTATTTTCCTTCTTTGATTCTTCATCTTCATCCTCACTATCATCATCGATGATCGTGGTATTGTTTGGGTTGGGGTGTGGATCATAAGAAAGACCACTTCTTGTGAATACATCATTGATATGCTCATTTCGAGTCTGTGGTGGACGATAAGTTTTATCGTTCGATCCAGATGATGTCGGCTTAGGGTTGGTTTGGGTATTACTTGGCAACGAACCTGATGGTCGGGAAGAAATTTGGTCAGAGAGTCTACCAAATTTTTTTTCAAGATCTTGAATAGATGCTTGATGATTTTTCTGACCTTGCTCAACTTTGGTTTTGAGATTGAAAAATTGGTTCTTGACAAACTCATTGGTTGATTTTTGAGCTGTGACGAATTCTCTCATCATTTTTCAAAAGCGGTTTCTTCGGGTTTTTTGTCAGAATTTTGTGGAGTTTGGTTGTCTACTCGTGGTTGAGAATCACGGTTGTTATCCCGTTGTTGGCGATCTTGCCAATTAACAGAGTTTCGTCCGTAATAATTTCCACGATATCCTCCTCCACGGTATCCTCCTTGGACATAATTAGCTTCTCCTTCTTTGGGTTGATCCATTGGTTGATCATCGCATTCTGAAGACGGGTGATTACCTCCACAGTTGTTACAACCATCTCGCATTTCTTTCATCTCTCCTTTATGATCTTTGTTTTGCGAATCGATTCTGGCAACCAAGGTTTCCATTTTCTCCATGAGTTTAGATGTATCGGAACTTTTGTAGGAAATACCCATCTTGATTGTGTGTATGATTCGGGTGGTCTTGGTTCATGGAAGATTAGATCCATGGTAGATGAGTTAGTAAGATGAGATGAACTAGAGAGAGAGAGTTGGGAAAACTTGTGAATATTAGATTAATTATGTGAAAAGTGACAAGAGTTCCAACCCTTCCCAAGTGTGGGAAGGGGTTTATATACTAACTAATATTGGTGCCCCTAGTGGGCTGTGGAGTGAGCTGACAGTGGGGAAAGCCCCGACCCACTCCACAAATATAAATACGACTAATACTATTAATACTAATACTAATAATACTAAGCTAATATAAATAAGCCTACGAGCTATATAAATGCTAATTAGATGCTCGGGGTGACCGAACCTTTATATGAATATTTATATTCCTAACAATCTCCCCCTAAGGGAGGTCACCCCGGAAATAATAACTTGAATTCTAGCATTTTATCTTTTGATATTGACTTCATAGCTCGTAGTCTTCGATTCTTCAACGTCTTGTATCTTTGTGCCTTTAGCAGTGATCTTTTGATGACCGTTCTTTGTCTTGGATGATTTTGAGTATTCTTCGAAACTATCATCCAACTTGAGTCTCCAAGTCATCTTTCAGCAGTATGTATCCATGTGATGTGTGAATCTTTGAGCCGACATGCTCACACTATTTGGTGTCATGATCTTTAGCATCAGAGTTTGCAGAAGCCGTGTTAAAGGTCTTTTAGGTTGATCATGACTTTGTTGAGTTACAATTGTAGTGTAAGCATGTGGTATAGGATTGGCATCTTTTCTTCAATCAGCTACAACCGCATTCAGCTGCAACCTCAATCAGCTACAACCGCAAACAGCTGCAACAGCAATCAGCTTCAACCGCCAGATGTTCCTGCATACGACAGTTAGCAATAAAACGTCCGGTACTTACAGGTTCGAACTTCGAGATTGTTAACAGCATAGTGTGAAAACTCTCTCTAATTCTTACCAAGACCGTTCCTAATCGAAAACCCACAGAGGGCTTTTTAAGATCGAACCGTAGCACATCAACGATTTGGTGAGTCGCTGGAGATCACTCCACGACTGTAGACCGTTAGAAACCGTCGTGACCACTAAGCGTAATCCATAAAGAATTACCGAAGTGACCTGCTTTCAGGGCTGCTTGATGTTGACCCTGGCAGGAATTTCCATTCAATCATTGAGAATTACATTTGTAAATTCTCTCATAAATGTTCTGGCAGATTGCTAAGATCTGCGTAGGACTCATAAGTTTACAACTGGTGTCCTTAATGTTGAACACCCAGTGTAGAAATAATTCGTGTTCCTATGAGATCTTTTTATGCATCTCGTGGCTCTAGACTCTATAGTGCGTTTTGATTTAGTGAGCGGAGGCTGGAGAGAACTGCCACCTATTCAATATCATCTAACTCGGAGTGAGAGAGACGATAGGAATGTATTGAACTCCGTGACAATTGAAACAAGAATCCTTTGAGGGACCTTGAGTGGCTAGGGAGGGTTGTGCAGCGTATCACTGGGTCCATGATACTTTGTCTTCAATGCCAGCAATCAACTAAGTGATTCTGACAGCATATGTATTGACCCGGTTTCTGCCTAAGTTGTAAGGAGGGCTATTTCTTTTCACCCTTTCTCTTTACAATTCTTTTTCATTATTCAACCCCTTCAGTGCTTACCGAGACTTCATAACTAACACCTTGTTGGGTTTGTTCCAGTGTTAGCTCCATCTCAGTCGGCACTCTTCCCTCATTCACTTTTCTCCTTTTTAATCATACCTAAGGACTTCTACACTAACTAGTGGATTGTCCCTGGGTAGATCCCTCCGGCTCTGGCGGATCGTGGGAACTTGAGCCTAACCTGACCATCCTTATAACTCCATGCATTAATTAAAGTGGTCGGTCTTTGGTGTACTTCCACGATTGCCATAAACCAAACTTTGAAAAAATCTCTCAAAGTGTTCATGATTCTGAAACACATTTTTGCAAACACTTGAGAGTTTTATATTTTTCAAATGCTCCCCCTCAACATGTGCTCGGTTGATTGTTTTATAAATTTGCACATGTTAAGTAGAGCTCGCACTTTTTGAATTGATCAACTTTCAGTGAACATGACCGATTCGAGACACGCTTTCATCACTAGTTAGACTAGCTTGAAATTATTACCCGGCCTGGTCAAGTCCATAGAAAGTTTCTCGAAACGGTACACTCTACTCAGACACATCCTTTTCGAGACACGCTTACATCACTGGTTAGACCAGCTTGAAATTATTACCCGGCCAGGATATGTCCTTTCGATCAATGACAGTATAGGTTTCGTCAATTCATTGGTTAAGTCTGAGTCACGATCTCATGCTATGCCAAATCCTTTTTGTCCATTCGCTCCCCCTCAATATGTGCATCGATATACGAAAGAGTTTAGCACATATGGGAGAGCCTAACGTTTAAGTCCAAAACATCACATTTTCATCAGGTTTCATATTTAAATCACATTCTCTCCCCCGATCAAAAATTTCAAACCTTTTGAGATTTGTGATCCCAATTGATTTAAATAAGTTAGAAAATGTGGGAGAAAATGTGTCCGATTTAATATATTCTGATGATGAAACATACTATGCTCCCCCTTAATCTAAGAGGGAGATTCACTGCTAATTTTGCACAAATTGATTATTATGACACAAATGATATTGACCTTTTTTGCTCAAATGATGTAATCACCCACTTTTCTGAGTGAGTCAGTGGTCAACATCGATTATCCATCCACCAACAAATCTTCTCAAGTATTGTCGATCCCCACTTGGCGAGATCTGAGTAAGTACTTCTTTGTTGAAATGATGGTGGTGGAGGTGAAGGTGTTGTTGTTGTTGTTGTTGCTGAAGTTGTTGTTGAGGTGAATTTCGAGCCAATCAATAGAGTTTGATCGTCTGATCAAATGGTTAGAATGGGAACTGGTACATTCATTTTGGCTATGGAATCTGCATAAAAATATCAACACAGATATACATACATGCAGATCCACTATTCCTAAATAGCTACCCTTCAGCAGCTTGCCACATTATAAAACCAAGTTCATCTTATAATCAAACCATAATCAGGAACTACGTCAAACCACTATCTAGCATGAAGAGCAAATAGCAATCATGAACATGTCAATTCACACGGATTTCAATATTCAATTCAGGATCTTAGGAACATGATTCTAACATAATAGCAATCTACCTAAGCGAATCCTGAGAACATATGCACAATATCAACAACCATTAAGCAGCAGAGACAAACAACATTTGAAACTCATTCATTTAGATCATACAAATGCCAGTGGAGTATTCAAAAACATCAAACACAACTGGTTTTCTAACTTCTTTTAGGTTTTGAGTCTTAAATCATTTTGGGGATTATACGAGGATTCCAAAGTAACACAAATGAACCTTCTAGATACATAAAGCTAGGAAACTATAAGCAAATTGCACATAATGTCCTAAACTTTCTAGCAACTAACACACTTGGTCATTTGATATATTTAAGCAAGATCCTCTTCAACTAATTCCCCATTAACTACAAAACCATTTCTAACAAGTATGATTTAACCAATAAATCCGTTTGATGATATAAAATTTGAATTCACTCTCCCCCTCAATCAATGACCCGTATTCTAGTTGAATCTCAACTAAAATCACGCTTAACCCCACAACTCATCAAACAAGAACTGTCGTGAGGTTTTGTAGTCATTGATTGAGTGACAAATTTTATGCATAATCCAAGTATAAACAAATTTCATACAACACATATTCACCAAGTGTCTCACAAATAATTTTCAGAAGAATCATAGAATGAAAACTATTTGTTATACTAAGAAGATTTCTCTTCTTTTACAAGAAATGATGCACTGAAACGTACATCAAATCAGGAAACATGGATATGAAGTAATCCATGCCCAGGTGAACATCACCCAGTTGGAGGAACAACCGTCTTTTTGGCGACGTGCTTTCCCCAATATGAAGCGCGGGTTGCTATCTAAAGTAATAGCAAGCCATTTAGACATGTTTTAACAATCCATTTTAACTTCTGCTTGAGCTTCATTTAAAGACCCGTGCCATTATTGAATGACATTTCTAAGTCCGTAAATGTTATCGATAAACAGAAGACATGCCTAGGTGAAACTATTTTTGGTATTTTCTAATTTTTTAATTTTTTTTGGTTTTTCTGATTTTAACGATTCTCTATTTACAATTAGCAAGATTTCTATATATCTATTTACAAAAATGGTATAAGATATGAAAAAGAATGTAAGAAGCAAAATATATACAAGGATACGAACCAGAAACCATTACTCCTCAGCATTCTGAATCTTCTCCGCATTCATCACTTGACTTGCTGAAGAGCAATGTGAGCACTTTTAAACAGGGATTGATTCTGGCTATTCACTCTCCCCTAAATAGTGCTCTCCCCCAATCTGACAACCTTTCTGATGAACACCCATAATAGGAAGAAGACTTTGGATGAACGCCCATAATATGAAGAAGTCTTTTGATAACCAAATGCATGCCGTCTTTAATCTTCTAACATTCCCGTCCTTGAGTGACGCCGTCAAAAACCTTAGGCATCTTTTCGGTAGTTTAAGTTGAGCCACAACTGAAATCTAGCTTAACCTCACAACTCATCAAACAAGAACTGTCATGAGGTTAAGCTAAACCACAAATTTAAGCCCAGTAACAACTTGATTTCAGCTTAACTTCACAACTCATCAAACAAGAACTGTCATGAGATTAGGTTAAAATCAAGTTGGACCTAACCTTAAACTACAGAACAACTTGAACCTAACTTAACTCCACAACTCATCAAACAAGAACTGTCATGGGATTAAGTTAAATATCAAGTTGTAAGAAAAGAGCTCAACATTTTTGAATGTAGAGAAGACTGAAGACTCGACCTTCTTCAAGATTGCCCAATGTGGAGGAACAGAATACCAATCATCTTTATCTCACCAAATGCCTTCCAGTAACCTTACATATACCCCATCAGCCCGCAGCATACACATGAGATGATAACACCCAACAGAGAATGTAGAGTAGACTAACGAC
The DNA here is from genome assembly GCA_021014915.2 of Artemisia tridentata subsp. tridentata. Classification (NCBI taxonomy): domain Eukaryota; kingdom Viridiplantae; phylum Streptophyta; class Magnoliopsida; order Asterales; family Asteraceae; genus Artemisia; species Artemisia tridentata. The sequence goes on from CP139509.1 coordinate 143,675,535, forward strand.
TCGACCTTCTTCAGTCTTGAGTATAACACCAAAGTAACAAGTTGAACCACTGATCATCTATAGTATGTATCCATCCTTGGATATTAAGCCCTGATCACGTGAACCTGTTGTGCGTCCTTGATGTACACATTCTCTCTCCCCTGATGGTTACGATTAATCAGCCCATGACGTAACAGTGAAACGCAAATACCAAGGTAACAAGTTGAACCACTGATCATCTCTGCGGTTATCAACACCGGAATAAATGATTAAGCCCGATCACGTGAACCTGCTGTGCGTCCTTGGTGTACACATTTCTCTCCCCCATGATGGTTACGATTAATCGGAATCATCATCATGATGTGTACATGTAGCCTGATGACGTGTACATGAAGCATTGACTAGAAACCCATTGTTGCTGATTGTACCAACCCGTGAGACTATGTTGATTAGCATTCCATGACCATGTTCTTCAACACCTCGATAGACGGAAGAAGTAGTGTTGGAGAACCATGGTTTGCACGACTCCTGAACTGACGTATTCAGGAGTCGTATGACCAGTTCTCAATCATCAACTAACATGTAGATTAATATTCACCCTTTCCCCCCCCCCCCCCTCAAAAATTGCATATGCCTGCCAACTGCAATTTTTGATGATTGAACTAGTGAATATGAATACCATCAACGGTAAGTAGCTCCACTTGATGGTTCTTGAAGACTGACATGTTGTTTATTCACCCTTTCTCCCCCTAAAAAATTGCATATGCTTGTCAACTGCAATTTTTGGTTGAACAAGTGAATAAGAATATACTCCAATGTGCGCCGATCCACTTGAAGACTGAATAAGCACGGAAAGAGCATGAAACTTGTTGATGAGAATGGCCATAAACAAGAAGATTCCTCTTCTTTTGAAGATAAAGTGCACTCAAGCGTACACTTTTCTTTTCTTTGATGAACGAGGCCTGAACTGAAGTATTCAGACGTCATTATGATGAAGAGCGAGGCCTGCACTGATTTGTACAGACGTCATAATGTTGAAGACCGAGGCCTGCACTGACTTGTACAGACGTCATAACTCTCTCTTTACTTCTTCTCTCATCTAACTCATTACCAACCCCATTATCATTCTGTCGGCTTGATGTAGTGACCACTGATGGAGAAAACCCAATATGATGAACTTGATACTGAAGTAATATAACCCGAACTTGTGACTTAAACTTGTACTAATGCGTGACAAAGAGCGGTGTAGAGACTTCGTGCAACATCGAATCCCTAAGTACTCTATACTCTTCAACCAACCAACCATCAAGTATAAGATGTACATCACCTCTTGGATATCCACAACTTCGTGTGACACTGAGCACTACAACGTGACTCCTTAAAGTGATAGTTATTTTGTAAATAGAGAGAAAGACAAAATAACTAGATATCCAAGTCCTCGTCATTGTATTGAAAGCTCGAACAAGGATCTCGAAGAATCTTCATCTAACCTCCCTGATATCTTCAGATACTAAGTACACGCACCCATGAAATTTCACTTCAGCCTCAAATAAATAATAATGAATTCACGCCGTAGTCACCTTGTGGTCGTTTAAATGCCCCGATCAAGTCCTTCATGATGCATTAACTGAACATTGATAATGGTTTTAACCCGATCATGGTTAAGAGCGCATAGTCCATCATCACGGGATTTTACAAATCTATGATTTAAACCGAGAAATAAGTTCTTTCTCGGGATTTTACAAAATCAAGAAGAAACCGTGAGGCAGTAACAGATTGCATGTGGCATGACTGATTTTGATTTTTGGTGAACATCAGTTTGGGTAAATAATATCTTGTGAAGATTACAGATCACATCACAACTTTTAACACCTTTGGCTAACTAACCAACCTTGTACATAGATTAGTGACCACTCGATGAAGAAAACCCGATACACCAATACTGAAAACTGAAGTAGAAGTCCGCAAATTTGTTACTTAAGCTTGCACTAATGTTGGAAGAACGGTGTAGAGAATTAATGCTCCAAGCAAAATCTCTAAGAGCTCAATACCCAACCAAAGTATGAGACATTAAAACCTCTTGCGATTATCGAAAACGTCATTGACGTGTGACACTGAGTACTCCCATGACTCTTAAGTGATAGTTACCCCGACTGCTGATAACTAGATAACCCAAGTCTTCAACTTAATTTTTACGCACGAGCAAGTTATCATTGAAGGTCATGCATCCAACCAACCCCGACTTCAAGATAAACTAAGTAGACGCCTTCGTGAAATTCAACTTCAATCACAAATAAAGAATACCTGATTAACTTCGTGATCATCTTGTGCTGTTGACTAGCCCAAAAAGAGAAGAAACATGCGCTAATTCTTAGAAATGCCCATGACTCATAGTCAGTCCTATCAAACAAAGTTGTCTGACCCAGCTACTTGGATGTGGAATAGTTGTCGTACTGTGTACAGGATTTTACAGTTCTTGAGATTTATCTGAGAAATAAATTCAAGAACTAACTGCACAACAGTAAGTATCAAACTGCTGAAGACTGAACCACTGAATCCTGAATCGCTACGATCTGACCCGCTGTACCCGAAACTGCTAAGATTCAAACCGCTGGAGACTGAACCGATACGATCTGACCTGCTGTAACCGGAACCGCTAAAATTCACATCACTGGAGACGGAACTTCTAGGAAACTTGCGATAATTCTCCTCCTCAAAAAGGACATGAAATGACCTTTTTGCCAAAGCTGAGAGTCCGTGATGTTTGTGAATTTGTCAGGCACAAAACATGGAAAGAGACAAATGAAACTACTGCAACGAAGATGGTGATTAAGACTCTCTTGTAGTAACCCCTTGCTTTCCTCATCATGAATGGTTTAGTAGATTAACAATTCATTGAAGCTCGTAATATGCCAAAACCGCTTGATGAAATGCATATGACTTTAAAGTGAGTAAAAGGTTAAAACATGTCTCCAAACAAATCACCTCTTGTCTTTAAGCCTGACTACCTCTTGAGAAGATCTTGAACAACAATCCCATTAGAAGCTTGAGAAACAACAATCACTTGATGAAGCTTGATAAAGAACAAGTCCGCGACTTAAACTTGCACTAAATTATGATTTAGAGCCTATATTAAGCACAACAACGTAACTCCTTTAAATATAGGTAGTGATATATACCCAACCTTCCATCCTTAATTGTATATATCCACTTCGTGAACATCCAAGTCTAATCACCTTAAATTGCAAATTGTGATTTAGAACCTATATTGAGCACAACAACGTAACTCCTTTAAATATAGGTAGTGATATATACCCAACCTTCCATCCTTTATTGTATATATCCACTTCTTGAACATCCAGGTCTAATCACCTTAAATACGCTTGAGCAAGGGTCATCAAACATCGTGCATCCATCCACCCCGAGATGTTTGTGACACTAAGTACACCAACCCGTGAATTAACAAACCAACCAAGTTACCATAATTTCCCAATTCCTGCTGATCTTGAAGCACAAACTTATCCCGAAAAATTAGTCACACCCCGTAAGTTTCATTATGTCTAAATCCAAGTCCAGCCTACTTGTCCAAAATTAATTTCACGGGATTTTACAGCTCTTGAGATTTAAACCGAGAAATCGAATCTTTCGCGGGATTTTCTAAAATCTACAAGATAAACCGTGAAGTCAATCAAGAACAACTAAGAGTGAGTTGCAACACTAATCTTTACAATTCAAAGTCAAAGAAGTCAAATCTCAACTTTATCAAGTTGTAATTAGTCAAGTCACAGTTTGTCAAATTGCAACAAGTCAAATTGCAATCAACCAAATCGCGATAAGTCAAATCGCAAGTGTCAACTCGCAACTGGTCAAATCACAATCAGTCAAGTCGCAACAAGTCAAAAGCGCAACTTGACAAATAGCAATTTAAATAAATTGTTATTTGTCAGCTATAACTCAAATTGCAAAGATTAAATTGCAGGCTCACTCAAGTCGTAGGCACTAATAGAACAATGCTGACAAATCCACGACTCTGTAATTCCTTAGACATTCATTAACCCAAATCAATTCACAATCTCGAGTAAACAAACACAACTCCTATACTTGAGTAACCGCCAATCTTGAGTAAACAAAATCGTCACGAATCAAAATGCAGTCTCGAGTAAAGATAGCGTTATGTTTGTTCTTTGTTGTGAATCCAATCATGACTAAACAAAGTGCAGCCCAACTTCCTATTGATTAAACTCGGCCCATTCACAACCTAGTTCAAGCCCATTTCAAAGAAGAAATGCAATTATCGGTCACAAGCCCATTCAACACAACATTGGACTCGATCCAATGAGAAAAATACTATCCAATCCTCATTCACAGTTAACCCAAATAAATCGGTATTTAATACACACTCCTTAAACTTCTCTTAACCCTAATCTTAAACTATCCGCCTTCATTCATCTTTTCCTCTCCTCTCAACAACAAACCCTAATCCCCAATCATCATCACCAACTAATCCGCCTCTCTCCTCATCCAAAGAATAAGCGATCAGTAAAGTACCCACAACACAACCCTTAACCTCTCATCATCTTCAAATATAGGCGATACCTCATATCTCCTTACGATGCTCAAACCGGATCAAGATATACTTCTTCAAGATCCATTGTGGTCTCGGGTAGGCGTTATGATGTACTTTTTATTATTATAACCGAATCAAAAAGAAGATTAAAGCATTTGATTGTTTTGATTTTTCTTTTAATGTTCGGATATTAACATGAGGCTTGGTCCTCAACTTGATCTCAAAGAGTTGTTATTGTTTTTGTTGTTGTATTTAGCCGAAAGAAATAGACGGGTCTAACAATATTGTTAGAATTCGTTCTATTAATTATTTTTCGGACATTGAGAGGAAGTTTAAACTTCACAAAGATCGATGATGAGTTGAGTTCAAACACTTGAATCTCCAAAGATTGATATACACGTTTGAACAGGACTGAGATCTTGTTTGTATTATTGTTCTTTTCGGTTTGAGTAGTGTGGAAGGGGAAATGGTACTGAGTAAGATTTAGGATTAAAATAGTTAGTGAACTTGGTGTAGTGAAATAGATACGTGTAGTAATTTGGTTTGTGGTAGCTGGTCATTTTCACTTTGTTTTAATCTTAGACTGATGATGGTTATGGAACTGAGGTCAACGAGTCAGTAGTTGGTCTTGAGTAGACAAGCCGCATCTGTGCAAAACACATAAGCCGCATACAAGTAAGAACACAAACCGAGTTCGTGAGTAAATGGACAAACCGAGTTCATGACTGTACAGACAAACCGCATTCGTGAGCATATAGACAAACCGAGTTCGTGAGCATATGGACAAACCGAGTTCGTGATTATGCAGACAAACCGAGTACACTTTATATACACAAACCGAGTTCGTGAGCTTATAGACAAACCGCGTCTTTGACCAGTCAAAGTTGTCACTATCACCCATTTTGTCCCCATTATCCATTTTTGGCAAACAGCCAAACACCATCCAAAAATTATACAAAAACCGCATCCAAGAACATCATCCCTCCTTCATCAAACTGCTGCTCAAAAAATCCATATCAAGGTGCTATCAAGAACAACCTTCAAAATCACACTTTTAACCTTCAAATAAGCCACAAACTAATAGGAGCCAAAAACAAGACCAGCAGCTCGTTATGTATCTTCCCGTACATAGACTCACATGTTAACAGGCAAATCTTATACCACTCAACACACAAGTTAACACCCGTTTAAAACAGATCTTAAAAACCGTTTAACAAAAATAAGCCGCAACCACAAACTTAAAATCGTTTAAACATTAGACCAAAACATTAAGTGCTTAAAAAAAATGTTGGAAGCCCACAAGAATATTAAAGTAAATCTGGATTTGGAGGCCCACATGAAAGTTAAAACAAATCAGGATTTCAAAAGATGGATTCGAGCAGTATAACTAACACAAAAACATGTGCTCAAGAAACACACAAGAAAACAGATCTGAATCTCAAGGATTAAAAACCCATTGGATTAAAACCCATTTGAGGCCCACATGAAGATTAAACCAATTCAGTATCTCAAGACATGTATACGAGCAAACAGTGATGCATAACAATTTAAGTGAACAAGAAAATGTTCGAACCACAGAAATCAAAACCGACACACAATCAAAATAATCGAACCTAACCATGGCTCTTGATACCAATTGTAGGAAATACCCATCTTGATTGTGTGTATGATTCGGGTGGTCTTGGTTCATGGAAGATTAGATCCATGGTAGATGAGTTAGTAAGATGAGATGAACTAGAGAGAGAGAGTTGGGAAAACTTGTGAATATTAGATTAATTGTGTGAAAAGTGACAAGAGTTCCAACCCTTCCCAAGTGTGGGAAGGGGTTTATATACTAACTAATATTGGTGCCCCTAGTGGGCTGTGGAGTGAGCTGACAGTGGGGAAAGCCCCGACCCACTCCACAAATATAAATACGACTAATACTATTAATACTAATACTAATAATACTAAGCTAATATAAATAAGCCTACGAGCTATATAAATTCTAATTAGATGCTCGGGGTGACCGAACCTTCATATGAATATTTATATTCCTAACAACTTTCGACAAAAGCAACGGTTTTTCTTAAAGGTTTGGTTTTGGCATCTTTCGACCAGTCTAGTTTGAGAAGAACTCGGTCTTCAAGCAATTGGTATGCCTGGTTAGGGGTCTTATAAATAAAAATTCCTCCAGCATCAAGAATTCCTTGAGATGCTTCATCAAGTCCATGGTAGAAGATTTGGATAATGGTTCCTCGTCCTAAACCATGTCCATGACAACTTCGAAGTAGATCTTTCATACGAAGCCAGGCTTCGACGAGTGATTCGTTAGGGTTTTGTGTGAAAGCACGGATTTCTCCCATGAGTCGGTCAAACATGGCAGGTGGAAAGAATCGGCTTACAAAAGCTTGCCTCATCTCCTCCCAAGTATTGATGATTCCGGGTGTTAATTCGTTATACCACATTTTTGCATCTCCAGCAAGTGATGACGGGAAAAGTTTGAGTTTAATGGCATCCACATTGGTATCACCATATCGGAACATGCCACAGATTTCAATAAATTCGGCAATGTGTTTGTGAAGATCGGCCCTCGAACGGCCATCGAATTGACGGTCTTTGATCATAGAAAGATGGTGACCTTTCACGGTGAAATGGTCACCTAGGTTGACAGTAACAATAGCAGCTCCAGGAGTGGGTGCTACGGCTCGGTTGGCTTCCCACATGGGTTGATCGTCAGCCATGGGAAAAGGTTGATCAGTGAATGGATTATAAACGACTTTGGCTTCAAAAAGGTTATCAAAAGTGGGGTCTGGTACTCTCGGTATACGGTTGGCTAATGGAACAAAGGGTTTTCTTTTCTTTTTTTGTCTTCGGACTAAACGTTCGGGATCTGAAAAAGGTGAAATTGGTTCTCTTCCGGTTGATCGAGTGTTCATACAATTCCCAAGAGAATCGAGGCAATGTTTAAACAAACTAGCGAAGAATGAAAACAATTTAAAAAAAATCAGAACTGACCAACCGATCGGATAGAAGTGTCTACCGATCGGATGATGCTCTCGATAAAATTGAAAAACTGGGCAACCGATCGGATGGATGTGAAACTGATCGGTTTCTCAGCTCGGTATTTTTTTTTAACGAAAACTAACTAGGTGAGAAATGGACTAAAACTTACTGATGAACTCAAATAAGTACATTTTATTATCATCATTTATCCTATTTATTTGACTTGTTTTATTATATTATATATGAGAATTGATACGTTAATGTTTACTTTTGTAATTCTCAGGTAAAAACAAGTATTATGTGAAACTTGGCGATTTTGGACTAATTATGGAGCAAAACAAGCAAGATGTTAAGAGTCTACTGAAATGTACAAGATCAAGATCATTCTGCTCCAGATACGCCGCAACATACTTCTTACATACGGCGTATCACTATCTAGATTTCACAAGTTACAATCCAAGACAGCAAAGAACATGCGCCGCATAGAGAATCAAGTTACGCCGCAACTTAAGGCGGTGTACGAATATTCCTGAATATATTAATCTTGGACCCCAAGCGAAGTTAAGTCAATGCGCCGCATCTACTTATCCTATGCGCCGCATCTAACCCTCAGACAGAAACTATAAATACCCCAAAGTCAGACGAATTTTGTGTGCAAGATACAATACGTACGAGTACCAAACCAGAGACGAATTCAGACGTATTAGCAGCACAAGACACACCCTGAACGAAGATACAAGAGCTGTAAGAAGGTCCTGCATGTATTGAATTCATTAAGTAGTTTTGTTTTATTGTATTAGTACACTTTAATTCATCAGGATTGATGGGCTGATGTCACGTGACTACGGAATATCATGCGCACCCCTTAAAATTGCTTTCCCATTAATTAAAGTTTATATGTTGATGTCTTTGGTGACTTTTATTAGTGCATTGATAACCTCTGTGTCTAGCTGAGCATTGCTTGGGTCGCCATGCCCCTTCCTCGCCTATTTATTCTATCGTTTCTAGGATAGTGGGATAGACATAAGTGATCATTAAGGGTTTACTCGCCGATAAGATTAGAGCCAACGAGAAAGGGTTAATTATATACACTTCATATAAAACTAGCAATAAAACAAGTGACAAGCTACTTAATTATCAGGACAGGTCTTCTTATTGTCTCAAATATCTATCTGTGTACGTGTGTGCTAATCGCTGATTCGTGCTCATTAGTTAGTTTACTATTTAATCATAACCAAACCGTGCCAGTCTATCAGGCTGAACCCCCCCTTGCGTTAGATTAGGTTGTATAGCTAACTTAGGATATTAAAATACTGATTAGAATAACTAGATAATACGTTCCACTCTTAGTGATCGACACTCTACTTACCATTATATTCATACTGACCGGGTACACTGCTCGTTAAGTGTGTGTGTTATTGATAAGTCGGCTAAATATAAATTTAAAACTTGAGTAGGCATTAATACTGCTAAACCGCAACGACACATCACGCGCATCACTTACGGAAACACAATCAAAATCCCCGGCAGCGGCGCCAAAAACTTGATGTGTCCGGTTGGTGCAAGTTTTAAATTTATAAGGGTGAATTACCGAATCTAAGAACAAAACATACGAGCAAGTATACTCGTCCGTTGTAGCAAGATTTTTATGGTAAGTCGGGATCGTTCGCAGGGATTTGTGTAGTGAATCGAATTGTAAGTTAAAAGAAAATTTCTCAAACAAGCAATAATGATAATATGAAAATTCAAATGATTAAGAACTACACTTGCTTAGACTAGTGTACTACAATTGACTAATATGATTGTGATAACTTTGGATAACATGTTGGTTATGTTAATTAGTTTGGTGACTAATCTATTGTTTCTACAAATTAAACCTTCGTCAAGATCTTAGTTTATAAAAACAAGCATTACGTTTAACCAATCAATTCAAGATCAATTCAAGGTTCATAAGTTGGTGTACTTTAAACACAAAAACAATCTTTTGTTTTATCAAACAAGCTTAAGAAATGGTCAATACAAAAGGTAACCGATTATAGATAAAATGTCACAATTGATGGTAAACTATTAACCTCTCGACCCTTGAAATGGTTTACAATCAATCCGTTTTGATAGACAAAAGCATTTTCATTACAATCACGATTAAGCTTCTTTGTTTAATCAAGAATAGTGGATGACAACAATCATTCATAGACAAATGATTATGACTAGTTGAATAACAATTGTTCTCTCGACCCTTAAAATTACTAGCAACTACTTAAACTTGACCAACAAATGTCACTATGAAACTTGATCACAATTGGTTCTTAGAATCGACTTGAAATTGAATTAAAACATGTTATCACAATCATATGCCAATCAATAGGTAATACACATCATCTAAGCAAGTGCACAAAGGCACTAGCCACTCATAACAAACATAAACATAATCTTAAAACCTTGAACATTAAAAACCATGATTGAGAGTCTTACAATGATTGAAAATAAGATTACAAGTGAAAAGGCAATGATTCTCACAAGAAATGAAATGGACTTCGACTCTCCTCTGCTCCTGGACTTTTTGGACGAAAATTAAGAGTATGTGATGAGTGGTTGATGGATTCTACTTGTTGATTAAAAAGTCTTGTTTTCAATACTCATCAAATGGTTCTTATAATACTCCAACCAAAGGTCTTGGTTCATTAATTCTTCTCTTGTCCTCCAAGTAGTATTAAATAGGCAATAATTATGATTGGAAGGTCCTAGAACCGGATGTGTAGCAAGCACAAGATTTAATGATAAAGATTTAGAAATCAGACGACATCCAACCGATCGGTATTTCGTCCAACTGATCGGTTGGTCTTCAAAGCTGACCTCCATCCGAATCGGATGCGGGCTGCATCCGATCGGATGGAGCTTGCTGATTTACTCTTTTTGAACTTTTGCCGTTTGACTTGTTTCTCGTTCGTAGCTCTTGGTTCTTTGATCTTTCCCTTCATCTTTAAACTCATTAACTTGACTACATGGACTTTTACTCTTCTAAGTACCTTTTGGTGCGGGACTTGCCACAAGAATCTTCATGAAATCATAAATATTTCCTTCTTCCTCGTTTTTGCATCATTTTCATCATTTTTCCTGTTTTTTGCTACATATACTTCGCAAACACACTTTGGTACGATTAAGTAACAAAAACATATAAATATAACCACAAAACACATATAAAAACACAAATAACGCTACTAAAAACATGTTTGATTTAAGCGTTATCAGATAGAAAAAGAAAATTACCAGCACCAAAGGCAGTAGCAGCAACAGCTTTCATCAAATGAGTGTATCAAAATCGATAACCCGTCAACTACAATCTTAAAAAATTTATAATCAGCCACCTACAATCGATATGAACATCTTCAAATCATTTGTTGAATCTTGAAGAAAAAAAATAACCCCCGGAAAATCAAAGCCTAACACAATTTGAATAACCAAATATACAAATAACACATGTAACAGATACGCAATTTAAATAACCAAACATATACAAATAACCAATCCCAAACACCCCACACTCAGACACCTTCTTACTTTTACAGAATAAGAGTAGTGAAGTCAAACACAACAAAACCTAATAAAGCTGAGCTTAATTCAATGACAAATTAAACATAACTCTCATCACTCACTATATCGGTTAATGATTTTAACAAAAACGCACTAAGCCCTCAACCCTAAACCAATCAAAACAAAAACCCACAAATTTCAAATCCATAAACAAATATACATTCAACCAACAATAAACCTAAAAACTTATTGTTGGACAAAACTAAAATCAACCGAAAGTTACCTATTTTGCCAAAAAAGTTATCACTTGTGCTTCCTCAATAGTGCTCTATTTTCTTCTAACCACAAACCCCATAGGCACTTGGCCCCATGCCTCATCTGGATACCTGCAAAATTACATACCTTAGTTAAATACTATTTAGTACTTTGTGTTTGTTTATATTGAAACCTAAATCCAACCCACCATCGGATTCGCGCCATCACCGCCATCGATCTTTCCTCAGTTAGTATATACAACTGTTCCCGATTTCTTATCTCCATGTCTTCCAATTGTGTGTGTGTGCTGATGAAAGTTCTGTAAATCTCTGGCCACTCGCAATACTTATCTTTAAAAAAACTAATGGGATGGGCCAGGTCCGGTGGCAAAACATGCTAACAAAAATGAGCTTTAACAGGCCGAGCATTTTGGCGGGAAAAAGAAGTTTTTGTCTTATAATATATACTTATAATGTCGGCGCCAATATAATATGCAATAAAAAATCATTTTTTTTCAGCCAAATAAGCTCCAATCTCTGGCCCAACTTGCTAGCCCAAATATTTGCCTTATTTTACTTCGGGACCAAAAAAATAGCTAGATATCCACCCCTAAAATTACGTGTCTTATGCATAATGAATCCACCGCAAAAAATGATATCAATCCATTGCGCGAATCGTTCTTCTCCGGGTGCTGTTACTATTCTCCAGCTGAACTTTCTTTTTCCAGGCGATTTTGTCAAGAAGTTTTGTATGTTTCCGTTTAGAGAGAGGGTGCGGCTGTGTTCTTGACTGACAGTTAATGTTTTTATAGAAAGTTGCAGTTTCAACTCCAATTCACGGGTGGGATTGCTTGAAGATACTAAGGTGGCGTTTAGTTAGAAAACATTTTCATTCATTTCCTATTTCTTGTTTTGTAGGAAAAGGGAGGGGAGTTTTATTTCCACAAAACAATGAAAAATTTAGAAAACACGTTTAGTTTGAGAAACATGTGTTTGTGTTTTTCATTTTGCAAAACTAGAAAACATGTTTAAGTGTTGTTGTTTTATATCTCAATTCATTATTCACCTTTGTAATATTATAAAAAACATCTTCAAAACACAAAAACAAATATTATAAACTAACCAACTAAATTATAAAATAACTAAAAAAATATAATAAGAGAAAATAAAGAATTAAAAAAGTAAAATATAACATCAAATAATATGAAAAAATCTTCAAGCGACTATAATTCGAAAACGTAAAATAACTAAAAAATGTTTTTTTTTTTACTTTTTCGTCTGTTTTTTTATGTTTTCGTCCGTTTTTATGTTTTGGTAGGTTTTTTTACGTTTTCGTCTGATTCAGCCGAAAACGTAAAGAATCAGACGAAAACGTAAAGAATCGGACGAAAACGTAAAAATTCAGCCGAAAACGTAAAGAATTGGACGAAAACGTAAAAAATCGGACGAAAACGTAAAGAATCGGACGAAAACGTAAAAATTGGACAAAATCGTAAAGAATCGGACGAAAACGTAAAAATTCAGACGAAAACGTTAAAAAACAGAAAAAAACATAAAGAATCTGACGAAAACGTAAAAAAATGGGACAAAAATGTAAAGATTCGGAAAAAAAAACGTAAAAAAAATGGATGAAAACGTAAAGAATTGGACGAAAACGTAAAGAATCGGACGAAAACGTAAAAATTCAGACGAAAACGTAAAAAAAAGAAAAAAAAAACGTAAAGAATCGGATGAAAATGTAAAAAATCGGACGAAAACGTAAAGAATCGGACGAAAACTTAAAGAATCGGACGAAAACATAAAAAATCAGACGAAAACGTAAAGAATCGGACGAAAACTTAAAGAATCGGACGAAAACGTAAAGAATTGGACGAAAACGTAATGAATCGGACGAAAACGTAAAGAATCGGACGAAAACGTAAAAAATGACTGGAGCGACGCCGGCGAGGGTGGTGATGGCTGATGTGGGCTGTGGGATGGTGGTGTTTGGCGTTAGGGTATGGCTGGAGTGTCTGATTATGTTATTTTAAGGGAAATAGAGTAGAAATAGGAAATAGGAAAATGGGGAAAACAAAAAAAAAAATGTTTTGTGGTTTGGTTTATTAGAGTTGGGAATAGAAATTTTGTGTTTTGAAAAATATTTTGTTGGAAAACGTTAATTTGAACGTGATCTCTATTTTCCTTGTTTTCTACAAAACATTTTGTGGAAAAAAAGGGTGTTTTCCTCCAACTAAACGCACCCTAAACTTTGGTAAGCAAGATCCTATTTTATGTTGGAGGTAAATTATTTTTAGCGGGTGTTTGGGATATCTTAGTTTTTACGTCGTGGTTGTTGTTTTGTAGAATACGTGGAGATGTGTTTATTGTTTACATGCACTCAAATCAATTTGAAAGTGTTATAATTTCGGATAGCTTTGAGGTTTTGGTGTGTTTGCTGTAATGACTTCGATTTGGGTTTGTAAGATTGTTGATGTGTGTTAACCGTTTGATTTCTTTCTTTCAGGTAAGATAATGTTTCTACTCATGTTTCGGCTTACCCTAATTTCTAAGTATGATATAAAGGCTATTGGTTTTCTGGCTTCTTTGTTTTGGTTTTAGTATTCAAAACAAAAAGTGGATGCCTATATATAAATAAGCAACCAAAAAAGTACTTGAGTGTTTGGATTCTTGAGATTTTTTTTTTTTTTTTTTTTTTTTTTTTTTTTTTTTTTTTTTTTTTTTGGTTAGGTACGGAATTGGTTACAAGCCCAAAAAGTGCTCAACTGCTGATGATTTCAGTGAAAGGGTATACACCTCTGTTTTGGTTATCAAAAAACATTTTTATGTGACTAGACAACAACGACTATCAGTTGCAACTGCTTTTGGCATCATTGGAACATTGATTTTTAACTATTATTTATAAATGTTGCAGGCCAATGAAAAGATTGAAGATGCGACAAAGTTTCGGGAAGTTATTCAAAAAATTACTACTCCAGTGTACATAAAGGCTCGCTGAGGCGACTGATAAAAATAAACCGGTAGCGGGGAACGCCAACGTACACGAATCAACTAGCCGTTTATCGTCATTGCAACTGATTTTGGTTTACGAATTTATAGTACTCTGGTATGTGCTTAAACACATACCATTTCTAGACCAAAACCGGACCAAAATAACCAAAAACCCGACCAAAATGCCAAAAGATATTGTGTTTTTGTGTTTTTGCATGTGCAGGGATGGATATCGTGAAAATTGACAAAAGACACAAGAAAATCAAGAAAACGAGCACGAGATACGAAAAGGCTCAGAACCGGAACCGGGAACAAAGTAAATGGTCAAAAATGCATCCGAGGTCCTCCACTATCAAAGATTGTCAACTCCTACCCTTAGATTATCTTTTTTGGCAAGATCAGTCCTTGAAGAATCCAGAAATTACATAAATAATCCCTAAGATTAAAACCTTTAACTCTTTTAAAAAAACCTTAAAACCGGATCACACCTTTATTAATCCTAAACAAATCCACAAACAAACCACTCACCTAATATCCTAAGCCCAACCCATTTTAAAATCAAAACCGGCCCACACCTCTAAAATTACAACCCGACCCATCCCTTATTCCACTAAACCATACGGTCAAACATATCTTCGGTCAATAAAGTTAAATAAGAAAAGAAATTAACTCACCTCACTTTACCTCACCCTCTTATCTCTCTCACTAAAGCCACAAATCCGATCCCCAAAACTTTACCCTTTCCCCTCCCATGAACCCTAATTACCCAAAGCTAAAAATTACCACAATTAAGGGTAATTGTGTCAAATCAAAGGGCTTCTAGAAGGATCAGAGAGTGTCAGGCCTTGTCAGAAGCGAACTAGCACACGAGGGGATGAGGTGGCAGCTCGTGATTGGTTCGAACACCTCACATTTTGTGATCGTACGGTTAGCAAAGGTGGATTGAAGAAGCAAGGTGATCTAAGGGTGATGGAGGGCTCTCAAGGAAGCACATATTCACGCGGATCGCCAGCGTGGCGAGACCCGAAGGTTCGGTGTAAGTCTATAAATAGAGGAGGGTTCTTCCCATTTTCACATGTAATTTTTTTTAGCAAAGTTATGCTGTCAAAGTAGATTTAGAATTTTAGTGTTATAATTTCGATTGTAATTTTCTGTTATTGTTAATTCGGTTCGATTATTGTAATTTTTAAAAGTTTTAATGAAAGTTTGATTTTGAAGTTTGATTTGAAAGTTTGATTTGTTAATTCGGTTCGATTGTAATTTTGAAGTTTGATTTTGAAGTTTGATTTCTCTTTTAGTTAATATAAATGTTAGTTGTTAGATTATTTACTTTGTTTTAGTTGTCTGATTATCAAAAAAAAGAAAAAAAAAATATAAAAAAAAAAAATAAAAAAAATAATATAGTTCGATCTGCTTCATTAAGCTCAAGTTCATTTAAAGTCAGCTTATGTAAGCTCTATAGCTTATTGTAAGTGAGTTCTAGTGTCATTACTGCTGTATCATTCAAAGTTGCTCTGGTCAACAAAAGTCAACAAGGGTGTGAAGGTGATTATTCTGGGTTCAAATTGATAGTTCAAACAGCAAATTGGAAGTGTTTGAGCCTATCTAAAGATAGGCATCTTTGGAGAACTCTCTGTTCTTGCTGAGAGTAGTTTGTAAGTTTTTGTTATTTACAATTTTTTTTCTCTACTGTTACAGTTTAACTTTGCTGCTATTGATCTAATTTTTGTTTGATATTGGTTGTTTGTTGGATATCAGTTAGATTTGATTTTAGTTAAGCTTGTTTTATTAGTTAGTTGTTAGTATAGTGAAGCTTGTTGATTAATAGTATAGTTAAAATCTGTCTAGCATAGTTACTGAATTGATAATGTTATGTGAATTTAAGAATTTGGTAGTCATAGTTAGTTGATGATTAGAGTAGCTGGTTATTTGATGTTAGTTTGATGTTAGTTTGATATTGAGGGGGATGTTAGTTATTTTTGCTGGTTGTTTTATAAAGTAGTTTGCAAAAGTCTACTGTCTTGTTAATAAGCTGTTTTTCCAGCTTATTTGAGCTTGTTCTTGATCTTTCTTTCTTATAAAAAATAGTTATTATTAGTTGTTAGTTGATCATCAGTGTTTGTTTCAGTGTTGTTGATAATTGCTAATCTGAGGAAGTTTGATATTAGTTAGTGATTAGTGATTGTCACTTTTAGTGAAATTAACTGCTTGTTCTTTTGCCCTTCATCTGCTTATTTTCGGCTTTTAATAAATAATCTCAGTTGTAAGATTTGCTTATTTTCAAATGTTTAATAAAATTTTGAAAGAAGGAAAATTAAAAAAAATATAGTTTAGATTGATTTGAAGTAACCAGGATTCGAACTTGGGTTGAGTTTGTTAGTATAAAGCATTTTTAGTTTTTAAGATTTTTCAAATTCAGTCCTTAAGTTTTATTTTTAACGAGTTTAATCCTTGTCTTTGTTTCAAATCATTTTTAGTTTTATTAAAGTTTCAAGAATTACATTTTGGTCCTTGTCTTTGTTTTAAAAAGTTTTAGCTTAAATAAAAGTTTCCTAAATTGCAATTTTAGTCCCTCGTTTTTTATAAAACTTTATTTTCTTAAATTTCTTTTATAAAATCAGTTGTTATTGAAATTCATTTTCGTCCCTTAGATTTTATTTTAGTTTTATTTTTAATTTAGTATAATTTCACTAATAGATTTATAAATCTCGGGATTAGCCCGGGATTTGCATTTATTTGAATTTTCTTTGTGTGCATTAATTTTAATAACGTAGATTGCTTTTAATATTTCTTATTATAGTGTAATCAACTCTAAAAAAAAATATAATCTTTCACGTCACTTTTTCACTTCACATTTTCACGACACCGATTCGACAAATTCGCCGTCAAACCTTCGTTGGGAGAACGACCCGGGGAAATTGTATTCGTTACGATTTCTTTGGTTTCAAAAGTAAAAATAAATATAAAAAAACATAACATCAATAAAATGGCGCCGCTGCCGGGGAAGGCTTGAAACGAGTGCGTCGATTTCGTCCGTTGTTTTTGTGATTTGAAGATCCTTCCTTGGAAGTTATTGTTTTTTATAAAAAATAAAAAAATAAAAAAAATATAATAATTAAAAAACACTTTTCCTAAAGTGTTTTCACCATTAATAATAAATCCTCCGTCTTCCGTTGAAGGAGGGCGGTTGTAAACCATTCCAAATAACAACAAAACAAATCGTGAAATTAATCGTTATCGGATTACTTTATTACTACAACCTAATCACGGGGTTTAAGGAAGCTTGACATTAAATTGTCGAGCTGAAGAAGGCGGGTTTTTAAGCATCTTCGGAGCTACCTTTGCCTTCCCGCCACGCTGCGCGTAGTTTTAAGGGAAACGGTTACGGTTAACGTAACGGTTACCAAAAAGAAAATAAAATCTTTTGTTTTTCAATATATTAAAAAAGCCAAAAATAATTCCCAACCAAAAATACAAAAAGATTTTTTTTTGATTTTGATTTTTGTTTTCTTTTTGGTGTATGAACACCCGCTCATCTTCTCAAAATCTAATTTCTCCATTATCAAATCCCGAAAGGGTAATTCGACACACACACCGTACTCATTTCCCAAACGTTGAGGAAATGAACGACAATCAAGCTCCTCCGGTGGGGCCTAATCAAGGAGCACAACCGGGCCCCGACCTCCGTCCGATGGAGGAACAACTTCAAACACCATTTAATGGTGTGCGAAGGGCCATTGTGATTCCCGACATACTTGCTAATCAATTTGAAATCAATCACGGGTTACTCAATCTTATCACGAGTATCTCATTTCACGGATTTGAGAATGAAGATCCTCATTCTCATATCAGAAATTTCACCGATATCACTGAAACAATAAAGATCAACCAAGTGCCGTATGATGTGATCAAAATGAAATTGTTTCCTTTCTCCCTCAAAGGAGCGGCCCGGACTTGGCTAGAAAAGGAACCTCCAAATTCCATCTACACTTGGGGTGATCTAGCTTCTAAGTTTGTGAATCATTTCTATCCTCCGTCTAAAACTTCTAATCTCCGCACTCAAATCTTTCGATTCCAACAAGCTTTCGATGAATCGTTCAGCGAAGCTTGGGATAGATTTAAGGAGTTGTTGGAAAAATGTCCAAATCACGGGTTTTCACTCTTGCATCAGATTGATACTTTCTATAATGGGTTGTGTCATGCTGATCAAGATTCACTCAATTCTGCTGCGGGTGGAAACTTGTTGACCCGGAACCAGCAAGAAGCTTTTACGATCATCGAGAATAAAGCTAGAGTAAGGACTTCTAGGAGCAAAACTCAAGTCTCGAGTGCTAGTAGCAAATCAAATGACGAAGTTTTGGCTCATGTTCTTGATCAAAATAGCAAAACCAATGAGGCTATTTTAACTCTTACTAAACAAATGGGACTTTTAATGAAGGAAAGACCTACTCAACAAATTAATGTTGTGAACCAGATTTGTGAAACATGTGGTGGTCCACACCCGTATTATGAGTGTCCGGCCACCGGTGCCTTTCCTCACGAGAATGTGTATGCTACAAATCAGGGTGGTAACGGTTACCAACCCCAAGGAGACCATAATCTCCTTAGCTACCGTTCGAATAATTACCTTGGACCACCACCGGGATTCAATAATCAAAGTCAAAATCAAGGTCAAAACCGCAATCAAGTGAACAATAATCAAAATCGTGCAAATAATGGTTTTCAAAACAATGGTTTTAATCAAAATCAGAACCGGGGTTTTCAAGGAAATCAAAATCAAGGGAATTTTTATGGAAATTTCAACGCTAATCAAGGAAATATGAATCAAAATCAAGGAAATTTTCCTAATCAAGGTTTCAATAACAACAACCGAGGGCAAAATTTTAATCAAAATCAAAATGTTGTTCCAAATCCGCCACCCTCGGATGAGATTCTTCGACAATTAATGCTTCAAAATCAAAATTTGATGAGAACTCAAGAGTTGTTAACTAAGGAAATGAGTGAGATTAAGAAACGTTTAAATGATCAACCCTCGGGTTCGGGTACTACTTCTCTTCCCAGCAACACGATCGCAAACCCGAGGGGAGACGTTAAAGCGATCACAACACGAAGTGGTGTTTGTTATAATGGACCTACGGCTCCGACTACCTCTTCTTCTCTCCCTCCCAAGGTAGTCGCCCGTGAAACCGAGGTGACAACGGATACGGCACTTCCTACTAATAACGGAAGGACCGAAGACATCCAACCTCCGGTTGTCCAATCGTCAAAAGGAAAAGAGAAAGTTGATTTTGAACAAGAGGTTCCCGTTAAGATAAAACTTCCGTATCCATCACGACTTGATGAACAAAAGCACCATGATAAGAATACACATCAGATGGAGAAATTCTACCAAATCTTTCAAGATATGAGTTTCGAAATTAGCTTTGCGGATGCTGCTCTCTTAATGCCGAAGTTTGCATCGATGGTGAAGAATTTACTGAGCAACAAAGATAAATTGTTTGAGATGGCAAAAACAACCCCGTTGAATGAACAATGTTCCGCGGTTCTCCTTAAAAAGCTTCCTGAAAAGCTAGGAGATCCCGGAAAGTTCCTTATTCCGTGCAATTTTCCGGGGATGGTTCAATGTTTCGCCTTGGCCGATCTTGGCGCTAGCATTAACCTAATGCCTAAGTCCGTCTGGGAAAAATTATCTCTCCCCGCTCTCACTCCGACCCGCATGACTCTCGAGCTCGCAGATCGATCAATTACTCGACCAAT
This sequence comes from Artemisia tridentata subsp. tridentata, assembly GCA_021014915.2. Classification (NCBI taxonomy): domain Eukaryota; kingdom Viridiplantae; phylum Streptophyta; class Magnoliopsida; order Asterales; family Asteraceae; genus Artemisia; species Artemisia tridentata. The sequence goes on from CP139509.1 coordinate 143,695,596, forward strand.
TGGAATAGCCGAAGATGTCTATGTTAATGTGGGAAAATTCCATTTTCCGGCAGACTTTGTGATTGTCGAATTTGATGCCGATCCCCGAGTTCCTCTCATTCTCGGGAGAGGATTCTTAAGAACCGGGCGTGCGTTGATTGATGTTTATGATGAAGAGATTACCTTGCGAGTTGGTAATGAAGCCGTGACTTTCGATTTGGATCAAAACGCGAGATACTCCTCCAACGATAATTGCATGTCCGTCAACCGTATTGATATTATTGACGTCACTACGGAGGAGTATGCTCAAGAGATTCTCGGATTTGCTAGTGGCAATCCCACTTTGGATTCTTCTTCTACCTCTATTGATGATTCTTCTCCGTCTACTATTTCTTCACCGATCATCTCCGACTCTTCCCCGTCCCTCACTCCGTTTGAGGGAGGTGATTTCTTTTTGGAAGAGGTCAATGAGTTTCTTGCTACCGACACATCTTCTTCACCGGAAGATGATGATTCTTATTATGATCCGGAGGGGGATATTCTCATGCTTGAACAACTTTTGAATGAAGACCCTACCCCTTTTTCCCCTCCGATGGACCTTAAAATGGCCGACGTTAAGGAAATTAAGCCGTCTATTGAAAATCCTCCGGAGCTTGAGCTCAAGGATTTACCTCCTCATCTTGAATATGCTTTCTTGGGAGATTCCGATACATTTCCCGTCATCATTTCAAAAGCTCTCAAAGATGAGGAGAAGACAAAACTCTTAGACGTGCTTAAAAAGCATAAAAGTGCCATTGCTTGGCAGATCTCTGATATAAAGGGTATTGACCCTAAATTCTGCACCCATAAGATCTTATTGGAAGATAATTTCAAACCCGCTGTTCAGCAACAGAGACGGGTTAACCCAAAAATTCATGATGTCATCAAAAAGGAAGTTATTAAACTCCTCGACGCAGGGATGATTTATCCGATCTCGGATAGCTCATGGGTTAGTCCGGTCCACTGTGTGCCTAAAAAGGGTGGAATGACCGTGATAACAAACGAAGAAAATGAGTTAATTCCCACACGTCTCGTCACCGGATGGAGAGTGTGTATTGATTACCGAAAACTCAACGATGCTACTCGTAAAGACCATTTCCCTCTACCATTTATGGACCAAATGCTTGAGCGTTTGGCGGGAAATGAGTTCTATTGTTTTCTCGATGGCTTTTCCGGGTATTTTCAAATACCAATTGATCCCCAAGATCAGGAAAAGACCACCTTCACGTGTCCTTATGGAACATTTGCCTACCGACGCATGCCTTTCGGCTTGTGCAATGCTCCGGGTACGTTTCAAAGGTGCATGATGGCCATATTCCATGATATGATCGAGACGACGATGGAGGTCTTTATGGATGACTTCTCGGTTTATGGAAATTCTTTCTCCTCGTGCCTCTCCCATTTAGAGAAAATGCTTGAACGGTGTGAAAGCACCAATCTCGTTCTAAATTGGGAGAAGTGCCATTTCATGGTTAAAGAGGGCATAGTCCTCGGCCATAAAATTTCCAAATCTGGGATTGAGGTCGATCGAGCTAAAGTCGATGTTATCGCTAAGCTACCTCATCCCACTACCGTCAAAGGAATCCGTAGTTTTCTTGGTCATGCCGGTTTCTACAGACGATTTATTCAAGACTTCTCAAAAATCGCCCGGCCTCTGACCCATCTTCTTGAAAAAGATGCTCCGTTCATCTTCTCTCCCGAGTGCATCGAAGCATTCGAGGTTCTCAAAAAGAAACTGACTGAAGCTCCCATCTTGGTTGCCCCCGACTGGGACTTGCCCTTTGAGCTAATGTGTGATGCAAGCGATTATGCTATCGGTGCAGTCCTGGGGCAACGCAAGTCCAAATACTTCCAACCGATACACTATGCTAGCAAGACAATGACCAATGCTCAATCTCATTACACTACTACTGAGAAAGAATTGTTGGCCGTTGTCTACGCCTTTGAGAAATTTAGACCGTATCTTGTCTTATCAAAAAGCATAGTGTATACGGACCATTCTGCTCTAAAGTATCTCTTAGCAAAACAAGATGCTAAACCGAGATTACTTCGGTGGATTCTTCTGCTCCAGGAATTTGACATTATCATTCGTGATAAAAAAGGAGCAGAGAATTTAGCCGCTGATCATTTGTCCAGACTGGAAAATCCTCATCAAAGTGTTCTCGAGAATAAGGAAATCACCGAGACATTTCCTCTCGAGACACTTGGGAAAATATCTTCAAAAAATGATCCGAGTACCCCATGGTTTGCTGATTACGCAAATTATCATGCCGGGAATTTTGTGGTGAAAGGGATGTCGTCCCAGCAGAAAAAGAAGTTTTTCAAAGATGTTAAACATTATTTCTGGGACGATCCCTACTTATTCCGGATATGTGCCGATCAAGTGATAAGACGGTGTGTGCATGGCCAAGAAGCCGTTGATATCCTCAACGCTTGTCATAATGGACCCACAGGGGGACATCATGGTGCCAGCTACACCGCTAAAAAAATCTTTGATTCTGGATTCTATTGGCCGACAATCTACCGCGATGCCCACGACTTGGTGCAGTCTTGTGACTCTTGCCAACGTCAAGGAAAAATCTCGCAAAAAGACGAAATGCCTCAAAATGCAATTCAAGTCTGTGAGATTTTTGACGTGTGGGGCATCGATTTCATGGGGCCATTCCCGTCTTCACGAGGGAATAAGTATATCCTCGTGGCCGTCGACTACTTGTCAAAATGGGTTGAAGCTAAAGCACTCCCCACTAATGACGCCCGAGTGGTTGTTAAGTTCTTAAAAAATCTCTTCTCCCGATTCGGAACTCCTCGTGCTATAATCAGTGATCGCGGTACTCACTTCTGCAATGATCAATTTGCAAAAGTTATGCTCAAGTATGGTGTCACTCACCGACTTTCTACCGCGTATCATCCGCAAACAAGCGGACAAGTTGAGGTTTCGAATCGTGGATTGAAACGTATCCTTGAAAGAACCGTTGGAGAAAATCGAGCCTCGTGGGCCGACAAATTGGATGATGCATTATGGGCTTTCCGAACTGCTTTCAAGACACCCATCGGGTGTACTCCTTACAAGCTGGTTTACGGAAAAGCTTGTCATCTGCCCATCGAGCTCGAGCATAAGGCATATTGGGCCTTAAAACATGCCAATTTTGACCTTAAGACCGCGGGTGATCATCGTAAGCTCCAAATTAATGAATTAAATGAGCTCCGGGATCAAGCCTACGAGAACTCTTTGATCTACAAAGAGAAAACAAAAAGGATTCATGACTCAAAGATTAAAAACCGCATTTTCAATGTTGGTGATCGAGTCCTCCTCTTCAATTCTCGGCTAAAGATTTTCTCGGGCAAACTCAAAACCCGCTGGTCTGGGCCATTTACCATCACTCAAGTTTTTCCATATGGAACCGTCGAGTTAGCTCAAAATGACGGTCCAAACTTTAAGGTGAATGGTCATAGGTTGAAGCACTATTTTGGAGGGGACGTACCATCCATGGTTGTCCCGGATCTCCAAACTTTCCCCATGGACAACTAAATGCGGGGTCGAGTCAAGCTCATGTGACTCGGTTAACAAAAACAAGCGCTTCGTGGGAGGCACCCCATGCTTATCCATCTATCTTCTTTCTATTTTCTTAATAAAGAGGAGGAGATCCTCCTCCATATCTTGTGCCTCGTTGTTTTTCTGTGATGTGTCCAGGAATGCTGATGATGAAGACTCTCGTGCTCGTAGTTTCCTTCACGCTACTCGAGTTTCATCTTCCGCTGCTTATCCAATATCCAAAATCTTATCGTTTTACATTGATCTTTTGGCATAATTAATAAACGGCCTTAGATTTTTGTAGGGAGAACCCGTACCTTTAAGACATTGAGGACAATGTCTCGTTCTAGTCTGGGGGGGGTAATCTTGCGATTTGATTTTTGCCTTGCATTTTTGCTATTGTCTCGTGCAATCCCCGTTTTTCTTCAAAAATTGAAAAAAAAAAAAAAAAAAAAAAAAAAAAAAAAAAAAATCCAAAAAATGAGAAAATTTAAAAATTTTTGTGCAAAAATATAATAAGTTTTGACATTTTTGTTGATTTTCCGCTGGGTAGAGTAGGAATAAAATTTTGACTTGACCGGGCGTGTTGAGCCCTAGCTTGTTCCCTTAACCAATGATGATCATAAAAGCTTGTGCTAGTCTTGTACACAAGGAGCTGCTCTTTTGCGTGTTCCCGTACTTGACTTTATACATGCATGGCTTTAAAGCTTTCGCTAGTCTTTTACATAAGGAGCTAGAAAACGCGAATTCTTTTCAAGAATTTGCAAGTTTCTGTAACTGACTTTATATATGCGTGGCTGATTATCGGCTAAGTATTCGCGAATTTCATTATTTGAGATTTTTAAATGTGCGAAGAGCGAGAAATGATAGAATTTATTTAGAAGTTAGATGCCAAACGTGGAGTAGTTGGTTCTCTTTAGAGCTCGTCGTAGGTACTTGTGGCCTTTTGCTCCCGCAAAATTGTTTCACCCCATATATTGTATAAATAATTAAAGATATTTAGGTTTAGAACGAAATTTAGTTCTCCATCTTCTTAAAAGAATTTTTGCTCTAAAGATTGGGTACACATCAAGGTCCCGTATTGAGTGAATAAGTTGTAAAGTGCTCTTAGATTTCGGATTGAGATCGGACCTTGGATCCTTACTTCTAAAGGCGGTAAGGTCTTGGATTTAAACCGTGAAGGTTCGTTTTCTAAGGGTTACTATTGAATGTTTGATGATTTGGAAACACCCGGTAATCCCGTGGTATTAAGTTATTGAGTGAAGAAAAGTTTGAGTTAAAAAAAAAAAAAAAAAAAAAAAAATGTATGTTGAGATGTATGGATTTTATGCTTAGTGTTAGACAAGTTGATGGCACGTGAGGTGCATGTGATGACCCTAGATCGGGCACATGAGGTGCACGTGATGTTTCTCCACAACTTATGTCTACATGTTTGTATGAGTTCTTCAGTCTTGGACGTATGTAATAACCTTGATGTGGACCTCATTTTTAAGGCAAACTTTCTTGCAAGAAGATGGAAAACTACTTAGCGTTTTAAACTTGGTATCTTTATCGGTCTAATAATTATGAAAACGAGAAGATTATGAAGAAATTCATTTCTCTCACAAAAATAAAATAAGTAGAAACAAAAATAAGAAAATGGGAGCGAGAGGTTCTTACACAAGTAACTTCCATGAGTAGTGTTGGCATCTAATTTCTAAGTAGGTTGTGATCTCGTTTATAAGCTTAGTTTGGGAGCATGTGAAAAATAAAGGACGAAGAATTTTATCCTTATGGTCACTCCTCTATGAGTTGTGTTTCTACTCTATGACCCTAAAAATTATCGTTAGATAATGATTGTCATCAAAAGCCGTCACTTGAATAATAAGAAAAATACAAAAATAGAATAAAAGGAAAATCGGGGAGTTTTTATAACATTGCATGAGGACATTGCAATACTTAGTCTGGGGGATTTTGGTATGTGCTTAAACACATACCATTTCTAGACCAAAACCGGACCAAAATAACCAAAAACCCGACCAAAATGCCAAAAGATATTGTGTTTTTGTGTTTTTGCATGTGCAGGGATGGATATCGTGAAAATTGACAAAAGACACAAGAAAATCAAGAAAACGAGCACGAGATACGAAAAGGCTCAGAACCGGAACCGGGAACAAAGTAAATGGTCAAAAATGCATCCGAGGTCCTCCACTATCAAAGATTGTCAACTCCTACCCTTAGATTATCTTTTTTGGCAAGATCAGTCCTTGAAGAATCCAGAAATTACATAAATAATCCCTAAGATTAAAACCTTTAACTCTTTTAAAAAAACCTTAAAACCGGATCACACCTTTATTAATCCTAAACAAATCCACAAACAAACCACTCACCTAATATCCTAAGCCCAACCCATTTTAAAATCAAAACCGGCCCACACCTCTAAAATTACAACCCGACCCATCCCTTATTCCACTAAACCATACGGTCAAACATATCTTCGGTCAATAAAGTTAAATAAGAAAAGAAATTAACTCACCTCACTTTACCTCACCCTCTTATCTCTCTCACTAAAGCCACAAATCCGATCCCCAAAACTTTACCCTTTCCCCTCCCATGAACCCTAATTACCCAAAGCTAAAAATTACCACAATTAAGGGTAATTGTGTCAAATCAAAGGGCTTCTAGAAGGATCAGAGAGTGTCAGGCCTTGTCAGAAGCGAACTAGCACACGAGGGGATGAGGTGGCAGCTCGTGATTGGTTCGAACACCTCACATTTTGTGATCGTACGGTTAGCAAAGGTGGATTGAAGAAGCAAGGTGATCTAAGGGTGATGGAGGGCTCTCAAGGAAGCACATATTCACGCGGATCGCCAGCGTGGCGAGACCCGAAGGTTCGGTGTAAGTCTATAAATAGAGGAGGGTTCTTCCCATTTTCACATGTAATTTTTTTTAGCAAAGTTATGCTGTCAAAGTAGATTTAGAATTTTAGTGTTATAATTTCGATTGTAATTTTCTGTTATTGTTAATTCGGTTCGATTATTGTAATTTTTAAAAGTTTTAATGAAAGTTTGATTTTGAAGTTTGATTTGAAAGTTTGATTTGTTAATTCGGTTCGATTGTAATTTTGAAGTTTGATTTTGAAGTTTGATTTCTCTTTTAGTTAATATAAATGTTAGTTGTTAGATTATTTACTTTGTTTTAGTTGTCTGATTATCAAAAAAAAGAAAAAAAAAATATAAAAAAAAAAATAAAAAAAAATAATATAGTTCGATCTGCTTCATTAAGCTCAAGTTCATTTAAAGTCAGCTTATGTAAGCTCTATAGCTTATTGTAAGTGAGTTCTAGTGTCATTACTGCTGTATCATTCAAAGTTGCTCTGGTCAACAAAAGTCAACAAGGGTGTGAAGGTGATTATTCTGGGTTCAAATTGATAGTTCAAACAGCAAATTGGAAGTGTTTGAGCCTATCTAAAGATAGGCATCTTTGGAGAACTCTCTGTTCTTGCTGAGAGTAGTTTGTAAGTTTTTGTTATTTACAATTTTTTTTCTCTACTGTTACAGTTTAACTTTGCTGCTATTGATCTAATTTTTGTTTGATATTGGTTGTTTGTTGGATATCAGTTAGATTTGATTTTAGTTAAGCTTGTTTTATTAGTTAGTTGTTAGTATAGTGAAGCTTGTTGATTAATAGTATAGTTAAAATCTGTCTAGCATAGTTACTGTATTGATAATGTTCTGTGAATTTAAGAATTTGGTAGTCATAGTTAGTTGATGATTAGAGTAGCTGGTTATTTGATGTTAGTTTGATGTTAGTTTGATGTTAGTTTGATATTGAGGGGGATGTTAGTTATCTTCGCTGGTTGTTTTATAAAGTAGTTTGCAAAAGTCTACTGTCTTGTTAATAAGCTGTTTTTCCAGCTTATTTGAGCTTGTTCTTGATCTTTCTTTCTTATAAAAAATAGTTATTATTAGTTGTTAGTTGATCATCAGTGTTTGTTTCAGTGTTGTTGATAATTGCTAATCTGAGGAAGTTTGATATTAGTTAGTGATTAGTGATTGTCACTTGTAGTGAAATCAACTGCTTGTTCTTTTGCCCTTCATCTGCTTATTTTCGGCTTTTAATAAATAATCTCAGTTGTAAGATTTGCTTATTTTCAAATGTTTAATAAAATTTTGAAAGAAGGAAAATTAAAAAAAAATATAGTTTAGATTGATTTGAAGTAACCAGGATTCGAACTTGGGTTGAGTTTGTTAGTATAAAGCATTTTTAGTTTTTAAGATTTTTCAAATTCAGTCCTTAAGTTTTTATTTTTAACGAGTTTAATCCTTGTCTTTGTTTCAAATCATTTTTAGTTTTATTAAAGTTTCAAGAATTACATTTTGGTCCTTGTCTTTGTTTTAAAAAGTTTTAGCTTAAATAAAAGTTTCCTAAATTGCAATTTTAGTCCCTCGTTTTTTATAAAACTTTATTTTCTTAAATTTCTTTTATAAAATCAGTTGTTATTGAAATTCATTTTCGTCCCTTAGATTTTATTTTAGTTTTATTTTTAATTTAGTATAATTTCACTAATAGATTTATAAATCTCGGGATTAGCCCGGGATTTGCATTTATTTGAATTTTCTTTGTGTGCATTAATTTTAATAACGTAGATTGCTTTTAATATTTCTTATTATAGTGTAATCAACTCTAAAAAAAATATAATCTTTCACGTCACTTTTTCACTTCACATTTTCACGACACCGATTCGACAAATTCGCCGTCAAACCTTCGTTGGGAGAACGACCCGGGGAAATTGTATTCGTTACAATTTCTTTGGTTTCAAAAGTAAAAATAAATATAAAAAAACATAGCATCATACTCTAATTTCGACCTAATCAGGTTAACATGAAAGATTATTCAACAGGGTTGTGTCTTTTAGGTTGTTGGATTGTAGGTGAACCAAGTATCTTGATGTTACTAAAATTTCTAAGTTTCAGATTTTCCTTATTATTTGTGATGGTAATGTTGACTTTGTTTAATGTAGAAACGTAACGAAAGTTCATCCAGATGGCGCATGTGAGGTCTGAAGAAGAGTGGCGCTTTCAAAAATGGTGGGGTGAGGCGACGGATGTCAGCTAACGGGTCAAAAAGGGTCATTTTGAGTATAATTGGCATTCAAGGTATGTGGACCACTTTCTGTGTCAATTAGTGACTGTTATTAATCCAACAAACTATGACGTTACTAAAGATCCCTAAATTTTATTCTTAGTATGTTTGACGAGACTTTAAATACGTCATTTAATTGTAAAGATATGTGGACGTGTCTGTAATTTGATTTCAATAAGTCGTGAAGCCACCTAAGTGTGTTTATATTAGGATACATTGTGTCGCAAGCTAATGAAATGTGCAAATCGGGCGCTTTAACTGTTCATTAATGCGTGTGTGTGTGCGAACAAGTTAATGAAATCAGGGAGACGTAGGGTTGTTGTGCTTGGACTAAATATCATAACCAAAGACGTAGGGTTGTTGTGCTTGGACTAAATATCATAACCAAACTCCAGTAACCATTCTTCAGCAAGATCACAACATATAATGTAATGTTCAATAGGCTTGATGAGCTTAAGGAGTGTTTGGGTGAATTGGTGTTAGAGGTTTATGCTATGCAAGGTTAGGCATTACTAAATTTGCATAGTCATAGGGAGCTGAGACGTATTATGGCTTTCAAAGTTCACCCGTTATAGATGTTAATACTTTGGCTAACCTGTTCGGATCAATCGTCATTTCTAAACTCTTAAAAGTCCAAGAATAAGTTTACTTGCCGTCAGGTAGGTTAGCTAGTAAAAAAAATAGATTGATCTAGATGCATATCACAGCTGTACTATAGGATTGACCTGACTGCTTATTTGTTTCAAAACAAGAGGCACATGCTAACCTATTTTTATCTTTAGACATTCATACTTTAGGCACATGCTGACCTGACTATATAGCAACCATGACACGCAGTTTAATAGTTTTAAGGCCTTACCCGAACAATTAACTGCGTGTCATGGTTGTATATGTATATCTGTTTTGCTGTGGACAATTAACAGTTTTAAGGCCTTACCCGAACAATTAACAGTTTAATACTTCTTCTCCACATTCTTACCGGGCTATCCAGGAAAGTTACCTAAAGTGTGAATGTGATGTGGATTTGAGGAAGCATTAGATGTTGCATTATGACCATGTGAGGTTAACCAGGACATTTTTTGGAGTAGGTTAGTTTTTGGCTTAAACTGATTCTCGAATACTAACATTTGTCACTTTTTTAGTCCTTATAGGCACCGTAACTGTAAAAAAAGGGGGACACTGAAGCCGTGGTCGAAGCCTACGGTATGATGACAACCAGGGGCAGATTTATGATGGGGCCCGCCCCTCCCCCTTTTTTTCGCTCAGTAGTGCTAATTTATCCGTATTTTGTCCGAAAAAATTTATATTTATTAAGTCCCCCCCCCTCCCCGATTATTTTTCTTAAATTTTTTTTATATTTTAATAAGTGTAAGAGTCTAATAAAATTTACCTTTTTAATTTTTATAGCCCACAATCCACTTACCCACTTAAATTATTTAATCCATTACTTTTTTTCCCTCCTTTTGTTCCAGGCTTCCAGCTGTAAAGAAAGAAATAAATAAAAATTTGGCCCTACGCCCCTACCTCCTTTTGTTTACCTCTTTTGTAAAGAAAGAAGGAATGAACTAAAGAAGACTAGTCTTCTGCTCCAATCCTCCATACCAGTATACCACCACGACACCACCAGCAGTCCACCACGACCACTCGACTAGTCACCACTAGCAGTCACCAGGTTTGTTTAATTTTGTTCTTGCAATTAATTTTGTTTTTGCCCTAATTTAATTTATTGCTAAGTTAATTGTGTTTTGCCCTAATTTAGATTATTGCTAAGTTAATTATTTTTGGCCTAATTTAGTTTATTGCTAAGTTAATTGTTTTTGCCCTAATTTAATTTTGCCCTAATTCAGTTTATTCCCTAATTTAGGCAATGAAAAGTTGAAAACCTAGTTTGAATCAATATGTATATACTGCTAAAAAAAGATCAGTATGCATATAGAAACATTTAAAAGTATCATGAATTTGTTATTTTTTTTTTTCTTCGATAGAAAACAAACTTGTGGTCAGTGGTTGATTTTTTTTCCCAAATTGGTTAGAGTATTCTCCAACCACACATGCTTCTTATTGTTTTATGTGTTATCTATTTAGTGATAAACCAAGTGTGAGTCATGGTTATGATGCATTTACTGTTAAAGGATTTGATAAGTGGAAAAAAGTCAATGGGAAAGATTGTAGATTTTTGCAACACATTCGAACTTCTCAACATAGAAATGATGTGCAATTTAGTGAAAACTTGTTGAACCAAGAAGCACACATTGAAAATCTCATATTGAGACAAGATGAAGAAAAAAGAATAAAGAACCGTTTACAGTTGAAAACTACTGTTGATGTAGTTCGTTGGTTGTCATTTCAAGACCCGCCTTCGCAATAAGATGTCAGATTCGTATCTCGCGGATAGCTTGGTGATTAACATAGAAAGAGAAATTGCTGAAAAGATTGATTCCATGTCGATAATCGATGCTTTCAAAGATCTTAGAGATCGTAAGGCTGATCTGTAACTCTGCTACCCGGTACACACATTTTCTCTCAGTATTTTCATATCTATTTTAGTTTTTGTTTGTTAGAAACTATTTACTTTTTATGTGTAAGAACGATAATTTGAATGATTGAAGAAAACTTAGATTTTTCGTTTTATTTTTGTTTGACCCGACCCGAATTAGAAGACCCTAATATACTAACCAAAATATAACGATAGGACAAAAAAAATTCTGCCCCCCCCCCCCCCACAATTTCCTTCAAGATCCGCCACTGATGACAACGTTCACTTTCGCTTCAATTGGTATCAGAGCAGGGGGCTCTGGATCTAGGAAAATAAAAAGTTTTTAGCTAAAGAAAGAAGAAAAATTCGTTTTGCTTAAATTTTTCAAAACTGTTGCAGAAACAGTTAAGGTATGAATTTTTGGTTTTCTTTCTTAGTTTACACACACAAAGGGGAAGAATCACACACAAAAGAGAGTTGGTTCTTAAAAGATAAAAGGCTTGTTTTTATTTATTTGGCGAAGAAAATTATTTGTTGCTTATTTGAAGATGAAGTGGAATTTTTCAAAATTGTGTTTTATCATACCTTTTGAAAGAAGGTAACTTGTTCGTTCGTTCAAGTGACTACGAAATGACAAACACTTAAAGCAGATACGTTGTAGTACTCAATGTCTCATAGAAGATGAGTTTATTGTCATGAGATTGAGGTCTCTTAATACATGGGTATTTGTTCGAAGTCACTTTTAGTACAAGACATAAGACACAAGATTGGTTTATTCTCTTTCATCATCAAGTTACTAATGGTTGGTTTTTCTTCATCAATCATAAAAGCCTACAGAATTGAAGATTCAAATGGTTAACATATGGGTTTCAGGGGAAGCTTAAATGTTTAGATGTTTAACCATTTATTATGTTTGTGCATCACCACAGGGGAAGTTGTTGATTCTTACTACTGTTAATTAGTATTACTACTGATGGTTTAGATTTCTACTATCTCAAGTTCATTTTTAGTGCGAAAAACTTAATGGAGGGTAATTTGAGACATTAGAAGGATGAATTAGATGTGTAGTATTAGTTCGAAGTTGTAAAGATCATATTTGTAATATTCTCTATTTGTTGATAACAAAAAGGGGAAGAGATGTGGTGGATAGCATAGATTAAGGGGAAGACAATATGGTTTCATTCATGGTGAGATTTAGTTATCTCAATTTCTCTACTTCGTCTAGGGAAATTCGTACAAGAACGTGTTTGTTTTGTAATCATCAAATAGGGGAAGATTGTTGGGAATTATATTTTCATAGATTTGATGATCACAGAACAAGAAGAATGAAACATTAATTCTGGTTGCAGGAGTGGTTAATTCTGGTGATTACCCAGTTAAGTCTGGTGGTTAAGTCTCCTAGTTAAGTCTTCTAGTTAAGTCTTCTAGTTAATTCTGGTGATTACACAGTTAAGTCTTGTAGTGTATCAGGTGCTGCTATGAGTCATACTACTGCTGGATGGATAAGGATGAAGAAGATATTATTTATATGAATCACTTATAAACTATAGATAATATCTAGATATTTGATCAGTCAACAAAGTTGTAAACAAAGATACAAGTTGTATCTTAATGACTGACATACACAAGCAAGTAGTAGACAAGACTTAACAACTTTGTAATGATCTCCTTTATTCTATAAAAAGGAGATCATAGCTTAGATACTTAGTATGTTTTACAAGTGTTTAATACGGGTGCACGCACGGTGTTTTGACATAATTTTTTTATCATGTATTGATACCGAGTATATTTACTTAAAATGTAATGAACTTTACATTTGTTACTTTAGTATAAATCATAATCGTAGATATCAATTTATATGTTGAGTTAATCATTGATGGATAGTTTGGAAACAAGGTACCGGATCAAATAGAAAGTGCCACTTTTTAAAAAGTATAAAAAGATTTCTAGGCCGTTGGATCATAATACAATATCTGATCAAATTAAAGAGAAAATATACACATAGGGGTATACTAGTCATTCCACTAAAAGTAATAATCTATCTTCTTTATATCTCATCTCCTTTCCCAACCAGATCCTCTCTTTATTTCCCACCAGATCCAAAAATGAAACGGTGATCTTCATCATCGTCACCACCGTTGCACCGCCACCAACACCGTCTCCATCACCATCACCATCACCATCTTAATCAATACCTTGAAAAAATCCTGAGGAGCAACACCAGGTAGATAAAAAGAGTATCCATTAACAAATGGAAACAAAACAACAACACAAATCCGTAGATGAAATTGATTAGCCATTTATCATTCAAAATTGAAATGAAGAATGAAAGGTGTCAGATCTGAACTGATCAGATCTACCATTTTAAATGGAGATTGTAGACTTTCGTGATTGGTCACGACGTCACGTGGGCTAGAGAAAATTGGGAATTTTTATTAAACGCCTAGGAGAATGAGATTCTATTAATTTTTTTTTTTATTATTTTGGTTTTGTACTTTGGTACATGAGACTTGCAATTGTAAAGGATGAGATGGTTTGTTTAAGGATGGTTTTTTTGTGTGCATATAAGGTGTTTGATGAAAAGTCTTTGAGGGTTTTTTTGTTATAAAAAGGTGTGATTTTTTTTTTTAATTTATTATTTATTTTATTTTATTTCGGTTAGCTTATGCTTTTTTAGTTGATGAACATTAGTTTTTTTTTTTGTTCATCAGTTATTGACTTTTAGCTATTATGTTATCATAGGTTCATCAGTTAGCTTATGATTTTTTTGGTTCATCAGTTATTGACTTTTAGCTATTATGTTATCATAGGTTCATCAGTTTGTTTATTTTAGTTATTATGTTATCATAGGTTCATCAGTTAGTTTATTTATGTGCTATCATAGGTTATAGGTTCATCAGTTAGTTTATGTTTTTTTAGTTTATTTGTGTTATAGGTTATAGGTTAATCATAGGTAAATGTTGCAAAACAGGTTAGCATTGAATTTTTTTTCCCTCCAGATATTCATCAGTTAATGCTTTTTTGTTATATTTTTTTTGTTCATAGGTTATGTTATCGTAGGTTCATCAGATAGTTTATTTGTGTTATCATATGTTCATCAGTTAGCTTATGTTTTTTCAGTTAATGAACATTAGTTTTTTTTTTGTTCACCAGTTATTGACTTTTAGTTATTATGTTATCATAGGTTCATTAGTTATTGACTTTTGAGGTGAGATCAATGCAAAACAAGTATCATTTAAAAAACAAATAAATCAATCTCAACCATCCATCCATCTTTCATCTAATGGCTAAGATCAAATCAAAAAATAAAAAAGGGAGGGCAAAATTGACATTTTAGCTCATTTAATATAAAAACTCACTTTTCACCTTTTTTTTTAAAACAACATATCTTGCAAACGGTAAATCTTCAAGCTACGAAAAATACACCATCGCGACGAGAAAAAAATTATCTTTCTATAGATATGCATTGTTATATACTTTCGACGAATTTTTTTTTCAAAATTCCGTCCAAAAAAATCCCACAGGATTCATAAAAAATCCCATGGGATTCGTAAAAAGACGATTTTTTTTTCAAAATTTCCGTCCAAAAAAATCCTACGGGATTCGTAAAAATCCCATGGGATTCGTAAAAAGACGAATTTTTTTTTCAAAATTTCCGTCCAAAAAAATCCCACGGGATTCGTAAAGAAATCCCACAGGATTCGTAAAAAGATTATTTTTTTTTCTAAAATTTTCGTCCAGAAATATCCCATGGGATTCGTAAAAATACAATTTTTTTTTTCTTCAAAATTTCCGTCCAGAAAAATCCCACTGAATTCGTAAAAAGACGATAAATCACAAAGGATTCAGTATGAATCCCATGGGATTCTTTGATGAATCACATGGGATTCATTGTGAATCACTTGAAATTCATTCTGAATCCCATAGGATTCAGTATGAATCCCATGGGATTCTTTGGTGAATCCCATGTGATTCATAATGAATCACTTGAAATTCATTCTGAATCCCATAGGATTCAGTATGAATCCCATGGGATTCTTTGGTGAATCCCATGTGATTCATAATGAATCACTTGAAATTCATTCTGAATCCCATACGATTCAGCATAATCCCATGGGATTCTGTATGAATCCCGTAGGATTCGGCATGAATCCCATGGGATTCACATGTATTTGGATTCTTAATGGAAAAATAAAAATAAAAATAAAATTTGTTCTTGAATCACAACTTCTCTAAATCCAAAAGTAGCTTTACTCCTTAACAGTTAACACACTCAAATCCTCACCAACCTTACTCCCATCCAAAAACTCCAAAAACTTATGTTCTAAAATAACGAAAGACGCCATTTTAACATCACATTCGTCCATATTCGATATTTTTCGCAACAAATTCAAACTTTGATCCCAATTTCCATCAAGAATCATATCTATAAACTCACTAACAACACTAGAACAAAGCCTAACACCAGATTCTTTCTCAAGACTCACTTTAATATCCTTATACCCTAAAGAACTTAAAGATTCAATCAACAATCTAACAAACTCAGTTTTCTTGATACCATTTGAACCAATTATTTCATTATCTTCCATTGTGCGATCAAGAACATATTTTATTTTTCTTTTTTTAAATGGTGGGTCAGTTACATCGATTTCATTAGACTCATCAAGCCACGCGCCGGTGCTTCTCAACGGAGACATAGATATAGCGCGTCTCCGACGGTCTTGCGCCGTGAAATCACGACCTCTACCGTCACCGTCACCGTCATCCGCTTTGAATGAAGTATGAGTGAAATTAACACTAGACATCGATCTTCTATGAACCGATCCGTTATCACGGCTACGTGATTTCCACATTTCTTAAATATCAGATCTACATATTTAGAGCTTGTAATTAAACGGTTATGGTTTTGTGTGTGTAAAAAGGTGAAAATGTGCGTGTGTTTTATTTTGGTTGAGTGTGTGTGAGAGAATGAGAGTGAGTAAGAAAATGAGTAGTATGTGTGAGTATAAATGACCAACCTACCCCTCTATATAATTAAATAGGATGGATGAAAAATAGATCCAACCATCAGATTAAATTGAGATCAATGGTCAGGATGGAGCGGTTTGTTCTTTGGCTTTTTTTTGTTTCGTATTGAACTTTCCTCATTGACTTTTAGCTATTATGTTATCATAAGTTTATCAGTTTGTTTATTTTAGCTATTATGTTATTATAGGTTAATAATTTTATCTTGAATTTAAAAAAAAAAGGTAATGACAACATTATCCATATCAACGAAAATGTGTAATCACTTGGCCAATAATTTTATCTTGAATTTAAAAAAAAGTTAATGACAACATTATCCATATCAACGAAAATGTGTAATCACTTGGCCAATAATTTTATCTTGAATTTAAAAAAAAGGTAATGACAACATTATCCATATCAACATTCACCACATAGCTTATACGCAAACAGTAAAATAGTGTTCATCCACACATAACGGTAAAGAAATTATGAGATGCTGCCTACGTGGGGAGAAAAACTAACACTGAAAGTTTTCAATCAACAACCGTCATCACCCGCCTCATTTTATCCGGCTGAAGCTGAAAAAGGAAATATTTTTTTTGAAAAGGGCAAAGATATTATAAAGCGTTAATAACATCTAATAGCAACGAACTTTTCAAAATATTCACGTATCAGTTATTAACCCAATAAAATACCACAATACCCATAAAACTTTATTTGTTTTGTGTTGATATCAACAAAAACCCGTTTTTACCTCCAAAATTCACGTCATCGACAAATGTACATGCCACTTCATAAATTTGTACTGCTATGACATCAGATTGGGTTAATGTCTGATAAGTGAACATCTAATAAAGTTTGATGGGTATTTTGAAACATTTGACAAAGTTTGATGGGCATTTTGAAACAGCTAACTTAACGTAATTAACTTAAAAAATAAATTAAAAAAATCCATGTATGCAATTTAACAGGTGTAGCCGGTTGCAGGTCATGCCACGTAAGCAAAAGTATGATATCGAGTTAAAATTTGAAAGTTTGATGGGTATTGTGATATTTTATTGGGTTCATAACTAATATGTGAACATTTGAAAAAGTTCGTTGCTATTAGATGCTATTAACCCTATTATAAAAAGGCAAACGCCAAAGCAACAAACAAAAGATAGCTCTAAGCAAGAGCTAAAAGGAAAGAAAAAATACAGCCAAGCACTACACTAAGATGGAACACCCAAACACCAAGCTAAGCCGAAACTACAAATTATAAATTGAGCTCTAATCCAATGATCATTTTAGTAATAAGCAGCTGTTATGTACTGGTTGATAAATGGCACAAATGGTCAAGGGATCATACCTCTTTGTCAACAGCAAGTGATGAATATAATATGTTAGCCTTTTCCTCAGGCTTGTAATCTACTTCCAACTCACTGCAGAAAACATCTTATACTGAGATCATGTATACAAAATTTCAAAGATCTCCAACATTTTGCTGCTCAAATTATGGGAAATTACTAACAATTTGTGCGTTTTTGTATCATTCACATTTGTTGATACTTAACAGTGAACACGGTTCATTTTCTTAGTTATTTTTTTCAATTTTCAGTGATTACTGATGTGGTCATTTCGTTTTTTTTCACTTAATCACTTATATATAGGTTGACTAGGCACATGTTTATCTCCACTGATTAAAATGGGTAAAACTTTCCATTAGCATGGTGGACTACAGAATGGCCTTCAGTTCCGATACTTTAGTTTTAAGTCACACATACCATAAAATTTAGGGCAAATGGCACAAAAAGTCATCAAAGTTAGGGTCCATTTCCAATCAAGGTATCCAACTTTTTTTCTTGCATAAAAAGGTTCCCAACTTTTTTTTTTGGCGGATTTGGGTTTTTTCTTAACACCCGTTAACTACTAACCCCAAGTTTTTGTTAAATAAAATTTGATACATTTGTAAATTTTGAAGGACCAAAAATGAACAATTTTAATTTCTTTTATATAACCACTGATACTTCATTTTTCCCCATATTTCCCCCCAAATTGGTTTCCACACATAAACCCTAAAAAAGGTTAAGTGTGCGATTCACAAAATTGAACCCTTTTTTGTGTTCTTAAAAGGTAATTAATACTTATTGTTTTTTTTAATTATGTTAATAACGGCTAAGTTAAGCACACGTTGACCTTTTTTGTTAATTTTTTTTGTTTAGCAGGATGGCTTCTTCATCCAAAGGAGGTACATTAGCCTTGGATCTTTATTATAACGGGTATTTCAGTCTAAAACCTTTAACCTATCATAATGCTGATATGCTCTCAACCACTCTTGATGTGACCCCTTTAACCTATAGTGAGTTGAAAAATTTTGTTCAAAACAACATAGGTTCAGTAGTGTGTGGCTTGTATTACTTTAGTAATGGGTTAAAATGTATTAAGTCTGATGATGATCTTAGGTTGTTTGTCGAAAAGTGGCATAGTATAGATGAAGTTATCATAGCATTATATGTTACTCATAAGAATGAATCTTTAGTAGAATACAGTGGTGATTATGTTCTTGTAATTTTAAACCATGCTACTTATTACAAAGACTCAGATGATGAAAGTGATGTTGCATCACTTGATCATTTATCTGAGGGTGAAGAAGAGTTGAGGCAG
This sequence comes from Artemisia tridentata subsp. tridentata, assembly GCA_021014915.2. Taxonomy (NCBI): domain Eukaryota; kingdom Viridiplantae; phylum Streptophyta; class Magnoliopsida; order Asterales; family Asteraceae; genus Artemisia; species Artemisia tridentata. The sequence continues at coordinate 143,714,396 of CP139509.1, forward strand.
GTTAGGATAAAGGAAAGGCAAATCTTAGATGAAAAGAAAAAAACAAATGAAGTTGTTGTATTTGATGAAAGTCAGTTAGTGTTGGAAAATGAAAGTGATGAGAATGAGGATGAAGTAGATCCTTTATTTTCAGACCTAGGTGATGAATCTCAAAAAGAGAAACCTCATGTTGAACCAGAAGTTAACTTAGATGAGGATATGGCCATGAGTGATGAGGATGAGATTGTGTTTGCCCCTAATAAAAGAGATTACCCTATCCATGACCCAAACACACACTGGAAGTTAAAAAAACCTAGATTAGGTGAATTGTATGCAGACTTAGATCAAGTTAAAGACTGTCTTACTTTTTATTCTGTTGTCAATGGATACCAACTCTGGTATGAAAAAAGTGATAGTCAAAAGTTGTTGGTTAGGTGTGGGTTTGATGAAAAAAAAAGAAGAAAGAAAAAACTTCCTAGAGATCCCAATAAGCCTTGTTGTCCTTTTAGGTTAAGAGCTGTAAAGATGCATGATGGCAATTCTTGGCATATAAGAACTCTAGTTAATGAGCACACTTGCAGTAGACAGTGTAATCTTGGTTGTTTAGTAACTTCAAAATGGATTGCAAGACAATTTGTAGACAAAATCAGAATGTATCCTGATATGAAAGTGGTTGACTTGCAAGAAATGGTGATGAAAAAATATAGGGTTAAAACATCACACAATCAGTGTAGTAGAGCAAGAAGGATTGCAATATATAGTCTTAAGCAGAATGTTGGAGATCAGTATGACAGATTGATTGATTATGCTGGTCAACTTAGAGAAACCAACCCTGGTACCACAGTGCAGTTACGCATTGATCCTTTAATGGATGGTACACACATGTTCAACAGTTTCTATATTTGTTTTCATAATTTGAAACAGGGTTGGAAAGCAGGATGTAGAAAGGTTATAGGTATGGATGGGTGTTTTTTGAAAGGGGTGTGCCAAGGTCAACTGTTGGCAGCTATTGGGAGGGATGGAAACAATCAAATATACCCAATTGCATGGGCTGTTGTACAAGTTGAGAATACAGACACTTGGGAATGGTTTATTAAGTTGTTATCAAAAGACCTTGAATTAGGAGATGGGAAAGGGGTCACATTTATATCTGATGGACACAAAGTAGTCAAAAGTTTGTAATGTCAGTTTTATTTGTAACAACTTATTACCTAAGTACTTGTAAGAACATATTAAATATCAATCTATCAAATATTACTGACATTGTGCAGTTAAATGTTAAACCTGGTTTCTTGTTTTTGCTCATTTTCTCACTTGTTTGTTTTCTTCAAAATGTGAGTTGCTAATGAAGCCTATATTATGCCTTTATATAATGTGTGGACTCATGTGGCAGTCAATACACATGTTACTGCACTTCAAATTAAAACATAAACACACACATTATATTCATTGATCAAAGTTAAACAAATACATTATAGTTCATCAAAAGGAAACCTTTTCAATACATTCATTGATCAAACTAAACTAAAAAGCTTTCATAATTAGAATGAAAAGCAACCCTAACAGTACAAAGATAACCCTAGATTGCATATTCATTGTAGTCTTCAACACTGCCACTTCTTCTTCCAATCTCTTTTTTGTCAGCTCAAATTCCCCAGCATCCTTCTTCATTTTTTTTCCACTTTTGCCAATTTACCTTTGTAATGCTCAGCTGGTAAATCTGGATCCCACCAGTGAAAGAATTCACAATGCTTTCTTGCCTATTTAACGAAAATAAAGTTAAAACATGTTTTTCACAAACCATTTAAACCAACAAATGTGTTTACCTTATAGTTAGGACATCCCAAAAACCTCCTGCCTGGGTTCTTTTCAGTCCAAGAAATCCACTTACCACTTTCATCACCACATTCACACAAGACACAAACAGGATTCATCAAATTATCTTTTTCCCAACCTGCATTTCTTCGATTCCAGTACGCCCAGTTTGAAGTGTTTGATGAATTACATGAGTTTGTCATGTTTTAATTTTGGGGAAGAAATTATTTTGCCCTAATTTGAATTTTTCCCTAATTTTGAATTTGGGGATGAACGTTTAAAGGTGTATATAAAAGTTTTAAAGTTTCAAAAACGACCCTTCAGTTTTTATAAAAGATTTATAAAAGTTTTTAAAAAAAATTAGTTTGTAGTTAACGGTTGTAGTTAACGGGTGTTAAGAAAAAACCCAAATCCGCCAAAAAAAAAAGTTGGGAACCTTTTTATGCAAGAAAAAAAGTTGGATACCTTGATTGGAAATGGACCCTAACTTTGATGCCTTTTTGTGCCATTTGCCCTAAAATTTATGTAAAACAGATATGGAGCCTTTGCAAGTTAAAGGATTCAAAAAGTTGCCCCAGCCCCCAAGCATACTATTGCACACAATCTTCGTTATATTTAAAATTCAAAATAACTATAAAATTTGGGGTGAGTTAACAAAACCCTCCCTATATATATATACAAAGGGAACCCTCCCTAGTAGGGAGGGTGTACATTTTGTATTTTTTTTTCTTCTCCTTTTTGTCCTTTTGTTTTTTTTTTGTTTTTATTGTTTTTTGTTTTTAAATTTTGGAAGTATTTATTTGTTTTGTTTTTTTTTTTTTTTTTTTTTGTGTAATATTTTTTTAGTGTTTATTTGTTATGTTATTTTTATTCGTCTAATTTGTTTCTATTTAATTAAACAACAACAACAATAACACGTTAAATATTAACACATTAAACAACTACAAAAACAACTGTTATTATTCAATTAAACAACAACATTAACACATTATTTAAAACAACAACACATACTACACATGAAGATTATTTATCTCATCGAAAAGCTCATGGAGCATTGCACCCGACTGACATGCGTGATCCTCAGGATTCCTTGCCAATTCCAGTGATGCCTCCAGCGTCTTTATTCTTGTCATCAACATCTTATTTTGAGACAATAACATCTTATTTATTGTTTCAAGCTTGTCAATCTTATTATCTTTAGCTACGCAGTTTGAGCACTGCGTTGAAGAAGAGGCTTGACTAAAGTGCTTGTTTTGAAAAGCATCCTTCCACATAAAGTATCCACACCCATAGTCTTCTGTTCCTGGCTGTTATATGTTAAGAAAATTATAAGAAATGTATTCTTAACAAACAAATTATTTACATAACTAAGCAAACGTATAATTATTTACCACTGAAAAAGGACATGCATAATACGGTTGACCATAAGTAGCGTCTGTACGGAATGTACTTTTTATAATCAATCCTCTCCGACAGCGATGGTTGTTTCTTGGTTAGAAATCTTGGTAAAAACATCACATAAGCAGTTTCACATAATTGATGGTGGTTTAGATCCATGGTAAAAACCATGGTTGTTTCTGTGGTGGTTTAGATCTGTGTTAAAAACCATGGTTGTTTAGATCTGTGGTGAAACTGCTTATGTGATGTTTTTGAGTAGTTTTTGATGGTGAAACTGCTTATGTGATGTTTTTGAGTAGTTTTTGATGGTGAAACTGCCTATGTGAAACTGCTTATGTGGTGGTTTAAGCAGTTTTTGATCTTTTTGATTTTTTATGTGAAACTGCTTATGTGAAACTGCTTATGTGGTAGTTTAAGCAGTTTTTGTTCTTTTTGATCTTTTATGTGAAACTGATTATGTGTAACTGCTTATGTGAAACTGCTTATGTGGTGGTACGTGAAACTGCTTATGTAGTGGTTTAAGCAGTTTTTGATCTTTTTGATCTTTTATGCGAAACTGCTTATGTGGTGGTTTAAGCAGTTTTTGATCTTTTGATCTTTTTGATCTGCTAGTAGTTTGAGCAGTTTCTGATCTTTTATGATAAGCGGTTTGAGTAGTTTTAACTCTTTTATGTAACTTCATATTATGAAACTGCTTATAAAAAAACCGAGATACGGCGATGATGATTTAAAAAAAAAACTTATCGATTGGCATGGCATAACCGAATGGACGGCAAACACTTTGCAACCTTCAAATTTGTAGCCATATGATTAAAAATAATAATCTGAGCCATCTCGATTTATCATTTTTTTTATAAACTTTACTCATTTTTGAAAGTAATATATACGTAATAGCGTAAAATTATACATCGTTCGTGTAAAACGGTGATGTATTCATCGTAAACTCAGCTTTTTTGATCTTCTAGCACTAACTTTATAACTGCTTATGTGAAACTTTTGTGAATGTAACTTTTATATGAAACTGCTTATGTGAAACTTTTGTGAATGTAACTTTTGAAACTGCATTTATCATCTTTATAACTCAAAACAAAGAATCTTGAACAGTGAAGCCTCACCAAAAACGTGTTTCACAAAAAAAATACACTATGTACATGAAGTACTTGAAACACTCCCGTGACTTCTATTATGTGAAACTTCTATTATGTGAAACTGCTTGTATAAGAAAGGACAAAAAAAAAAGGACAAAAAAAAGACAAAAAAAAGAAGAAAAAACTTATGTGAAACTGCTGGTCTAGAAAACACATCAAGTAGAAGACAAAAAAAAAAAAAGACAGACAACAAGAAGACAAAAAGAACAATAGGGTAGGGAGGGTTTCTACAGTAAGATGTGGAGCCTTTGCATGTCAATTCTGCCTATTCTGACCTTAAATAAAATAACCTGCTTAAAACTTGTTACCCATCCCATCAGACCTGTGCTCATTCCACCACCATTACAATTAAACCTAAGTGTTAACTGATAAGTAGTTATAATTATAAGCACACGAGTACAAGGATCACATAGAACGGATAAATCTATACTACTTCCTCCGTCTCAAAATTATTGTCCATATTTCCTTTTCGGGATATCTCAAAATAATTTTCCACTTTCCTTTTTAAGTAAAAACTAGAGAATATAGTGGGGGAATATTCTATTTAAATTGTTGAAAATTAAAAAAACCCCACTTTTATTAAACTATGTGATTTTTGTCTCCTGACAATAATTTTGAGACGGAAGGAGTATCTATTAAAGAGCACTTTGTGCTGATGTCATGGATTTGAAGTTATGATTACGTGTTATGAAATTAGGCAACCAATTGAGATTTCTAATTCAATTGATGATGTCATATATGTAAATATAATAATTATTTTTTTTGAAAAATTTATCAGCATCCAATAGTACCTGTCAGTTTTAAAATGTGAAAAGTTTTGAACTTTCTCTAATACCAATTTCTCCATAATCAAGAATTCAAAATTTGAAGTGACCCGCTTCTTTCCAACATATTCCATCCCCTTCATCTCTTCATCTTCAGGTTCTTAACTTATGCCCTTAGAGGAGGTGGAGTGGAGGACGGGTTGGTGAACGGGTTGGCCCACACCGGCGGTAACACCGCCCCGCCCCCCGTCGGGCTGCCTTCAATGGTTTGGTGGACGGGTTGGCAACCCTTTGGTGAGACCGTCGAATAGAGACGTTACAGGGACCATTGTTGTAATTTTTTTTCCTTTTAAACATAGTGACCGTTAGAGTGTAAAAAAAAAAAAAAAAAAAAACCTCCTCCTTTTCTTTTATTTCTTTTAGATTATCAATTTCAAACCACCATGGATCCAAGAAAGCTAAAAGGGGTTGCTAAAAACCGGCCGTGGACGGGGCTCTCGACAACAAATGGGTCGGCCCAAACCTCAAACGCAACCAATGGACGGCGAAAGAAGAGGAGGCTTTGGCCAAAGCGTGGGTTCATATCTCGACATGTAAGGTAGTCGGGAATGAACAAGGTCGAGATAAGTTTTGGGAACGAGTTTTAGGTCATTTTGCATCTTTAATAAAAGACACCACTAGAACTCATCATAGTTTGCACACGAAGTGGGGTACAATGAACACTTCCATGAGTATGTTTAACGGCCTATACATCCAATCGGTAATACTTTTTATGAACACTTTATACTTGTATTATTTTTTATTAGTTGTATTATAATTTATTAATTATAGTTATATCTTATTAATACGTTTTATTAAAATATACTTGTAGCATCATCTATGGGAAAGCGGTTGTAGTGATCTTGATGTGATGAACAATGCCTTGGTCGATTATAGCACCAAGACAAAAGGGAAGCCTTTCACTCATGTAGCAGCTTGGGAGGTTGTGAGGAAAGAAGCCAAATGGTTGGAACAACCAATTGTTGGTCAAACATCTTCGTCTCATTCTGACAAGCGAAGAAAGTCATCGGAGGCGGGAAACTATGAGTCGGCTAGTAACGACACCGATACTATATTGCCGGATTTGAATGAGAACACAACCCCAACTCGGCCAAAAAAAGGGAAAAGGAGTGTTGTTGGTGAAGCTTCCTCAAAGAGTAGTATTGTTGAGACCGTCGAGGCATACGCGGCAAGGAAAACAAAACACATGGAGGATGTTAATGCGAAAACACAAGCACTTTTGGACTTACAAATTGAACAAGCGACTAGAAAGGCTATGAGGGGTGACTTCAAGTTCTTCAACACGCCGCACGATCACATAACCGATCCAACAATGTTAGAGTGGATGCTTGGGCAAAAAAGAACAATCGCGGCGAAGTATGGATGGCGTTGTGATTTTTATATATCTATTGTCGTGGTTTTATTTCTATTATTAAAAGCCAAATTCCTATCCATAACCTCCCACGCAGTCCTCACTCTCGCTATATTCAAATCCAGAAGCAACCTACACTCTTCACAATCTGTCACACTCGTTACTTCAACTTTCGCCGTCAAATCCGTCGCTTTCTCAAAACAACTACTAGCTAAATCATACCTACTTAGCTCATACCAAATCGTCCTGGTCTTATAATAAAACGACGCACAGATCAGAGTTATGGATTCTAGTTTAGTGAGGAGATCGGATGATTGTGATGGTGATGGTGGTTCGTGGTGGTCTTGTACGTATGGTACAGCTTACGACACCACCGCCTCGTCAGCAACAACAACAATTGCATCAGTCGTCGCCAGAAACTTTCGTTGGTGAGAGTGAATGAGAGTGTATGTGAAATGAAGAATTGAAATGAAGTGAGGAGGGTGAAACCGATGTGTCAAGTGATGTTACAAAAGTGCCCTTCAATAATTAATTATATTAAAATGAGGATTAATCTAGACCTTTAGATATAAAATAGATGGATAGTTGAGACTTGAGATGGAGCGGTTTGTTCGTTGGTTTTTTTTTGTTTCGTATTGAACTTTCCTCATCAAAACATAACACCTTATTTTGTGGATGTTTTTTTTAAATCTTTTGTGGTTACAGAATAACTCTTCAAAAATTTGTAGGTTGGCGCTTGGCATCTCCTTAGCATCATTAATGACATGATGCAGTCTTTGGCTGAACCATTATCCGAAAATATTCCACATAAAAAATCCCTTGCTATAGGGATCCGAGTTGCGGATCATTTATATCACATGAACTGAAAATGAAAATGCAAACAAAATAATGAATAAAAATATTATGTTTTTTTATATATTTTGTTGGTGAATTATTCTTTAATATACTCTTCTAAGTAACCGCTTACTTTTATCATAGTTATAGAGTCAAGGTTGCAAAAATCACGAATCGGTAGTGGGGCAGTTGACCCCCCTTTTGCTTGTAATCGGTCTAGGCGGGATTAATCGAATTGGTATTTTTGACAAGTTTTCGGTATTTTCTGCAAGTTTTTGATATTTCCGGCAAGTTTTATGTATTTTCGGCAAGATTTTTCTTAAAAAAAACATCTTGTAACATATATAAACAATGACTATAAATTATTAAAATAATTTTACGATGAGTTTGGGTATTTCCAGCATGATTTGAAGGTTTTCGGCGAGTTTGATCACCGTTGCCCGTCATTGACCGTCGTTGAACATGGTTGATCGATTTGTTTGACCGATTTACAAAAATCAGAAAGGTTTGCGGCCTTGTAGCGCCTAGGCGGTGAGTAATCGGCCTTATAGGCCTTGTTTTGCAACACTACTTATAGTTATGCAATTACCTTTAATTATTCTCTTGTACTGCCCATGTTGAACACGGGTTCTAATCTAGTTTAACTATCAACCAGAGTCTTACACTTGTTATTAGAGTCTGTTCTTGACAAATTAGAGAATCCTATTGACCCAAGTCAAGCAATATCAATTTTTATAATGATGCAAATGAGAAATAAACAAATATAGCTAAATGACATTACTTAGAAAAAGAAAAGGTAGCATTATATTTATGGTATATATACAAATTACTTGCTAAATACCTTATAAATAAGTAAATATCTTGATGCATCAAGATAAGCATAATCTTATTCATATAAAATTGTTCTAGTTTAAGTATTTCAAAGATAGCAAAGGTAGTTAAACCATAAAGAAAAGCACCGCAACTCAATTATGGCTGTGTTCAATCAAGTTGTGAAGTTATTAGTTAGCCAAATTGTTTATCGCAAGGCATCTTTATACAGACAGATCCTAATTAGTGCACTCATCTAGTTGAAAACAAAATGATAACAAAATCAAGTGCAAGCTTCATACCTTCATAGAACATACGTTTAAATACCACAAATACACCATTAAGCTAAGAGAGCGACACGAAAACAACAGATACAAAGAGACTCACCAGCTGAACTCCCACGGATAGGCAATTGGTTTTTGGGCATCCGCGGAAGAAACATAATCCATCTTTTATCTCCCTTAAAGTCCTAAAACAATATCGATTCTAGCTGTTATAAACCTCAATTACATAATTTGCATTTTTTTCAGCATACTTCTACAATTACAGCAAATCAAATGAGGTTTTTATTTCAGGATTTACATTTTGATTCCTTATGGTAATTACACTTAGCATTTTAAAAAGTAGTAGTAATTTTTGTTAGGGTTTATGGAAATATATTAACTCGTGTATGACTAGAATCGAACCAGGGACCATGGGATTGCACACTTTACGTATAAATGATCAAAGAAATAATTAATATATATAACCGTTATATAGTTTAATTATTTGGACACGGAATGATAACTAACGGACGTTAAGTAATTAACGGAATTGACTAACGACCGTTAAGTAAATAAAGGAAGGACCTTTAGTGAAAATAGAGGCTAAAGAAGTATCTAGAACCCATGGGATGGGGGTGGCCGGTTGAGCTAAGGGTTCCCATAACCCTTGTCGACCCAACTATCCAACTTATGCTCCAAGTTAGGTTTTCACTATAAATACAAATCAAAGGGTTATTAGTTTTGGACCTAGTGCATACATACTATAACCCTAAAATTTGTTTCTCTCTTCTTTGCTCTAAATATGGTCGACATATCCTTAGGGTATTCGATCCATAGTTTTTTGTTAAACAAAATTGTTTTGGTTTAATTTGTGTTCATTCACTAGCATCAATCTTTGATCGGTTATAGTACGTGTGTACAAGACTTGGTAGTTTACTTACTTTAGTAAACAATCTTGGATTGTGAAACAAAACGGTAAGGGGTTTCACGTTAATCCTTTTATTTGATCAAGAGAAGAAAAGAGAAGTTCGATCCTTGTTCTTGCTAGGATCAAAAGGTATGTGACTTTTATTATTCGGTAATCTTTATACGTGTTAATATATGATCCTTCCTTCCGCTACTTGCTTTGATGTGTGTTTATTTATTTAGATGATTGTCATGTTATTTAAATTCCAACAGTGGCATCACGAGCCATTTAACATTTAATTGTTTTATCAAAACGCATAAAAATCAAATCTTGATTTGGACTATACATGTTTTAATCAATTTTTTTAGGGTTATTAGAACAAATAATTAAAAAAAAAAAGAAGAAGACGTAATTTAGTGGGGGGGGGGGAGGGTTCGATCCTCTCTTAATTAAAAAACTAGTTTTGTAACCCTAAAATTAGGAACATGTGTGTTTATGTGTGTAAAGGGTTACGTTCCTGGAATTAATCCATGATTCTTCATGCAAGGTAATCATGGATTAGGGTTTGTTATTATTTGCTACATGTTTTAGATAAATCTAAAATTAGGGAAGACCTAATTAATTAAATTAATGAATCTGTTATGTGCAACGTGGTATATCTTTACTAAGGCTTACGCGACCAACTTGTTGGTGTCTGTGGTCCATTGGGTACAATGCGCTCGAAAACCAATGGGAGTCATAGTAATTATATACATAATAATTCACATATAGATTATTAATAGGATTTATCAAAAAGGTTTGCATGTGGCTATATGATTTAATGGTTAAGATTATATGCGTTATTATGTGTTTATTTATTTTTGTTAAATTACTTGTCTTTTTTGTTTAAATTATTGTTGAATTGTAAGCAAAAAGAGGGTAATTTTTTGTATAAAAATAAATTGACCTAATAACTATGAAACCTTGATGTGGTAAATTATTTATTGCCAAGTCTTATGTGCCGACAGTGGTTCGCTTCGCACGGTAATTTGCTCCCAGGCGAGACTAGCAATTTTATAATTTACAACATAAATTTTATAAGACTTAGAATCATAAACTTTTAATTTGATTGATATTTTTTGCACCAATAGTTGAACGGCGGACCTAGTTTGACAAACTATAAGGTGGGTATAAGGTTGGTTTCGCATTAAATTGTGGCCTTAAAGAGACTCCACTCTGTCTCTCCGCTTGCTTGTGTGTCAAATTGGACTTACCAAGTACCACTATTATATGTGCAAAATCATCTTAAGGGTGAATTGACCACAATTTCACGCGCCACTTTTGTGATAATTATCCGAATAACTTGAGTCTTTTGACTCATGCAGCAGTAGGATAGAGTGGGCGATAATTGTAGGTAATTCTTTGATTGGTGAACCCAATACCTCAATTAAAACTTTGTTGGTTTAACTCTTAGCCGAATTGGTAACTAAAAATTGTTTTGAAAACTTATGATACGAAGATGTGTGCATGCTTCTTCGTACATATTTTGATTGTCACATCAAAATAAATACACTAAAATTTAAGTCCATGCTATCTAATTATAAGAGACACTTGGAGTTAATATCTAGCGTAAGTGAGACCTTGACATAGATATTAATGACAAGGTAAATTACATACTTTCATTACTAGTAGATCAACTGATGTAATGAAACTATGTTAATTTGCAAGTTTCTAAATTAGACGACTTAATTAAGTTGTAAGTGAGACCTTGAAACTTAAAGCATGAGATGGGAAGAAACATGCTTACATTGCAAAATTATTTTTGGCAAATGTAATTCCCATAATGATCTAGGAGTCGGAAAATGTTTGCCGATTATTGTACGACAGATTACCATATTTTGTACTTTCACTGCTAGCAGATCAACTGATGTAGTGAAACTATGGAAATTTGGATCCTAGTTTTCAAGAAAACTAAATGGTTATATGTATATTTCCTGGGTAATTTTCTTTTCTTGAAAAATTGTATTATCGAAAATACTAAAATTGAATTTTGTAAATTCTTTTAAAGTATAAATGCAACGTTAAAACCGTAAACGTGGGGCATTCTTTTAGTGGAAAATTGATCTACACCCGTAAGGGTTTAGGCTAGAGTCAACTTTACTAAAAGAATAAACCAAGTCTACTTTCTTTGAGAATAGTGAGACTTAATCCTATTCCTTTTCATGAATGAGAAAGGTATAATAGGAAAATTAGAATTGTCTAAATTCTAAGGAATAACTCATAGCAAAATTTAATAGTTAAGAAAATTGCACATTTTATGAGTTATTAAATTAGAAGCTAGACTAGTTACCGCAAATTGGTAAAAGGCAAACTATAATGATTTATCTAGTTGTTGTGCTTTGACCACTTAAAGATGCTACATACCATTGTGGGGATGGTAGTCAAATTAAGGAAGAAATTGCATGCCCAATTTTTCAAGTTAATTGCATTGATGGATAGTCCATCATTCACAAAGTAGAATACATTCTTTTAGTACCTAAGTAATTGTTACGTATGGGATTTCTCAAAGGTGTAGGAAAGTAAATAGCACACTATTTGCTTTTACTGGTTATGAAACACTTATAATGTTGTCAAATCCAGTGGGAGCATTGTGTTGTAATTATTGAATTATATATATTAATGTAATGATCTGTAATTCAGTGGGAGCTACAAGCTTTGATTTCTTGGTAGTAACCCAGATTATCTCTAAAAAGTCTTGAGATAATTACTTTTCAATTGTAGACACTTGTGGTTTTAAGGATAGTCATGTACGTTTCCTTACTAGACAAGGTGGTTCTATATCTACTAATATCTATGACACAATCATATTGTTCACATAAACAAACGATTGACGTGTTGTTTATCTGATACATGATGTTGTTCCATGCACAAGTGGGAGAAATCTTTATTGTGTGCAAGAAACAACACAAAGGAATATAATTTAAAGGACTCTCTTGACTGCAAGGTAAGAGACTAATGTTCTAATGTGATTTATTCACATCTAATTAATAGAACACTTGGAGTTAATATCTAGCGTAAGTGAGACCTTGACATAGATATTAATGACAAGGTAAATTTGCTCCCAGTCGAGACTAGCAATTTTATAATTTACAACATATATTTTATAAGACTTAGAATCATAAACTTTTAATTTGATTGATGAATTTTTGCACCAATAGTTGAACTTCAGACCCAATGTTGACAAACTATAAGGTGGGTATAAGGTTGGTTTCGCATTAAATTGTGGCCTTAAAGAGACCCAACTCTGTCTCTCCGCTTGCTTGTGCGTCAAATTGGACTTACCAAGTACCACTATTAAATGTGCAAAATCATCTTAAGGGTGAATTGACCCCAATTTCACGCGCCACTTTTGTGGTAATTATCCGAATAACTTGGGTCTTTATGACTCATGCAGTAGTAGGATATAGTGGGCGATAATTGGAGGTAATTATTTGATTGGTGAACCCAATACCTCAATTAAAACTTTGTTGATTTAACTCTTAACCTCAAATTGGTAAATTAAAATTGTTTTGAAAACTTATGATACGAAGAGGAGTGCATGCTTCTTCGTACATATTTTGATTGTCACATCAAAATAAATACCCTAAAATTTAAGTCCATGCTATCTAATTATAAGAAACACTTGGAATTAATATCTAGCGTAAGTGAGACCTTGACATAGATATTAATGACAAGGTAAATTACATACTTTCATTACTAGCAGATCAACTGATGTAATGAAACTATGTTAATTTGCAAGTTTCTAAATTAGACGACTTAATTAAGTTGTAAGTGAGACCTTGAAACTTAAAGCATGAGATGGGAAGAAACATGCTTACATTGCAAATTGTTTGGCAAATGTAATTCCCATAATGATCTAGGAGTCGGAAATTATTTTGCCGATTATTGAACGACAAGTTACCATCTTTTGTACTTTCACTACTAGCAGATCAACTGATGTAGTGTAACTATGAAAATTTGGATCCTAGTTTTCAAGAAGATTAAATGGATATATGAATATTTCCTGGGTAATTTTCTTTTCTTGAAAAATTGTATTATCGAAAATACTAAAATTGAATTTTGTAAATTCTTTTAATGTATTAATGCAACGTTAAAACCGTAAACGTGGGGCATTCTTTGAGTGAAAAATTAATCTACACCCGTAGGGGTTTTTGGCTAGAGTCAACTTTACTAAAAGAATAAACCTAGTCTACTTTCTTTGAGAAGAGTGAGACTTAATCCTATTCTTTTTCATGAATGAGAAAGGTATGATAGGAAAATTAGAATTGTCTAAATTCTAAGAAATAACTCATAGCAAACTTTAATAGTTAAGAAAATTGCATATTTTGAGTTATAAAATTAGAAGCTAGACTAATTACCGCAAAGTGGTTAAAGGCAAACTAGCATGATTTATTTAGTTGTTGCGCTTTGACCACTTAAAGATGCTACATACCATTGTGGGGATGATAGTCAAATTAAGAAAGAAATTGCATGCCCAATTATTTCCAAGTTAATTGCATTGATGGATAGTCCATCACTTATAAAGTAGAATACATTCTTTAGTACCTAAGTAATTCTTACGTATGAGATTTCTCAAAGGTGTAGGAAAGTAAATAGCACACTATTTGCTTTTACTGGTTATGAAACACTTATAATGTTGTCAAATCCAGTGGGAGCATTGTGTTGTAATTATTGAATTATATATATTAATGTAATGATCTGTAATTCAGTGGGAGCTACAAGCTTTGATATATTGGTAGTAACCCAGATTATCTCTAAAAAGTCTTGAGATAATTACTTTCCAATTGTAGACACTTGTGGTTTTAAGGATAGTCATGTACGTTTCCTTACTAGACAAGGTGGTTCTATATCTACTAATATCTATGACACAATCATATTGTTCACATAAACAAACAATTGACGTGTTGTTTATCTGATACATGATGTTGTTCCATGCACAAGTGGGAGAAATCTTTATTGTGTGCAAGGAACAACACAAAGGAATATGATTTAAAGGACTCTCTTGACTGCAAGGTAAGAGACTAATGTTCTAATGTGATTTATTCACATCTAATTAATAGAACACTTGGAGTTAATATCTAGCGTAAGTGAGACCTTGACATAGATATTAATGACAAGGTAAATTACATACTTTCATTACTAGCAGATCAACTGATGTAATGAAACTATGTTAATTTGCAAGTTTCTAAATTAGATAATTATTAGAACAAGTGTCAATATGATAATAAGACTACTTCAAACTAAATATTTATGTATTATTGAAATGACATAAATGAAGTAATCTAATACTACATCAAATTTGAATATTTGTGTATTCTTGGAATGTCATAAATATATGAAGTTATAAATTAACTTGAAATTACTATTGAAACCAAATTGTGGTGTTCACGATTACTTTAGTTATGCATGTTTATAATTTATTGTAAAGTTATAAATATGAAGTCTTTTAATTGTTACAAGACTTATAATAAAGTAAGACGTTGACTTGTTATGTTTTTTAATTAAGACATATACAAGAACTCATTGAGTTGATCAATGATTTATAACGTATATTGGGAATATAATAGTTTATGTCTTCTTGTTAAGACATGGACATGAAGTGACTTGGTCAAAAAGTACTTATGTTATATTGCATGAAATTGACTTGGAAATTCTATTATACCATTAAGCTGACTTAGTTGGTAAATAGATAAGCCAAATGAAATATATTTATCTTACATATTGTACGATTGTCTTACAATATTAATCCTAATGAAATACATAATGTTTATGGTACGTTCAGTTAGGAAAATCAAACTCTTGTTATATTGTTTGATTAAAGATAAATATATCTTCTATTCTTCCAAAAGTTATCAAGGTTAGAAAATTGAGTAGTATATACTTAATTAGACTCCAACCTAGAAGATTAATAAGACACCATTTATTATGGAATGTGATGATTCACATTAAGTCTTAAAATTGAAGTTCAGAATTTGTTAAACTACTTTTGAGTAGGTTATTAACAAACTAATGTTAGGAACTGTCAATATGTATTTGTAATGTCCCAAAAGAGAACAATTTTGTGTTGCTCTACTTGCTAAGTATTTATAGATAGTCTATAAATTGCAAAAGGCAAGTGGGAGGTTTTATCTTGAAAAGATAAAATTACAAGATACATAATCTTCTAAAATACACTAGTAAAGTCATGATGAGGATTAAACTTGTTAATGTTAAATCTCAAGATGATGGAATTCTCATTCATAGATCCGCAAGGATATCTCAAATATTTGTATAATATGTTGAGGATTATGAGTTATAGGATTATGGTAAACCTGTTGATGAATTGCAAATATTGAATTTGACAAGTTACTCATACTATGAATGTTTAGATGCAGTCCATAAAGAAAATTAGTTTTGGAAACTTAATTAATCTTGAACTCTATAGTTACACTATAGAATGAAGATGAGTTTCTACAAAAGAAATGAAAATCCTAGAGATTTAAATTTTTGAGTAGAAATCATAATGGACAAATTTTGTATACATATTTAATGTGTGAAAAGATTATCAATCAAACTTAAGCAATTAACTGTGATTGAAATTCTTTCTAGGCACATTAAATGTATAAAGATTATGATTGTCATTCTTAGTTTCATTTATATGAAATTAACAATGGAATATCAAAACTCTTTCTTGAGTAATTACTTGTGCGAGGACGATAAGTAATTGAAAGGAGTATTTGAATTCAAATAATCTTTGGAAGTATACTAAGAGCAATAATTCATGAATGGATTAATGCATGCATCTAGGAGGTATAGTTATGTTTATTTATTAAATCCAAGTTTTGATTTATAATTAAAATAAGACAATCTCTTAATATTCCTAAAAGCTAGTGGGAGTGTTAAATTTATTTTCTTATTTCATATATGTTGTATAATATATAGGAAGTAACATTCCATTAACATTAAATGTTAAGTCTTAGTTTGGAATGAAACTTCACTTGGAAATTTAGAAAATAAAAATACAACCTTGGAATATATGTTTATTGTTATAAACATAAGCGGTAAAAATAATTGATTCTAATAGAACATGATATACTATTAGAAAGTCTGAATAGAAACATATCTTTGAAAAGATAACACATGAATAATATCTAAGTTTGACACAAGGATTTTTCATGTACATCATGTTGTTTGTTGTATCATGCTTGAATGAAAGATGATTTGACAACATTAATATCTAATTGAAAGTTATTATATAACTAAGTGTAATGGATATGGTTGAATATAGAATTAACATCCTCATCATGGAATTGCTCCTAAATTCTAAGTATGAACCATATGGCAAATTGTTGCGTAATCGTGATAGCCGACAAATCTTGAAAGATTTGAAGGTATCAAACATTACACGATGGATATTAAAGTTTACAGGATTTTAAAGAGCATATTGTTGTTTGCATACAATAATGCTAATAAAATTGAGATGACACTCAATACTAGTCATGGTGGGATTTCATCCTTATTAATGGCCATGAGTACTAGTTATGCTTAACTGTAAGCATAGTTGCATTATACATTAAAGAATTAGAATACTTTAAACTATAAAAAGGTTTGATAGTTTAATTGTCATAAATTCGTGGTTGAGGATGTCACGCATTTTATGAAATATTATGTGGTAATATCAAGATAATTGATAGCACACATACAAGAATTTTACTAATTAAGTTCTTGAAATAAGTATTCTCAAAATTCTGATAGATCAAGATTAGTTGATTTATGCCTTGTTAACAAGTATGTTTGACATGACTTGAGGCATAATTCATTAATAAGAATTATCATGCATTGATCTATTTTAGTATTTGGATAAGGGATGTTAAGCAATTATTATTTACAATGAATTAAAGTACTTGGTACGTTTGTTTTCATTAATAATAAATTGTATCCTATATTTGCATGTTTAAATCCGTGAATAACTTATGTTATTCTAAATTGTCCGTTGTCGATTAATGATATGGGAATATCATTAAAATAAGACAAATCTGAGTATTGGTAGAATATACTTGAAAGTATATTGATGCGTTGTCATACCAATTTCACATGATATTCAAATGGTTTGAATATAGGACTTATCCCAACTTCATGAGTTTACTTTATGGATCTTGTCATCAAGTAAATCATGTGAATATTGTTATCCTCAGACTTGAGATGCCAGATAACTGTCATGCATGTAGTGCATTTCTGTGATTCAATTTAACGCTATACGTAACTGGTAGCTATAAGGATTGTTTTCGGAAGCGTTGCGAAGTGCATGGGTTATGCTCGTAGTCAAGATAGAATTTGTTCCTTCAAATTGTTTGAAGTTTAATACTGTTGGGCCCCTCGTAGGGTTGACAAGATGTTTGCGTGTGCACGCCCAAGATCTCCCCTGAATATGTTCAGAAGATTTGCTAATCTTGCTCAATCGAAAACAACGAGAAACATAATTATTAATAAAGAATGACTTAGATCCATATCTTTATTAATGTAGTATTAGAACCAAAAGGATAAGTATGATGATTAATCATTAAGTGGTTTTTTCCAGGAGACCACCACCCGAGTTGTACTAGGGGCATTGGCATGTTGCTAGACGCTAACCAATGCCAATTACACTTTTAATAGATTTTCAAGTGTGAGCTGTTAGAGTTTATGGAAATATATTAACTCGTGTATGACTAGAATCGAACCCGGGACCATGGGATTGCACACTTTACGTATGAATGATCAAATAAATAATTAATATATATAACTGTTATATATTTTAATTATTTGGACACGAAATGATAACTAACGGACGTCAAGTAATTAACGGAATTGACTAACGACCATTAAGTAAATAAAGGAAGGACCGTTAGTGAAAATAGAGGCTAAAGAAGGATCTAGAACCCATGGGATGGGGGTGGCCGGTTGGGCTAAGGGTTCCCATAACCCTTTGTAACCACTCGTAAAAATTCTCATTTTAAACTTATTACTTTACAGAATTATTATCCTTTTTCCACGGATAAATTTTTTTTTTATTTAATTGTATCTCCTATCTTATGTGACGTAGCTCACATCCTTGATAAACGTGCTCCCACACAGACCTGCCTAACGAATCTAATGTTTATTTCATAAACATAACGATATAAAAACATTACAATATACCATTTACCACTTTACGATAAATCCTTAACGAACGTATAAACAAAACATTCATTATTTATATAGAGTTTCTAGGAAACCCTAAAATTCATCACAACACCAAATATGAATAACTAAACTCTAGAACATAAAAATACAACTTATCTGAGCTAATGTACAAGTTACTAAAGCACCAAGAAACCCTAATCCTATTTCAGCTCCCGGTAAAACCCTAAATTCATAAATCTATGATTTTATGTAATCATTTCACAAACCCTAATTTATTTCTAGAATATTTTTACAAAATATTAAGTTTACAAGTTATTTAAGTTAGAGTACAAGTCCTTTATGCATGAAATCATTTATTTACAAAATCTTTATTAAAATCCTATTTATAAAGCATGATTTACAAACCATATATGCATAACTCTTAAAAATTATTTTTCCTAAATTCCTTAAATATTTTTACAAGTCTTTTAACACAAAGTACAAGTGCCTAATGCACAAAAACTATAAATTCCATTTAATTACCTTTTAACTTAATAAAATTTAACAAATAAATTTTATAAATTACTAAATTGTTAAAACTATATTTTTCTCATGTTCTAAATAATAGTACAACTATATTAAGCATGTGTTACAAATTCTCTTAAGCCTAAATCATTTTCATTTTCATTACTTCTAAAATTCGGTTCATACAAAAATAACTAATAACCCTAATTATTTTCTAATCAACCAAGTAACTTAACTAGTTTAGTTAAGCTCCTAAACCTTAAGGTACAACTTCCTAAACCCTAAATACCACCACCTTAAGCCTCATTCGACCCTCCTCCTAAAACTTAGTTCGAACACAACTAAATTCCAACAAATATAACTTACACTAGATACATTCCCTATCTCCCAAAACACACGACACACACTTCTCCTTCTTCCTCTTCAATAAACATGTCCACATGTCCACCTTCAAATGCAAGAACCCTCCTCATTGGTAGATAAACCCTTGGCTGGAAATTCGAATGATTGCGTGGTTTTGTAACCTTACAACAGGTTTTACCTCTCGAGGGATCTCAAGAGGCTTACAACCCCACCAGGCAGTGTACCTGACCGATGTAGTATAGTGTAGTGGTAAGTACGGGGGATTGATCGTTCTCCACAGGGAATAGTGTTCGTTAGGTATGAAAGGCTACTCTAATTAGGTCTAAGGATTGAGGAAGATTCTTTTTATGTTTTTATAATTTTTATGAAAGCAAGTAAAATCTCGGTTTTGAAGGAGTGGGCGGAATTAGTTGCTAGTCAACTAACCCAAATTACTACAAATGCAAATAAAATAAAATAACAAAAATGAAAAGTGGTGAGAAACTTATGTGTAGAGAAATGTGTTTACTTAGATTTCCTTACTCCCTAACTATCTTTTACCGGTTAATTAGTGTGTATTAGTTGCGTGGATGACGGGTGTATTCCTTAATACCATTCGTGGGGTGGCGTACTTACTTCCCCAAACTCTACAAGCTCCTACTTCACTCCTATGTCGAGCCGGCTAGGAAGCTCCTAACATGGGATCACTAGAATTCGCTTGTGCATTAAATACAACCATAAAAACCTTTAGTACGCGTTTGGTTCATGTTTCTTAAGACGTTCAAGCAAGTTACCGAATAGGAAGTTAGCCAGTTTTCTTAAGCCTAACATAGATAAACAATCATCCAATACAACTAACTACACACTAACAACCAATAATCAATAGCTAGGTTTCATTAGATCTAAGCAAACACAAGATAAAATTAGCCTAACATGTTAAACAAAAGACAAGCATAAGATAGAATCAAACAACACATAGACATATTGAATGATTAATTGATAACTTATCTTTCAATGAAACATGGAAGATCTCAAGGCTAAAAGCCCTGAAAAAGTAGCTAAAATCGTCTTAGGGTTTTATCCCAAAATTCCACACACTAAGCTCTCCCCTAATGACAAAAAATTAGAAAACTATATATAGACTTTTGCATCTGACGGCGTCACCTTATGGATTGTGACGCCGTCACCTCGCCGCTTTTAGGGTTCTCGGATGACCATCTTGACGCCGTCCCTCTTTAATTCTCCAAAAATCCGTTCTGGCCTATCAAGGCTTGACGCCCTCACCTCTTGAACGTGACGCCGTCCCCTTATGAATTAAGCCGTGACGCCCTTGATTTAGTTAAAGAGTGACGCCGTCAGAATTCACATGCTAACTCACTGGCCCGTCATGAGTAAATTTCACATCCCACTTTTCTTGCCAAGGCATGACGCCGTCCAGAGTTAAGTCTGACGCCGTCAAGAGTAACTTTTAGCCGATTCTTGAGACTTTGCCGTTTTCTTCACTTTGATGCTCCAAAAACGTCCAAAATGCCTCCTTTTCCAGATTTCTCCTCAAAAGTACCTAAAATGACAAAAGGAACGATTTAGGGCGATATTTGATCAAATAAATACGATTTCGGGCTTAAATGACCCCTTAAAAGCGGTACACTTTTCGCTTCATCAAATACCCTTACACTTGAGATTTGCTTGTCCTCAAGCAAATGCGTTTTTATTCTAATCAAAATACAAGTTAGGGGTCATTTAATACTAACATAAAAGTAATTACAACAAATAATCGTTCCACTTCAATCATAATAAGCACGGAGATTACATACTAGCACCTCACAAGTAGTGTTTAGATACTCACATCTCTCAAGTGTCATCAAAATAAATCTCATAAATGAAAACGGAAAATATCTCTCACTACCTGTCATAGCAAATAGATTACCATAGGCTTGGGAAAGGATCGAAAACCTCCTCCACTAGGCGTAAGCACCAAAGATAAACTATCAAAGAGGGCTTTTAAATGGGTTGTAATGTTAGGTGTAGGGAAAAGGAAAACACGGTTTGGTTGGATAAAGGATATTTTACTGGTGGCGAGTTAAAAATCTTGGTCAATTACATGTACTATACAATGTTGCTAAGCCAAGACTAGACTCGATCTTAAGCTAGAAACGAAATAACAAAATAACAAAAACATAAAACAAACATAAAATAAAACGGGATGGTAGTCCGTATGTTTTTTCTATTTTTCATTTTCTCATTTTTTTTTTGTATTTTTCTTGATTTTTCGATTTTTTTTTTTTTTTTTTTTTTTTTTTTTTTTTTTTTTTTTTTTTTTTTTTGCATACACTTTTGCCCTACCATCCAAAATAATACATCAAAGGGGCGTTGCATTCCCCTTACACTTGAATTTTTACATAACTTTACAATTACTAATCTAATGACTCGAATTAAGATAATTGAAAAACTTGGAGTACTTTTAAAATATTTAGCACATATGGGGGTAATAAATGATGTTCTTCCCCATTACTCCATTACACTAGTACTTTACCCATGAGTCCCAATCGTCCCAAAACAATATGTACAAGGATATGACTCGACTTAGCAACCATGTAATCAACTAGATAATTAACTTGGGTTTAAACAAATGTTGTCACAATAATGCACTAAAAATGAGTGCATACAAGGTAGGCTAAGGCGATTTGGGTGTACATTTTAGTGGGGTGTAACAAATTCTTCCTTTAAGTAAAATGCTTAAAGGTCGAAACGAAAAGATAGGCTCTGAGGGGTGTACTAGGGGTATCGTGTACTAAAAATGAGTACAACGCAAAGGGTGTGGGAGAATTACTTGACCAATGTAGCCAAAGTAATTATAACAAAAACACAGGTGTAAAACAATGGGTTTATCCTAATGCCTCTTATCATGTAGTAAATCTAACTACACGAATGTAGTCTCACTTGTGGCCTTGGAATGGTCCTAACGCAAGTTCTAGAATCTAAGTGCTACCGGTACACACATCATAGCATAAATGCTTTTCCTACCAATTCTAGGGGCGAACCTCACATATTTGGGGGTGGAAAATTTTTTAGTGGTACGGTTTTTGTGCTAGTCATATAACTCCTATCCGTGAGACGCTCATTAAGATCAAAGTTTCACTCCTATATGTTGTAAAAAATTTTAAATTTGGCACTAAAATTGCCCTAACAAGTATTTATCTCAGTTTTATTACACATCTACCATCAAACAAACAAAAATCAAGCGTAATAGCATTCTCTAAAATCGTACTTTTACCCTCCCCTTACACTTAAGATGAACATTGTCCCCAATGTTCAAAATAAAAAGATGTAAAAGAAAAAAGTAAAAGAATGAAATCAAATACTCCCCTGATTCGCTCGTTGGATAGTGAAATTACACGGTTAAATCTTCTTCCAAGGTAATGTAGAAGCTCCATGACTAATGCATCGCCATAAGCTTGATTCCATAAACATCTCCTTGTCCAAAATAACCTGTTGAACCTGAGAAAACAAACACGAAAACCTGCATAACATCGGCGGGATAAAATCTATATATAAGGATATAATGCTTGTGGAATGATAATTTTTGCAGATTCCTGGAGATTATAAGTTGGAGATTTTAATAAAAACTTTTTATGAAAACAAAACTTTCAAAAATTTCTGGAAATTAAATCTGACGCCGTCAGGTTATAACCCCTGACGCCGTCATAAATGACCTGACAAAAATTTTCATTTTTAGTTTCCGGAAAATTTCTGGAAAAACCTTTACCTTACTTCCTGGAAATCCTGCAAAACATCACTATGACTCGATACAAGCATTTGACTTAAACAATTACGAATATGTATGCTAATTTATTATTATTATGATTCATGTTAATTTGTGTTCTAATAAACCGATTTAGATTTCCCTTACACTTATCTTTTGCAAAATACCTCTATATGTAGTTAAGACGAAGTTAAAAACAAAATAAAGCATTTTCACAAATTACTTTTGAACATGAATCAATAATGATAAAAATTAAACATACATACGGAAGCAAATAAAAACAAACAAACAAGCAAATAGACACACAAAGCAAATAAATAAAATAAAGCTTGGGTTGCCTCCCAAGAAGCGCTTTTCTTTATTAACGAGTCTTGTAGCTAGACTCAAAGTCACGTACATTACGTGATTCCATCATTCATAATGACGTATCCCTGATAGATATGATCCTTGTTATCAGGGTGGTGGTGTCTCAATCGCTCGACATTCGCAGTTACTTCACCTCCTCCTTTGCTGGTCAAGCTTACTATCCCATCTTGGTGTAAACTTTTAATTATGAATGGTCCGTACCACCAAGGACTTAGTTCATTGGTAGGTGTTTCTGTTTCTGAATGCCTTAGGAGCACTGAGTCTCCTTTTGTAAATTCAACGGGGTTATTGGGTTGCTCATCAGCTTCAACATAATCGTTATATCCATCCTTACATTCTCTAATCTCATTTTCCATATAACTCTTAATCCTTGCCTCCCATGCAAGAATTTTCTCTCGAACATTACCGCGGGCTATATTAGTGTTAGCCTCCATCCTCTTCTGCAGAGCAACATCTCGTATATGTCGTGGGATCGTTGGGAAGTTTACTGTTTTCTTCCCCTTCTTCAATTGGATGGTGCTATTTTCGTAATTGATTTGCGCTCTAGTGGTAGCGAGAAAGGGTGCCCCAAGGATTATTGGCATATTCATATCTTTTCTCTCAATGATCATGAAGTCGACCGGATACAGGAATCCGGCAACGTTGACCAACACATCTTCTGCAATTCCTAACGGATACTCATAAGAATGCTTTGCAAAGGAGAGTTTAGTACGGGTGATGGATGGCAACTCATCGGTTAACTGAACATAAACGGATAAAGGCATCAAATTTACGTCGGAACCTTGGTCAGCTATCGCATCCAAATACTTGTGTTTTCCAATGCTGCATGGTATTTCGAAGACCCCGTAGAATTTCTGCTTTTCCACTAACTTCTGTCCTATGAGGCATTCATACAATTGCCCACCGGGTAATGTGTCAGATTTATCATCCGGTTCCACCTTCTTGGACTTCTTGTTGGGTAGATGAGTACGTCGATAGTTTCTCACCCAATCGTTTATGGTCTCCTTGTTTATTTCGTGCTTCAAGTAATGCTTCACTTGTTGTGACACCGGCGGTTCAACCAATTGGCGCTCCTCAGAGGGCGCCTCCTCTCCCTTGTCGGAATCGCATTTGTAAGCATTGGTGTTTCCATTATTAAGTGGGATGAGGTCAATTTTGTTAACTTCCATAGTTATGGATTTCCCTCTTCCATCATTTCCGCCCTCTTGGACGACGGAGGTGGCCTTGACAAATTTAGTGTTAGGAACATCAACGTCATTCCTCACCAACACTTTTTCAGGGGCTTTTGTATTTGTGTATTCTTTCAAAAGATTCATCATCTCCGCCATCTTCTCTTCCATTTCCTCCTTTTGTTTGTAGACGGCTTCCTCAAATTTTGCCAACCGTTCGGAGTGTTTTGACATGTACTCTCTCATTCGAGCTTCGAATGTTGGACTAAGTTCCTGAGGTGGTGAGTTGGGTGGAGCGTGCTTATGGAAGGGTTTAGTAGTTTCCCTACGGGGTGATTCGGACAATGGTATTTGCCTAACGCTTGAGACTGAGTTAATTGTTGCTTTTTGTGGACTTAAGGGTCTCTTTTGCTTTTCCATAAGATATGCAACCCTTTTCTCAAGTTCACTAACGCTTTCCTCAGTGATTTGATTGGCTGTATCAGGCGATGAATATGTCTTGACTGCCGAGCGCACGTCGTGGGAGACTTGCCACAATTCATCATCGTCGGATGCAAGCTCATCAATGATCTCCCATGATTCCTCGGCGCTTTTGTCGCGCAATCTGCCCCCGGCGGCTCGATCGATGGCACGTTTGGTGTGGTAATCAACATGGTCATAGAAGATTTGGATTTGAAGCCATAGATTTATGCCATGGTGAGGGACTTTTTGAAGTAAGTCCTTGAATCGAATCCATGCCCCGTAGAGGGTTTCGCCTCGACGTTGTTCAAACATCAAGATATCCTTCCTTAGCTTGGTAGTTCTCCCTGGTGGGAAAAACTGAGCAAGGAAACGAGTGGTGAGATCATCCCAAGAGGTGATGGATCCTGCGGGTTGACGTTCTAGCCACTGACTAGCTTGGTCCCGCAAAGAGAATTGGAAGAGACGCAATCGGGTCGTCTCTCGAGTGGCAACATCAAGGTCTATAGAATCAACAATTTTAAGAAAGTCCTTGAGATGTTGATTAGGATCTTCAGAACGAAGTCCATGGAATGCGCATCCGCTTTGCACCAACCGGATGGTGTCGGATCGTAAGGGTGTGATATTGGCTCCTTGAGTGAGCTCAATGGTGTTTCGATAGCCATGGTGGCTAGGACGGGAATACTCTCCTAAAGTACGGGCTCTAGGAGGTGGTGGTGGTTGTTGTGGTGGTGGGTTGTGGGGGTTAAGGATATTACCATCTTCCATGATGTCGGATGGTATGGTTACGAACAAAGACACGAAGAAAATAGATAGACTAAAGAAAACCTAGAAAAATAAAATAAAAATCTCACTAGAAAGGAATCTAGTGAGTAGACCTAATAGAAATAAAAATTCAACCTAAACAATAACTATTCCCCGGCAGCGGCGCCAAAAACTTGATTGCGTGGTTTTGTAACCTTACAACAGGTTTTACCTCTCGAGGGATCTCAAGAGGCTTACAACCCCACCAGGCAGTGTACCTGACCGATGTAGTATAGTGTAGTGGTAAGTACGGGGGATTGATCGTTCTCCACAGGGAATAGTGTTCGTTAGGTATGAAAGGCTACTCTAATTAGGTCTAAGGATTGAGGAAGATTCTTTTTATGTTTTTATAATTTTTATGAAAGCAAGTAAAATCTCGGTTTTGAAGGAGTGGGCGGAATTAGTTGCTAGTCAACTAACCCAAATTACTACAAATGCAAATAAAATAAAATAACAAAAATGAAAAGTGGTGAGAAACTTATGTGTAGAGAAATGTGTTTACTTAGATTTCCTTACTCCCTAACTATCTTTTACCGGTTAATTAGTGTGTATTAGTTGCGTGGATGACGGGTGTATTCCTTAATACCATTCGTGGGGTGGCGTACTTACTTCCCCAAACTCTACAAGCTCCTACTTCACTCCTATGTCGAGCCGGCTAGGAAGCTCCTAACATGGGATCACTAGAATTCGCTTGTGCATTAAATACAACCATAAAAACCTTTAGTACGCGTTTGGTTCATGTTTCTTAAGACGTTCAAGCAAGTTACCGAATAGGAAGTTAGCCAGTTTTCTTAAGCCTAACATAGATAAACAATCATCCAATACAACTAACTACACACTAACAACCAATAATCAATAGCTAGGTTTCATTAGATCTAAGCAAACACAAGATAAAATTAGCCTAACATGTTAAACAAAAGACAAGCATAAGATAGAATCAAACAACACATAGACATATTGAATGATTAATTGATAACTTATCTTTCAATGAAACATGGAAGATCTCAAGGCTAAAAGCCCTGAAAAAGTAGCTAAAATCGTCTTAGGGTTTTATCCCAAAATTCCACACACTAAGCTCTCCCCTAATGACAAAAAATTAGAAAACTATATATAGACTTTTGCATCTGACGGCGTCACCTTATGGATTGTGACGCCGTCACCTCGCCGCTTTTAGGGTTCTCGGATGACCATCTTGACGCCGTCCCTCTTTAATTCTCCAAAAATCCGTTCTGGCCTATCAAGGCTTGACGCCCTCACCTCTTGAACGTGACGCCGTCCCCTTATGAATTAAGCCGTGACGCCCTTGATTTAGTTAAAGAGTGACGCCGTCAGAATTCACATGCTAACTCACTGGCCCGTCATGAGTAAATTTCACATCCCACTTTTCTTGCCAAGGCATGACGCCGTCCAGAGTTAAGTCTGACGCCGTCAAGAGTAACTTTTAGCCGATTCTTGAGACTTTGCCGTTTTCTTCACTTTGATGCTCCAAAAACGTCCAAAATGCCTCCTTTTCCAGATTTCTCCTCAAAAGTACCTAAAATGACAAAAGGAACGATTTAGGGCGATATTTGATCAAATAAATACGATTTCGGGCTTAAATGACCCTTAAAAGCGGTACACTTTTCGCTTCATCATCGAACACATCATCCCCTTCATTCTTTTCCCTCCTCAGCCCAAGTGGCACCCTCCTCCATTTCTCTCAGCCTTTGTCTCCTCATCTTGTCCCCTTATCTCTTCTTACAAACCCTAATTCCCACTTCTATAAATAGCAGTCATATGTCACCCTTTAACTCACACCACAATTCGACTAAGCCATTTCTCATACCACTCAAACCCTACCAAAACAACAACACAATATCATTCCATTTCCCTCCTGATCACAGCTAAATAACAACCCTAGAAAGACTTAAGAACCAAGGAGGAGTTGGTACTCAGGAAACAGATCCATTCGAACTCATAAAACTCTACTCGAGCTACAACCCTAAGTAAGTATTACAAACTCTTTTAAATTCAGTATCTTTACTTTATATGATCCTAGAAACACTAAAACATAATCACTAAAATGAAACATAATCAAAGATAACAAGTTTTCATTTCTTTTTCTTGTTTCTGATCTAACAGTAAAACCAACATACCCTATATGTTCGAGTTATTGTAATAACAAATCAATAATAACTAAAACATGTTAAAATATGTCAAACATAATCGTAGCATGCATAAAAACTAAGTTGCAAATGTTTAAAAGCCTTAAAACCCAATCGGGTATGTTTCTGTGTTATGTGTCGAGCAGAAAAACAGCCCACATGGTCAACTTGTGACATATAAACCAACTATCAAACAACCTTAATAAAATCTAATTTTCAGTATACGTAAAGTTCACATAGCAAACTTGATTTAGGAAAAAGAATCAAGTAAAACGGTTAATCGAGTCAAAAGTTATCATGCTCTAAAGTTTACACTATATCGCTAGTTAGAACTTGATATTTTCAGTTAATACTTTTTCAGTTTCACTCGACCAGAGACCTAACTTGTGACTTGTTTTTCGACACTTATAAGACCATTAAAAATTCTGTATTTTCTGTATATTAAAGACCACCCAACTAACTTAAATTAGAAAGAAGAATTTCTAAAAATGATAAAGTTTTCAACAAGATATCGAGTCCCAAAGTTGGTCCTAAATCGCTAAAATAGAAACCTATATTTTCAGTTATTACTTTTTCCAGTTTGTCGACCAACAACCCTTCTTTGAACACGGATTTCGAACCTTATATGATATCTAAAAATTATAAGATTTTGCCACATTAGAGTCGACCTAGCAAAGTTAATTTAGAAGCAAGAAACACTTAAAATGAGCAATCGAGTAGAAAGCTATTCATGTCCAAAGTTTTCTCCATCGCTAAGATTAAAACTAAATTTCCAGATTTCTATTATAACTAGTTTCACCAATCGACTTTGGCCCTATTTTTCGAGTACCAAACGATTTTTATAAATTATGAAATTTGACATATCTAAAGTCGACCTGGTCAACTTTTTATAGAAACTAAGAACACGAAAAATCATCTAGAATTCGATAAGTTGTTCGCATCCAAAACTCTAGCTAAAATTCACTTATTTCATATGTCTTATTTTCAAGTAATAAAAGTTATATGGGCTGATTTTGTAAACATTTTGTATTAAGGGTCATTTCTGTCAATAACAAATAAAAAGGGGTGAAAATGTCATTTTTGAAACTTAAGGGTAGAAACTGTCATTTTCCAAAAGTTCAGGGTATAAACTGTCATTTGACCAAACCTTAGGGATTAAAGCGTAACTTTTCATAACCATTATTTTTATCATTTCTATTTCTATTTTCCGACTTAATACTAATGTAATGCGTTTATTTTATTGACGAACGAGCAAGTAATATAATAAACCAACGAACAAAAGATATAACAAACAACGAACAGAAACATAATAAACAACGAAACGAATAAATAAACTATAATCATCTGAAATGATTACTAAATATTGACATAACAACCCAGGTTACTTGTCCGGAGACGTTTATCAACTTTCTTTCATTTTGTTTTCCATCCAGATTGCTAAGGTGAGTTTCATAGCCCCTACTTTTATACGTTTTGAACTATTTTTGGGGGAGATACATGCTCAATCATTTGTTTCATACTCAAAATATTTATACTTTTATGATACGCTTTACTCATGATACTTTTGGACATGAAATATAGTTACGATATGTGCCTTAATGTGTTACACTTATTCTACACTTTATTCTTAGCAACTGTTTAACTCCTGGATGGAGCCGATGGAGAGGTATTGATAGTACTATCGGGTTGACACCCCCACCCTTGGTCCCAGATTCATGGCCATTGGTGAATATAATCCGGTTTATTCATGATACTTATTTATTCTAGTCATGAGGTTCAGTTGCTGTTATGCTTTACATTAAGTGCTTACATATATCGTATACGTTCATGTCATACTTATTCTATATTTTAGCAATGGGTTGTAAACACACAGGTTGCAAGTTTTGAATGGGCAGAATTTGCAACTGAGTGGATTTACAAGGCCTTTGCTGTGAAATCTTTATTCAAATACATTACTCTTAAACTAAACTCTTTATGCCCTTGCTGGGAAATCTTTATTCAAATACTTTACATTTTATACTAAACTCTATGAACTCACCAACCTTTGTGTTGACACTTTTTAGCATGTTTATCTCAGGTTAGAAAGGCGATAGTGGATGCATGGATCATAGAGTCATTTGCATGCTTTGGGAGTCTAAGCTAATAACCTTTACCATTCAATCCATTTTGAAAACTCTTATGTATTATTATACTTTGGGACCTCATGTAATAACTCTGATTTAAATAAATTGAATGGTAACTTTTCAAAACGTCTCATTTAGAGGTCGTTTTCTATACCTTGTGCTTTATATTGAGAAGTAGCACCCCAGTGACACTATAGTTCCGCTGCGATATTTTGGGGGTGTTACACCCTTGTCGACCCAACTATCCAACTTATGTTCCAAGTTAGGTTTTCACTATAAATACAAATCAAAGGGTTATTAGTTTTTGACCTAGTGCATACATACTATAACCCTAAAATTTGTTTCTCTCTTATTTGCTCTAAATATGGTCGACATATCCTTAGGGTATTCGATCCATAGTTTTTTGTTAAACAAAATTGTTTTGGTTTAATTTTTGTTCATTCACTAGCATCAATCTTTGATCGGTTATAGTACGTGTGTACAAGACTTGGTAGTTTACTTACTTTAGTAAACAATCTTGGATTGTGAAACAAAATGGTAAGGGCTTTCATGTTAATCCTTTTATTTGATCAAGAGAAGAAAAGAGAAGTTCGATCCTTGTTCTTGCTAGGATCAAAAGGTATGTGACTTTTATTATTCGGTAATCTTTATACGTGTTAATATATGATCCTTGCTTCCGCTACTCGCTTTGATGCGTGTTTATTTATTTAGATGATTGTCATGTTATTTAAATTCCAACAATTTTTAGTTAGATAATAATTCAAAGTGAAACTCTTTTCTTGAACTTATAATTATTTAGAAAGCTGATTTAACATTTTACCTGATTGATTATTGGAAGTGAGAAGCTTGCTTAAAGGGTTGTGTGAGTGATCGGAAAATAAATGGCTTGAAAAACCTACCGGAGAAAAAGGTTGAAACCTTTATTAGAGAGCTCCGGTGTGGATGACGGACAACACGCCGTTCGTCCCTTTGCTTACCAACAACGGCGCCATTGGTGTACCGAGACACTGCCATTCGTCCGCTGTATGGCATTTAGCCATTCGAACAACTAAACGCCATTCGTACCTTTTTTTATATTCAAATTTCAAATTTGCAACGGATACAAATGGCTACAAAATTTAAAAACCCCACTTTTAATTAACTAAACATTTTTCATACATTTAACCCAAATCATAATTTCACAAACTTTCACATACACTTCCATTTATCTTCCAAAAATTTCACAACAAAACACTAACAATTGGCTACTTAACAACAAATTTCATTCGACATCCGAATCCGCTATTTCAAGTTCTCCGTCACCCGCTACACTATCATCCGACCATTCTTTTCGAATCTAACAAACGCAAAACCCGATGCCTTCATACCCTCAATATCAAAGCCAAAACCCGAAGCTGGGTTTTGCATCATACGTGCAGAACCCGCAAAACCCGATGCCATATTATCCACAAGCCTCTTTCGCATCACAAATGAACCATGATCACTAAAACGATATAACCAAATGGATTTTTTTTGCACAACAACAACAATACTTCAACCAAATGAATCTCGGTAATTCTTCACAACCAACACAAATGATACCAATACGAGATTTACACGACTCACCACCAAACTCACCAACACAAGCATCACAAATCGAGTCTTCTCCGGTCAGAAAAGGAAAGCAAAGGGACGAAATCCGAGACCAAAGAAAACCGAAGTTGTCCATACCCGTTGGACACAAGAGGTGGAAAAACTTATGGCCGAAACGTACATACAAATATCCGAGGACCCAAGACTCGGTATTGACCGAAATTCAAAGTAGTTTTGGACACAAGTTTATAATGAATTCAACCGTCTTTCAACCACCGAACGTACCAAGGATAAGATCACGTGAAAGTAGACTACGTTGACAAGGGATTGCACCAAGTTCGCCGAAATTGTCGACGTAAATGAACGGATGAGTGGAGAAACGATTCGAAATGGTCATCTCGTTGTTACAAAATATTCAAATAAATGTGTGGGTTTGCGTTTGTCAACTATGAAGCACGTGATATCTCAAAAGATCACCACAAATGGCGTGGTGCCAAAGCCGTTCAACCTGGAAGACACATTCGTACACCGGAGGATGTTCAAGAACCCGAACGAGCTATTTTGAGGTGATACAATCCCACGTCCTCCCGGCAAGCCAAGGCCTTCCAAGAGTCAAAAATCGGACTCTGTGCGTTCGGCAGGTTCTTCTTCTAGTAGAGAAACTTTCAAGGAAATGGTCCAAGAGGAGTTGCGACAAGAACGCGCAAAAAACTTGATTATATCGAAACTCAAAAGAAATTCGAAGAATTGAAGTTTCTTAGTTTTAGCATCGAGGGGATGAAGCCGAAAGATGCGGAAAATATCGAAAGAATCAAAGACGATATCCAAGTACGACACTTTGGCACGGGCTCGAGCTCAAATTAGTATTTGTCGTATCGTTTTTTTTATTATTCGTTGTATCGTAGTTTTTAATATTCGTCATATCTTAGTTTTTAATATTTGTCGTGCTCTATCGTATTTTTAATATTTTTTGTATCGTACTTTTTAGTTTTTATGTATTTTTAGTATCGTAGTTTTATGTATTTTTCGTATCCGTATCATATTTGTAATCGTATCGTATTTTTAATACATCGTATTTGAGTTTTAATTTAAAATGTGTTTGTATAAAATAATGAAATGAAAATAAATAAATAAATAAATAAATAAATGTGTTTGTACCAATAACATGTTATTGGGTTTTATTTTCCTGGGGAGGAGGTTTTAGTTGTTGGTGTATTATTGGAATGTTGGCGCTGAGGTGGTGAAAGAATTACACGTTATTTGTATTACAACACCTTGCACTCTTATGGGCTTCACCATACTCATTTGATTGTTTTGGCCCACAATTACAACTTATTTCTAATGTCTCAAAACCCATCCAGTTGAACCATGAACTGGTTGGGCGACCAAAAGCTGAGTTTGAGAAGCAAACATGATTGAATCGTGAACTGGGAGCTCTACTGTAACGATTAGAAAACCAGGGTGATTAGAAGCTGAGTTTGAGCAAAAGACCTGGTTGAATCGTCAAGCGGAAGCTCTACCGAATCGATTAGAAAACCAGTTTTTAAAACATTGCTTATTTCTTTTTCTTATTTAAAAGAATTTTGTTTATTATTATTTTAATTCTGGTAAAAATCACAAAAGGTCACTTATATCTTTCACAGCTAATTAATGTTTTCATTTAATTTGTCAAATGTTAACATTGATTTTGACAATATGACAAACTTAGAAAATTATAACCACTCTTTTTAATAATGGATGATTATGTTAGAATATCATTAAATTAAAGAATGACAATAATATTGGGAGGAAAGATGTATCTAGTTTTGAATGATTATTAGTATTTTTTTTAACCATTAGTTAGTAGTGACCTTGTGGGTACATATTCTTAAGACAAGTGGGTAACTATAGATCCTTTCTTAAACTACTAGACGGGAACCATTCGTATAACAAATGTGACTTGTTGTAAGGTTAAACATATGGCTTTAATGATTCAAGATGCAATCACAAAGTATATCTTTAATGATTCAAGATGAAATCACCTATGTGACAGAGAAGTGAGGTCCTTTCAAAGGAAATTGTGGGGGCGCAAATCCTAAGAGCTCTTGCAGAACCAGACGAATGTTCAGGACCATAATGAACATGACTATGAGGGCTTAACAATGTTAGGGATAGTCTTATGTGAATTGTATTGACATAAACAACAGCTCTGTTCAAAGACGTCACGTCTATTGACAGCTAGGGGGCTAAGTGCATTTCAAAAAGGAATGTTCAAAGGGCCACACCTACCTATCCTTTGCAAGATTCAA
This sequence comes from Artemisia tridentata subsp. tridentata, assembly GCA_021014915.2. NCBI lineage: Eukaryota > Viridiplantae > Streptophyta > Magnoliopsida > Asterales > Asteraceae > Artemisia > Artemisia tridentata. Next base: position 143,748,439 of record CP139509.1, read on the forward strand.
CTATTGAAATTTCATCGTAACTTTTGTGTATTATGATCAATCTCCATTCATGTGGGGGATGGTTGGAAAATTTGGTTGGCAAAATTGACTTTTGACCAACTTTTGACACAATTATCTATATGTATGTGTTACATATATAAGTAATACTTTGTAGGTTCGCGTTCTCCTTGAAAAGAGCTTCGTAATGAGCCTTTATGTGTCCAAAATAGAGTTGATGTGAATGAGATATCGTGTCTCAAAGTTAGGCATTTGGTACCATGCTTAAAGAGTAAAATTGGTTTTTTTTTTCTATCGCACATCGGTGGGATGGGTAAACTTGGGAGGAGTCTATCGTGTATAAATAGTGGCCTTAGTTCCATAGTTTTTGACACACATCAAATCAATTAGTATTATTGATTTCCAACATAAGGAATACACATCTGAAAATGTAAAATTTTAGGCAATTTTTTAAAGTTTGACAATACAATTTACTTTTTGGGTGTTCTACCCTGGGAAACAGACGACAAATATGTTTTAACGGAAGTGTGTCAAAAACATGCCTCGACTCTTTAGTGCTTCGTTGTTGATTTCCGTTGGTGATCGAGTAAGTCTTTTGACTATTTTATAGTTTTATTTAATTATCGTTATATAGAGTTTGTCTCTGCCTCTATTCTGTTGGAATTTAATGAGCCTTTACATATATGTCCCTGCTTATTTTAAAAATTACATATATATCCTTTTGATGCATTAAAACTATTGTACTTTATACATAAAAAACTGACACAAAAGATATATATGTAATTATTCATCTAGAGAGGGATATATATGAAATTTTCTCTTAATTTTTATGTTCTCTATTTATTGCCAATTTTATTTAATGTAATATGGTTTTAGAGTTAATTGCAAAAATCGTCCCTAAAGTTTGGCCAAATTGCAAGTTTTGCCCCAAATGTTTGGAAAGTGCAAGGATCGTCCCTATGAGAAACCTTTGGGGCAAAAATCGTTCCTGACCAACATCAAATGACTAAAATACCCTTGTCTTCTTCTTTTTCTAAATTTCTTTTCAGTTTTTTAAACAAATGGTCCTTGTGTTTCGCAAGATTTTACAAATTTAGTCCTGATTTTTTTTTAATTATTTATTTAACTATTAATATTAGTATTTTTTTTATACGTTTTTTTCCATTTTTCTTATGTTTTTTCCATTTTCATACGTTTTCATCCGTTTTTCGTACGTTTTTTTCCGTTTTCATATGTTTTTGTTCGTTTTTATACGTTTTCGTCCGTTTTTATATGTTTTCGTCCGTTTTCATCCGTTTTTCTTACGTTTTTGTCGGTTTTTCTTACGTTTTCCGTTTTCATCCATTTTTCTTACGCTTTCATCCGTTTTTATCGTTTTCGCCCGTTTTTCTTACATTTTTGTCTGTATTTATCCGTTTCTGTCCATTTTTCTTTTGTTTTTGTTTTTTTTTTACGTTTTTTTCCGTTTTCATACTTTTCTCGTTTTTATACGCTTTCGCCTGTTTTCTTACGTTTTTCTCCGTTTTTCATACCTTCTTGTACGCTTTCGCCTGTTTAGTGAAAGTATTATTATATTGGTTTTTTCAACCAATTTAATAGCCATATCAATATTAAAATAGCGATATAATTAACAATAGTATCAATGGTGCATATAATTGTAGTTCCTATCAATAATTGTCACTATTGACTTATTGAGCATGACTAATCATAAATAATTGAATTAAGGTGTTTCTAGAGCCATGTACATGTGTAATACCTCGTCACCATCCAAATACCAAGGATTTCGTAATCACATATTTTTGGTAACCATACACTCGAGCCACTAACAATGGAGTTTGTGACCATTTTTCTTGGTCTGTTCTTATCATACTTACTTCTTCAAGCTATTTTTTCAGTTTTTAGGGTCGCCGAATCTAAGAATCTACCACCAGGCCCGACACCGATTCCCATAATTGGAAGCCTTCACTTGCTGGGTGATCACCCACACCAATCCCTAGCCAGGCTAGCCAAAACCCATGGCCCGGTTATGTTCTTAAAACTTGGTCAAATCAGCACGCTAGTAATTTCCTCCGCGGCTGCAGCAAAAGAAGTACTCCAAACGCAAGACCTTGCCTTCTCCTCTCGCCATATCCCGGATGCTCTCAATGCCCATAGCCAGTCTAAATACTCGGTTGTGTGGCTCCCTGTCTCCACTCAGTGGCAAGCACTTCGCAAGATCCTCAACTTCAACATCTTCAGCAGCAAATCCCTTGATGCCAACCAGCACTTGAGGAGGCAAAAAGTGCAAGAACTAGTAGCATACTGTCGAAAAGCTAGCCAGTCTAAAGAAATGGTCGACATTGGCCGAGCTGCTTTTAGAACCACACTGAATCTACTATCTAACACTATTTTCTCCAAGGATTTAGCAGACCCGTATGAGGATTCGGGTAGAGAGTTTAAAGACTTGGTTAGAAGCATCATGGTGGAGGCTGGGAAGCCAAACCTGGTGGACTTCTTTCCGATGTTTAGAAAAATCGATCCACAAGGGATCAGGAGACGAATGACACGTTATTTTGGGAAGTTACATGCCACTTATGAGGAATTAATTCAAGAGAGGCTGATGTTGAAAAGATTGAAGCAAGAAGATGTATTAGACGTCATTTTAAAAATCAGTCACGAGAACCCGGATGTAATCAATTCGACACATGTAAAAAGCATGTTTGTGGTACGTGAATTATTTCCTGTACTTGAAACCTTAGATTAAAGCAAGAAAAAATAAATAAATAAATAAAATAACTTTTATAATTAACTTAGAGAATCGTCGATAATATGCCTCATTGAAGTAAATGAACCACTAGATACCCTCGAAAGTTTAATGATACATAACGAACGCGGGCAATGGCGGGGCAGGTGAAAAGGTGATTGTTTTTTTTTTTTTTTGAACATATGTGAAAAGGTGATTGGGTACTTGGAGATCGGAGAAATGTATTTTAAATTGTATAAAGGAAGTATAAAAAAAAAGAAAAAGAAAAAAAAAGAACGATTTCATTGAAAATCTTGAATATTATAAAAACTAAGTTTACTTTCAGAGGCGGAGACAGGAGGGTAGTTTTTAGTTTTTAATTAATGGAGTAATCACGCAAAATTAGAAGCATAATTGTTTTGGACTGAGGACATGTATTTAGCATTATTTGGGATATGTATACAAGAATTAGCACTGCACCAAAGGCTTTGGGTGCTTATGAGTGTGTTATTATTTCGTATATCAAAACATACATCCTCAACTAGTATAAAATTAGCTTATATCGGTAATTAAACTAATAAAGAATGACAATATATTTCAAAGTGAAAAAAAGAAAATAACAAAAATATAGGTGAAGTTGTATATAAGCTCATAATAATGAGCTTATAAAATTAGCTTATATTATTAAAGGTGTAAAAGCAGAAGGGCCTAACTTGTACATATTAGATAGTAGAGGGTAGTCTAATGTAAATATGGTAGATATTATGTTCTTGTGGAGGGAAAGTTTGTTACAAGGCTTCCCTCCTCTCTTCTTTTAAATATCTGTAATCACCTCATCTGGGGTAACACTTCAATAACAAATTCTCTCATTTGTCACCATTGTTAAACTTTACATGGTATCAGAGCACTACAATGGTGACTCTGTTAACCGTAATTCACCACTAAACCACCGTATTCTCATCGTAATATCACCGATTAACTGATTTTGTTGTGTTTTCTTGATCAATTGATTGTGTATCATCAATTGATCATCTTCTTGAGTGTTCTTGATTGTCAAAACTGTGTTCTTGACTCTTAATTTGTGTTAATTGAGACTCAGTGTTCTGTTCTTCAAATTAGGTTAAAATTTGGGGATAATTGGTGAATTTGTTAATTCCGCTGCGTTTGATGATGGATTCAAGCAATCCGTTGTACGTGCATCCTTCTGATGGTCCAGGGTCATTATCAATTCAAGAAAAGTTGGTAGGGGCTCAGAACTATCGATCATGGAGAAGATCTATGGAGATTGGACTGTCCACTAAGAGAAAATTAGGGTTTGTGAAAGGATCACTTCCTAGACCACCTAATATTCCTGTACCACCTGCTACTGCTGCTGAAAATGCTGTTAACATTGAAATGTGGGAAACTTGCAATAATCTTGTGATAAGTTGGATTATGAGTTCTGTTAGTGAACCAATTGCTAAGTCTGTAATGTTCATTGGAAGTGCTAGTGAGATATGGTCTCAGTTGGAAACAAGGTTTTCTTTAAGCAATGAATCAAGAAAGTATAAGCTCTCTAAAGACACTTTTGAAATAAGTCAACAAGGTAGTTCTGTGAGTGAATACTACACTAGAATGAAGTGTGTTTGGGAGGAGCTTGATTCAATGAATAACCTGCCAAGATTGGTCACAATTACTCCTGAGATGTCTGTGTTTTTGAGTGTTGTGGAGAAACAAAAGGAAGGGCAAAGGTTGTTTCAATTCTTGAATGGGCTTGATGAAGGTTACAGTGCACAAAGAAGCCAGTTACTGTTAATGAATCCCTTGCCAACTGTTGAAAGTGCTTGTGCAGTCATTCAACAAGAAGAGTCTCAAAAGGATTTGTTTCATGGAAGTAGTGTGATTGAGTCAACAGCCTTGTATAGCAAGAATGGTGGCAAAGACAAGTGTTCAATTTGTGGATTCAAATGGCATCCCCCTGAGAAGTGTTGGGAGAAGGCTTGGTATCCAGTTTGGCACCACAAGTACAAACCACCAGGCAAACAAAATCAGTCAAGAACCAAAGATGTGGACAAGAACAAGGGAAATGGCAATTACAGAAGGGCTGCAGCCAATGTGACCAGTGGTTCAGGCAGTTATACCTTCACCTCTGAGCAATTTGAGAACCTAATGTGAAGTGTCTTGAAAGATATGAAACCTGGTGCTGCATCAGAAGAATGTACTGATGATGATCTTGAATTTGTTGTAGGTATGATTTGCCTAAATGCTGCAACAAATAATGCATTATTTTACTGGATACTTGACACTGGTGCTACAGATCATATGACACCATTTTGTAGAGATATGATTAATGCAAATATTTTGGAAATTCTGCCTAAAATAACTCTACCAAATGGTGATTCATCAGATATAACAAAGATAGGTCAAGTGAGGTTGAAAAATGGCATTCTCCTCAAAAATGTCTTGTGTGTACCATCTTTCAAGTTTTGTTTGTGTTGCTATCTTTTTCCCAAATTTCTGTGTGATTCAGGAGTTGAACACAAGGAAGGTGCAGGGTCTGGGTAAGAAGATTGGAGGTTTATATCATCTTCTCAATGTTCCTATGGACTGTGTGGATTCTAAGCTGAGGTCTGAAGTTGAGAAGAGTGTAAATAGTGGTTTGTTTTCATGTTCTGCTGGTGTGTACAATAAGACTGATAGCCCAAGTTTGTTTAGCTTGTGGCATCACAGGTTAGGTCACATTTCTATGTCAAAATTGAAGCATATCTCTTGTTCTGATGTTCCTACTGTCAATGAATCTACTACTACTTGTCTCTCTTGTCTAATGGCCAAATTGACCAAATTGCCTTTTGCATATAGTGAGTCTAGTAGTGATTCTACATTTGCCTTGGTTCATATGGATACTTGGGGTCCTTATAAAGTGGTCACTAATGGGAAGTTCAAGTATTTTTTAACACTAGTTGATGATTACAGCAGGGCTACTTGGACATATTTAATGGTGCATAAATCAGATGCCTTAGCAGTTTTGAAAGTGTTTCTAAAGTTTGTAGAAATGCAGTTTAACACTAAAGTGAAATGTATCAAATCTGATAATGCACTAGAATTTGTAAAAGGACCATGTGCTGTGTTTCTGGCTAGTCAAGGAATAGAACATCAAACCACATGTGTTGACAGACCACAACAAAATGGTAGGACAGAAAGAAAACATAGACATATACTTGAGGTGGCTAGAGCTTTAAGGTTTCAATCTAGCTTACCTTTGAAGTTTTGAGGAGACTGCATTACTACTGCTACTTATCTTATCAATAGAGTACCCTCATGTGTTCTAAAGAATAAAACTCCTTATGAAATGTTGCTTAACAAGGTGCCTGATTATGATCATTTGAAAGTATTTGGTTGTTTTGTTGTGGCAACAAATCCTTCAAGGATTCCTGATAAATTTGCACCAAGAGGAGTACCATGTGTGTTTCTGGGCTATCCTCCACATCAGAAAGGTTATAAACTGTACAATTTGTTGACTCATTGTACCTTTGTCAGTAGAGATGTTGAATTTCATGAGCATATCTTTCCTTTTGCTGAGTCAAGTTCACAAAACTTCTTTCAGCCTATGCCTGTTCCTATGCCTTCTCACCTTTCTGTGTATGACACTTGTGAACCTGTTGTGCCAAATACCCAAGATGTGACTGAACCTACACATGAAATGCATACTGAACCTGCTGTTCCAAACACCCATGAAGATCCTATTCCAACTGAAGTTAGGAGATCTACAAGGGTCTCTAAACCACCAGCTTGGACAAAAGACTTTGTCACTCCACTGGTGAAACCTTCTGCTAATCAAGTTACTGCACCAGTTTTATCTTCTGAATTCAAATGTTTTCTGAGTACCTTAGTCAGTCAACAAGATCCTAAAGGTTTTAAAGAGGCAGTTAAAGACCCAGGGTGGTGTGATGCAATGAATGCAGAGTTGAGAGCTCTTGAAGAGAATGGAACTTGGGAAGTTACTGACTTGCCTCCTAATAAAAGAGCTATTAACTGTCATTGGCTTTTCAAAACAAAACTTAAGTCTGATGGATCAGTTGACAGAAAAAAGGCAAGATTGGTGATTCAAGGTAATAGGCAGAAAAAGGGTGTTGATTATGAAGAGACTTTTGCCCCAGTAGCTAAAATGGTGAATGTGAGATCATTATTGGCAATTGCTACAATGAAAGGATGGAACATTACACAGATGGATGTATCCAATGCTTTCTTACATTGAAGAAGTGTACATGCAGTTACCTATGGGCTATGTTGGTAAGGGGGAGTCAATTAAAGATGAGAAGTCTTCTTCTACTAAAGTGTGCAGACTTAAAAAATCTCTATATGGCCTAAAACAAGCACCTAGGCAATGGTTTGCTAAGTTGTCTAGTGCACTTGTGTCTTTTGGATATCAGCAGTCAAAGGCTGATTATTCATTGTTTACAAAGAAAAATGCAGAGGGGTTTACAGCAATATTAGTCTATGTGGATGATTTAATGATCACAGGCAATGATACTTCACAGATTGAATTGCTGAAAACACAGTTGAGCTCTCAGTTTCACATGAAGGATCTTGGTGATATGCACTATTTTTTGGGGTTAGAAGTTACTAAAGCAGATTCAGGACTGTTTGTTTCCCAAAAGAAGTACACAATGGAGATGTTACAAGAGGCTGGAGTCATTAACAATAACAATAAACCTTATAAACTGCCTATGGAACCTAATCTAAAGCTACAAGCTGATGTTGGAACTCCATTGCAGGATCCAGAAGTCTATAGAAAGTACATTGGCAAACTGATATATCTAACCATCACAAGGCCTGGCATCTGTTATACTGTTCAATTGCTTAGTCAGTTTATGCAAAGCCCCACTTCTGTCCACATGCAGGCTGTTAAGCACTTGCTTAGATATCTTCTTAATTCACCATGTCAAGGCATTCTTCTAACTCATCATTCAAAAGCTCATCTTACTGCCTATTGTGATTCTGATTGGGCCAGCTGTCCTATGACTAGAAGGTCCACAACAGGGTACTGCATTCTACTTGGTGATTCTCCTATTTCCTGGAAGTCAAAGAAACAAGGAGTAGTGTCTAGAAGTTCAGCAGAGGCAGAATACAGAGCTATGGCCTTAACTTGTGAAATCACTTGGTTACTCAGCCTGCTTAAGGATCTAGGACTGAAAGATATGTATCCTGTTACTTTGCACTGTGATAATCAAGCAGCAATCCAACAGGACAAAACATATAGAGGTTGACTGTCATTATGTCAGAGATCAAGTCAAAGAAGGTGTGGTCAAGCCCTCTTATCTTCATACCTCTAAACAATTGGCAGATGTGTTCACCAAGGTTCTCACCACTGATCAGCATCATAAGCTTCTTCACAAGTTAGGAGTATCTACATTAGATACTGCTCAACTTGAGGGGGAGTGTAAAAGCAGAAGGGCCTAACTTGTACATATTAGATAGTAGAGGGTAGTCTAATGTAAATATGGTAGATATTTTGTTCTTGTGGAGGGAAAGTTTGTTACAAGGCTTCCCTCCTCTCTTCTTTTAAATATCTGCAATCACCTCATTTGGGGTAACACTTCAATAACAAATTCTCATTTCTCATTGTTAAACTTTACAAAAGGCTAATAACTTTTAAATGCATCTAATTTGTTAATTTTTTTGGCCATATAGTCATCTCTCTTTTTGCTAATAAAACAAAAGCCATTCAAATTTCAATCTTTCAATGTATCGATTTATCTGCTCAAAAGGTAACCTGATATGTTTTTGGTTTTTCATTATTCTTATTTCACAATATAATCAACACAGACAACACATCATCATCTTAATCACTATCCTCATCAATCATCAAACACCCCAATAGACTTCAAGCAAAGTAGTGGAATGTAATTACATTATGAACAAATTTGTAGCAAGTTAGCAATTAAAACATTTAGGGTGCGTTTGGTTTGAGGATGTAGGGGTATGATTTGGGGATGATGACAAAAATTGCTTGGTATGTTTGTGTGAGTCCCATAAGTAGGATGAGTACCAAATATTTGCTATATGCTAACCTATTAACCTTGCTAACTTTTTATTATATTTTAATTCTAAGTGAGTCTATCTTTTACATCAATCACCCATATTTTATTTTATTTTTATTTTTATAATAATAACGTTTTTAAAATTATAAATAAAATTTATTTATAACATATATAATATATTATTTTATTATATTTTTATCTTTGAACATTTAACTTAAACTTATTCTAAATTCAAATTCTAATCTAAATCTAAATTCTAATCCTAAACTAATCTACATTGAATAACGAAAGCAAATGCCTTTTGCCCCAAATGAAGCTGTGTTTGGGAGAGGCTTCTTGGGGTTTATGAGGCTTAAACTTTTAAAATAAGCCGCCTAATACAATAAGTCTTGTTTGTCACACGGGTTTATGGAGGTTAGCCTCCATAAGTCAATCTCATTGAAAGGGGCTTATGAAGGCTTATAGCTAGTTAAATTACTTAAATACCTTTCAAAATATAATTACTTATCACGCAAAAGCCAGAAATATATCTGAATTTAATTTGATGTATTTTTATGCGATTTTAAATTAATAAGCATCCATTCCAACTAATTCGTCAAAAAACTTTATAAATATATGAGCTACAACTTTCGGCTTGTAATATAAACCTCAACCTTAACCCCAGCCCATTGCACCAAATAAGCCAAACAAGTACACAAAATTAAATCCATATAAAAACAACTTCAAGATGTCATATGATTAGTTTTTTTGGGGAAGGTGACTATCATTTTTTGGTTGGAGTCATAACCTGCCACTTTGGCAGGCCCTCATCCACCACATGCCCAAACTATGTTGTCTTAACCGGATCCACGCCGGGCGTAGCGGGGACTACAAACGGCATCCGCCCGGAAACCGTACCGCCTCCACATGACTTCCTCGCTGGAGTAACAGCCGGATGAAAACCGGGGGCGGCTCGGATTTGAACCTGCGCATCATTGGCTTACAGGCTCTCCTCTTCATTGCCTAATACCAACAGAGCTTGTGGTCCACAAGTAAGGACTTCCCGGTAGGTCACCCACCCGATACTACTCTCACCCGTGGCTCGCTTAACTAACTAAGCTTCAACCACTAGACCACATTTCCTCGAATTAGTTAATCTGATTAGTTAATCCAACATTTCCTCGAATTAAACACAGTGGATATCTTTCACCTTTCCCACTAAACGCTGCACCATCATTCACACAAACCTCGCTCGTTACGTCACAAAACTCATCCACATCTCTCCATCATAAAAAATTGCTCCAAATTCTTGAACGCTTACAAGTCATTATCCCTATTATTAAAGCTAACTAATACTTTGAACGCTTTTAACTTAATTCGTCGTTATCTACTACTCTCACGGCCAAGTAAAAATCTTGACACTCTGAGGTTAACACGTAATTCTGCTTTCTCGCATCTAAACATTAACAAGTTATTTGTATAATGATATAGGACTTGTTTGTCGCGGGTACTGATACAACTTCAAATTCGTTAGAATGGGCAATGACAGAAGTTCTACGCAACCCGCACACCATGGCCAAAGCAAAAGAGGAGCTTAAAGACGTTACCGGCAAAGGAAAACTTGTAGATGAGGCTGACATTTCGAGACTTCCCTACTTGCAGTGCATTGTAAAAGAAACCCTGAGGCTTCACCCACCAGTCCCCCTATTGCTCCCAAGAAAAACTGAGACCAAAGTCACACTCAATGGCTACATTGTGCCCGAGGGCACACAGGTACTTGTCAATGCCTGGGCCATAGGCCGAGACCCATTCACATGGGACAACTCATTTGAGTTTAAGCCAGAAAGATTCTTGAATTCAGAACTTGATGTGCGAGGTAGAGATTTTGAGTTAATCCCATTTGGAGGTGGACGAAGAATATGCCCAGGTTTGCCATTGGCAGTTCGTATGCTCCCTGTGATGCTGGGATCATTACTCAATAATTTTGATTGGGACATAAATACCAGAATCGGACTTGAAGAATTGGACATGACCGAGAAGTTTGGAATCACCTTGCAAAAGGCCGAGCCTCTTTGCCTTGTCCCAATGCCGGCAACTTAATTAATTAGTGTCTATGGCAGTCAACTTTATTTCTTCTTTTTATCAGCCATCAGAATAGCTTTCATGCATATCCACCAAATAAAAGGCTTGATTGTTGTTTTAACTTGTTACGAATTGACATGACGAAAACGAAATATACTGAAATATAATAAGGTCTATGACATTATTATATTTAAATGCAAGCCTTCAAGAAGGAAATGTGGCTAATTACATAAGTCTTCTCAGTCATGAGACCATTTTTCATTTGGTTTTATGGCTTATGCTACACCAATGTAAGCATAAGAATCAATGATGTAATGGAAATGTAGTGACTGAGGGTGAATCTGAAGAATCTGTGTGGTTTTGGACTCATGGTTGCTGCTCATGTTGTCCTTTGATGTTTTGTTGTATCTGTTTCTCTGTATTAGTGATAGGATCTTAAGCTTGTTTTTTTATCCTATTAGTCTCTTGTAAACTTTATGATGCGTAATAATATATCTTCACAGTTTCACCAAAAAAATAAGGTCTATGACTAATTTAAACCACCCACAATGCCATTACCTTTATGTAAGGGGTCAATATCTTGTTTATAAGACAACATAAATGGTTATAATCATATTAACATGAAAGGATACTAATCTATAAAAGTAATTGCATGAAAGGATACTAATCTATAAAAGTAATTTGCAAAACATGATAAATATGCTTTCCGTCTCATCATAACTCTTTGGATAAGTCAATATAGACTAACCCAATTCCAGTATAATAATGTTCATGGACTGTTTCCATTGTCTTTGTCATACATGTACGATATCATCGAAAGATTGTTTTGGCATGGATAGATGAAATCTATAGAAATGTGAAACCTTCAACCCGTATTTATATTAATCATAAAGTTTCAATTCGTATATTGTTTTATATCAGCCATAGATGTCAATAGCCATAGATGTCAGGTGTGAACCTAAGCGATTTGATGAGGTCTCTTTTTTCAACGAATGCTCACAATCCTTTATCGTTTTTATGTCACCCTTGCCAGATGAGATAGTGATTCTAGTTTGTCATAGTTTTGGCGGGTTTAATATCTATCGCTCTTGAAACCTACCTTGAGAAGATCAAAGTTGCTATTAATTTGGCTGCTTTCACATCCGCCAGTTTCTTCGATAGCACAAGTAAAATTCTATGTCTATCTATTTATTTATTATAATTAAGAATACATTATTTAGTACTTGAGATCATGAAAAAGTATTGAAGTCCCCTATATGTGTCCTAGCATACTGTAGCAAGAATTGTTGACGTATGATCGGATCAAAATATGTTTTTATTTGGTAGCTTTTACTAGTAGAATGACTTGTTTACAAAGACGAAACATATTTGGTACGTTTAAAAGAGCGTCTAATGTTTCACAGGCATGGAGGGGGGTTTCCAGGATCGGATTGATCATAATAACATCATGCCAACATCAAACAAGAATAAATAAATATGAAACAAGAGAGATTTTGTGAACCCTTATAACTGATATTGATAATCGAATGGGTTACTAATTGTTTACAGAATCCTACTCTATTTATACATAACTAAAGGTATGAATGAAGGGATGTGATGGTTCGTATGAACCAAGGGTTGTGTCCCTTCAATACATAACTGTAAATAACTAACTCTAACTGCTAATTCTAACCGACCAACTGACTTAACTAACTGCCACGTTTCTTCTTGTTGTGTGTGTCGACTTGCAGCCTAAAACACATGAATAACATGGCTTTAATCTTTTTCAATGATTAATTAGATTATGTTTTCCAACATATTCCCCCCTAATCTAATTAATCTTTGTATTTCTTTAATCTTCTTGTTCCTGATCTTTTCTTGCTCATGCCTTCTTCAAAACAGATTTCTTCTATTCAATTTCTTCATGCTCTTGATCCTTGGTGTTGATGACTTTTCGGCTTCTAATTGAACCAAATTCCAGCAGGGTTAGTGCCGCCATCATCACTTGAATCTTCTTGACTTTTGGTTTGTTGGTCAAAGGGTTTAACAGCCTAATCTTCATCGCATCATCATAGCCTTGTCCCTATCTTCTTTGGCATCCTGCCTCTGTCAACCATCATGGTTGTAGGGTTCATTATGAACCGGGGTTTCAAGGTCTCTAAAGGTGTGATATTTCCTCCCTTATAACCGGGCAAACCAACAAGCCTTCTTTCTTTTCTTTCTTTCTCTTTAATCCGACATCTCATCTTCATTTGAATCTGCTATTTTTCTTCTTCTTGGTTAACCGCCGGATTGGCTGGTGTAACCGTTTCTTTAATCTTTTTCTTGAATGATGATTGTAAACATGATTTGAGTGTTGTTTGATCCCTTGCTCTCTGATACCAATGTTTCACAGGTATGGAGGGGGGTTTCCAGGATCGAATTGATCATAACAACATCATGCCAACATCAAACAAGAATAAATAAATATGAAACAAGAGAGATTTGGTGAACCCTTATAACTGATATTGATAATCGAATGGGTTACTAATTGTTTACAGAATCCTACTCTATTTATACATAACTAAAAGGTATGAATGAAGGGATGTGATGGTTCGTATGAACCAAGGGTTATGTCCCTTCAATACATAACTGTAAATAACTAACTCTAACTGCTAATTCTAACCGACCAACTGACTTAACTAACTGCCATGTTTCTTCTTGTTGTGTGTGTCGACTTGCAGCCTAAAACACATGAATAACATGGCTTTAATCTTTTACAATGATTAATTAGATTATGTTTTCCAACAGCGTCTAATGTTTTAATCATTAGAAATTCTTGCCAGAGTTGATTGAAATTTGGGCCTCAAGATGAGCTCAAATAGACCAAGAATTATGACTGGCCTGGAGCTTTGTTTAAGTGTGGTCCGCTGAGACTTGAGCCTTTTTCTAGAAATAGCCCTACAACAAAAATTATCAATAGTGCAGGTGCATTTTTTTTACGGTGAAAGAATAAATAAACTTTCGTATATACGCTAAATCTGTAACTATTCGCGCTGAAAAACATGTTGATTTTGTGCTTGAAAAGGTTAAAAAAGATATCACTAGCAATAAAAGCTTTCCACATACGGTTGTACAACAAAAAACTGGTTAGTTTCTAAATTAGGATGAAAATATAAGTTTTCTTCCACACCTAAAAGTACCAAAATGTGATAATTAATATTTAAACTACGATGAAATATAAGTTTTCTTCCACACCTAAAAAAAATTAAAATATGCACACCAATAAAGGTGACAGAATTTTTCATACAAGATAAATCAGTGTTAGGTATTTGTTGAAAATAGAAATAATATATTTTTGTAATAAATCTAGTGACTAGTTTTGTGCTTAAACCTAATTTTGAGTCAAAAGTATAAAAAGGCTTGGATATCTCTTTGTATCTTTAGCATTATTCATAAATGAAAAAAGCTTAAAGTGTGAAATTCTCTCTACCTCTCTACACACACAACACACATACATTACACACATACTCAAATCCAACACTTTAGCTTTTGTTATGGGATCCTACATGTGGTATTAGAGCTAATAGTTGTTGTTGATTGATTCACTCATTCCAAAAACACACATACACATACACATCTTCTTTACCTCGTTCACACGAAATTTTGAAAATTTTTGAGAAAAAATGAGTTTTTGATGGTTAGAATTGATGGCTAAACGTATTATGAGTGTTTTGGAGTAGTGTTTAGGTGATCTGATTGATTGATTATAGGTGTTTGTGGTTAATTTGGTGTTAGAAGTCTAAAAGTTGAAAATTAGCTTATTTTGTGCTTAAATATAGTGGGATTTAGAGTTTTGCATCACAATTTAGCTTATTAATGACTTAAAAATGAAATTAGAGCAATTTGAAAGGTTAAGAATTAAACTTTAATAATATTAGTCAGTCTGTTGAAGAAAATAAAGTGTGTGAGAACGTGAGTTTAGTACGCAAGAAGATGAATAAGGTACTCAAGGTTGAAGAGAGTGTGCAAGGTTTATTACGTTGAAAAGTGGGTGGACTATTTCTATAAAATGTACTCGAGTTTTGGAATAATAAGGCACTTCGAGTACATTTTTAGACTAAGTATAACATTTTTGGTTCAAGTGTATCATTTCGTGACCAAGTGTGTCATTTTTTTTGTCCTTGTGTATCATTTGTGATCAAGTGTGTCATTTTTGGAAGCACAAGTGTGCTAATTCGAAAAAGGTGCGCGAGGTGTAGGAACGTGTATCACTTTGTGAAAACATCATACATGCTCATGTGTATCATTTTCTGAAAACATCACACGTTGACCAAACTTTGAACATGTGCAACATTTTGTGAGAACATCATACTTTGACCAAACTATGACCATGAGTATCATTTTGTGAAAACATAACACATACTTGTGAAGCAAGTGTATCATTTTGAGAAAAGGTATGCTTGTTTAGTGTGTTGAACATTTTTTAACTCAAGTGTATCAAATTAAAGGGCGTGTGGAACTTTTTGAGAAAAGGTGCACGGGTTGTGAAGAGAACAAGTGTATCATTTTTTACTTTGGTAATCAAGTATATCATATTATGAAACGTGCTCGGGTTAGTTGTATAGCCTCTGTGTTCACATTTTTGGGAATACCAGTAAAGTGAAGTGTTGGTAATTCTTGTATTTTCTCCATTATTCTCATATAGTTGGGTGCTCTAATTTATTTTTGGTGCACTACTAGTCCGAAAGTTTATCCGACAAAATATTTACAAAACATCAACAATTACCAATTTGTAACACCCTAGGCAAATCCCACATCGACAGAGGCCTGAAGAGATGCTGGGTATATAAGAAAAACATTCGCCTTCTCAGGAACTGGCAGTTAAGCATGCTCGTGTGAGAGTAGCACTGGTATGGGTGACCTACCGGGAAGTCTCACATGAGGGCCACAAAAGCAAAGCCATGAGCCATCAGGGCAAAGCGGACAATATTGTGTTACAGTAGGCGGGATGTTGCAGGTGGTATCAGAGCCACTCCAGAGCCGTTCAGGATGGTGAGGCAAACCTCATCGAGGATGATGAGTCCCTAAGGAGGGTGATTGTAACACCCTAGAAAAATCCCACATCGACAGAGGCCTGGAGAGATGTTGGGTATTATAAGAAAAGCATTCGCCTTATCAGACAAAACGCGTTTTGTGGTCTACTGCGAGTACCGTTCTCAGGAACTAGTAGTTAAGCGTGCTCGTGTGAGAGTAGCATTGGTATGGGTGACCTATCGGGAAGTCTCACATGAGGGCCAAAAAAGCAAAGCCATGAGCCATCAGGGCAAAATGGAAACAGTAGGCGGGATGTTACACAATTACATCCTTTTTCATTTACAACAAATCATACAAACAACAAACAAATCAATAAAAAATTGACGGTCATTACAAGAGTTCAAGATGAGTAAAGAGGTGATTTCCGTTAGTTCTACTATAAGAATACCATTTTATTATATAGAAAACTATGCTCAGTGGAGTGAAAGGTTTCTGAATTACATTGAGGAACAAACTGAAGGGGAATTCTTGCTTAGATCAATCATAGAAGGACACCAACGATTAATCTCCCTGTTGCACTTGATGGAACAACTCCAACTGCTCTTAAGTAACCTTCTGATTATACTGTAGAAGAAAGGAAGAATGTCAAGCTAGAAAAACTTGCAAGGTCTCACTTGATTCACGATCTCCCAAATGACATTTATAGCCTCATTGATAGTAACATGACAACTCAATCCTTATGGGAAGCACTCGAGAATAAAATGAAAGGGTTTGAGTATAAAGAACAAGGTAGGATAGATGCAGTATTGTATGAGACATTTAAAGCATTTGGCGGAGAACAACTACTTGATACATACCTTCGGTTTTTGAAAGTAATAAATGAGTTGAAAAAGAGTGGTTTTTTTAAGGAAAATTGTGAATTAAATTACAAGTTATTAAACAATTTGTAGCCCGAATGGAAGAAGCATGGTACCTTGATGAGGCAAACAAGGAACTTGATGGATATTAATGTCCTGCTGATCAAGTCTTAGCCGTTCTTAAAAATGATTTGAATTGTTCAAGTCTCCTCATATGTCTGCTTGTGAGGTCTACCATATGGCTAAGCAAACAAGGGAAACATTTACCTTGAGTGATCACAAGTCTAAGAAGCTTGGTGAACTTGTTCACCTTGACTTATAGGGCCCATATAGAGTCACAAGCAGAGAAGGGTTCAAGTATTTCTTGACCATTGTTGATAATTTCTTTAGGGTTGTTTTGGTTTATTTGATTAAAACCAAAGATGAAGTCTTTGTGGTTTTTGTCAGTTTTATTAAAATGATACATAACCAGTTTGATGTCAAATTTTAAACTGTAAGGTCTGATAATGGAATATAATTTGTTAATAAAAGGATGAATTACTTATTTTCTGATTTGGGAGTCATTCAACAAACTTCTTGTACTCATACCCCATAGCAAAATGACACTATTGAAAGGAAACATAAACACTTGCTCAATGTTGCAAGGAGTCTCATGTCTCAAAAGGGAATTCCTTTAAGGTTTTGGTCTGATTGCGGGCTAACTATTGTTTATCTTATTAAAATGATACCTTCGCCTGTTTTAAATGGAAAGTATCCTTATGAAATGGTACACAATAAAAAAACCAAATATCTCCCACTTGAGAAGTTTTATATGTCTATGTTTTTCAAGTGTCTTGAATAATAATGATAAATTCACATCTAGATCTGAAAAGTGTTCAGATTGGTTATTCTTCTGTTAAAACGGCTTACAAGTTTTTCAGTCTTGATAATAGAAATGTTTTATATTCTAGAGATTTGAAATTTTATGAAATTGTGTTTCCTTTTAAGATGAAAAATAAAAATGTTAATGATGAGGCAGATGTGGATTTCACAAGTGATGTTGATCATTCAATTTTTTTACTAACTATCTCTACGACCCTATGATGAAGGGAAAGCTAGATTAGTTGAGGATGGCATGGTTTTTCCCTTAAGAACAGACACTGCATCATCACAGTCTTATGGGGAGAAGTATGCAACCCAAGTTAATGATCAAAGCTTGTTTGAGGGCAATTTTATGGACCCTAATTCTGAACATGAAAATTTTGCACCATTTCAAGTGAGTAATCTTGATATAAATGATGTGCAGCCTAGTGTAAGAAGGTCTAGCAGGTCTGGTAAGTTGTCTAATAAGTTTAATGACTATGTGGTCGAAATCAATGTGAGATATGGTTTAGAAAAACATGTAATTCATGCTAAACTTAGTGCTGTCAATTATTGTTTTACTACTATTTTGAATAAGTCTGGTGAACTTGAAAATTATTATGAAGCTGTTAAAGATAATAACAGGATAGAGGCAATGAATAATGAAATTCCGGCTTACAAAAATAGCACATGGACTATCACTGATCTTCCAGTTGGTAGAAAACCCATTGGTTGTAAATGAAGATATAAGATAAAATATAGATCACTTAGTGAAATTGATAGGTATAAAGCAAGATTGGTTGCTAAAGGTTATAGCCAAAGAGAGGGCATTGATTTTGATGAGACCTTTAAGCCTGTTGTTAAAATGGTTATTGTTAGATCTTTAATCAGTCTTGTTGTGTGTTTTAATTAGTCTTTATACCAACTTGATGTGAATAATGCATTCTTGTATGGTGATTTGCTTGAAGAAGTGTATATGTCATTGCCTCTTTGTTTTGGAAATAGTAATGAAGGTCAAGTTTGCAAGTTGAATAAATCATTGTATGGCTTGAAGCAATCTCCAAGGCAGTGGAATGCCAAGCTTACTACTGCTTTGGTTAAGCATGACTATGAACAAAGCAAATATGATTATTCTTTGTACATTAAGCAAACTAATGGTGTTTGCCTTGCTTGTATATGTTGATGACATTGTGATAATAGGTAATGATATAAAGGAGATTGATGCTTTTAAAACTTTTTTAAGCAACAAGTTTTTGATAAAAGATTTGGGTCTATTAAAATAATTTATTGGAATTGAAATTTTAGAAAATAAAAATGGGATTTGTAGGTAAAAAAGGAAGTATTGATTGGAGTTGTTACATCATTTTGGCTTACTGGCAGCCAAGTCTATGTCTACTCCATTACCTGAAAATTGTGTTATGAGTTATAAAGAGTCTAAGATAGACAAGTTTTTGAAAAATATTACAGAATATCAGAAGTTAGTGGGTAAACTCATTTATTTGACTCACACTAGACCAGATATATCATATGATGAGTGTGCAAATACTCATCATTTTTGTCTTATCTGAACTGCCAAAACATCCAAAAACACTCAGAAATGCATCAAAATACTGAAAATATCCCAGGGATTGTGTTTTGTATGTTTCAAATGCAAAATGTTTGAAAACAGTTGAAAAACGAACAAAGTTTACAAAATTGGCAGTTTCAGTCCCTCAACTTTCAAAACTTGTCAAATTTAGTCCCTAAGCATTTGTTTTGTAAGAAAAGTCACCAAAGGTCCTTTTTAAATCATAAGTTGTCATATTTAGTCCTTTGGTGAAAAGTTTCAATAATTTACAAGTTTGGTCCCTGCACTTTTAAAAATAACATAAAAGGTCCCTGGAGGTTTAAAAAGTGGAAAATTACATTTGTGGTCCTTGGGTTATTCACATATGGCATGGTTGGTCCTTGGAGATAAATTTCGGATTTTGCTAGAATGGTCCCTGGAATTTCAGAATGTTACATGTTTGGTCCCTAAACCTAAAACTTATCTAATACTAAATCCTAAACCTAACCACTACATTACCCAACCCATCCCCTAAATATAACCCAACCCAGTTATTATATACCCCAGCCCAACACACTAGCCCAATCCCAAAACAAAACCAAACCCGACCCTTTTTATTAAACCCAAAAGGTTTGACTCGGTCAAATCCTTCTTCTATACCTTGACCCGCCAAAAACCACCCACCAATACCACCATCTCCACCGCCTTTCTGACACACCCACCCCCCTCTTCCTTCCTCCATACTTCACCTAACACTCCCAAAATGCATTCAATGCGTCTTCCCCATCAGTACAGAGGCATGTGCTAATTTTTCCCACTATATCCACTTTTGGCGCCAAAAATCCATTTTGATGGCTCAGATTGATTCAAGGCAAATCAAAGGTGCACAAGTGTTCAGAGATGAAGTGAAGACTTATCCCACCTTAGTATAGTATAAATAGCAATGTATTGTAAGCAAATAGAGTAGTAGTTAAAAATTAGTGTAATCGTATTTTAATTATCAATAGCTGTAATCTTGTAATTTCCCATTCTCAGTTGTAATTCATGTTATAATCAATCTAAGTAACTTTGTTTTAATCACTTATGTTCTAAATTTCAAGTATGCTAAGAATTCAAGTTTTCTGTTAAGCTAAGTAATCTCATAGCCTGTTCAAACATAGTCATAAGCTTCCACACCCTTTCTATAAGCTTATGCAAGCTTATTATAGCTTGTGGTAAGTTTATATAGTGTAAATCAGTGCTAAACTCAAGATACAAGAAAAGTCAACAAAAGTCAACCTGAGAAGCTAATAAGCTGTTTTGGGGTGAATAAGCTGATTTGGAAGGATTTTCTGGGTTTTCTAGCTTGTGTTAACAAGCTAGATTGGTTCTGTTCTAGCCCTGCTATCCCAATAGCCCCACCTCAGTTGTAAGCTTTTTGAATTTCTAGCTTAAAATTCCAATTGACTGTGCAACTGCTTATTTGTAGCTTATTTCTATTATTTCTAACTCACTACTAGTTTCTAAGTATATTTCATTAGTATAATCAGTTAGACATAGCCTTTTTCTTTATTTCTCTTTAAATCACTTAAAGTCCAAAAATAGTCTTTTATAGCTTAGCTTATTGTACTGCTTAATTTTGCTTTAAAAGTTGCTAAGTAGTACTTAATTAAGTTAGTAAAACCTTAGATATTAGAAATTATAAGTTAAAAAAAGGTCTTTGCTTGTAAAAATCCAAAGCAGACCCAAAAAGGGGTGTTTGGTTTAAGTCAGTCAACAAGGTCAAACATAGGAGTACTGTTGATTGACCATTATCCCAACTTCAACCTAGCTTATTTTCACTGATATAAGCTGTTTACAAGTTATAATAGGCCATTTAGATAGATTTGGTAGATTTGCACAACCTGTGGGAATTTTAGAACTCAAAATGTCCAAATAAGCCATAATAAGCTAGAAGCTTATTTGGCTCTTTTCATTGGCATTCCTGAGTTCCATCTAGTCCATATAGAGTATTCACAATAGTTGGTTTAAGTCCCTTGCACTCTACACACTCTGCACACAAAACAGACAAGCAGACTGCATAACTTGTGGATTTTGTGGTTTTTGCAGACCCTAGTAGAATTTTTAAGTGATTCACCATAAGCCCTCATAAGCTAATTTTCTGGATAATTAAGCTCACCCAGCTTGTGTTCATTGTGGTATTTTTAGTTTGATTTTTAGAACCTTTTTAAGCCCTCAAATCAAGGCCTGCAAAAGGGCTTTTCTGCCCTGCACCACAGCAACTCAGTGTATACTGAGTGCTTTTGGTTGCTGAACTCACCTCCTTTGTGGCTTATATAGATAAGCTTAGGCCTTGCTTTTTGCATTTCTAAATAGCTCATAGTATAAGCAATCTTTTGCCCCCATAAAAGTTCTCATTTATCAGCTTATTAACTGCTTAATCTGCCTTGCAAATTAGCCAATTTCCTGAGTTTCTGGGTGAGATTTGCAACTGATTAAGTGACCATTTGATTAATCTGTAGAATAAGCTCTTATATTTAAATTGTTTTAAGCTTATAGTAGGGTATTAAACCTGTCCTGAGCATTTGGTAGGCTTTTGTGCTTATTAGCTTATTTTTAGCTTATTGACTCAACTGCTTATCTGTCCAACTGCTTATTTAAGTTCAGTAAACTTTTGATTTTAATTTTCTTAGCTTTTAAATATTAATTTAGACTTATCCTGAATTTTTCAGATTTTTCCTAAGTCATTTGATATTTTTAATCTTTTTAATTAGTTTCTAATAGTAATTAAATCATAATAAATAAAATAATAATCAGAAAAATATAATTTTAATTTTCATAATTTTCTTTTATTAATTATAATCCAGGAAAAATATAATCATATTTTTAGACCTTAAGAAAATCAAAAATAGAAAAATAGTGATAGCTTATATTTAATAGAATTTATCTTTTTAAATTTTTAATTAAGTAATTTTCATTTTTATAATTTTCTTAGCTTCTTTTCACTTAATAATATTTATAGAAAAAGTTTTAGATTTTTCTTTGTTTATTTAGTATTTATTATAAATTAAATTAGTTTAAATAAGTAATTAAATAATAAATAATTAATAATAATTAAATAAAAAGTTTAAAAAATATAATTTTAGTTTTAAAATAAGTTTTAAGTCATTTTACATTTTTAGGTTTTAAATTTCATATATTTCAGTTTTTGTCCCGTTTTAGATTCCCTGTTACGCGTTTTTAGTTTAGTTTAAATTCGCGTTTAATTTTCTTGTGCATATCTGTTTTTAATTTGTTATTTAGAATTATTAAAAAAGCAAAATAAAATATCCAATCACATCAGTCACTCTAATCCTAGCTTTTCACAGTTTGCCCATTCACACCTCGTTGGGAAACGATTCGGGTAATTACTTACCTGTCTTCACACTACACACGAACGTGAGTTTTTGCAAGTATCCTTTTTCACAAAGGGGTAATTTGTAATTATTCACGCGTATCCGCTGTCTGCATTTATTTATAAGTGTATTCAGCACGGATCATATATCATATGTTGTGCAATGTCTTAGCCAGCATATACACTCACCTCTGCAGTCTCTTTAAATACTAATATGATGGTTTTAAAGTATTTGAAAAATGCTCTTGGAACTTGTATTCAATTTTTAAAAATAATGATTTGAGTCTTAATGCTTTTACATATTCAGCTTGGACAAAGTGTTCATTTACAAGAAAATCTGTTTCTGGTTTTTGTGTATTTTTTTGGCAAGTCTCTTGACTCATGGAAGAGTAAGAAATAAGCAACTGTTTCAAGGTCTCCTGTTGAGGCAGAATACAGATGCATGGCATCTGCTACTTGTGAGGTTATATTGATTGCAAATTTGTTTCAAAGTTTGAAAGTGGAAAATTATATCTTATAAACCTTTTTAGTGATAGCAGTTCTGCAATTCAAGTTGCAGCAAACCTTATTTTTCATTAGAAAACTAAACATTTTGAGATTGATGTTCATATTGTTAGACAAAAGGTGACTTCAGGTGTTTTAAAAACTGAGAAAATGCATACTTCTGAACAAACTACAGATGTGTTCACTAAAGCACTTGGATCAGTTCAGCATTCTAAGTTATGCAGAATCTTAAATCTGGTTGACATGTTTTCTAAATGACTTTTGGTTTTTACTCATTTTAAGTTTGAGAGAGTGTGTTGAATAAATAGTCAAACTTTTCTATTGTGTTTCTTGCTTTATGAAGTGCAGGGGCCAAATGTGCACAAAAATTATCAAGTTTAGAAGTTTATCCTATTTTGAAGAAGTTGAAAGTGGAAGGGCCATGGTGAAATATGTTGCTATATAAGCAACTATTCGGCTAGGGTTTCTTATATTCTCTTGTGAAGTCTTTGTATTCTCTCTCAAACATCAATCTCTTATTGCTAGTTTGTTCTTGTATTCAGTTTGATCAATCTCTTTATTTAATCAACTGTGTTAGTATTCATCTTGTATTTACACATGTCAATCTCTTTGTTTGATCTGTGCTTTGAGTGTTTGAGAGAATCTTGTAGTGAGGTTTGATAGCATCCATATTTATGGACTAAGATTTCTTTTGTAGGTTGGTTGAACCTATTTGGAGATAATTGTCTGTTTAGTTTTATAAAAGATTAGTAATAGGTAGTCGTGTACAAAAAACCCGAAACTGAAAAAAACCGAAACCGAAACCGATCAACACCTATTTTTGACCAAAACCAGTTCGGTTTTCCCAAAAACCAGCTGTTTCCAACCGATTTGAGGATTTTACCATTGTAACCGGTTCGGTTCGGTTTTTCTTAAACCAGTTTGGGAAACCGGTTCCAAACCGGTTTTTACCGTGATAAAACAGCTAGCTTGCTGCCAGCTTTTTTTTGCCCGTTTTTTAATCCTTTTTTTAATCACCATTTTGCCCTCCTAAGTTTAGTATAAATAGGTATGTTGAGTTTGGTTTAGTCACAACTTCCGCCGGTGTTGGTTCTTTAACTTCACCAACGATTGTTAAATTTTTGGAAACAAAACGAAATCTGGAAATTTGGTGTAATTTCAACCTCGTGAGGTTGTCGGATGGACAAATTAAGGCTCATTGTAAACATTATCGTAAGTTTTTGAAACATGAATCCAACACGACGTTGAAGGGGCATACCGAAAGGTATTGCGAAGCACTCAGATCTGTTTCGAAAGTGGGTCAAGCATCTATGTCACGAGAGGGGGGTATTTTTGCATACGAGGCGGAGCGGTGTCGACAACAATTTGCAAGCTTCGTGATTCAAGAAGGTTTGCCGTTCAACCACTTCGACAACCCTCAATTAACTAAGGTGATTCAAAATTCTCTTCAACCGCGATATAATCAACTAAGTCGTGCTACTATTAGACGCGATTGTATTAACATATGGAAAAAGGCTAAAAAAGAACTACTAAAAGGTTTTCAAAATTTAAATACTAGTGTAAACTTAAAAACCGATGTTTGGTCGGCTCCTCATGGTTTGCCCGGTTTGTACCTTTGTGTTACCGTGCATTGGATTGATCCCGTAATGTTGCAAATGATGAAGCGTACGATTGCTTTTGAAAACTTTGAGTATCCTCACATGGGTACAAATTTATTTCATATGTTACGAGATGTGATAAAAGAGTTTAAATTAGATGAAAAGATTTTTTCAATCTCATTTGATAACGCGAGTAATAATACAAACGCCGTCAAAAAACTAATACCAACCACCTTTGAACGGCATTTTTTTATCATAGTCGATGTGTTGCACACATCATAAACTTGGTTGTGTAAGACGGACTAGCGGTACAAGAAATAAGTGAAATAAAAACCGCTTTTAAAACTATGTTACAAGATAAATTTTGTTCGGGTAAGATTAGATATAAACATTATATTAAATTGTGTAAGGATACGGACTCTACTTTTTTAACCCCTAATTGGGACGTTCCTATAAGATGCAATTCGACTTATAAAATTTTTTGTGTGGTATACGCCAAGAAAATACTTTACAAGTTTTTCATGATGAACTTGGCAATACGGGTTTGGTTACACCATTTTCGGTTCAAAATTGAGAGACTATTAAGAAAATAACAGAATTACTCGAAGTTTTTAAAAACGCAACAACTTTATTATCGGGTGTTTATTATCCCACGAGTCATTTGGTACTCAACCAAAATTTTTTAATGTGTGCAAAATTAGGCGAATACGAATTCAATGGTGAACTACGTGTAAAATGGTTGAACCCATGAAAGTAAAACTTAGAAAATATTATAAAGAAATTCCATCGATAATAACTTGTGCCGCTGCATTGAATCCATGCTTAAGCATTAGCGGGGTGGAACTACTTATCGATAAGATTTCTATTGATTTGGAATTTCATAACGAAAACGTTTTCTTTGCAAAAAAAATGCAAAAAATTATTTTAACAAATGTTTTAAAGAATTATTTGAAGTTTATTTTAATAAATATGGTTCAACAAATGTTTCAACGAGTTCCGATTCTTCATCGTTTTCTATTAATATTAGCATGGGTCTGATGGATAGCTCACATCAATGTTTAAGACAAGAAAACAATAAACAGGCTAGGGGTGATCAAACATCGACTAACGGGTTTGGGAGATATACTGGAACCGATATTTTATCCACTATAGGACCCCAAGAATTCGCAAAATTTGATATTTTGGCTTGGTGGAAAGGAAGGGAATCTCAATTTCCCGTTCTAACCGCCATGGCCTGAGATTTACTAACCGTACAAGCTTCTACGGTAGCTTCGAAATCCGCTTTTTCTATTAGTGGCAGGGTATTATCGATATGAAGAACAAGACTCACACCGGCATCTTTGGAGATGTGTATTTGCTTGAAGGATCACTTAGACGCGGCCGAACGTATACAACACATTTCAAGTCTTGAAGACGACCTACAAATCGAACAAGAATTACACGAAACCGAGGTGTAAGCGGTTTATGTAATCTCACTTTCCGATGAAGAAATCGCTCTAGATGAAGCTGCTAGCGAGGCTAGGTCATCCGAAGCATCCGAAGAAGATATCACTCTCGAAGAAGCTTAAAATTAAGTTATATGTCATGGTTTGAATGTTCTAATGGGTCTATATGTAGGATGATAAGGGTTTTCTTGTATTCAATAATATCAAAAGGGGTACATATATAGGAAAACATAAAACCGAACCGAGCTGTAGCCCATACAATCTATACGCAGGCCAGAGGCCTGTATAAACACATGACTAACACTCCCCCGCAGTTTGAGCGGGAGGACACCGAACACTCAAACTGTCACGAAACTCATCAAATAAGGCCGAAGGTAATCCTTTGGTGAAGATGTCTGCATACTGAAAACGTGAAGGTACATGACGAACTCGAACCTGTCCAGTAGCAACCAAATCCTGAACAAAATGAATATCAATCTCAATGTGCTTGGTCCGCTGATGCTGAACCGGATTAGAAGACAAGTACACAGTGCTCACATTATCACAATAAACAATAGTAGCTGAAGATATAGGAGTATAAAGCTCACGAAGTAAATTTCGTAGCCAACATGTCTCAGCAACAACATTTGCAACACCACGATACTCTGCCTCAGCACTGGAAGGAGAAAGCATCGGCTGACGCTTGGAGGACCATGAGAGTAAGTTGTTGCCAAGAAACACACAATAACCAGAAGTCGACCTCCGAGTAGTGGGGCAACCAGCCCAATCTGCATCTGAGTAAGCGACCAGTGAAGTAGTTGATGATGAGAACAACTGTAAACCATAGTCCAAAGTCCCTTGAACATAGCGTAAGATCCGCTTAAGAGCAGAGAAATGAGGCTCTCGTGGATCATGCATATAAAGACAAACCTGCTGCACAACATAAGTAATATCAGGTCGAGTGAAAGTAAGATATTGAAGAGAACCTGCAAGACTCCGATACAGGGTCGGATCATCAACCGGAGTACCACCATCACCCAATTTAGACTCAGTATCAAACGGAGTCCGAAAAGGGTTACAACCAAACATATGTGCACGATCCAAAATCTCCATAGCATACTTACACTGTGACAAAAACATCCCAGAAGAGTCATGCGTGACTTAAACACCAAAAAAAATAATTAAGAGCACCCAAATCTGTCATAGAGAACTCCTTATGTAATGAAGCTATAATCCGTTGTAACAAGCTATCAAATGAAGCACTGAGTACAATATCATCCACATATAGTAACAAAAATTTAGTATCATCAACCTGTCGATAGATAAATATAGATAAATAAAGATGAGTCACAACGACTAGGACTAAACCCAACTGTAGTAATGTAAGCAGCAAAACGCTGAAACCAAGCCCGTGGGGCCTGCTTAAGACCGTAAAGAGACCGACAAACATAATTCGGATGCTCAGGATCCCGAAACCCTGGAGGCTGTTGCATATAAACAGTCTCAACTAAATCACCATGTAAAAAAGCATTCTTGACATCAAGCTGGTGAACATGGCAATGTCTAGAAATAGCTAAACTAAGCACAGTCCGAATGGTACCCGGCTTAATGACTGGACTAAAAGTCTCGTCAACATCAACACCCTCAACCTGTGTACTACCAATGGCAACAAGACGTGCCTTGTATCGACTAAGAGTGCCATCAGCCAAATACTTATGGCGAAATAACCACATACAACAAACTATATTGGCACCAGGGCGAGGTACACAAGTCCAAGTTTTATTTTTAATAAGTGAATTATACTCATCATACATAGCGTTTCGCCAATTAGGATCATTAAAAGCATCCTTATATGTTTTGGGTAAAGGAGAGACCGTAGACACGTGACCAGCATAACGTGGATTGGGACGAAGAGTCCCGACACGAGAACGTGTGACCATGGGATGAGTAGACACCAGGTTGGGAATTTTAGTGGGTGCAGGCGCAGGAATATTAACAACAGGCTGTTGAACCAGTGGAGTTTGAGATGGTGGACTAGGTGGTGGTGTAGGTGGTGTAGGCGTGGGTGGAGTAGGTGGTGTGGGCGTGGGTGATGTAGGAGTAGTAGGAACCAGGGTGGGAATTTGAGTAATAGGTGAAGTGCGTATAATAGTGGAAATGACATCGGATGAATCATCCAAAAAATCATATGAGGGACTCACAGTCGGAGTCATGGAGTCAAATGGAAAAACAATTTCATCAAAGGTAACATGGCGAGAAATGATAATTGTATTGGTTTTAAGGTCAAGGCAACGATAACCACGATGATTGGTGGCATGGCCCAAAAATATAGATGGCGTGACACAGGCTCCAAGTTTGTTGTTGGTATCAAGATGAGGGTAACAAAGACACCCAAAGGTACGTAAAATACTATAATCAGGTGTGGTTCCAAAAAGGCGGGTAAATGGGATTTCATTGTCTATGGCACGGGAGGGTAAAATATTTAATAAGTAAACGACCATATTAAGAGCTTCAGCCCAATAATTAGGAGGGAGATGAGCCTGAAACAATAACGTACGAATAATGTTGTTAATGGTTCGGATCATCCTTTCAGATTTCCCGTTTTGTTGTGATGTACGTGGACAAGAAAAGCGAAATTGAATCCCATTATCCGTAAATAATTTATGAAAGGCACGGTTATCAAATTCACCACCATGATCACACTGAAATGACTTTATTTCACACTTAAATTGAGTGTGAACAAAGTTACAAAACAACACAAATTTAGACGAAACATCAGATTTATTAACTAACGGATAAACCCAAACATATTGCGAATAATTATCCAAAAATAAAACATAGTATTTGAAACCAGAAAGACTTGGAATTGGAGAAGTCCACAAGTCCGAGTGAACAATGTCAAAACATGACGAAACCAAAGTACGAGAACTAACAAATGGAAGCTTCACATGTTTGCCAAGCTGACACGCATGACAAAGAACGGGAAGCTTCTCTTTATTACACGAAATAGAATTACTAGACAAAACACGATGTAACACTTCACTTCCTGGATGTCCAAGACGCTGATGCCACGTATACTGACTCGTGAGAAAAGCATGAGGAATGGTGGAGGGCTTCGTAACCGGGTAAAGATCTCCGATGCTATCACAACGGAGCAGCACCCGACGAGTTACGAAATCCTTTACAGAAAAACCAAAAGGATCAAATTCAACAGTACAATAATTATCACGAACAAACTGACGAATAGAAATCAAAATTTTGACAATGTTAGGAGTAATAAGAACATTATTTAAATGAAGAGGTCGATATGGCTTAGGCAAAACACTATGGCCAGAGTTGGTAACGGGTGTAGAATGCCCGTCACCAACTGCGACAGATGGATAAATGCAAGAATTAAGAACAGCAGTAAGACTATTGACAGAATCATTAAGGTGAAAGGTCGCACCTGTGTCCATATTCCAGTTACCGGGAGCTGCATTGTGTATCGTTTCAACATTGAAGGCATTTGGCAAAAACATCTCCTGACGTGATAAAGTGGTACCCGCCTTTTGACCTGGTTGAAAAACCTGCTGACCCGCAACACCCGGCTGACTCGCCGCACCACCCGGCTGACCCGGGTAAGAAAACTGCTGAACCAGACCAAACTGCTGACCTGGCGGAACCGAACTTCCACAATGACCTGCCAGTGCTGAACCCCCACTTGAACTGCTTGCCCTGAACCCCCCAACTGACCCATAAAAGACCCCGCTGGACCCATGTTATAATTGGAAAAGATGGGCTGTGAAAGGGTGGGTTGTGGGTTAAACATAGAATGGGCCTGGAAGTTACTAGCGGGCTGTGACTGAAAGTTATGTACAGTGTTGGAGTATGTAGGCACATTGGACGTTTGGGACATATCACCACACTTAAGTTTACTCAATAAATTGTTCAACAAAGCCATATCCGATTGAGACAAAGTAGTGGTCATGATGATAGTTGGTGATCGATTTAAGGGTTAGGTTGTAGGAAAGTAGGATCAGTAGGTAGGGTTTTAGTAACTTAAGGTTTAGAAACTAAAACAGGAGCCAACGATGCGTGTAGACGTAGGGAAAAACAAAGCCCTAACAAAAAAAAAAAAAAAAAAAAAAAAAAAAAAAAAAAAAAAAAAAAAAAAACGGTTGACTGGTTATCACTTAAACCAACGGTCGAAAATTATACTCACTTCGACTGGTTATCAACTTAACCAACGGTCAACAAACACCAAAACATAAACAGATGATTAAACTGAATAAGGAAAAACCGTATAAAAAAAAAGGTGTGTTGAAGCTGTTATGATACAATGTTGATTGGTTTTAGGGTTAGAATTTGTGTGGATCGTTGTAGGCTGATACCATGTAGGATGATAAGGGTTTTCTTGTATTCAATAATATCAAAAGGGGTACATATATAGGAAAACATAAAACCGAACCGGGTTGTAGCCCATACAATCTATACGCAGGCCAGAGGCCTGTATAAACACATGACTAACACTATACTCTTTTTCCCTTACCAAGTTTTTTCCCATCGGGTTTTTCTTGGGTAAGGTTTTTAATTAGGTAGCACATTTCAACTTTATGTTTGATGTATTTATTAAATAAAAGTTGAAGTTTATCGGGTATTTTTTCGGTTTCGGGCTTTTTTATTTTTTCTAACAGCTTTTATTTTTCTTTTTTTTTTTTAACAAAAACCCGGTTTGTAACCGGTTTTTGCTCAAAAGCAGTTTCAACCCTTTGACTAAAAACCGGTCCGGTTTTCAAACCCGAACCGGTTTTTGGTCAAACTCGGTTTTGTGAACCTCTAGTAATGGGTGGTTGGGTGGTTGGCTGAGTTTGATTTAATGTTCTTGTGTTGTTTTGATACCATTTTTACACATTCAACTTTCATCCTCACTTGACTTCATTCCTACATTCAAACCTCATACCTATCAACAAAACACCTTAGGTGATGTTTGGTTTATGGTTTTTTGGTAGGTGGAATAGATTGATATCCAATTGTTGTTGTTTGGTAGCCATAAGTGGGCCCAAAATAATGGAATGAGCCATTAAATATGAAGTTGGAGGGTTTTGATGATAGTCAAATTTTTTATCTAAACTTTTTTTGTACGCCACATATTTTGTTCATTTCCTATTTAATTCTTTGTCTTTTTCTATTTTTTTTTATATAAACAACTATTATAAATATTAATTTTTAATTGCTTTCTCTCTCTTCATTTAATTTTATTAAACCCAAATCAAAATCATAATCCAAAAAACAAATCTCAAGGTTGTCAAAATCGCGATCCTGATCGTAGGATCGTACGATCCTACGATCCTACATATAAAAAACGAGCAGGATCATAGTGGGATCTTAATTTAATCAGGATCGGTCTAGGATCGTAAGATCGCACGCAGGATTGTAGGATCGTAAACGATCCGATCCTACTACAAGCCTATGTTTTTATCTCAAGTGGAGCAAGATCGGTGTAGGATCGTAGGATCGCACACAGGATCGTAGGATCGTAAACGATCTGATTCTACTAAAAGCTCATGTTT
Organism: Artemisia tridentata subsp. tridentata; assembly: GCA_021014915.2. Taxonomy (NCBI): domain Eukaryota; kingdom Viridiplantae; phylum Streptophyta; class Magnoliopsida; order Asterales; family Asteraceae; genus Artemisia; species Artemisia tridentata. The sequence goes on from CP139509.1 coordinate 143,779,925, forward strand.
CTTAATGTTCTACTACTACGGTACTTGAACATATAACTTTTTCTTTTATTATCCTTTTAGATTCGTTTATAATATAAAATATTATCTAGAAATATATAAAAGTACAAAACTATAACCCTTATACAAAAATATACACATTTTCATAGGATCTTACGATCCTGATCCGATCCTACAATTACGATCTTGTGAAGCCAAAAATGATCCTAGGTAAGATCCCCATCTTGACAACCTTAATCCAAAAGACAAATCCAAATCCAAATTAAAATCCTAAACCCATCAAATTATTTTACCATGCCATATGGTAACAAACACTGCAACAGAAACATCAAAATAAATTTATGTCCCATAATTCAATAGTTGCATCTTCAAACTCGATATATACATAGTTGCAACTTCAACATCCAGTTTACATGCCTCCAAAATCTATGAACAATTTGTAAACATCTATTCCAAACTGAATGTGAATAAATATCAAATCTTAACTAGATCAGATAATTTAAAAATGAACATCAAATCAACAAATACACAGATTCAGTTGAATAACCATTCCAAGGTCCAACCAAGTAACAAACCACACCCATAAGAGTCAAACCCAAATAAAAGCTCCTAAAAGACTTGCCTATTATGTATCTTGGCGAGCCCGGCTTACTTTTTGCAACCTTACGTGAAGCCCTTTTTGGTTGCTCGTCTTTGGTGGGGACCCAAGGAACAAAATCTGGAAACCATGGTTACCCAAAAAAAAAACCCAGATTTATCCGGTTTGATTGTGTGTGGCGATGGGTTTAAACATCATGGATTAGTCAGCCAAAATGTCAGAAACCACGATTAAAAGAGAAGAAAACTAATCATTAATTACATAGTTGTATACAGCCATCTTAACACCAAAGCATGTTTAAATTAAAGCTTATTTTATCCAATATATCATAGCTACAACCACACAGAAGAAACAATAGACATGCCAACTAAATTCCACCACCCTAAGCTTAGCTTACATGTAGTTATCATACAAATAACCTTCCAAAACAAACATCTTTTCCTTCATTCGTAAACTTGCGGTTACTAGAAGATAAATATGGCGCAAACACCTCCAAAAACACCTCCGTCTGCCGCCGGACGCGCCGTCACACACTCCAGAAGCCGAATGTCGCAAAAAAAAATTGTGAATACAGATAAGTCGTATGAATCGTTTGTAATAAAAAGAAGATATGGAGGTCGTGAAGAGTTCAAGACTTCTTTCGAGCACCTATACCATGGATCCATGCGTGAAAAAGAAGAAGAACAGGGGCCGATGGTCTTCTTTTAGGCATAGTTTTAATTCCGAGACCACCTATTTCAACAAAACAATGATAGAGAGGTTTGTTGCTTTTAAGTCATAAAATAGAAGCAGTTGATGCAAATATACTAATGGCAATGGTTCTAGTACTTTGTGATGACACTTTTCTCATTCTTTACATCTTCTTGACATTTTCATGTTTTTGATGTTCGAATGAATTTGGGGTTTGTGTGTGTTTGGTGAATGGTGCATTGGTTGTTTATATAGTGGTGGGTGGAGTTTGTGTTTTTTTTAAGGGGTGTTGGACCACTGGATCGAAAGGGTGTGGGTGATGGAGAGCCGTTGGATGGTGATCCGTGTGATGGAAATGGAGTGTTTCTATTGGTTCATAGAGAAGTGAAGGATCAAGGTATTTAATGTTTGTGGGATGGTGATCTGTTGAGAAACAAGTTTGTTCCCTCATGATTGTATTCAACAGGTACTTCGGCATTCAGTCATTATTTAGAGCAATAGGTATAATGGCAAGGCAAAACTCTTCATTCGGGCCTCATGGGTGTCACATCATCATGACATACCTTCATTTACAACCCCCTTCCAATAACATACCACAACTTACTCATTTTGGCCCCACCGCTATCTATTTTTATTTATTTTATTCAAATATCCAAATAAACTAAATTAATTCATAAAAATAAAAATACAATACATCAAATTTCAACACATACTAAACATAAACTAACTATACGAAGAAAAAAAAAAGATACGGGACTTAAAATAACGATACAACAAATATTAATAATACGAAAATTAAACATTTCACTCGGCATCTTGATATTTCTTCATTATTTGTTCTTGCCGCTTGCAAATGATAGCGGCTTTTGCCGGTGTGGTCATGTCGGGATCTATCATCATCTCCTTCATCTCCAACGCCTTGACTTCATTCTCCCTCCTCGCCTCGTACGCGGCCATTTGAACGTCCGCTTTTTGGGAATATTTTTCGGATAATTGACCCGAAAAAGAACTCGTTTGACTCCCACCGGAGCTCGCCGCGCTCGACGTTGAAGTCAACTTTTGTTTCTTTGAAGCCCGCGCTTTGTAGGCGCCTTCGGGACGAGGACGTCTGTCAGGACCAAAAATATCCTCAAGACATGAAACGTCAATCGGATCCTCCGCATCCCATTTGGGGTACTTTTTCAAAATATCCCACACGTGAACATATACGAACTTTTTCCCGGCAAAGCGCTGTTCGAAATTTTCCTTCGCATTCTCGAGATGATCGCTGTCGTTTTCACCGCTTCGACGCTGCAAATGTTTGTAGACAGCGTTGAATTTTTGGCAATCACCATTAACCCGTGTCCATTTACCGGTGAGCATATTTTTGGTACGAGGCTCACGGGGTGATTGCTCGTTGAACATCTCCAGAATCTGGTTCAAAAAGAATTCATCGGAACGGTCATTTCCGATATCTTTGTCTTGTAAAATTTCTATCCAAATTTCCGCAAGCAGCTTCTCTTCTTCCTTGGACCAGTTTCTCTTCGCACCCACCACCGCCACAAGGCCATCATCATCGTCATTGTCCAAATTCACGACTTTTTTGGATTTTTTAGCCATTGTTTTTTTTTCACGTGATTTGGACGGATCAAGGGGTTTAGGTACTTTGAATTGAGGTTCTGATTGTGGTATAGGAAATGATGAAGGTTGCGATGGGTTATAGAAATTAGGTTGAGATTGAGAAAATCGTTGTTGGGGGTAATTTGCGAATCTTTGGAACGCAAATTGTTGGTTTTGGTAAATCGTCTCGGGAGGCAATTGCGTCCCATACGGAGGAATTTGTGGCGATGATGAGTTAGAATTTTGTAATGAAGGGGTAGACGGGTTTGACGACCCCCCGTATTGTTGTGGATTTGAGGCGAGGAGCTGCGTGAAATACCCGCCTTCGTTTGGATTTTGCCATTTTTTTTTATTTATTATTTTTTTATTATTATTATTATTTTTATGTAGAGAAAATGAGTGTACTTGTGGTTTTTTTTATAAGAGTTGTGTGAGAAGAGTATATGTATATGATATGGTATTTATAGTGTGTAATAAAGTGTGTTAAGTTTTTTTTATATAAAAAAAAATAAATAAATAAATTAAAAAAAAAAAAAAAAAAAAAAAGAAAAAGAAAAAAAAGAAGACCGTTTATATTTAAACAGTAATATTACCGTTTGAAATTAAGTATGGAAATATTAAAACGTTCGAAATGTCAGAACTTATCCTCGTCGTGCAGACGAGGAGGTGTCTCACGGCGAGGCAAGGTGGTACAATGGCGAGGCACAGCGAGTAAGCCACGTAGGCACGGCGAGGGACGAAAAACTCCACACCGTTTGCTCTTAGGGGTGTTTGGATGTGCGGTTTGAAAGTTATTAATGATATTTGATAACAAAAATTAGAAAACCAGCTGTAATAGGAAAAAAGTTATGGAAGATAGAAAGTGTCTACACAAGGCATTACTTGGTCGACACAAGTCTAAGAAAAACGACACACCAACAAAGAGGCCAAGTTAAGATTTGCCCCCAAAAAACAAATAAGCTGAAAAAATAAATAAGATCATCACAAATGGTCACAAGATCATACCTCCTTGTCAACAAGTGATGAATATATTATATTATATTTAGCCTTTTCCTCAGACTTTTAATCTACTTCCAAATCACTGCAGAAAACATCTTATAATGAGATCTTGTGTACAAAATTTCAGAGATCGCCAACATTTGCTGTTTAAACTGCGGAAAATTACTAACAAGTTGTAAGTTTTTGTATCATTTACATTTGTGATACTTTTAACACTGAACAGGTTCGTTTCCTTAGTTCTTTCTCTCAATTTTCCGTGATTACTGACGAGGTCATTTTGGATTCATTCACTTATATATAGGTCGACTAGGGTCATGTTTATCTCCAATGGTGATCCGTGTGACCTTAGTTTTATTGCAGATATTCAAAATGTATCAAATGATCATGAGGAGTTATATCCTCATCTAAACATTAATCAATTCCAAAATGTACATCTAAAGACGATGTATGCTGGATTATTATGGTATCGGACACTTGAAAGCACGAAAATCAGAATACATAAGTCTCCGTAATTCAATAATTGCATCTTCAAACACAAATATTTACATAGTTGCAGCTTCAACATTCTAATTTCATAAGATGCAAAATCTTTAAACACTATGAACAATTCTATACCAGATGGAATCTGAATAAAAGTCAAATTTTAATCACATAATTTACAAATTCACAGATTCATCTGAATAACCAACCCAATGTCCAACCAAGTAACAAACCAGCACCCACAAGAGTCAGACCCAAAACAAACCTCCGAAAAGACTTGCCTATTTTGTATCTTGGCGAGTCAGGTTTAGCTTTTGCAGCCTTATGTCGGACCCTTTTTGGTTGCTTTTCTTTGGTGGGGACCCACGGAACAAAATCTGGAAAACGCGAATAGACAAGCTGATATTTACTGTTTCTAAGGTGGAGGCAAGTCGTCTCCAATTGCAATATATGGAGCCATTGCTTGTAAGCAAAGAGATGTGAAGCTTGCTTAAGAAAGTGAGTGATCAAGTGTTCTTTTTCATTATATGCTTGTTGTGCTGCTTTTTCGGCTTCCCTTGCTCGAGTTTGAGAATGGCATAGTGCTTCCAACAGCTGAGCCTTGCTGAGTTCTTGCAGGTCGTCAACTTCGTTGGATGTTGCGCTGCTGTCATAAAATTGTGAACAATGTCAAATCAAAGTTTGTTCACCAATATGATATTCTTTTAAAGACTTAAGGGTGTTTTGATGTGCGTTTTCACACTGGTTAAAAGATACTGAATAAAAAGAATCATATTATCAGTTGTAGTACAACATGTTGCTAGAGATGGTTTGGTTCTGATTTTATTGATTATAGTCGTAATAATCAGATGTTTAAGTGTTAAACAAATCTGAGTATATAATAATAGCTTAGTTTAAATGCACCAAAAAAGGATATTACTAGGAAAGAAAAGGAGAGATTTCTTGTTAACAGGGATGAGAGCAGGTTAAAAACGGATTGTCTTATTTCACTTATATAATCAGTTTTGCTGATTACGTAATACCGAATAATAAGAATGATAATCATGTGTAAGAAAACGAGTTGCAGGATATAGTGTTTGGCAGATTCTGATTATTTATGGATTTCAATGTAAATGATCCATAGATAATTGGAATCAGTTTTGTTGCATCTACTCGTAAACAATTTACCCAAACCTGATTATATATTTAACCCTAATCACATAATGAGAGTTAGTTTCACTATAGCCTCATACTAGAAACTCATTATTTGAGACTTTAAAAGCAAGTACCAATAGTTCTTAAAACACTCATTATGGTGTCTTAAAGTCTGAGTATTCAGATATCAGACACAAAATGGAAATCACGCATTACCTTAATGGGTTATCCAGAGCACGTGGTGACTGTGAGCCACCCATTCCTATTGAGGCGGGAGATCTTGGTATGGAGTCAGTGAGTTTAGAAACTTGTTCTAAGGAAGCCAGACCTTTGTCAGAAACAAACTGTTCACGTGGTATATTTATCTGAGGTCGTGGAGGGTCAAAATTGTTAATATGCTCGTCAGAAACAAATGAAGTCAAGATATTTGAATCAGCTGTACGCCACCATGGTTCTGTCTTATTGATTCCAGTCAACCGGGGATCCATTTCAGAGAATATCTTCTCAGGATTTTTGGATACTTGAGGCATCTTCTGTGAATCGTCACCGGTTGCCGCTTCAAGTTCCCTAATATTAGCATATTCTTCTATATTTATAGTTTCCCATGATGGTTCCCAGAAAGTAGAACTGTCTGCAAGTTGTGGGTGTAACCACCATTTGGTGTCAGCAAGGAAATCATATGACTTGACTCCATCACCCGGACCTTTTTCTGATTTAGATTTAGATGTCGACGGAGGTACGCTACCAGAAGCCATTATCGCCTTGACTACACATATAAAAATTCACAGAAAAATTAAGAAAATTAGCAAATAATCAAAAAATGCAAAATATAAGGGATCTTTAACTCCCAAATCTATACTACTTATAAAGTATGAATACCCAATCTTGAATCTTGAAATCTTGAATATTGAAACTTAAATTAGTGTAGTTTGGCTAAATTACCCTTAAGTACCTCTTATACTTGGCAACTTTTAAAAACTTGCCAACTTAAATTATGTTTTTTCTTGATTAATTCTAAACTTGTCAACTTTTCAAAAACACACACTATATTAATTTTAAAAAACACACGCTTTGTATTTCAAAAAACACACGTTTTGCATCAAGGAATCACGATTTCAAAAGTATAATTATTTGCCGTTATACACCGTCGCTTTGCGCGGAAATTCGTCTAGTTAATAATAATGCAACAATTTTCTATGGATATCTAGAAAAGCAATTATTGCAATTATCATTTACAGAGTGAGCACAAAATCCCGTTCTTTCATTTTGTTCCATATGAAATATATGAAAGAGGTTGATGATAAATTAATTCCAAATTGACAATTGCCCCCTTTGTTAGAGCTCTTATAGAAGGTTAGATATGACTATAAATGCTCTCGGATGAAACCCTTGCGACACTCTCTTCTAAGCTTTCAAGTCACACACTCATAGCTACTCGAAAGCACCAACCTTACTACAAGAAATCAATCATCGGTCTACTGAAAATGCAAAAATGACACTAGCGTTTGCAAGAATGATGTATAATAGCCAGAATAATACGAGAGAAATCAACCTTCATTTAGGGGGTGTTTGGCATTTTGTTTTGCAAGTGATTGTGTGATGGTAACCACAATCATATAATCAAAACTTGGCGTGTGTTTTTTTTCTTAATGAAGTTTCTTATTAACAATGATATGACAAAAAAACAATTATGATGATTGAAAACTAATCACTAAATTCAAGTTGAGTTTATTTTATCCAACATATATCATACTTACAAAAAAAAATAAAAAAATGCAAACAACATTAAAAGCCTAAAAGGGTACTAAACATAATTCATAAATCTGAAATAAACCCACATCGATTTAAACATATAATAAGTACAAGGTTATAACTCAAACTGCAACTCTTTCTAACCAATAGAACAATAAGAAATTAATCATGAACTAAACAAACAATTTGATACATCTAAATGGTTATTTTAATTAATATAGCAAACAAGAATCAAATATGAAACTTATATAAAAAGATCAAAAAATATATACCAGTTTAACATGAAGGTGTGGGTTGTTGGATAACTGTTGCAGTTCAGATAGTCATTGAGTTTATGTTTTTTTGTTTTGTTTTGTGAACTGCAACTTTGAGTTACAAGACTAACTCTTCATGCTTACAAAAGTTTCCAATCATACCCATCAACTATTTTTTTTTTTTTTTTTTAAATTAATAGTGAGTGTATACCAGGTGAGCCCGAGCATGTTAAAGCTCGGGTTCAGCTTGTTTATATTTATAACGCTCAAGCTCGTATTGTTTTTAAGCCTTATATTTTTAAGGGGCAATTTCATATCTTCCCTCCTTTTAGTTGGAAATTTCATATATACCCAAACATGTATTAAAAACATTGTATATTATGCATTCAATATTTGCACTTTGGGTATATATGAAATTAATCATGAAAGTAGGGTGATATATGAAATTAATCATATTTTTAATTCAAGTCCGGCTTGTACAAACTTATAAAGGTTCGAACTTAGCTAGAGCCTGATTTGTTTTTATGATGAGCTAAACGATTTAAAGCTCGACTTAAATAAAACGCTAAGTTTGAGCTCGATTATTTATTTTGAGGTCATTCAGGTGTAAAGTATTTTGCTCTCTTATGTTCACGTTCTTAATCGATCTAAGGGTATGAAATTAAATTAAGCTCGTTGATTAAATAAGCTCCAAACAAAATTCGAGCTCGTACTCGGATTCAATTAGACTCGGATCGTTTGAGTTAGCCGAGTGCTATGCTTCAAATCAATCTTTGTACCCATCACCTTTTAACTGCTTTATCTCATTCAAGTCATATGGTTGAACAAGGAAACTAAAAATGATTCGAATGAGTTGAATTCAAACATATCTATAAGGCTTGTCATAGTGGTGACCTGCGACGACCATGCCACATCAGCTTTCTCTCTCCGAATGAGTTGAATTCAAACATATCTATAAGGCTTGTCAAAGAGTTGAATTCAAACATATCTATAAGGCTGTTGGAAATTTAGTTCAATTGAGGGATATGATCATACTTGAAAATGAGTTTGGAGGTACGGAGTGTACACTCATTAAGTCCCTGATTACCCTGACTCTTATAGTGGTTGTTAGCAGAGTTAATGCTGCTAGTATTAATGTTACTACTGTTAGGCAGAGTTAATGCTGCTAGTATTAATATTAAGACTGTTGGCAGAGTTACTACTGCTAGTACTAAAGTTAGTACTGCTGGGCATAAGTTAGTAGTGCTGGAAGTTAGTGCTGCTCATTTAACCACTGATCCCTGCTATTATGGAAACTATTATGGTATGATTAATGGGCCGTTAATCACTCATAATTCCATGGGCTAGGGTTTGAGTAATCTCTATTATAAATAGAGATCATAACATAACTTCATGGATACACAACATACAAACCCTAAACACTTGAAAGCGAACAGGTTCTTGATTTGTGCCTAAAACAAGAACACCACTTTGTCTTATCCCATAGAGATATTCGTGTAACCCAGGCATAGGGTCGAATAGTTTCTATTGGAAAGTGATAACACGATTTCAAGTGATATCCCGTACTCATTGATTATCTATACCCAACTGGGAACACACGCAACACAAGAAACCAACAATCAATATAAACTATTTAGTGATAATCAATGGCTGCTGCTATGAAGCATATGGCTGCTAACTTTTCCAAACAGGAAAAGTTTGAAGGTGTTGATTTCAGAAGATGGCAAAAGAAGATGCACTTCTTGTTGTCAAGCATGAATGTGGTGTATGTTCTGAGCACTCCTATTCCTGATGATGTTGATGATGCTACTGTTACACCCGTACCCCGACAAGGTACCATTAATGTAAATATTATGTCATGTAAATATGTTAGGGATTATTTATAACTTAAGGTGTGGCTAAATGAGAAGTATAGAACTAGAAGGACCATAATTGCCAAGAGGCCAAACTAGTAACTAGCACATGATTAAATAAGCAAGACTTGGAATTGTCTGGAAAGATTTGGAGAGTTCTTGGTGAGTCGACATATAGAAGAGAAATAGGAGGGAAAGCCAAACTTATCATCTTGTCTCAATTGTACATCAAGAAGTGATCAAGAAGCTTTAAGGAAGCCTTAATTGTGTTCCTTTCATCAAGTAAGTAACTTTCCCCAAATGTGAAAATTAGGGTTCATATGGTGGGTTTTGAGGATTATGGCAAAAGGTAGTGAATTAATGATCTCCTTAGTTAGTTAGTTGCTAATTGTAGTTAATCTTGTGATAGGGAGCAATTATAGAAGCCCATTCAAAGTCAAGTAGGAAGCTAGTAGGAGTTGAGGTAAGTATATGAGTATAATCTTTGTAATGTTATGCTATTAATGTTATGATTGTGTTAATGTGATGTTTTATGGAGCTTGTAATGATGTGTTAGCTTGGATCCAATGCTAGATATGAAAATGTTATATATAAATATTACTTGCTTGATCAAGGTAAGTAATAACCCCACTTGATGCTCCTTGATTGTGTTATGATTGGTGGTAATCACCAATCTTGTGTAAATGTGATGTTGATTATACCTTGTATACTTACTAAGCGTTTTCGCTTACGGTTTAGATGTTAATGTTTTTGTAGGTTCTAGCGGAGGAAGCAAGGGTAAGGATATAGCCTAACTTATAGCATAAGAAGGTAGTTTAGAAGATCGGAATTCTTTTGGACCAAGCATATTGAAGTTGGAAGCCCCCAAGTGTTCTTTTGTGTCGTGGGTACACTTCTTTTTATATGGTCATTTTGTTAGTTCACGGTCTTGTGGTCATATATGTTCTTTGTTTATGTTTAGGTCAAGGGTCAAGTTTGTGGATGATTTATGATGTTCGTATAGTGTCTAAGTTAGAACTTGTATGGTCAAAGTACTCGTTAAGGGGTGTTTGGTATTAGCATGTTTCTACCCATTTTGAGAAGTTAACGGGTCATGTATGCATGGAATGCTTTTGATATGTTAAGTTAATGGTTATGGTCAAGTTATTTGTGAATTGATAGTATTATAAATGGTCTTGTAGTGTAATGGGTCATTTTGGGTATTTATGCATAATCCGTCCAATTTTGAGGTACTATTACGGGTGGTCAAACGGGTGATGTTTTTGAATGAAATTAATCTTACGGACATACTAAAGGATTCTGGAAAGTTTCGTCAAGTTTCGAGTCCGGGAGGTCGGGTTTCCAGCCGAGGCTGTTGATTATGCATATTTTGATCAGTAGGGTCTGTCCAGAATTTCTGTGGTGCAGGGTAGATACGGCGCATCTCATTTGAGATCCGGCGTATCAGGTGATGCGGCGCATCTCCCTTTGGGATATGGCGCATCGTAGCTATTTTCTTGTAATTTTGTCTCAGTGGGTTGATGCGGCGTATTTGATTCAATAGATGCGGCGTATCCGAGTTTAGGATAATACGGCGTATCACTTCAAATTGATACGGCGTATTGTCTTTTGATGCGGCGTATCCCTGAAAAGGATACGGCGTATCTTGGTCTCAGAAGGGTTGTCTGGTCGTTTTAGAAAATTTGTATGAAATGTTTGGAAGGGTCTTTGAGTAGATGTTCTTGCAAGTATATTTAAAAGGTTAAATTTTATAAGTTATGGTCATTACATGAAGAATTTGTATGAGTTCAATTGAGTCAATCGTTCCCAATTATAAAGTTCAAAATTTTTGGTATAAGTGGTCACGGGGCGTTACAGCTACTGTGAAAGACATGAGGAAAAGGAACAAGTGGGAGAATGACGACTACATTTGCAGAGGTTTAATCCTCAATGGTATGTCTGATCCTTTGTTTGATATTTATCAAAATGTTGAATCTGCTAAAGAACTATGGGAATCCTTGGAAGCTAAATATATGGCTGAGGATGCATCAAGTAAGAAGTTCCTTGTAAGTAATTTTAACAATTACAAAATGGTCGATTCTAGACCTGTCATGGAACAATACAATGAACTTCTTAGTATACTTGGTAGATTCACACAACACAAAATGAACATGGATAAGACTATTTCAGTCTCTTGTGTCATTGATAAACTCCCTCCTTCTCGGAAAGATTTCAAGCATTCTTTGAAACATAAGAAGGAGGAATTAACTCTTGTTGAGTTGGGCAGTCATTTGCGTATTGAGGAATCTCTCAGGGCGCAAGACAGTGACAAGCCAAAGATTAGCAATGTTACTGGTCCATCAGTTGTCAATATGGTGGAGTATAACAACTCCACTAGGTACAATGACAACAAGGGCAAATGTAAACATCAGGATAACACCAAAACTGATCTTAACAAGAAGCCAAAAGCTACTTGTTGGAAGTGTAAGAAACCTGAACATTTCATAAAGGATTGCAAGGGTGTTAAAGTTGGCAATAAAGCCAACGGATCAGGTACAAGTGGATCAGGGAATGATAATACCAATTCTCTAAAAGGTCAAAATATATTTAATAAGTCTTTTCAGATTTATTATGTTACATATATATATATATATATATATATATATATATAGGATATATATATATATATATATATATTATATATATATATATATATATATATACATCTGAGGCATACTTTGTGCAGGATGATGATGTTGTGTGATGGGTTGACTCTGGAGCAACAATCCATGTGTGTAAAGATAGAAGTTGGTTCAAGACCTATGAGTCACTGAATGATGGTTCTATTCTTCATATGGAAAATGAGTCAACAGCCCTGGTGCATGGAAGAGGATGTGTGGATTTAAGATTTAGTTCTGGAAAGATTGTTTCTTTGTTTAATGTTTTACATGTTCCTAATATTAGAAAGAATTTGGTTTCTAGTAGTGTTTTGAATAATTGTGGTTATAAACAAGTTATTGAATCTGATAAGTTTGTTTTGTCTAAACATGGTGTGTTTATTGGTTTTGGCTATTTGTGTAATCAAATGTTCAGGCTTAATATTGTTAATGATATTGTTAATTCAGCCTTTATGTCAACCTCTAAACTAAATGATTCAACCCTGTGGCATGCTAGACTTGGCCATTTACACTTTAAGAGAATGTGAGATATGTCTAAGGATGGGTTAATCCCAGCCTTTGATATTGACACTGAAAAGTGTAAAACTTGCATGATGACCAAAATAACTAAGAAACCTTTTCAAAGTGTAAAACGTGAAACTGAAGGTTTGGAGCTAATTCATAGTGGCCTGTGTGATTTACAAGCTACTCCCTCATTGGGGAATAAGAAGTACTTTGTGACATTTATCAATGATGCTTCTAGGTTTTGTTATGTCTATCTGTTACATACTGTGGAAAACTAGAAGGTGGGGTTGAATAGTTTTACCGGTTTTTAAGTTGTCTCAAAAACTTTTACTATTGAAAAACTTTGATTCGAGTCTTATGTTCAATCAATCAACACCAATATGAACAACACACTAAACTAACTAAAATTATAAGTAATGAAAGTAAAAAAGAAGAGATGGAAAGATCAAACCGGGACAAAAGGATTTATAGTGGTTCGGCTACGAAGCTCTTCTTCGCCCTACTCCACTCCCCGAGTACCACACTCGAGAGTTTCAAGCACTATGTCAACAACCTCCCTTTAGGTGGAGAAAACCGTACACGTCGCTTATCCTATTTCCGACACTAAGCTAGATGTCGAGTACTAATCTTAGCTAGCACCAATCTACCACGATCTACCCGATCCTTTCTACTTCACACACTTAACACACAAGACTCAAGAGATCCCCAAGATCTCACAAGATCACAATGATCATCTCTCACTTGACTCAATCTATCCTATCAACCCTTGATCAATCTTGATCAACACACAAGCCCAATGGCTACAAAAGATAATCAATATCTCTATATGATCACAATGATCTTTCCTCACAAACTCTCAAAATAAAAATGATCTTGATGTATACTATGATACAATCAAGTGTGTAACAAATGTTACAAGTGCTTCTACCTACAACTATAACACTTTGTATCCTCTTGGATATCTTGTGTTCTTCTCTTGCACTTGAAGAGGAATGAAGAGGATCACTTGAATCGATGATTGGATCACTCTTAAATAAATAAATAAATAAACTAAACTAAATGATCAAGAAGAGAAAATGTGATAAGGGTACTGAACTCAGAAAGTTCTGTGTGAAAAAGGATGCCCAAAATCTGTGAAGTGGGCTGGTATTTATAGGCAGAAAAATTTTGGCCATTACAGGGACACGGTACCACTAAATTTAGTGGTACCGTGCCTGACAAAATGCTCCTCTTTTTGTCTTTTCTGGTGAAAACTTATTTGGGGAAGTTTGGAGCTGATTTTGGGGGGGGGGGGGGAATAGCTGTTATGTATTTTGAACTTATTTTTTCATTAAAACATTTCTTAATTATTCAAAAATAATTTGTAAAGTATATTTTTGAAAAAAAATGTTTTGTCACATAAAAATGTGATGTCTAAAACACAAATTCACTTCTTTGATCATTTGTCAAGTTGTAAATTTGTTCTAGAGTGATTTGCGTAGAAACGGGAACTTTCGATTAAAAACTTGCTTACGTTAATTTTAACGTAACATGTTTTCACATTTTGTCATCCTCAAAACGTGAAGTTATCGAAAGATAGAAATAACGTTTTTAGAACATTATTTGCATCAACAATCTCCCCCTTTTTGATGATGACAAAACATAAACTCATTTTAGGTTAAAATTAGTTTTAACAAGTTTTTAATGAGTTTACTCCCATTTTCCCCCTTTTTGTCGAAGCAAAAAGGTTGCTAAGGCTCCCCCTTGATGTATACTCCCCCTCGTTTGGAGGACACCAAGGAATCGAGCAATGATTCGTGCTACAAAACAAGGTTAGAAAGCAAATATACAAGTTCTAACATGTAGCACATATGACAAATATCCAACCACAAATAAATGACTAAGTAGCCAAGCCCCCAACAATAAAACAACCACATAAAAGAAAACATTCATTCATAAAAAAAAATGTCATACATAGGTATGACTACAAGAGAAGCATAAAAAGAAACAACACTAAGCATAAAGCCTTAATGACTATAGGCAAACTTCATTTCCAAGAGGGTCCTAAAAATTTATTGTTGAAAAACTAAACATGGACATGTTTAGTTTTGTGGGCTAGGAGGTGGTGGAGATGGTGGCATCATTTGGGGTGGTGGTGGTGTCAAAAGATGCTCCACATAGGAGAACATGAAGTGAATCTCATCTCTCAAGGAGAAGATGAGATTACGGTTGTGGAGGCAACATAGGCAATTGGCACTATGTAAATCATAGGGATGAGGTTGGACAGGTTGACCCATGATTGGGGAAGGAGGTGGTGGTGAGTTTGTTGGTGATGGGGTTGGCATGGCATAATCCAATGGAGTGATGGGTGAGATGGTGTAGTCCATGGATGATGGCATGGTGTTGAAGGAAGGAGATGATGAAGATGTTGTGTAAGTAGAGGATGTTTTGGAAGGTGCATTAGGTGGGGATGGTGAGTTGGGGGTGGCTTGGGAAGGTGGTGTGGTTACTTCATCATCTTTTGTTAGATCAACAAAGAGAGGTTTGGTGGGTGGTCTTATGGTTATTCTAGGTTTCTTGGAGATGTGGTTTGTTGATCCTTGTGTGGAAGACATAGTGAGTGTGTGTTGTGAGGTTGAAGATGAAGTGCAAGACGAGCTTTCAATGGTGAGGCCTTATATAGGCAAGAGTTGGGAAATTTGAATTAAAGGTGATGGGAGTGTCCTATGGTGTAGGAGGGGAATCTTGGGGTGAATGTGAGTTTGCAGGTTTGAGGTTAGGGATGCAGGGATTTAGGGGGAACAGTGAAAATCCGTCAAACAAGGACACCGTACCTCTAAATACCACACGGTATCGTTAAATTTAACGGTACCGTGACACTGTAGTCACGAATTTTCCTGTGCAGGCTAGTTCTGGGCAGCTAGGGGGATGTTTTCTAGGGGAACTAGTTCCTGGAAATGATAGTGCCTCAAATCACTAAAGATTTATTAGCCTAATAAGTCCCATATTAAGCTACCTCTAGCATATAAAGATCATCATGTAATTTGCCAAGATAATCATAAGCATGCAAGCATAATGGATAAAATAAGCTATCATCCAAATAGCACATAAAATATTCATGCAAGGTGATAAATCAAATATCAAGCATGCAAAAGTATTAATCTATAATTTATTATAGATAAATCCTAATAGTGATATTAATCCCTCCCTATTATAATAGTTCTAATAGTTCCATTAACTTGAGCACACCCTCATTCATCATCACTTGATGAAACATCATAGCAAGATACCGCATCGTCATCATGGTTCTCTTGAGATAATGCACATTCCCAGTACAGAGAGGTGTAGGTGTTTTGAGTTAGAGGAGCCATGGTAGGTTTAACAAGGAGATATCTATTGTTTTAGAGGTGAGGGAACGACTTCATGACAAAACGATAAAGACGAGTCAACAACATGCTATAGGGTATCGCCTTATTTAGTCGACCCCTGACACCGACAATTCTCCATGCCACAAAGTAAGCGAGATTGTAGGGTTGCTCGGTGACTAGACAATACAGCATATGAGCACAACACGCCGGAAGTTGCTCACGGTTGTGAGGAAGACAGAAGACATTTTCACGGATGACTTATATCCATCTACGTAGATGTGGATGAATTTCATCAACATAGATTTTGAGTGGATCTAAGTCATACTCATGAGACTCACGGAACTCAATTTCACCGTTTTCTTTAAGAAAACCATGAACTTTTTGAGGAAGACGAATGTGCTCTTTAATCGCACATGGAGTGGGAATGAGGGTATTGTAAGGATCAGACTCGATTTGGTGACTTGTGAGGGCTTTGAGAGACCAACCTTCCGTGTATGAACATTGTCCATAGTTCGGAAGTCCAAGAATGTTGGCGAATTGGTCAAGAGTGAGTGAGATTTCTTGGTTTTGTATGACGAATTGGAGAGACAAAGTTTGATATTCGTTATGTACGAGTTTAACTTGTCTATATAACTCAAGGACAAACCGAAGACATATCAGATCATTAATCTGAAACAAGCAATCGAATCCGATTTCTTGAAACATGGTTTGAATATGATCATGATTGAGAAAGGATGGCTCGACAATATGTCCTTCGTGGAAGAGATGAGACTCTAGGTTACGGAAGCTTTGTATATGACAAGGTGGGGTGTTTGGTTCAAGTGAAAGTTTGGGAATGTATTCGGCTGTTAGTTCATGATCATAATCAAACATGTGAAATCCCTTGTTACCTATGAAAAATTTATCAAGGATTAACAATGAGAATATTTCATTTAAGGACATGTGCCTTGTGTGTGCCTATATGCAAACTATGTGGAGGTGCGGTAATTTCGACTCTATAGCAAAATCAATGAAATTACCCAAACACTCCTAATTTTATTTTTGCTCAAGCAAATATGTCAAAAAATACATATTAATTATGTAATTCGATTAATATTTATGAGATCATGTATGCATGAGAAAACGTTTTTAGTTTGCACCAACAATGCACGAAAAATGTTTCATGATCCTTGTTTCGTGAAATTTTTCAAAAGCAATGGAATTGGGGTGTTTGGTGACTCAAAAGTATTGATGCCACAATGTAGTGATTCCTCTTAAAACTAATTGCTCAAATGCAAAAGTTTGGACTTAAAATATATGAGTTTGTGCAAATCCTAAGTTAAGGGAATCATGAAAGTAATGCATTGTCTAATCCTATTCCTAATTTCATAAAGACTTACTTAAACTTGAAAAACCCAGATTCAATTTTTTTATGCATGAATAAACCCTAGACTCAAGATTAAGAAAAATTAGAGTAAAATGACTTACAAGTCATGTTGAAGATGTAAAAGTAGTTGGTAATCTTGAGAATCAATACCTTGATTATGATCTTGAAGGGGTGTAATTGAATTTTGGGTTGTAAGGTTTGGTTTTGACAGCAATGGAGGAGGTTGGGAAAGTTTAAAGGTGAATAGTATGGGAAGAGGGGACTGGAATACGGACATTGTCAGATACACGGTTCCACAGTACCGTTAAATTTAACGGTGTCGTGCCACTTTAGTGGAGCCGTGATCTGCAGGGATGAATTTTCATCCCATTTTGATTTTTGACGAATAAGTCTCGCTGTTTTAGTGAGACTTTTTGACACGAGGAAAGAATTTATACCTAATAAATTCTTTTGACGAGGGAAACCTATTCTAGACGAAAGAAGATGACTTCAAAGAGTCATGAGACGAGACACACGAGATGACTTCAATATTTTCCGTGAAATATTTAAGTAGTCATGAGAGGAATACGCGGGATGACTTTAATAGTCATGAGATTTATGGAAAATGTTCCATCATTCCTAGACCTAGACGAGATAGTTGAAGGATTCTCATTTGAGAGGTTTGGTTAGGATGTCTTCGATATTGTCTTGAGAAGGAACTCTCTCAATAGAAATATTTCCTTTCTGAACGTTATCGCGTAGGAAGTGGTGATGAATTTCAATGTGTTTAGTACGGGAGTGTTGAACGGGGTTTTTGCTCAAGTCAATAGCACCTTTATTATCGCACATAATGGGAACGTCATCTAGATGGATGTCATAGTCATTGAGGGCTTGTTTCATCCATAGTGCTTGTTGACATGCCTTTCCGGCGCTTACATATTCGGCTTCGGTCGTGGAGATAGCAAGAGCCGTTTGTTTCTTGGAGAACCAAGAAGTTAGCCAACAACCCATGAAGGTACAAACGCCACTCGTACTTTTTCGATCCACATAATCTCCCGCATGATCAGAGTCGGCATAGACAACAGTTTCTACACCGGTCCCCTTGGGATAGAATAATCCCAAGTGCATAGTGCCCTTAATGTATCGGAAGATACGCTTAACCGCTTCAAGGTGAGAGGTTTTGGGATCCTCTTGGAAGCGAGCACAAAGGCAGACACTAAACATGATGTCGGGCCTACTTGCCGTGAGGTATAATAAACTTCCTATCATACCTCTATACTTAGTACTATCCACGGACTCACCTTCTTCATCTTTCGTGAGTTTAATTTCCGTGGACATGGGAGTTTTCATGGGCTTAGACTCTTCTAAACTAAATTTCTTAAGCATCTCCTTACTATACTTAGATTGATTAAAGAAGATACCATCTTCCATTTGTTTAATTTGTAAACCAAGGAAGAAATTTAATTCGCCCATCATGCTCATCTCAAACTTGTCACGCATGATCTTTGAGCGATCATTGTACATTTCTGGACAAGTTGAGTTTGTCATACTTGTCTTCGAAAAATATTTGAGTCATGATGAAATGTGGATTTCGTTTCTTTGTGATAGTGCCTACTATGTTAGATTCTAATAACACTACATGCTTAGCATTTCTACTAACAAAGGATGTTTTAAGAAAGCGTACCTTTGCCTGAGGTGTTGCCCTTAAAACTAGAAGACTAGACTACCTTTGTTGAAAGCTAGGCATACGAGACACGACTTGACTTTACAAGATTAGTGCAACCACTAATCATACTCTATTAGATGGACTTCAAGTTGCTTCAAGACCATCTCTATCTAGCAAGACAGAAGCTCAAACATTTGGTCCCCAATTTCTCATGGGTCCAAAGTTGTTAGTATTAAACATCCTACGCATTTGTCGCATTAGTTTAGGATGTGAGAATGGAGGACATATTTCCCATGGTAAGTAACTTTGTGGTTGACCGTTATTCCAAGTTACGGGAAAGTTACTTGGATAACTTTGTCTTCTAAAGTTACCTCTCGGCAGAGGAGTTCTTGACCGAGGTTTAGGAACATTTGTTCTTCTAGGTGAAGGAGTCTTTGATCTAACATCAAGTTTTACATAACCAAGTCGGGGTTGACAAGGATTGTAATACTTTTGACTTCCTTTTTACTAGTACTAGGTACTTCTACATTATTAATAACTAAGTGACTCGGTTTAGGGCTTAAGTTATTTTTCAA
Organism: Artemisia tridentata subsp. tridentata; assembly: GCA_021014915.2. Classification (NCBI taxonomy): domain Eukaryota; kingdom Viridiplantae; phylum Streptophyta; class Magnoliopsida; order Asterales; family Asteraceae; genus Artemisia; species Artemisia tridentata. The sequence goes on from CP139509.1 coordinate 143,799,375, forward strand.
AATTGACCCAGATCTGACAAAAGCACCAGATTGTACGACGGTACCACTAATTTTAGTGGTGCCGTATGTAACTTTAGTGGTGCCGTCATCTACAGATTCAGATACTTCAGGCTTTACAAATTTTACTTGTTTGGTACTACTTGTAAAGCTTGTTTGGGTACAAATCCTAATCCCGCAACGATCATGTTCATTATATCTAATGTTTTCAAGCATATCATTAAGTGTCTTTGTTCCTTCTTCAAACTTAATGATTCTCAAAGCATTTTCTTTGAGTTTCTCATTCTCTACTTGAAGACTTAAGCATGACTTACATCCTACATCTACTTCTTTATTTTTCTCAAGTCTTTTGACTTGATCCTTAAGTTCTAGAATTTACACTTCAAGTTCATGCAATTTTAGTTTTAGTGTTTTGTTTCTACCTAAAATTTTAGAACTCACTTCGCATAGTTTATTATATTCGTCATGTAATCTATTGTCATCTATTGATGAATTATCATCACTATAATAAGAAGAGTCGGAATGTACCTCATTAGAAGCTTGAGCCATTAGGCATGTTTCATCGTTGAGCTTCTTCTCTTCTTCTTCACCACTATCACTCCAAGAGCCTCCTATGAAAGCTCTTTGGTTGTTGGATTTTGGTGGTTTAGGACATTCTCCTATGAAGTGATTAGGATCTCCGCATCTAAAGCATTTCCTATCACTTGTCCCTTTCTTTTAGACTCAGTTCTTTTGTGATGGCTTCTTGTCATCACGAGGTTGCCTAACGAACCTACCTCTTCTCCTAAAGAACTTTTTAAAGTCTCTAACGGAGTAACGGCTAACGCATACTCTTCATCTTCACTATTGGAACTCGAACATTCCTCATCACTAGACTCCTTCTTGGCTTTCAATGCTAGAGATCTAACTCTCTCGCTTTTGCCTTTAACTATATTGGAGTCTTTCTTGATTATCATCTCGTGAACTTTCAAGTTTCCTATTAGTTCATCGAGTGATAATGTCGCCAAGTCCTTTGACTCTTTAATGGCGGTGACCTTTGCTCTCCATTTAGGATGTAGAGCCCTAAGAAACTTCCTAACATAATTCTTTCTAAAGTAACCTTCATCAAGAGCTTTAAGACTAGTGATAATAGTATTAAATCTAGCAAAAGCATTATCTATTGATTCATCTTCCGAAATGGAAAATTGTTCATATTGTTGAACAAGAAGATCTATCTTGTTCTCTTTGACTTGATTATTACCTTGGTGAGTGACTAACAAAGTTTTCCAAATATCTTTTGCCGTATTACACATGAAAATTCTTTCAAATTCCTTTTTAGGCAAAGCATTGTAAATCATCATTTTAGCCAATGTTGCAAAAATCGTGAATCGGTAGCCGGGCGGTCGACCACCCTGCAGCGAGTAATCGGCCAAGGCGGGATTAATCGGTGATTAATCGGATTGGCATTTTTTGCATGTTTTGGGTATTTCTGGAGACCAAACTAAAGATCGTAACTGATTACAAGCCTACTATGTTTCCAAACCTCAATAAAAGGCTCCAATTCTGATTATGAGGCTCATTGTGCATTATAAGTGAAATAAACGATCCCCAAATTAAGTAGAATGCCTAAATTTTCATTTTTTTAAACCTGACCGATTTGGCCGATTCGGCCGATTTTTGGCCGATTCAGCCGATTTTTGGCCGAATCGGCCGATTTTTGACCGATTCGGCCGATTTTTGGCCGATTTTTTTGCCTGACCGATTTTTTGGCCGATTTTCACTATTCTACAAGGTACTGGGCCGATTAACGATTAATCGGCGATTAATCGGCCGATTCAGCCGATTTTTGCAACATTATTTTTAGCCTCATTATTTTTGGCTAGTTTTCTTTTTAGTTCATCACTTAGTTTGTCATAAGGAACTATTTCATCATTTCTAGTTTCCGGATTCTTTTGAATCGGTTGAAAGTCACCCTCGGTAATAACATGCCAAAGATCAATGTCTTTTGATTTCACATACGTTTCGAATCTTGTTTTCCAATAGATAAAACAATCGGTTTCAAAAAGTGGTGGTCTTTGCATAGATTGCCCTTCTAGATATTTGTCGGAATCCATTGATCGATTCAAATTTTAAAATACAATTTACTTTAATATCTTGACTGACGTGGCTTCTGATACCAATTGTGGAAAACTAGAAGGGGGGTTGAATAGTTTTACCGGTTTTTAAGTTGTCTCAAAAACTTTTACTATTGAAAAACTTTGATTCGAGTCTTATGTTCAATCAATCAACACCAATATGAACAACACACTAAACTAACTAATTATAAGTAATGAAAGTAAAGAGAAAAGATGGAAAGATCAAACCGGGACAAAAGGATTTATAGTTGTTCAGCTACGAAGCTCTTCTTCGCCCTACTCCACTCCCCGAGTACCACACTCGATAGTTTCAAGCACTATGTCAACAACCTCCCTTTAGGCGGAGAAAACCGTACACGTCGCTTATCCTATTTCCGACACTAAGCTAGATGTCGAGTGCTAATCTTAGCTAGCACCAATCTACCACGATCTACCCGATCCTTTCTACTTCACATACTTAACACACAAGACTCAAGAGATCCCCAAGATCTCACAAGATCACAATGATCACCTCTCACTTGACTCAATCTATCCTATCAACCCTTGATCAATCTTGATCAACACACAAGCCCAATGGCTACAAGAGATAATCAATATCTCTATATGATCACAATGATCTTTCCTCACAAACACTCAAAAGAAAAATGATCTTGATGTATACTATGATACAATCAAGTGTGTAACAAATGTTACAAGTGCTTCTACCTACAACTATAACACTTTGTATCCTCTTGGATATCTTGTGTTCTTCTCTTGCACTTGAAGAGGAATGAAGAGGATCACTTGAATGGATGATTGGATCACTCTTAAACAAAAGAAAAACTAAACTAAATGATCAAGAAGAGAAAATGTGATAAGGGTATTGAACTCAGAAAGTTCTGTGTGAAAAAGGATACCCAAAATCTGTGAAGTGGGCTGGTATTTATAGGCAGAAAAAATCTGGCCGTTACAGGGACACGGTACCACTAAATTTAGTGGTACCGTGCCAGACAAAACGCTCCTCTTTTTGTCTTTTCTGGTGAAAACTTATTTGGTGAAGTTTGGAGCTAATTTTGGGGGGGAAAATAGCTGTTATGTATTTTGAACTTATTTTTCCATTAAAACATTTCTTAATTATTCAAAAATAATTTGTAAAGTATATTTTTGAAAGAAATGTTTTGTCACATAAAAATGTGATGTCTAAAACACAAATTCACTTCTTTGATCATTTGTCAAGTTGTAAATTTGTTCTAGAGTGATTTGCGTAGAAACGGGAACTTTCGATTAAAAACTTGTTTACGTTAATTTTAACGTAACATGTTTTCACATTTTGTCATCCTCAAAACGTGAAGTTATCGAAAGATAGAAATAACGTTTTTAGAACATTATTTGCGTCAACACATACTAAGGATGAAGCATTAGATAAATTCAAAAGATTAAGGACTGATAGGGGAGGTGAGTACATGGATACTCTGTATTTTCAGTCTGTTGGTATAATCCATGAAACGATTGCTCCATATACTCCTCAGCAAAATGGTATCTCTGAAAGGAAAAACATGGTACTAAAGGAGATGGTTAATTTCATGTTGTCCTATTCAGAGCTGAGTCAAGGGTTCTGGGGTGAAGCTATGTTAACAACTTGTTATTTATTAAATAGGGTTCCCAATAAAAGGAACAAAGTTACCCCTTATGAACTTTGGACTAAAAGAAAACCCAAACTGAACTTTCTCAGGGTTTGGGGTTGTAGGGCTATTGTAAGACTCCCTGATCCAAAGCAGAAAACTATGGGTGAAAAAGGCATTGAATGCATCTTTGTTGGATATATTGAGCATTCCAAGGCATATAGGTTCTATGTTATTGAACCTAATGAGTCTGTTTCACTTAACTTAATAATTGAATCAAGGGATGCAATCTTTGATGATAATAGGTTCTCATCAGTCCCTGGACCAAGTCAAAGGATTCCAAATGGAACTAATGACATCGGCAGTTCAGAGGTCTCTGATGAGGTTGTGGTACAACAACCTGAATCTGAGCTTAGAAAGAGCAAAAGGGTCTGGACTCTAAAGTCATTTGGACCTGAGTTTCAATTATATCTAATTGAAGGAACAAGGGATGAGGACTCTGACCAATACTCCTGTTGCTTCATTGTTAAGGATGATCCCAAAATATTTGATGAAGCAATGAAGTCCCAGGATGTTGCTTTCTGGAAAGAAGCAATAAATGATGAGATGGATTCCATAATGGGCAACAACACTTGGGTGTTGGCTGATCTACCACCTGGTTGCAAACCTCTAGGTTGCAAATGAATTTTCAAAAGGAAAATGAAGGTAGATGGAACTATTGAAAAGTTTAAGGCTAGACTAGTCATTCAGGGCTTTAAACAAAAGTCAGGGATAGACTACTTTGATACTTATGCCCCTGTGGCACGTATCAGTACCATAAGATTGCTGATTACTTTGGCATCAATTCACAATCTGATTATTCATCAGATGGATGTGAAGACAGCTTTCATGAATGGTGACTTAGATGAGGAGGTTTATATGAACCAACCTCAGGGCTTCATCATGTCTGGCAATGAAAACAAGGTGTGTAAACTGATTAAGTTTCTGTATGGACTAAAACAGGCATCTAAACAATGGCATCAAAAATTTGATGAAGTGGTTTTGTCAAATGGTTATCTTCTTAATCAAGCTGACAAATGTGTATATAGAAAATTTGATGAATCTGGTAAATGAGTCATCATTTGCCTATATGTTGATGACATGCTGATCTTTGGTACTGACCAAAATCAGGTTGACCTGAAAACAGAATTTTTGTCATCAAGGTTCTCCATGAAGGACATGGGGGAGGCTGATGTTATCCTTGGTATAAGGATTAAACATGAAAGTAATAAAATTTCTATCTCTCAGTCTTATTACATTGAGAAGGTGTTGAGAAAATTTAATTACTTTGAATGTACTCCAGTGAGTACTCCTATGGATACAAGTGAGAAGCTGATGCCTAATATCGGTAAGGTTGTATCTCAACTTGAGTATTCTAGGGTGATTGGCTGCCTAATGTATGCCATGACCTGTACAAGACCTGATATTGCTTTTGCAGTGGGTAAACTGAGCAGGTATACTAGTAATCCTAGTGCTCATCACTGGCAAGTAGTTCAGAGGGTACTGAAGTATTTGAAGAAAACTATGGATTATAGTCTCTCATATACTGGTTATCCTTCAGTATTAGAAGGATACACTGATGCAAGTTGGATCAGTAACACTGAAGACAATTCGTCTACCAGTGGCTGGGTATTCCTACTTGGTGGAGGTGCAATTTCTTGGGCATCCAAGAAGCAAACTTGCATCACCAGTTCAATAATGAAATCTGAATTTGTGGCTTTAGCAGCTGCTGGTAAAGAAGCTGAATGGTTGAAAAACTTGCTTCTTGAGATTCCATTGTGGCCTAAACCTATAACACCTATTTCTATCCGTTGTGATAGTGCTGCTACATTGGCTAAGGCTTATAGCCAGATGTACAATGGGAAGTCTAGACACTTAGGTGTCAGGCATAGCATGATTCGTGAGCTTATCATGAATGGGGTGGTATCTATAGAGTTTGTTAGATCTCAACAAAATTTAGCTGATCACTTGACGAAGGGTTTGGCTAGAGACTTGGTTTGTAAGTCTGCTAAAGGGATGGGTTTAAGGTCCAACTTAGTCACTGAATGCTAAGACACCCAACTCCCTCCTGAGGAAACTTGGGAGTTGAGTTCAATGTGGAAAGCTGAACATTTAATGGACTGGAGCACATGTTTTATAATCATCCCAAGGTTGAGCTCAGAATCTACTGGAAAGGAGGATGAAGTCTTTACTTTTCAAAGGTTAATTTCTTTGAAAAAGTGCTAAACAGAAGCATGAATAAAGAGGAACCACCTATATGAATGTTGAAGTTTTGCCGCTTTAGGGAGCTATGGACTTTTAGCTTTTACAACATTCATGAATTTGATATGGACACATGGCTTACTCAGTGTCAGGAGCATTTAAGTGTTTGAAAACTTGTGTGTATTTTATCTTCAGATATTCAAATGGGTTGAAGGGTTCAATTCTTAGAACACCCTGATTCTCGAATATTTGAACGTGTAATGTACTAAGATGGGAATTCAATCTTCAAGATATTTTCATTTATGCATATGTTTTGTTTTATTTTTATTTTCATGCAAAAGGAATTGTACTAAATTGGGGAGGATTGTTGGAAATTTAGTTCAATTGAGGTATATGATCATACTTGGAAATGGGTTTGGAGGTACGGAGTATACACTCAATAAGTCCCTGATTACCCTGACTCTGTTAGGCAGAGTTAATGCTGCTAGTATTAATATTAAGACTGTTGGCAGAGTTACTACTGCTAGTACTAAAGTTAGTACTGTTGTGCATAAGTTAGTACTGCTGGAAGTTAGTGCTGCTCGTTTAACCACTGATCCCTGCTATTATGGAAACTATTATGGTATAATTAATGGGCTATTAATCACACATAATTCCATGGGCTAGAGTTTGAGTAATCTTTATTATAAATAGAGATCATAACATAACTGCATGGATACACAACATACAAACCCTAAACACTTGAAAGCGAACAGGTTCTTGATTTGTGCCTAAAACAAGAATACCACTTGGTCTTATCCCACAGAGATATTTGTGTAACCCAGGCATAGGGTCAAATAGTTTCTATTGGAAAGTGATAACACGATTTCAAGTGATATTCAGTACTCATTGATTATCTATACCCAACTGGGAACACACGCAACACAAGAAGCCAACACTTGTCACAGTGGTGACCTGCAACGACCATGCCACATCAGCTTTCTCTCTCCGACGACCTGAAGACGACCAAGTTGCCATAGTGGCGACCAAGTTATTTTTATTTTTTTAAAATAATTTTAAAAGCAAAGATTGTATACGTGCCCTTACTATGCCACCACAACACATAATGCAAAGTAGGCAAGACATGTAATATATATATATATATATATATATATATATATATATATATATATATATATATATATATATATATATATCATCATCATTCTTTGAAATCCAAACTCATTAGCGAAACCATGATAAGAGCAATCTTCACAAAGAAAAACCAAATGCATGCTTACAACGTTCAACCCATGCACACGATCATCCCTCTCGCAAGCCAAACCACAATAACCACAGTCGCAAGTCCAAACGCAAAACAACATTGAAATCCTATGATGGTCCCTATATTTGACGTAAACACAAGCTATCTAAACACTAAATACCACGTATGACTACAAACTACAAGCTACGAATGAGATTAATAACAAGTAAAGTAATACGAGAGATTAGACAATGATAGAAATGAGATTAAGAGAAGAGAACTTGGATGATTTCATTTCATACGATTTAGGAGCAAAGCTTACGCTACATAAGATGAAAACCAACAACAAGAATGAGCACCCTAACCCTCTATTTATAGGAGAGGATTAGGGCGCCACATGCACTTAGCATATTCTAATTATATTCTAAACTAAGCATATTCTATAATTATTCTTTGGATTCCCTTGGCACATGGGCTACTAATGTGCCTTGGGCTTTCTTCTAAACATATAGCCCATATTGGTTAAGCAACCAAATAAACTAAATATGACTAAGACTTGAATTACAATAAAAACGTGTTCCCAACAATCTCCCCCTAAGTCTTGGTCATCTTGGTTGCTTGACGTCATCTTTGCTTCTTGGGCTTCTGACGTCTTCATAATCTTTGTTCTTTGTTCTTGATCTGATATGGTATGGTATGGTAATGATCTGCCGTCCTCCAATGGTCTTTAGAACTGGTGTCTTTACATCGTTTCCATCATGCCCATATGTTCTTCGACTTTTGTTCTTTATGTATCACTTAGTTCTCTCTTCATAAGCTTGATCTTAGACTTGTGAAAGATTAACATACTTGATCTTTGACTTTTCTTGAATTACTTTGAGCTTTTGATATTCCATAGTCTTTGTGAGAACTTTGCTTCAGAATATGAGCATGATGGAAAGGTGATGGAACTCCAGGTATTCATGATTCGCTGCAAGTAAATAGTTAGCAATAAATCATCCGGCACTTACAGATTTGGACTTCAAGATCATCAACAGCATAGTGTGAAGACTTTCTCTAATCCAAACCCAGGCCGTTCTGAACCGGATACCCCCGAAAGGGCTTACACGGACACACCAAAGTGCACCCACGATTCAGTGAGTCGCTGGAGATCACCCCACGACTGTAGACCACTTTTGGAGCAAACACTAAGTGTAATCCACAAGGGATTACTAAAGTGACCTGCTGTCAGGGCTGTTTGATGTTGACCCTGGCAGGATTTCCATTCAATCACTGAGAATCACAATTGTGAATTCTCTCAGGAATGTTCTTGGCACATTGCTAAGATCTGCGAAGGACTCTTCTTAATTTTACAACTGTTGCCCATGATGTAGAACAACAGTGTAATACTAAGTGTTCCTAAGAGATCTTTGATGAATCTCATGGCTCTAGACTCGATTAGTGCACATTTTTTTGGTCGTCGGAGGCATGGAGCAGAGTGCCTCCTTTTCAATATCAACACATCTCGTAGTGAGAGGTCGATAGATAATGAAGGGTTCTCCGTGTGAAATGAAACAAGTGCCTTTTGAGAGACACCTGAGTGGCTAGAAGGTTAGTGCAGTGTGTCACTGGGTCCATGACGACTTTGATCTTCAATACCGGTGATGCCCAATCAACCAGTAGATTATGTATTGAACCCGGTGTCTGCCCTAAGGTTGAACAAATGGAGGGCTATTTCTTTTCACCCTTTTTTTACTTTTCTTTTTAATTCTTCAACCCCTTCTTTCTCTGTTCATTTCATTTCTCCTTTTTCAATCATACCTAGGACTTTCTAGTTCTAAACTATTGGTATTGTCCTTGGGTAGATCCCTCCGGCTCTGGCGGATCATAGGACGGTTATTCCTAACCTTAGTCACCTTATAACTCCATGACTATCCTATTGATGCCACAAACCAAACCTTTTGAAAATCTCTCAAAGTGTTTATGATTATGAAAACATATTTTGTTAACACTTTGAGAGTTTTGTGATTTTCAAAAAGACTCCCCCTTAACATGTGCTCATAAATGATTAAAGTAAATTTGCACATGCCGGGTAGAGTTGGCACTTTTTGAATTGATTGATTTTCAATGAACATGATCATCGCGAGACACGCTTACATCACTAGATGAACTGGCTTGAAGTTATTACCCATCCATATCACATTCAAGGAAAATCGCTCGAAATCAGTACATTCTACTCGGAAACATCCTTTGCGAGACACGCTTACATCACTAGATAAACTGGCTTGAAATTATTACCCGTCCAGGATATGTCTTTTCGACTACTGACTTTTGCTATCGTCAATTCGAGGGTCAATTCTGAGTCGAGCACTCGTGAGATTACAACTTTTCTTTACCATATTTTAATCATATTTTTATTCTCCCCCTCAAAAATAGCATACTCATGATGTTTTTGAAAAACTTTATGATTAAAATATGCTGTTTTTGAGTTTTGTGAGAAGAATTTCAAGAACTTTTGTTTGAACAAAGATTATGTTTCAAATACTCCCCCTTAACGAGGGAATACTTGTCCTTATAAGCAGAATTTTTGAAAACTTAGAAAAAATCTTGTTTAATTCTACTCATAAGTAAGAAGCTTTCGCTCCTTTGATCAGGATTAAGGCATTGAAGCATACCTTAGGGTCCTTTCTTTACAGGTACGGGTTGTGCACTGTTATGTGTACACAAGCCATTGTATAACAATCATATATGAGCAAGAAATATTTTGTAAGTACAAATCAAACTCTTACATCAACCTCCTTTTGCAAATGAAGTGTATTGTGGATCTGGCCTTTGAAAATTGCGACCTGAGAATGATGGACGACCTCCAACATAGCTTTCAAGCCTTCACATCTGGTCTCTTCTGAATAACCTCCTCTCAATTCTCCAAATAAACTGGTGGACCTGTCTCATTTGGTCATTTGTCCACCTTTTTGACTTTTCGAGCTCTTAAGCACGAACCCAAATTACTAACCCATCCCTGACTTTCTTCAATGTATCATCACAGAACTTGTGAATCTCTTTGAATGCCATGAAGCAATTGATTGTCAACTCACTCTTGTAAACAAATCCAAAAGTAGGCTTCTGCTTCTGTGTATATTGAGCTTGATTGCTGATGTCTTCAGGTAGGAGTAATGGTGCAGTTAAGTTGAGCTTCGTTTGATAGCTTTCTACCCCTAATTGAAGATCTTCAACCCGTTCCTTGATAATCGTCCTTCTGATGTAATGAAGAATGGAAGTGCCGAAGGCGTATTGTAGTTCAGGTGACACATGTTGCAATTTCCCTTGAATTTTAATTAGGTACATGTCTTCGAGATCGTTTAGACTCAAGTCTGGGAAATCAGCTTCAGAATAGGTGTACAGCTGCATATCATGTCTTCGTACTGTGATTTCTGATAGGAACGTGAGATCATACTTCCTATCTCCTTTTAGAGTGACCACAGCTACAATCTTGAGGTTATTTCTAACTGGTTCAGGAGACTTCTTGGTAAGTTTTCTCTTGTACCAAGTCCTTCGTTTCTCGTACTAGTGAGATATGCCCAACTCTGCATCTTGGTTGTAGTGAACGGTTGCGGAAATGAAGAGATGAGAAGCTGTTTCTTTGATTTCAGAGTTTTGGTAGCTTGCAGCTGGGATCAAGGTAATTGACGTTGCATATCTGGGTTTGCATTCAGCTCCATAAACAAGAAGATCCAAGTCATGATTGAAGAAGAACTGGTAGGGTATGGTAGGTTTATCTGAGGCCCGTAGAACTGGCAATGGCTTCGTCCAGTCTGTGATGTAAGGTTGGTTGTTCCTAGAGGTGCTTCCAGTTAGTACCACATCTGGATTAGTCCAGCTGAACTTGCTTGACATTGCATGGACAATGTTCTCGAGGTGATATTCAAGTTCAGCCGCACTCGAGGAGTTATCTTTTAGAAGATTGAAAGCATCATTCTTTATCCGACGAAGTTCCCGTTTGGTCATCTTCTTGACCTTTTGAGTACTTTTGAGTTGTTGTGTGAACTCAAATGCACTATCTTTCATTCTTGAATCTTCATCAGTCTGTGTTTGAGCATTCACCAACTGATCAAACCATTCGTTGCCATGTGTATCATCATCATCCAGCCATGAAACCACGTTTGTTTTTTCTAGAAGATTTCTTGGTTGTAGTAGCCTTGGTCTTTGGTGGTGATTGAGGTTGATCTTGTGGTATTTCCATTTCTTCAATATGCTCAAAATGATACTCCGTTTCTGTGGGACCGGGCCCCGAAGCCTTTGGAGGTTGGGAAGTTGTTGTTGTTGTTGGTTCGGTTGGCTCTTTGAACTGAATTCCAGATCTGCCATCATTCATGTGTTTCTTTGAATTGGAGTCAGGGTCTTCATCTTCATCATTTCTTGGACGTTTTCCACGATTGGCCGCAACTTTGCATGATTCCACATTTGCTTGTATAGCTTTCATGAGAGCTATTTCTGTATCTGTTGGAGAGATGATTGCTGTGAGTTTGGTAAAAAGTGCAAATTGAAGTTCTTCAGTTGAATAATCCGTAAGCTGCTTTAATTGAGTTGCAGATTCAGGAAGAGTAGATGCTGGAATGTTCTTGAGTTTTTCTGTGATGTTGTCGTTGATATACTCTTTTAGTTTTTAAACTTAAGTTTGCATAATGTCAGGCATGAATTGCTTGACATATTTCTTTGTGTGATGCTTGGCTTCCTTGAGTAGTTGAGCTTTGACATCATCTTCAAGGAGTTCATCCATTTTCTTCTTTGTCTCCTGTAACTCTTTTACCTGCTCAGAAAGACCTTTGACCTCATTTTGCAGTGCAGCTACTTGGTCACTGATTTTGTTGTCTCTCTATGCCTGAGCAAGTTTTGCAGTCTTTTTTAATTTCTTTGCAGCTGGAGATATAGCTTCAACTCGAGTTACCCTAGCAATCTTCTTTGAATGCTTGCCCTTGATGATTGTTTTAATTGTTTCTTCAAGTGTTGCTTCTCTTTTGGTAGGTGATGGTTGGGATGATGGTGATGGATGTGATGAAGCTTGTGCATTAGGAGAGACTGGAGGAGTTGGTACTTTGGGTGATGACACTGGAGGAGTAGATTCCTTTGGTGGTGAATCAGAAGGAGGTGTTGGAGTCTTAGGTGGTGATGTAGGAGGTGTTGTGGGATTGGGTGATGAGATTGGAGGAGTTTGAGCTTTTGGTTGTGACTCCTGCTGAGGCTCATGAGGATTAAGAGTTAGACGAGGTGGAGTAACTGGTGGTGTGGAAATGTATTGTTCGGCTTCTCTTTCTGCCTCTTCTTGCTCCTTTGCAAGTCTCTCTTCTTCCTTCCTCTTTTCTAATTATGCCTTGTGTTCAATTTCTAGTTCGTTTGCAGCTTTAGTAGCCTTCTCCCCAATAATTTCTTCTTCCTCTGATGTAGACCATTCAACAGGCGCATCAAGATTCTCCTCATTTTTGTCTTCAAACATGTCATCAGGTATTTCCTCATCTGTTAATACAATCTTCTCATTGATTTCTTTTTCATTCTTCTTGCCAGGTTGATTAACCGGACTATGTAATGGAGATGCATCTTTGGCAGCAACTCCAGACCCTCCGGGTTGATTAACCGGATCAGAATGGGTAGGAGTTACCTCTTTCACTGTACCAGAACCTCCAGCTCCTTTTGCTTCTTCAATTTTTCTCAGTTCCTCAACCCTCAATGCTGCTCTTCTTTCATCATCCTCTTTGCCAGTAATCTTGCTTGCTTTTATTTCCTCAATTGTGTCAAGGTCTACTTGCATTTCAATCTTTTCCTCAGATTCTGTTTCTTCGGAATCAGACTCATCCTCAGCATGGATCCCTCCTTCTTCTTCTTTAGGCTTAGGAGTAACTTTTACTCTTCTTTTGATGATTTTGGCAAATGAAGGTTTTATGTTCTTTGAGGCACTGGAAGCACTCCCTGTTTTGCTGCTTCCTTTAGAACGATTCTTTGAGGATCCTGTCTCTTCTGCAAGTTTAACTAGCCCAACTTTTCTTTTGTAGTAAGCATCATCATAGTCTTCGTAAGCCTGAGTCTTCTTAACTGATTTTGTCAACAGTCCTTCTGGTAATCTCAACCCTTGTTTGTGTGAGCTGTCTTTAGGAGGAAGTAGATTAGGTTGACAGTTTTATCCATCCTAAACAAGTGTAACTCTCTATCTTCAGCTCGTGGTGAAATGTCTTTGTTTTCGTCTATCAATAGACTGATGAGCAATTTTGTATATCTGACAAACGGGATTCTTGTTAACGGTTTTTTGTATTGGCTTTGGATCTGGAATACGAGGTCATCCCATATGAGTTCTGCATAGTCAATATTCTTCTGATTGACTATGCCCCAAAATATTTGCATGTGAGGTAAACGAGGATGCTCATGTCCACTATCTCTCCCTGTGACAGAACGAACCAATATGTAGTAAATGGTTCTCCAGGGTTGTGGAATGCTTTTTGCGTTGATTCTGGAGATTTTGGTCAGTGAAGTGTTGGGAGGTAGATCATATCCTATGTCAATGACGAATTTCAAAACTTCTTCTTCAATTGGTGTGGGCCAATATCGGTTTGCTGGTTCTAGTGGTTCAGGTAAGGACAGTGCTCTACGAAGGTGTTGAGGGGTGATTTTGACTTGCTTACAATCTAATGTGCACTCGAAGTATTTTTCATCAGTATCAAGCAGAATGGTATCCCACATTTGATGAATGTATAACTCTGGAATACTGTCAGAATTTTCCAGCATGCACTTGCACTTGTGTCTTTTGAGGATTTCAATGGCAACAAGGCAACTTGGTTCAGCACATTTGATCTCATCAAAGTTAACTCTTGCATTGATGTTCCCATATTTTGCCTTGTAGCCACGTGGGATAACTTCTTCCTTGGTGAGCATTGGTAATGGTTGTTGTGATTGTGCAGTCATTGTTGAGATTCCTAAAACATCATTTAGATACCAATTTGTAGGATACATGAAAGTTAGCATTAGATAAACTTTAGTTTCACATGTGATCCATTAATTGCTTAGCATGACTTTACACGTTGACTTATCATTTGCGAAAGAAATTGTCATTTGCGAAAACTTTTGACAATTGCGGAAACTTTTGACAATTGCGGAAACTTTTAACAATTGCGAAAACTTTTGACAATTGCGAAAACTTTTGGCAATTGCGAAAGCAATTTCAATTCCGAAAACTTCTTACATAAGAAATTTCGATAACTTTGAAGACGTACTATTCTCCAGATTTTTCGCAAATCATTAAAACTTGTGATTTTTTTTTTCACGCTTTTTCCAATGGAATCCTATGATGTTTCTAAGTCTTTTGACCAAGTTTTAACAACTTTTAACCACAAAATCTTGAAATTCAACCTGAACGTGTTCATGTGTTCTTCTTAAACCCTACAGATTAATTTCACACTTGTGATGTTGCTGGGTATAAATTAAAGGCATAAACACTTAATTCGATGCATAAGAACACTACTTTGATGATTTAATCACACTCAAACACTAATACTCAGTTTTTCCCCAAATCGTTCGCTTAAACCCTAATTTAAGAACATACAAGATTATTGTTTCTGGGTTTAATTAAGCACATGCATTATGTTAAGACACAAATTCTAAACATATCCCACCAACAAATTATAACATAAACACTCTAAATCAAATAATACGATTACGCATGAACCCTAGATCTAAACTATTTAATTCTGACAAATTTAACCGTTGGATCAAGAAATCATTCAAAACAATTGTTAATAATGACATAAGAAACATGTTATCACTCACAAATTTGAAGGATCTTGAACGATTAATCAGATTTGATTTTAGCCGTTGATGTTTTGGGTGAGTGTATTAACTGTGGTGGGTGAAAGTGTCAGAGATGTGTATTATGAATTAACTGCGGTCAAACTTTTTCCCTTTTATTTGACTTGTATTACTTTTGCTACTTTCACACTTTTGGTCCTCTAACCTTGTATGTTTACTTTCTAAGTCCAACCATGCAAACACTAAGTTATTCAACTTAACAATATTGGCACACAACTTTTTATCCTATGATATTATCACCGAACCATGTGAAGCAACAATTTTGAAGAAACAATGCAAGTACAAATTTGAAAAATATTTTAAATGTTGTTCTCCCCCTCAACATTTGTTCGGAAATAATTGATAACGGTTTGAAAATGAACAAAGTGTTGAAGGTTTTGTACTTGCAATTTTTTTTATTTTTATTTTTTTTAAGATAAATAAAAAAATGGAAAAAATCTTTTTGGAGGTTTTCATAAAATATTTACAAAGATAGTTTGATGATTGACTCCTTAATTTTGAGTAAGAAAATTGTTTAAGTCATCAGGAGTCAAACATCGCATACCAATTTGATGAACCAATTCCACAAATCTTGCATGAGGCAAGGCTTTGGTGAACAGATCCGCCAATTGGTATTCAATACCCACAAAATATAATTCAACAGTACCCATTTCCACATGCTCCTTGATAAAATGATATCGGAGAGTGATGCGTGGTTTTGTAACCTTACAACAGGTTTTACCTCTCGAGGGATCTCAAGAGGCTTACAACCCCACCAGGCAGTGTACCTGACCGATGTAGTATAGTGTAGTGGTAAGTACGGGGGATTGATCGTTCTCCACAGGGAATAGTGTTCGTTAGGTATGAAAGGCTACTCTAATTAGGTCTAAGGATTGAGGAAGATTCTTTTTATGTTTTTATAATTTTTATGAAAGCAAGTAAAATCTCGGTTTTGAAGGAGTGGGCGGAATTAGTTGCTAGTCAACTAACCCAAATTACTACAAATGCAAATAAAATAAAATAACAAAAATGAAAAGTGGTGAGAAACTTATGTGTAGAGAAATGTGTTTACTTAGATTTCCTTACTCCCTAACTATCTTTTACCGGTTAATTAGTGTGTATTAGTTGCGTGGATGACGGGTGTATTCCTTAATACCATTCGTGGGGTGGCGTACTTACTTCCCCAAACTCTACAAGTTCCTACTTCACTCCTATGTCGAGCCGGCTAGGAAGCTCCTAACATGGGATCACTAGAATTCGCTTGTGCATTAAATACAACCATAAAAACCTTTAGTACGCGTTTGGTTCATGTTTCTTAAGACGTTCAAGCAAGTTACCGAATAGGAAGTTAGCCAGTTTTCTTAAGCCTAACATAGATAAACAATCATCCAATACAACTAACAACACACTAACAACCAATAATCAATAGCTAGGTTTCATTAGATCTAAGCAAACACAAGATAAAATTAGCCTAACATGTTAAACAAAAGACAAGCATAAGATAGAATCAAACAACACATAGACATATTGAATGATTAATTGATAACTTATCTTTCAATGAAACATGGAAGATCTCAAGGCTAAAAGCCCTGAAAAAGTAGCTAAAATCGTCTTAGGGTTTTATCCCAAAATTCCACACACTAAGCTCTCCCTTAATGACAAAAAATTAGAAAACTATATATAGACTTTTGCATCTGACGGCGTCACCTTATGGATTGTGACGCCGTCACCTCGCCGCTTTTAGGGTTCTCGGATGACCATCTTGACGCCGTCCCTCTTTAATTCTCCAAAATCCGTTCTGGCCTATCAAGGCTTGACGCCCTCACCTCTTGAACGTGACGCCGTCCCCTTATGAATTAAGCCGTGACGCCCTTGATTTAGTTAAAGCGTGACGCCGTCAGAATTCACATGCTAACTCACTGGCCCGTCATGAGTAAATTTCACATCCCACTTTTCTTGCCAAGGCATGACGCCGTCCAGAGTTAAGTCTGACGCCGTCAAGAGTAACTTTTAGCCGATTCTTGAGACTTTGCCGTTTTCTTCACTTTGATGCTCCAAAAACGTCCAAAATGCCTCCTTTTCCAGATTTCTCCTCAAAAGTACCTAAAATGACAAAAGGAACGATTTAGGGCGATATTTGATCAAATAAATACGATTTCGGGCTTAAATGACCCCTTAAAAGCGGTACACTTTTCGCTTCATCAAATACCCTTACACTTGAGATTTGCTTGTCCTCAAGCAAATGCGCTTTTATTCTAATCAAAATACAAGTTAGGGGTCATTTAATGCTAACATAAAAGTAATTACAACAAATAATCGTTCCACTTCAATCATAATAAGCACGGAGATTACATACTAGCACCTCACAAGTAGTGTTTAGATACTCACATCTCTCAAGTGTCATCAAAATAAATCTCATAAATGAAAACGGAAAATATCTCTCACTACCTGTCATAGCAAATAGATTACCATAGGCTTGGGAAAGGATCGAAAACCTCCTCCACTAGGCGTAAGCACCAAAGATAAACTATCAAAGAGGGCTTTTAAATGGGTTGTAATGTTAGGTGTAGGGAAAAGGAAAACACGGTTTGGTTGGATAAAGGATATTTTACTGGTGGCGAGTTAAAAATCTTGGTCAATTACATGTACTATACAATGTTGCTAAGCCAAGACTAGACTCGATCTTAAGCTAGAAACGAAATAACAAAATAACAAAAACATAAAACAAACATAAAATAAAACGGGATGGTAGTCCGTATGTTTTTTCTATTTTTCATTTTCTCATTTTTTTTTGTATTTTTCTTGATTTTTCGATTATTATTATTTTTTTTTTTTTTTTTTTTTTTTTGCATACACTTTTGCCCTACCATCCAAAATAATACATCATAGGGGCATTGCATTCCCCTTACACTTGAATTTTTACATAACTTTACAAATACTAATCTAATGACTCGAATTAAGATAATTGAAAAACTTGGAGTACTTTTAAAACATTTAGCACATATGGGGGTAATAAATGATGTTCTTCCCCATTACTCCATTACACTAGTACTTTACCCATGAGTCCCAATCGTCCCAAAACAATATGTACAAGGATATGACTCGACTTAGCAACCATGTAATCAACTAGATAATTAACTTGGGTTTAAACAAATGTTGTAACAATAATGCACTAAAGATGAGTGCATACAAGGTAGGCTAAGGCGATTTGGGTGTACATTTTAGTGGGGTGTAACAAATTCTTCCTTTAAGTAAAATGCTTAAAGGTCGAAACGAAAAGATAGGCTCTGAGGGGTGTACTAGGGGTATCGTGTACTAAAAATGAGTACAACGCAAAGGGTGTGGGAGAATTACTTGACCAATGTAGCCAAAGTAATTATAACAAAAACACAGGTGTAAAACAATGGGTTAATCCTAATGCCTCTTATCATGTAGTAAATCTAACTACACGAATGTAGTCTCACTTGTGGCCTTGGAATGGTCCTAACGCAAGTTCTAGAATCTAAGTGCTACCGGTACACACATCATAGCATAAATGCTTTTCCTACCAATTCTAGGGGCGAACCTCACATATTTGGGGGTGGAAAATTTTTTAGTGGTACGGTTTTTGTGCTAGTCATATAACTCCTATCCGTGAGACGCTCATTAAGATCAAAGTTTCACTCCTATATGTTGTAAAAAATTTTAAATTTGGCACTAAAATTACCTTAACAAGTATTTCTCTCAGTTTTATTACACATCTACTATTAAACAAACAAAAA
The DNA here is from genome assembly GCA_021014915.2 of Artemisia tridentata subsp. tridentata. Taxonomy (NCBI): domain Eukaryota; kingdom Viridiplantae; phylum Streptophyta; class Magnoliopsida; order Asterales; family Asteraceae; genus Artemisia; species Artemisia tridentata. The sequence goes on from CP139509.1 coordinate 143,818,138, forward strand.
TCAAGCGTAATAGCATTCTCTAAAATCGTACTTTTACCCTCCCCTTACACTTAAGATGAACATTGTCCCCAATGTTCAAAATAAAAAGATGTAAAAGAAAAAAGTAAAAGAATGAAATCAAATACTCCCCTGATTCGCTCGTTGGATAGTGAAATTACACGGTTAAATCTTCTTCCAAAGAGAATGTTGAAGCTCCATGACTAATGCATCGCCATAAGCTTGATTCCATAAACATCTCCTTGTCCAAAATAACCTGTTAAGCCTGAGAAAACAAACACGAAAACCTGCATAACATCGGCGGGATAAAATCTATATATAAGGATATAATGCTTGTGGAATGATAATTTTTGCAGATTCCTGGAGATTATAAGTTGGAGATTTTAATAAAAACTTTTTATGAAAACAAAACTTTCAAAAATTTCTGGAAATTAAATCTGACGCCGTCAGGTTATAACCCCTGACGCCGTCAGAAATGACCTGACCAAAAATTTTCATTTTAAGTTTCCGGAAAATTTCTGGAAAAACCTTTACCTTACTTCCTGGAAATCCTGCAAAACATCACTATGACTCGATACAAGCATTTGACTCAAACACACACTAATATGTATGTTAATTTATTATTATTACGATTCATGTTCATATGTGTTCTAATAAACCAATTTAGATTTCCCTTACACTTATCTTTTGCAAAATACCTTTATATGTAGTTAAGACGAAGTTAAAAACAAAATAAAGCATTTTCACAAATTACTTTTGAACATGAATCAATAATAATAAAAATTAAACATACATACGGAAGCAAATAAAATCAAACAAACAAATAAATAAACACACAAAGCAAATAAAACAAACAAAGCTTGGGTTGCCTCCCAAGAAGCGCTTTTCTTTATTAACGAGTCTTGTAGCTAGACTCAAAGTCACGCTACCCTATATAAGTGAGCTCGTCATCGAGGACGTCTTTAGGGTTAAGCTTGGATTGAAGTTTCCTATTGGTCCGCTTAGTACGATATGTCTTTTCAAACTTCTCTCCATCCGGGTCATACAATGTCATCTTGATATGCCATGACCCATCTCCATCTTTGGGTGGTTTATCCCAATTCCACTTATGATCATCTTCCTCACAAATCCACTTATTCATTCCTAGGTTAATTGGCAAAACTCCTAGGAAATCAATCATCTTTCTAAAAACTAGAGAGTCTTCAAATGGATCCAATTCGGTGTCCCTAGCCAAGAGTTGTTCTACCGTATGTGTTCGGTTAACAAAGTCCTCTTCTAGGTAAAATGGGCGTTGGGGTCCTATGAAGTCTCTATCAATCCACGGTCCATATCTAGATGGTCTCCTATTTAATTCTAACCAATGGGGTGTCGGTTCCTCACTAGTATCATAGGCGTGTTTCTTAACATCATAGATTGACCAAGTATCTCCTTCTCCTACCGCTATCTTAGATTCCTTACAATCAATCATAGCACTAGCGGTCGCCAAAAATCCTCTACCTATCAACAAGGGGCATGTAGGGTCGCTAACCATATCAAGGACGTGGAAATCGGCTAAAATGGTTAGTTTTCCAATGTGTACTAACACGTCCTTAACTACTCCAACCGGGTAAGCAACACTTCCATCCGCTAAGCCTATTATCACCTCGGTTTCTTCAAGTTTTCCAAGTTTTAGAGAGGTGTAGAGAGGTAACGGAAGTAGGTTAAGGCTTGATCCAAGATCGGCTAATGTTTCATAAGCCTCCGAATTACCGATCTTGCAAGGTAGAACAAATAAGCCCGGATCATCTAACTTCTTAGGTAGCTTGTTTTGAACAAAGGCGGTCCCTTTTTCGCCTAACTTGAGCTTCTTCTCATCCAACTCATCAACAACCGGACTTTCAAGGTGGAGCTCCTTGAATTCTTCGTCAAGGTTTTGAGTGGAAGGTGTTTCAACTATGTTGTTGACCAATTTGGATGTCATAACTTCTTGGTCATCTGGAACGATTTGGGTTTGTTTGAAACACGTGCTCATGGAATTGACCGAATAATATTGTGGACAAGAACTAGGGGACGAAAACCGATGAAATAGCGTTGACGTTTAGTTTCGGGTTCTTGACCGTGTTGCTAGGGAGTGCTCCCATTTCTCGGTCATTGAGGGCTTTCAACAAGGTGTCAATCTTATCGGTCATCTCGCTTTGTTTTTGTTTGAAATCGGCTTCAAACTTGGCTAAACGAGCTTCTTGAGATGCCATAAATTGAGACATCAATCCTTCAAAGTTATCGGTACTACCATTGCCGGAAGGATTGTTGTTGAAAGTACGGTTCGAGTTGGAACCGCTTGATTGGAAACGATTAGGTGGGTTGGAAGAATTGGTTTGTTGTGAGTTTTGGTTTTGTTTCCACCTAAGGTTCGGGTGATTTTTCCATGAGGGGTTGTATGAATCACCGTAATGGTTTGGCTCGGGTTTGAAAGTGTACCACTTGTCTCCCGCTCCGTCGGTACGCGAGGATGCGTAGTCCACAAAAGCTTGTTCGGGGAGTTCCATGCAATCACGAGTGTCGTGGGGACCACTACATAATTCACATGAAGAAGTGATTTTGTTCACTTGGCTTGAAGGTTTAGGAGCCTCGTAGGATTTCATTAGAAACTTGACTTGGTCTTCAAGTTCTATGATCCTACGGTCAGAAGTGCTTGAATTGTTCGAAGGCAAAGATATTGCCTTGACCGTTTTATTCAAATCACGGGGATCACTCCAAATTTCGTTGTCATAAAGAGCAAGATCCTCTAGGAGAGCCCATGATTGTTCCGCACTTAGATCACGTAGCTTGCCACCGGCCGATTGGTCAATGGTTTGCCTCGTGGAGAGATTGATATGGTCATAGAAGATTTGGACTTGGAGCCAAAGTTCTATGCCATGGTGAGGGACTTTTTGGAGTAAGTCCTTGAATCGAGTCCATGCCTCGTAGAGAGTTTCGCCTTGACGTTGTTGGAACATCAAGATATCATTCCTTAGCTTGGTAGTTCTTCCCGGTGGGAAAAACTGAGCAAGGAAACGAGTGGTGAGATCATCCCAAGAGGTGATGGATCCTGCGGGTTGACGTTCTAGCCACTGACTAGCTTGGTCCCGCAGAGAGAATTGGAAGAGACGCAATCGGGTCGTCTCTCGAGTGGCAACATCAAGGTCTATAGAATCAACGATTTTAAGAAAGTCCTTGAGATGTTGATTAGGATCTTCAGAACGAAGTCCATGGAATGCGCATCCGCTTTGCACCAACCGGATGGTGTCGGATCGCAAGGGTGTGATATTGGCTCCTTGAGTGAGCTCAATGGTGTTTCGATAGCCATGGTGGCTAGGACGGGAATACTCTCCTAAAGTACGGGCTCTAGGAGGTGGTGGTGGTTGTTGTGGTGGTGGGTTGTGGGGGTTAAGGATATTACCATCTTCCATGATGTCGGATGGTATGGTTACGAACAAAGACACGAAGAAAATAAATAGACTAAAGAAAACCTAGAAAAATAAAATAAAAATCTCACTAGAAAGGAATCTAGTGAGTAGACCTAATAGAAATAAAAATTCAACCTAAACAATAACTATTCCCCGGCAGCGGCGCCAAAAACTTGATGCGTGGTTTTGTAACCTTACAACAGGTTTTACCTCTCGAGGGATCTCAAGAGGCTTACAACCCCACCAGGCAGTGTACCTGACCGATGTAGTATAGTGTAGTGGTAAGTACGGGGGATTGATCGTTCTCCACAGGGAATAGTGTTCGTTAGGTATGAAAGGCTACTCTAATTAGGTCTAAGGATTGAGGAAGATTCTTTTTATGTTTTTATAATTTTTATGAAAGCAAGTAAAATCTCGGTTTTGAAGGAGTGGGCGGAATTAGTTGCTAGTCAACTAACCCAAATTACTACAAATGCAAATAAAATAAAATAACAAAAATGAAAAGTGGTGAGAAACTTATGTGTAGAGAAATGTGTTTACTTAGATTTCCTTACTCCCTAACTATCTTTTACCGGTTAATTAGTGTGTATTAGTTGCGTGGATGACGGGTGTATTCCTTAATACCATTCGTGGGGTGGCGTACTTACTTCCCCAAACTCTACAAGCTCCTACTTCACTCCTATGTCGAGCCGGCTAGGAAGCTCCTAACATGGGATCACTAGAATTCGCTTGTGCATTAAATACAACCATAAAAACCTTTAGTACGCGTTTGGTTCATGTTTCTTAAGACGTTCAAGCAAGTTACCGAATAGGAAGTTAGCCAGTTTTCTTAAGCCTAACATAGATAAACAATCATCCAATACAACTAACAACACACTAACAACCAATAATCAATAGCTAGGTTTCATTAGATCTAAGCAAACACAAGATAAAATTAGCCTAACATGTTAAACAAAAGACAAGCATAAGATAGAATCAAACAACACATAGACATATTGAATGATTAATTGATAACTTATCTTTCAATGAAACATGGAAGATCTCAAGGCTAAAAGCCCTGAAAAAGTAGCTAAAATCGTCTTAGGGTTTTATCCCAAAATTCCACACACTAAGCTCTCCCTTAATGACAAAAAATTAGAAAACTATATATAGACTTTTGCATCTGACGGCGTCACCTTATGGATTGTGACGCCGTCACCTCGCCGCTTTTAGGGTTCTCGGATGACCATCTTGACGCCGTCCCTCTTTAATTCTCCAAAATCCGTTCTGGCCTATCAAGGCTTGACGCCCTCACCTCTTGAACGTGACGCCGTCCCCTTATGAATTAAGCCGTGACGCCCTTGATTTAGTTAAAGCGTGACGCCGTCAGAATTCACATGCTAACTCACTGGCCCGTCATGAGTAAATTTCACATCCCACTTTTCTTGCCAAGGCATGACGCCGTCCAGAGTTAAGTCTGACGCCGTCAAGAGTAACTTTTAGCCGATTCTTGAGACTTTGCCGTTTTCTTCACTTTGATGCTCCAAAAACGTCCAAAATGCCTCCTTTTCCAGATTTCTCCTCAAAAGTACCTAAAATGACAAAAGGAACGATTTAGGGCGATATTTGATCAAATAAATACGATTTCGGGCTTAAATGACCCCTTAAAAGCGGTACACTTTTCGCTTCATCAGAGAGCAATATGCTTTGATTTGCAGTGTTGAACTGTGTTACATGTGTTGGGAATTAAATATTCTGAAGTTAGAGTATTAGAATTTACTCTAAGTCGAAGGTACTGCTAGTTCATGATCAAGGTACTGCTAGTACATGAAGGTACTGCTAGAGCAAGAAGGTACTGCTAGTTCAAGTTGAAGGTACTGCTAGTTGTATAAGGTACTGCTGATCAGTGACTCATAGGATAAGATCAAGAAGATATTTATTGTATTTTGGTCAAACATATACGGTAGATAATATCTTACTCCATGTGCTTAGTTAACAAGTTGTGTACATAAATACATGTTGTATCTTATGTACTGACACCAATATGCATAAGTTAAACAAGTAAGTCGGTCAAGACTTTTAGCAAATTTGTAAAGATCTCTTGCAACTATAAAAGAGATCTTAGACTTGGATTTTAAAAACAGAGAGACACACATGCATAACATAGACTCATAACTGTTAAGACATAGAACAAACACAAATCACAAGTTGTAACATAAGATTCAAGGTTTTGTAACCCTAGTGAAAAACTCAAGATCACTCGTATTATTTGGAATAATATTGAATCGTTTAGTGAAATACTTTCTTTGTTCATTGTCAAGTAACAAATATAATTCTTCCATTTCCATAACATACATAACCTTCTAAGTGTGGTTAAGTAAATTCCGCGTGCTTAATCATATTAAGTCAATATATTTTATACACAAAGACACAAGGTTTAACCACCTTAACCGTGTATCAAACAGAAGAGGACCTCCACAGTTGGTATCAGAGCTAGAGGTTGATATATTTGAATTAGAAGAAACAGAAATGGAAGCTCATGATGTTCAAACAAATGTTGCTGCAAAGTTGCCCATAATCAAACCCAATGAGTTTGAGTTATGGAGGATGAGAATTAAGCAATATTTCATGGTCCAAGATTATACTCTTTGGGATATAATTATATATGGTGATTCCTTTTCACCAAGCTACTCAGAGGTTGTTCTAGAAGGTAAAACAAGTAGAAAAAGAAATACTGGACCAGTGTCAAATGAAGAGAAGATACTGAAGAGAAATGATCAGAAAGCAAGAAATTTGCTGCTTATGACCATTCCTGGTGAGCAGATGCTATCATTCAACAAGTATCTTGATGCAAAAACTCTTTTTGAAGAGATTTGTGCATATTTTGGTGGTAATGAAACTACCAAAAAGACACAGAAGACACTACTAAAGCAACAATTTGAAAACTTTACTGCTTTTAGTAATGAGTCTCTTGATAAGCTATTCTCAAGATTACATAAGCTTGTCAGTCAGTTAGCTGTGTTGGGTGTTGAGACAGAGAAGGAAGATCTCAACATGAAGTTTTTAAGAAGTCTACCTGATGAGTTCCACACTCATGTTATTGTCTGGATGAACAAACCAGACATTGAAACAATGAAGCTCAATGATTTGTACAACAACTTCAAAATTGTTGAACAAAGTCTTAGAAAGTCTGGAACTTATGGTACTAGTTCTGGAAATGTGGCACTCTTGTCAGTTCCTAGTATTAGTAAGAATGAAGAGGTAGATGAAGGTGAAAGTGCTCCTTCTACAAGTTCTCACAAGGATGTTGCTGGTCTTGGAGATTCAACATTCTATGCTTTCATTACCAGTCAATCTAATGGCTCTCCTCTCAACCATGAAGACCTTGAGCAGGTAGATGGTGATGATTTGGAAGCTATGGATATTAAATGGCAGGTTGCTTTGCTTAGCATGAGGGCTAAGAAGTATTGGCAAAGAACTGGGAAGCAGATTACCATAAATGGTAATGATACTGCTGGGTTTGATAAGAAGAAAGTAGAGTGTTTCAACTGTCATAGGTTAGGACACTTTGCTAAGGAGTGTAGAAGCCCAAGAAAGCAGGAGAACAGAAACACATGGTATAAGCAAGATAGGAAAAAGGAAGTTACTGTTGAAGAGCCAAAGGCTATGTTGGCTATTGATGGTATTGGTTATGATTGGAGCTCTATGACTATTGAAGAGGATGCACCACCAAATGCTGCTCTTTTGGCCAATGAATTTGCTCTAATGGCTCATTCTGATTCAGAGGTAAACAATATTACATCTTGTACTGAATCATGTCCTAATCTTAAAGCTTATGAAGACCTTAATAAAAGATTTGAAGCTCATAAACAAGAGCTGCTTGATTCTTTGTTTAATTTGGCTAATCACAAAAGAGGTCTAGGTGTTTTAGAAAAACAAGTTTTACATTTTAAAAATAATGAAATTCATTTTGCTGATGACATCAATATACTAAAAAATGACATTAAGATCAGAGATGAGTGTATTGTTGAGTTGAATGAATCATTAGCTAAACATAAGAATGAAAGAGAAAATGTAAAGGTTTCTGTGGATGTATTAGCACATTCCTCAGAAGGATTCAATAGACTTTGGGAAGCCCAAGTTATTGATAAAGTTAATTCTGGTGTGGGATTTAAGTCTGTACCCCCACCATACAGAGGTGTTCATTCACCTCCAGGTATTGATTTAGCACACACAGGGTTACCTGAGTTTCAAGAACCAATCATGGAATATGGTTCTAAGGTCACTAAATCTCCAAAGATAGAGAAGGTAAGTAAAAGTTTAGATAAAACTTTATCTTATCAGGACAAGGTGTCCTTTGTTAAGAAAGGAGATGCTATAGTTGTTGAAGATTGTACAACTGATAGTGATAGTGAAGAACAACAGGTTATGTCTAAACCTGTATTGGTTAAGAAAGTAGGAACAAGTCTTCCTAAGATAGTCAATCACAACACTAACAGGCCTAAGTCAAATGTTAAGACAGTTAGGAAACCAGTTAGATATTGTGAACAATATAGAACTACAAACAAGCCCAGAGGTAACCAAAGGAATTGGAACAACCTCAAGTCTAACCAATTAGGTGATGACTTTGCATTTTACAATAAAGCTTGTTATACATGTGGTAGTTTTGACCATCTTGCAGCTTTCTGCAACCAAAGGGTAACTGGGTATGAAAACAATAGGGTGAACTACAAAAGGCAAACTTCTCAAACTCTTTTTCACTCTAATACTCATAGAATTAAACCCAGAACAGTCTCAAACAAGTCTGGACCCAAAGGTCCTGTTAGACAAAAAGGTCCTGTTAACAAGGTACTGCCAGAACAAATTAAAGGTACTGGTAAATATAAAGGTACTGTTAGACCTTTGATGACTGTTAACCCAAAATCAACAGCTAAGGATGCAAAAACAACTTTCAAACATGCATCTAAAACTGTTCTAAGGCCCATTCAATCAAAAGCAGTTGTCCACAAACAAATTTGGAGACCAAAGGGTGTGACTTCAAAGTTAGCAGACTCTGCTGAACATGTTACTCACTCTGCTGCTAAGGGTAATAGGGCAAATGCTGTTAAGGCCTCAGCATGTTGGATTCAAAAATCCAATGTTGCATCAACAGTCCTTAAAAGATTAAACTATATTGATGCAAGAGGCAGATTCAAGTCAGTAATGGCTTGGATCCCCAAAGAAAACTAACTTTCTTATTTGTGTGCAGGGACATTCTATTGATCATCAAGATCAAGGATACTCAGATAGTGGATGTTCCAATCACATGACAGGCAACATGTCTTATCTTTCAGATTTTCAAGAATTCAATGGAGGATATGTTACCTTTGGAGGTGGTTTTCGTGGCAAAATTTCTGGTAAAGGTACTATTAAAACCGGAAATTTAGATTTTGAAAATGTGTACTATGTACAAGAGTTAAAGTATAATCTTTTTAGTGTTTCACAAATGTGTGACAAAAAGAATAATGTCCTTTTTACTGACACTGAATGTCTTGTTCTATCTAAGGATTTTAAGATGCCTGATGAAAATCAAGTACTTCTTAGAATTCCTAGAAAGGCCAATATGTATAGTGTTGATATGAAGAACATCATTCCTAAAGAAGATTTAACTTGTCTTGTATCAAAGGCCACATTGGATGAATCAATGCTATGGCATAGAAGGCTTGGTCATATTAACTTCAAAACCATAAATAAAATTGTTAAGAATGGTTTGGTAAGAGGTTTACCTCACAAAAGATTTGAAAATGATCAAACATGCATTGCTTGTCTAAAAGGCAAACAACACAAAGCCACTTGTAAGCCCAAAATTTTTAACTCTATCAATCAGTCATTGTTTATGCTGCATATGGACTTATTTGGACCAGTTTCAGTAAGAAGTATACAACATAAAAAATATTGTCTTGTTATAACTGATGACTATAGCAGATTTACATGGGTTTTCTTTTTAGCCACTAAGGATGAGACATCAAGCATTCTTAAGGAATTCATTACACTGATAGAAAACCAAGTAAGCAAGAAAGTCAAAGTCATTAGGAGTGATAATGGGACAGAGTTTAGAAATAGAGTTATGGATGATTTCTGCAAAGAAAAAGGTATTAGGAGAGAATATAGTGTTGCTAGAACACCACAACAGAATGGAGTGGTTGAAAGAAAGAATAGAACACTAATTGAAGCTGCTAGAACAATGTTAGCTGATTCTAAGCTACCTATAATCTTTTGGGCAGAGGCAATTAACACTGCTTGCTATGTTCAAAATAGAGTTTTAGTTGTACAGCCTCACAATAAGACATCATATGAACTCTTTAATGGTAGAACTCCTGCAATAGGATTTCTTAGACCTTTTGGATATCATGTGACAATTCTCAATACCTTAGACCATTTAGGAAAATTTGATGGTAAAGCAGATGAAGGTTTCTTAGTTGGATATTCTCTTGTTAGCAAAGCTTTTAGAGTTTACAACTTAAGAACTGAGAAAGTTCAAGAAGAACTACATGTGGAGTTTCAGGAAAACAAATCCAATGTAGTAGGTCAAGGACCAAAATGGATATTTGATCTTGATTATCTAACAAACTCTATGAATTATTTACCTGTTGTTGCAGAAACTAATAATTTTTCAGGTTCACAAGCAACAAATGAGGTGGAGTTAGATAAAGATCAATCTGATGTCATTATGCCATTGTGGTCAAGTTCCAGTGTGGATTTAGCTTCAAACAATGATGAATCTTCTTCTGGTAAAGCAAAAGAGGATGTTGAGGCTCAAAGAAAAGATGTTGGAACAGAGGAACAACTCAATATGTTGAATATTGAAAGTACTGCTGAGACAGAGCAAGGTACTGTTAGTACTTCTCAAGGTACTGGTAGTTCATTTGAAGGAACTGTTAGTTCAGTTGAAGGTCCTGCTGGTCCTTCACACTCAAAAGATGCAGAATTCCAAGAAGATGAAGTGGATTTGACTAATCTTTCATCATCTCATCATGTTCCTACTACACCACACACAAGAATTCACAAAGTTCATTCCCTAGATAATGTGATAGGAGATATACAATCTGGTGTGAAGACAAGAAGACAATTGGTCTCTTCAGACCAACAAGGGATTCTTGATGCCCTTTATGCTTCAAAACAACATGAACTTTCAAACTCATGTTTATTTGTATGTTTTCTCTCTCAAAAGGAACCAAAGAATATTCTTACAACCCTAGATGATTTAAGCTGGGTAGAGGCTATGCAAGAAGAGCTTCTTCAGTTCAAGATTCAAAAGGTTTGGGTGCTAGCTGATTTACCTACAGGTGAGAAGCTAATTGGCACTAGATGGGTTTTTAAGAACAAAAGGGATGACAGAGGAATTGTGATCAAGAATAAGGCTAGACTAGTAGCACAAGGGTACACACAAGAAGAAGGAATAGATTATGATGAAGTTTATGCTCCAGTAGCAAGGATTGAGGCAATTAGGCTGTTTCTAGCTTATGCTTCATTTTTAGGCTTCACAGTCTACCAAATGGATGTCAAAAGCGCATTTTTATATGGTGAAATTGAAAGAGAGGTGTATGTTTCACAACCTCCTGGCTTCATTGATCCATTACATCCAAACAAAGTGTACAGAGTAGTGAAAGCTCTCTATGGCCTTCATCAGGCACCAAGAGCTTGGTATGCAACACTTGCTTCCTACTTATTAGAAAATGGATTTCAAAGAGGAAAGATTGATCAGACACTTTTCATCAAACAGCACAAGAAGGATCTTCTGTTAGTGCAGGTGTATGTGGATAACATTATCTTTGGATCTACAAGGAAGGAAATGTGTTTAGAATTTGAGAAGCTTATGAAAGATAAGTTTCAGATGAGTTCTATGGGAGAACTTACATTCTTTTTGGGTTTGCAAGTTAAGCAATCATCTGAAGGCATATTTATTAGTCAAGACAAATATGTTGCAGAGATACTTAGAAAATTTCAATTTGCTGATTCAAAAATAGCAAGCACACCAATGGACTCAGAGAAGCACCTTCTGAAAGATGAAGATGGAGAAAATGTAGATGTACACAATTACAGATCTATGATAGGCTCTTTGATGTATCTTACATCATCTAGACCTGATATCATGTTTCCTGTTTGTGTCTGTGCAAGATTTCAAGTTACTCCAAAGGTTTCTCATTTAACTGCAGTCAAGAGAATTTTTAGATATCTTAAAGGTCAACCAAGGTTGGGTATATGGTATTCTAGAGAATCTCCTTTTGATTTGGTAGCATATTCGGATAGTGATTATGCTGGTGCTAGCTTAGACAGAAAGTCAACAACTGGAGGATGTCAATTCCTTGGGTGTAGACTTGTCTCATGGCAGTGTAAGAAGCAAACAAGTGTGGCAAATTCAACAACTGAAGCTGAATATATAGCTGCTGCAAGTTGCTCTAGTCAAGTTCTATGGCTTCAAAACCAACTTCTTGATTATGGGTACAATTTCTTAAACACTGTTATTTATATTGATAATAGTAGTACAATTTGTATTATTAAAAATCCGGTACAACACTCTAAAACAAAACACATTGAAATTAGGCATCACTTTATAAGAGATTGCAATGAGAAAAGATTAATTCAAGTTCTTAAAATTGCTTCAGAGCATAATTTTGCAGATCTGTTAACTAAAGCTTTTGATGTTTCAAGGTTTCAGTACTTAATAGCAAGTATTGGAATGCTTAATCTTTAAATTTTCAATATGATGTGTTTTTGTACATAAATTTTTAAAAGTACTGCTGGATTTATAAGGTACTGCTATATCAAAATTTGAATTGTGTTATTCATACAGTTGGTTTTATGACTATTCTAATGCAAGACAAGTACTTTGTACATTGTTCTTTTGGTTTTAGACTAACTATTTCAGGTATGAATATGTAAACACAAAGGATATTTCAAGTGAAATGGGAACAGCAGAATGCTTATCAAATTGCTGACCATAGTAGATTTATGATGGACTGAGTTTAGGAATTAAACCTCCTTAAAACTTCTTTCTTGAAATCTAGTTATGATATTTCACAATTGAATTGATGACTTAGTTGATCAGATAGTAACTGATACAACTCACTTTCTATCATTTTATACTTTCAAGTATAATGAGTTAGTCTAAGGACATCTGATAGAAATAACAGCTAGTAAAAGTGAATCTAACACTTGTGTTGGAGGTAACAATTGCTATGAGCTGGAAACCCTGTCAAGAAAATCTTTTGAATAGATTTATCTTTTCACAGGCAGTTAGTGATAACTGAAATACATTGGTTCTCACACAACCAGAGGTTATTTTTAAACCGAAATTTTGATTAGGTGTCTGTTACACACTTGATTTCTTCAAAATGGTTGGAAGTAGTATGATTTTTCAATTCTCAAAATCATGAACATACTACTAAGTTAAATGATTTCTTAAAAGGATTTTCAAGGATTCAGAAAAACCATTCATTTATGGACTATGAATCAAAATGTTCACTGATTCACCTCTCATAGGAGTTAACACACCTAGAAGTGATGAGGACAGCAACTTAAACTCTTAAGGAATTGATGGCTTCATGTACAATATTGTCTGAAAATAAGTTCAAACTGATAGATCAGGTGATATGAAGAGAAGTTCTTTAGTACATAGTGAGATCTTCCAAACAAGGGGAGGAAACAAAAGTTATTTGCTTCAGGGGAGGTTATAATCTCAGAGAAGGAAATAATTTCCCAGAAAAGGAAGAATAAACCAATATATGGAAGGAGAAGACAAGAGCATACAAGATGATGATGTAGAGGTTGAAAATGATTAGAATAGATCAAATATCTAGAAGGGATGAAGCATTTCTAAAGGAGAAAGTTCTATCTAGATCAAACGAAGGAAAGTTTCAATTTCAGTTCATTGTGTTTGTTTATCACTTGCAAAGGCATGCTGATAGATGATTTCACTTGTTGAAATCATTGCCTCTTACAATTCCTCCATCCAAGGAAATTGCACCATCTTTTGGTACAATGTTTTGAATTGCTGAAGTCAAAGAAGAACAAAGCAGATGAGTTCAGAATAGAAGAATAGTTCAGATTCATGAAGTGTTTGAAAGATCTTCACAAGTCCTCATTTAATTCAGAAAACATGTTTGAATTGATTCACATGTTTAGGGGAGGATAGTTGGGAATTAAATATTCTGAAGTTAGAGTATTAGAATTTACTCTAAGTCGAAGGTACTGCTAGTTCATGATCAAGGTACTGCTAGTACATGAAGGTACTGCTAGAGCAAGAAGGTACTGCTAGTTCAAGTTGAAGGTACTGCTAGTTGTATAAGGTACTGCTGATCAGTGACTCATAGGATAAGATCAAGAAGATATTTATTGTATTTTGGTCAAACATATACGGTAGATAATATCTTACTCCATGTGCTTAGTTAACAAGTTGTGTACATAAATACATGTTGTATCTTATGTACTGACACCAATATGCATAAGTTAAACAAGTAAGTCGGTCAAGACTTTTAGCAAATTTGTAAAGATCTCTTGCAACTATAAAAGAGATCTTAGACTTGGATTTTAAAAACAGAGAGACACACATGCATAACATAGACTCATAACTGTTAAGACATAGAACAAACACAAACCACAAGTTGTAACATAAGATTCAAGGTTTTGTAACCCTAGTGAAAAACTCAAGATCACTCGTATTATTTGGAATAATATTGAATCGTTTAGTGAAATACTTTCTTTGTTCATTGTCAAGTAACAAATATAATTCTTCCATTTCCATAACATACATAACCTTCTAAGTGTGGTTAAGTAAATTCCGCGTGCTTAATCATATTAAGTCAATATATTTTATACACAAAGACACAAGGTTTAACCACCTTAACCGTGTATCAAACAGAAGAGGACCTCCACAACATGAAATAGCGATGGCACTCTTGGAGTCGCAGTACATTGGAATCTTGTTGAACACGAATCCGTAGTCCATCAGCTGAGATCGCATCCAAATGACTTGAGCACAGCAGGCAGACATGGCGACGTATTCTGATTCTGTGGACGAAAATGATGTACAGTCTTGCTTCTTTGACTGTCAAGAGACGAGCTTGTCACCTAAAAACTGTACTCCCCCAGACGTACTTTTTCTCGTGTCTAAACAACCTGCATGGTCAGCGTCTAAAAAAGCAACAAGTTCAAACCCGGAATCCTTCGGATACCAGATCCCCAAGTGAATGGTTCCCTTTATGTATCGAAGGATCCGCTTAACAGCAGACAAATGACGTTCAGTAGGTCGAGACTGGTAACGGGAACATAAGTACGTGGCAAATACAACATCCGGCCGGCTAGCGGTGAGATACATGAGAGACCCAATCATACTGCGATATTTCGTAGGATCAATGGGTGTGCCATGTATGTCAGCATCTAGATTTGGGGATGAGGAAGACATAGGGGTGTTATAGGTGTCACAAGTATTCATGCCATGTTTTTTCAATATTTCCTGTGCATATTTGGACTGACTTAAAAATATACCACGGGGTGATTGATGAACTTGCAATCCTAAGAAGAACTTTAGTTCACCCATCATGGACATCTCAAAGTTTTGTTTCATTAGTCTTGCAAAAGCATTTGAGTACTTTTTATGAGTTGATCCGAAAATGATATCATCTACATAAATTTATACGATGAGAATGTCCTCCCCGTGTTTTTGTATAAATAAAGTCGGGTCAACAGATCCTTTAGTAAAATGATTGGCTAATAAGAATGCAGACAGTTTGTCGTACCATGCCCTCGGGGCTTGTTTAAGGCCGTAGAGGGCTTTCTTGAGTCTGTAGACGTGGTTTGGATGCTCTTGATCGACGAAGCCCTCTGGTTGTGAAACGTACACCTCTTCCCGGAGTTGACCGTTGAGAAATGCCGTCTTCACGTCCATCTGGTATACCATGATGTTCTTGTGAGCAGCGTATGCCAGGAACATTCTAACAGCCTCAAGACGTGCCACTGGTGCAAACGATTCTTCGAAGTCAATCCATTCTTCCTGACTGAACCCTTTGGCGACCAAGCGGGACTTGTTACGAATAAATGTACCATCTGCATCTAGCTTATTTTTTCAGATCCACTTCAAACCAACAACGTAAACCCAGTCGGTCTTTCTACCAATTCCCAGACTTCCAACCTCTTGAATTGATCCAATTCTTCTTGCATAGATTCAATCCAGTTGTCGTAGGTAAGGGCTTCTTTAATGTTTTTAGGTTCGGACTGACAAACAGTGAGTGCATAAATGCAGGTTTCACCGTCTGTATGGAGTCGTTGTCGTGTCATTACAGAGTTTTCTGAATTGCCAATTATATTTACAAGGGGATGATCCTTTGTCCATTTGTGTGTTGATGGGTAGTGTTGATAGGTATGGTGCAGATTTGACGGTTCCAAGTTGCTTGTTGACGACTCTGCGACATCAGGAATGGTTGGAGCCGGCGCAAATGGATTAAAGAATGCATTTCCGTCATAATCTACTGGAGTGGGTATATCAGAAGAATGTTGGGGGGGTCCTTCAGCTGCAGACGCAGAAGTAGAAGGTGTTTGATCTATTGATGATGAAGTGCCAGGTAGAGGTGCATCTTCAGCAACTGCGGTGGTTGTAGTCACTGGTGTATCAAGTTGTGGATTATTGACGAGTGGTTGAGCAGCGAAACTTGTAGATACAGCTTGTGCACGACTAACCATAGTGTCATCAAACAATGGAGCAAACAAGTCTTCTAGATCTTTGCGGTTTAGAGAGAAAGTTGCAGCTGAAGGATCAGGAAAGTTGAGAGGTTGGTTGCGGGTTCTAAGCTATTTTGCTCAGAAGCCATCTCGGTAAGCTCATCGAAATTAGCATGGATTGTCTCCTTAATCTCTCTAGTGCGACGATTCCAAATTATGAATCCTTTCAAATTTTCACAATACCCAACAAAAATTCCTATGTCCGCTTTGGCTTTGAGTTTACCAAGGTCATCACGATCATTCTTTGGATAACAGAGAGCTCCAAAGACATGAAAGTAATTGATATTCGGTTTTCTGCGGTAAACTAGTTCATATGGTGTCTTGGTGTGCCTTTTGGTGATCATGCATCTATTTTGGGTGTAGCAGGCAGTTGAAACGGCTTCGGCCCAAAGGTAATCTGGTAACTGAGCATTGATTAACATTGTTCTAGCTTCTTCCACTAAAGTTCGGTTGCGTCTTTCGACCACACCGTTCTGTTCGGGGCTGCGAGCGATGGACGTTTGATGTTCAATACCCACTTTCTCATAATACTCCCGAAGAGTCTGATTCTTGAATTCTGTTCCATTATCTGTTCGAATTTTTCTGACTGTGTTCCGGAGCTGAACTTGAATCTTTGTGAGAAAGGTGATGATCATTGACGGTGCTTGATCTTTACTGCGAAGAAAATAAGTCCAAGTCCATCGCGAATAATCATCGACGATTACCAGTATGTACCGCTTCCCATTAATGGTTTGAACACGCATAGGGCCACACAAATCCATATGCAACAGTTGAAGTACATGATCAGTACTGTGCTCGGGTTTAGGCGGAAAGTGAGCACGAGTACTTTTGCCTTGTTCACAAGCAGGACACAGATGATCTTTGGCGTATCTGAATTTTGGAAGACCGTCTACCAACTTTTTGCAAGCAAGCTCGGTCATAGTTTTAAAGTTCATGTGAGACATCCGTTTGTGCCATAGCCAAGCTTTTGTGGGATGTGCCTTGGATAGTAAGCATATTGGAGAGGAAGCTGTCATGCCTTCGAAGGAAATGGTATACAGACTGGTGCCACGTTTCCCTTTCATGAGGTCATTCCCTTCAAGATCTCGAATGAAACAAGTTTTCTCCCTAAATGCCACTTCTAGATCACCATCACAAAATTGTCCGACTGAGAACAAATTATGACCAAGGCCCTCGACATAATAGACACGGCTAATCTCGATGTTCCCATTGACATAATCACCGTAACCCATGATAGCTGAGAAATGATCATTCCCGAACCTGATAGTGCCTATGAACTTCGCAACGAAGTTTACTAGAAGCTTTAAATTCTCTATCATGTGCCGGGAACACCCGCTATCAACAATCCATAGCACAATTTGAACCACCTGCATCACAAGGAGAAGACACATGAAGGTTGGAACCAGTGGATCCAGTTGGGTTAGGAATACAAGTTTTCAATATCTTAGGAACCCAGGCAAAACTAGGTTTATATTGCAACCAACGCTGCCACGCCCAACTAGTTTGTACTTTCTTCTTAGTGAATTTGCTAGGTGAATGGATTTTCCTAGGGGTAACTACGGGCTTGTCAATGGTGGTCTCAGAAACTACTTGAGGCGGTTTTCCTAAAATGGACTTAGCAGCTGTTTTGGGCCTTTGGGAAATGCCAGAAGTACGTTTCTTTTTCCTTGACAAAAGGGTCTTAGCAATGCATTTCTGATGATTTCCAAACAACATACTAGTGTGATAGAATATACAAGAAGCATCAACCATAATATCATTAGTAACATTCAAAGATTCAACATTCATTACATCAGATTCAGAATGAGACTTAGACAAGCTAGATTCCAAACTAGACGTAACATGTGTCTTATTCACACTACTAGCATTAACTTCTACTTCTGCATTCTTAGATAATCCACTCTTAGGTTGCCAAACTCTAATCTTCTTTTTCTTTTGACTCTTGGTGATCTTTGAGCTGCTAGCCTTAGATATGGTGCCTAATCCTGTGGAAGTTGAAGTATTCACATTAGTAGTTTGTGATGATGCTTTCTTAGGTGCCTTGTCTACTTTGTACATTCCTGGTGCAATCACATTATTTTGTACAGCTTTCCCTTTGTCAAGAATTCTGAGTTTCTCTTTCATTTCAATGATGATGTGGTTTTGTTCTTGAATTTTTGATTCCAACTTTCTATTTAACCGAACAGTGTCATTTCTATTATCACAAACTTCAGCAATATCTTTTTCATACTCTAAAATTTGATGTTTTAATACCTCATTTTCTTTTTCAAGTTTTTGAAGTGTTGAAACACAAACATTTTGAGAAGACAAATATTCTTTTTGACTTTGTAATGCAAACTCAAATTTAATACTTTGAGTCTGACACTTATCCAGAGTTTGACGAATTTTGAAAATTTCTTTTGCACATTTGGTTTCCACATCATCACTGATTTGTCTGAGTCGCTCATTTTCTTTTCTCAGATTTTCATTCTCAATTCTCATTGTCTCAAGTTCATCACAGTGATCATCAACTATGTTATTAATGATAAAAATTTCGGTGTTTCGGTCAAGGACCGAGATACAAAATTTTTGAAATTTCGATATATATATATATATATATATATATATATATATATATATATATAGGGGGACTTTCTTACGAGAACCATTTTATCTGCGAGAACTGAGAGAACCACAAAAAACATACATGCACGCCTTTTAAAATAAAATAAAAATACATGCAAATCATCAATAATCGTAAGTATCCACCTATGTTCTTCAATATCATCATGAACTCATCCTCTTTTTTCACAAAAACCTTACACAAGGCCGCAATATTGTCGTTGCACGCCTTATAAGAACATACATGCACACCTTCAAAGAAAAATGTTGTATTTCCAATTTCTTATCAAATTCTTTAGAACAACTATGTTTTTAAAAAAACATATATGTTGTTTTTAGAACATATGTGCAAAAATACAATTATTGAAGGCGTGCATGTATGTTTTTGGTGGTTCTCTCAGTTCTCGCAGATAAAATGGTTCTCGCAAGAAAGTCTCACTATATATATATATATATATATATATATATATATATATATATATATATATATATATATATATATATATATGTTTATAATAAAAAGCTAAATAAAAATACATGTCTAAAATAAAGGGTTCTTCCCAAACCATTTTTTCATAAATTACTAACATTGTTATAATTTTATGTATTACCAATGATTTATTTACTTTAGATTAAAAATATCAATTTATAAATACTACTTGTGTAAAACCCTAAAATCCGGAACGTGTAAAATGACCAAAATGCCCTTGAAACTTGAAAATTCAATTAATGATTAAATAAACGCCAAATAAATCCTAAACCTCTAAAAATGAGCAACATATGAAGTAAGATAATTTTTATTACAACATTTTAATATTTTACAATGTCTAAAAATTATTGTCACATTATTTTAAATTATATGTGGGCCGATTTGCATTTTTATTTCTTGTAAACTATTATAATTCAAAACTTAACAAGATAATCACTAATCTAATCTTGGAAACTATCATCAAATCAGCATCTACACCTCATTGTATCAATAAAACACCAAAATTTACGCCATCACTTGATTTTACACGGTTCTCTTTCAATTATACACGCTCCTTTTGCCATTTCAAAAACCCTAAACACATCAAAAACTCTCTCTACCACAAAACGAAATTCTGGAGGCTGTCTATTATTTTCCGTGGGTTCTTCCAAGTTATAATAAGGTGAGAAAAATAGTGTTGAGGTCGTGGGATCGCTGATATACTCATAGGAGTTTTGTTGGTGTCGAAATTGTCTAGCCGAGAGGAATAAACTCTCACACCTTATTCGATCATTCCAAAAATCATCTGGTATTTTTCTGGCCTCCTTTACATCACATATGATCCATATAAAATATTAAATTCGAACCATACATGCTGTACAGATCGAATGAAAATTAATGAGACGATAAACCCTAAAAACGAAAATAAAATCTAAATGGTTCATGCGATTTTTCTGGGTCATGTGCATAATTTTTCTGGGTTCTATAATCATCATATCACTCTGGAAAAATGTTTGTTTCAATTGTTAAAGCCTAGAACATCAGTTGTTGATTTTGTTTCTAATCGGCTATAAAGGAAAAAATGAGTTATAATAAGAAAACCCTACCTAACGAATTAGGGCTTGTATCTTATGATTAGATCTGGTTAATAAATGTATTTTAATGATGATATAATGATTGTTTGATGATTGGAAGAATTAGGGTTAGGGTTTTGTAATATAAAAGTTATACCGATTGGAAAAATAAAACTATAAGGGTGTGTTTTGTCATTTGTTAAACTTGTGGGACATTTTTGTAAGTCATCTTGGACCAGGGGCATGTCGTGAAAAATATAACATGAGGGTGCTATATGTAAAATTTGCAAGAAAAGGTTTATTTGGTAAATATATTAATCGAATTGTAATTAAATAAACTAAAGGGACTAGTTTTGTAATTTATGAAAATTGAAGGGGCTGTCGTACCACATATTAATTTAAAGGTATATTCTGTAATTTTGTAAAATAAAGGGCTTGATGTGTAAATATAATTATAGTAAGGGTTAAAATGTGATTTATGTAATTATAAGGTTTGTTTTGTAAATAAATTAACTAAAGGGGTATAAATGGTAAATTGTTTAACTTAAAGGGTTAAAAGTGTAATTCTGAATAACTTATGTATTTAAATGAGTAACTTGAGGTATTTTCATTTTAAACCTTTAACTTTGGGATATTTGCAATTAAAACCCTAATTTATGGAAACTTGTCATAATTAACCATGGACTTTTATAACTTGTTAAAATAGACCCTATTGTCCATAATTTACCGATAGCTTAACCTACTCTGAAATATTTGAAACCTGCTAAATAAGGAAAGTTACTATTTCTGGAAAGATACCTAAAAAGGAAAGTTACTAAAAATGGAAAGCCGACTAAAATAAGTAATCTGAATTGAACAACCTATTAATAAGACAAATCATGAATTCATGTAGATCCGCTGAAGATGGAGTTGCTTTCGACCTTGTTGTTCTGTTGTGTTTTCATTTGCGGTATAAGGTACAGATATTCTGACCTTCTCACAGGTTTCTCATGATCTCTTTCATTTTTCTGATCTGTCAGTTTCTGTATTGATGCCATTGCTATGATCCCCTTACTTTGAACCTTTCATATGATCCCCTTTGTTATAATTCCTGATATGAACTTTGTTATGAAACTTGATTCGGAACCATCTGTTATAAACCCTTTGAAATATGAACTTGTTATAACACTCTGATTCTGACATGATATCTGACTCTGAAATTCCCTTGATACTTGACTCATCACCTTGTGACCTGCATATTCAAATCCTTGTATACCATGAAGTTTCATTTGATAATATAACTGAATTGAAAACCTTCCTTAATGATATGAAAATGTTTTTGAACAGCTTTTGAGTACGATGTTATACCAATTTTGAATTGAAACTGCACTAAAGGTTTTATGAAAATTTCTTTTAAAGACTATATGTATAAAAAGGTCTTACCAAACATCATTTTATGAAAGTCACTGAAAGATTATTTTAAATACAAGTTTAATATGAAACCTTTGAATTAAAATCTTTTCTATGAACCTATAAACCTTTTTGATTATGAACCTTTGATGTGACCTAGTGAACCTTATTCTAAACCTATTATAAACTCTGGTTTTGAAACTTTAATTGAACCTTAATTTGGACCTTGATCTGATATACTTATTCTGAACCTTAATATGGACATTTTTATAAACTCTGATCTGAAGAACTCTGATATAAACCGATCTGATTTCTGAACCTCTGATATACACTTCTGTAACATCTGACATGGACCTTATAATCTGAACCTTTTGACATGACCCTCTGTTTATGACATGATACTTGACCTTTGACCCACGGTTTGATACCCGAGCCAACTCACTAGGCATGAGGGTTTCATGTCCATGTCATTGATGCACCGATGGCATGACTCTAGGGCAGGAGAGTGATGACCTGTCCCGTCCCTGACTTTATTTTATCTGGTGTGTATTGGTAGACTCTGGCCACCTGGGGCGTATGGATGCATCCTAGATCTGATCTGATTTCTGTTATCTGTTTATATTATCTGTTATATATCTGGTGACTGATGGTGTGTGCGATACACGTCTTTCACATATCTGGGAGCTAGCTACTCCATTTGATACATGAGGATACCCCTCATATTATCTGGTTACTTGAGAGGACTCCCCTCTGTATGATTGATGACATGGTTACATTATATATATCTGTTTTTGGGCTCGTGATGGATTACTGTTTACCTTTACCAAATACATTTGCTTAACTTGACCTTGTTATACCTTACACTGTCTTCCCTTTTTCCTTTATCTATCTATTATTCCCTATCCTTTATCCTTACTCCTTTATTATCCTTTGACTCTAACTATATCTGTATGACATATATTTCTAACACTCTGTACTATTCTTTATTACTGCTTGTTACCGTTATATCTGTTCACTGAGCTCTCGTAGCTCAGCCGCATTTCTTTTCCTGCGGCAGGTTTTAGTAGGAAGCTGAGTATCGGTGGAGAGTACCATTGGACTTAGAAGACTACACTGTGATAGATATTTTGTTATAGAGATGACTAGAAGGATTTATACTTCAGACTTAGCATTTATTCCCTTGTAAATTTTGTATTTCCTTGTAATTTCTTGTAACCTTGGTATTCCTTTGTATTATTGAAGATGTATGCTTGTATATGTTTTCTGATATGTCACCATTATTGTGACACTTCTATCCTTGTCGGGTTGGGGTGTTACAACTTGGACTTAAATGGAAGTTAAGAAAATAAATAAAAATACTTAAATAGGTTGTACAATTAACATCAAATGCATAGGAAACGTACATTTTCTCACTCCATTTCATAGTTTCAACATTAATTAATTATACTTCCCAATGTTTGACAGCTGTAAAAAGAAAACCATTCTTTCACATCCCAAGGTATAGTACACCCTTCTCCTCAATCTCAAAGCACTTCATTCACTTTACTAAGAAAAAAACTGCATCTTTTTTCACCTTCATGGACTCCGGAACACGTTTTCTGAGTCTGGAACGGCGACTTTCACCGGAACGACGAATTGAATGCTACCGGAACGTGTTTTTCACATGATTAACTCGATTAATACATCAAATCAGGTAAAACCGGTAAAACCGCTCTATCCCACAAAAATTTCGGTCAAATTTCGGTATTTTTTGGTCAATTTCGCCGAATATCTCGGTAGCGAGATTTGAAACGAAATTTGAAACGAAATTTGATTAGACCTCCGAAATCCGAAATACCAGTGGTATTTCGGCGAAATTGACTACACAGATCATCAACAAGCACTTCATGACATGACAAATAGATAGAATTCATTATCACAGATATTACATCCGAACAGAGAACATTCGTCAAGAGTCGATCAACATCTTTTTCTAAAGCTTTCTTTTGACCTTTTTGTTTTGCAATTTTGACATCTTTTGCATTGAAAATACTCATCATCGATACAACTTCTGACTGGCGTTCCTGTTCCCATTGAGTTGCACAAAGTCGCAGGTGATTAACAAGTGGCAAGAATTGTTTTTGAAAAACTTCTCGCTTTTCTTTCTCATAAGAAGATAAAATAGTGGAGATTTTGATTTCAGAATTTCTTTCAATTGCGTTGTCCAAAAGTTGAATGTCCTCCATAAATGTTTTGAAATATTTAAGAATGCGACATTCTTTTGACATTTGTTCATTATCACCTTGACTTGGTAATGGACCATTGATTTGGGCAACAGTGGTAACTGGAGCAACTTCATATGAAGTATTTATTTCATTTAAAGAGCACGGTTGTAATGATTTCTCTTTTTGAGGTACAAAAGATTCTTTAATATGAGGTGCTTTCGAATAATCATATGGTTTGTTATATTTTACATGACTCATCTTTGATCGACACTCGATATCATGTTCTTCTTCCTCTTCAGTACTATAAACAACCACACGTTGAAAAGTATCATCAAACAACAATTCGGCATTGTACAACTTAGGGTGTGCCTCGAGTGCTTTGTTTAAAAAATGAGGTTGATCACATCCGATTGCAAATCCATATCCGCGAGGATTTGGTTTGACAGTTAGATTTCGAAGAGCTGTTACAGAATTACCCGCTTTATAAACAACGTTTTGAAAATCCTTAAGTTTGCCTTCCAATGTCACAATTTCTTCAAGATATGAATCGACACGTTTCCTTGAAGCTTCTTTGTGTTCAGAAAAATTTGCTTGACAAGTTGACAATTCTGTTTTGGTTTTAGAAATTTCCGTTTGGAGAATGTCAACCTGTTTTTGAAAACCAAATATTTCTTGTTCCTTTTGTGAAATTGTTTCATTCTTGGAAACGGTCAATTCATGAATTTGATGTTCCAAATTTTGTACTTTTACGTATGACTCTTGGAATGCAGACTCAAAACTTTTCTCA
This sequence comes from Artemisia tridentata subsp. tridentata, assembly GCA_021014915.2. NCBI lineage: Eukaryota > Viridiplantae > Streptophyta > Magnoliopsida > Asterales > Asteraceae > Artemisia > Artemisia tridentata. The sequence continues at coordinate 143,842,818 of CP139509.1, forward strand.
CGTTTTTCTTGATTTTCATAATTTGAAAGTTGTTGCTTGTAGCACTCAAGGTCCTTTGTTAACAGTGCAACTTTGGCTTTTAAGGTCATGAGTTCTGAATCTGAATCTTGCATAAGATCATTTTGCTCAAGATGTTCAGAATTGTCATCGTCAAAAGAATCATCAAATGAAACTACTGGGTTAATTTGATCATCATCAAAGGTAACCACTGTGTTTATTTGATCATTGTCTGAAGATGAGAATGATGATTCATGTTGAGCAAAATTATCTTGTGTAAATGTAGATACAGATGGTGATGCAATTTCATGAATTAGACAATCTGCTTCAGATACCTGAGATAAGCCATCGGTGTCATATACCGGGCCTGTCTCGCTCATGTTTATCTCCTGGATGTTGGACATTAACATGACTGCAGCATTAGCCTCCAGATCCTCCATTTCATCATCGGAGTAGGCATTGGCCATAAAACTCTGCTCCTTCTCTGTCAAAACACCACTGGCCTTTTCATCCTTCAATGCCATGAGAAGAGCTTCTTTATGATATGCACTACCCATTGTTCTCAGCTTGGGGCATGCGTTAGCCATATGACCATTTCCCCCACAATTGTAGCAAGTGATAGAGGTGTTAGCAATCCCTTTCTCTTTGTCAGCAAACTGATTCCTTCTTTGATTGTTACCCATGCTGTTTTGACTACCACCTCTTGAACTGAATCGTTGCCCACCAGAATTCCCCATGTTTCCTGATCCAAACCTTCCTGAAGACCGATTCTGAATCTCAACCCGTCCATTGTTGATTACTGCTTGATTTCTGGTGTTTGATGATGTCTTCAGACGATTGTTCGATCTGTTGGAGAATTTGCTAAATGCATGGGCGATCAATGCAAACCCCTCATTTAAAGAATTAAATGCATCATCTTCATCAGTGTCAACATTTGAGTACATGCTGTAGTCAGTGTTGTCGAATGAAACAAGTTGACCATCAAGGTATTGTTCAGGTGCTTCATAAGGGATAATTTGATTTGACGGTTGTGGTGTAAACCCTGAATGAGGTGTTGGTGGTGAACTCCTGGTTTGGTGCAAAATATGATTGAGCCATGAGAGCAAGTGAGTTTGGATTTGGTGCAGGTGAGAATCCACCACGTACAACTCGATCCTTATCAACTTCAGATTGGTGTTGTTTTAGGTAATCATATAACAACCCATAAGATACGTCATTTATCTTCTAGGCTTGACTAACAAATGTGACGTACTTTTGCCAATATGGGCCGAGACATCCCAAAAACTTTGAGTTGACAACAATCTTTGGTAAGGTAATGTTGTAGCGATCCAGATCATTGATGATGTTGGTGAAACGATGATAGTATGATTCCAAGGATTCCTCAGGTTCAATCATGAAGTGTGTGTATTCCATGTACAACTTTGATTCCAAGTCTTCTTGATTCAGTTCAGTACCTTCCATAAGCAGATGTACGTGCTCCCACATGTCCTTGGCTGTCTTCTGGGCATCAATACTCCTGAAGATAGGATTCGGGATCCCTTGGAGTATGTAAGCCATGGCTAGCTCATTGGCCTCTTGTTGTAGGACTTGTTCTGTAGTTTGTTGAGCTAGAGGAATGGGGGTTGTTGTTGCTTCTCTTGGAGGAACTTGAGTGGGATCAGCAGGAATGGTTGTTGTAGGTGTTGGATATGGTCCATCAATGATGACCTTTTTGAGATATTTCCCGTGAGGTTTCCTTAGTTCAATGAATCGCAGAAAACGGCTGGACCACTGCACGTAGTTTCCTGGTGTGAGCATAGGTGGTGTTTCCAAAGAACCAGCTTCATGCCTCGATTGCTGACTACTGATGGCTTCACACATTTTGGTAAACCAATGTGGTTCCCTAGAAGATGGTTGGTAGTTCTGCATTGGTTGTGGAAGAAGTTGTTGCTGCTGAGGGAATTGATGTTGATGCATGAGCATTTGATGTTGTTGATACTGTGGTTGGTATAATGGTTGATACTGTTGCTGAGGATATTGCTGCTGAAATGGTTGTTGACGGTACTGTTGCTGTTGTTGATAGAAGTAGTTATGGTATGGTGGTTGAGACATCTTGTGTTTTTGTTGATCGTGAAGATAATTAAGATGTGTGTTATGAGTTATGATGTTTGGTTTTTTTTTTTGGTTAAGTGATGTTTTTGATCAATTGCGAAAGATCGCGGTTCACAACAATTGCGAAAAAACACTGTTCACACTGCCAATTGCGATAAGGTTTACAATTGCGAAAGGTTTCCAAATTGCGAAAGTTCAGAGAATTGCGAAAGATCCAAGAATTGCGAAAACTCCAACAATTGCGAAAAGAAATTGATAATTGCGAAAAGTTTCCTAATTGCGAAAGATCAAACAATTGCGAAAAGTTATCTCAATTACGATATGAAAGGCAATTGCGATAAGTTAATCAGAATTGCGAAAGATCTAGCAATTTCGAAAGATTTTCAAAATTACAATTTCGATCACTATCTCAAATCTTATACAAGATATGAGATTTAACGCCAAGTCGAAGTATTTTCACAAGCTTATACAAGCGAGGAAAATACTGAGTTCCAATTGCGAAAAAGTTCGAAGGCTGCTGAAGATTGCGAAAAAACCCTTGAGAATTGCGAAAAACCCTCTTTGTCCACAATTGCGAAAAACCCTCTTTTGTCCACAATTGCGAAAAACCCTTTTTTCACCAACTTTTTCAGATCTAACTTTTACGCCTTGAAAATGAAGATCTATTCTATAGTTTTTGGTTTTTTAACGTCTAATTTTACGTAGATTATGAAGAGATTTGCAACTCTAAACGTGAAAACCAAAAGTTGATGAAATTTCTACAACTAGCAACGAACAAAACTAGTGTTTTACGATTCAAATTTTAACAAAAAAAACTGGATATCGAACGTAGAATCTAATCTCAAATCACTATGATATCTTTTCACTTTACAAGCTTGAAGATAAGTGATTGAAATGAGATTTTGGATCGTTTTTTCCACAAAACCATGTAACCAGCTGAAACCAAACGTTAAAAACGATGAAACGAACGATGTAATCTACTCGTAAACACACACTTAACTATCCTTAGGCGAATGATACCACTTGATGTTCCCTATTTTTGACGTAAACACAAGCTATCTAAACACTAAACGTACGACTACAAACTACAAGCTACGAATGAGATTAATAACAAGTAAAGTAATACGAGAGATTAGACAATGATAGAAATGAGATTAAGAGAAGAGAACTTGGATGATTTCATTTCATACGATTTAGGAGCAAAGCTTACGCTACATAAGATGAAAACCAACAACAAGAATGAGCACCCTATCCCTCTATTTATAGGAGAGGATTAGGGCGCCACATGTACTTAGCATATTCTAAGTATATTCTAAACTAAGCATATTCTAGAATTATTCTTTGGATTCCCTTGGCACATGGGCTACTAATGTGCCTTGGGCTTTCTTCTAAACATATAGCCCATATTGTTTAAGCAACCAAATAAACTAAATATGACTAAGACTTGAATTACAATAAAAATGTGTTCCCAACATCCTAACTTGCACGGTAACATTATTTTTGAAATTGTGTGTGTATTAATTCAGTCGGATATTCGACCAAATTGTTGTTTTTGGGAACCGACGACCGATCAAGACCAACTTCCCACATTGGCCACGACCGACGAGGACCGAGGTCGACCAAACTCCTGGTTTGGTGCAAAATGTGATTGAGCCATGAGAGCAAGTGAGTTTGGATTTGGTGCAGGTGAGAATCCTCCACGTACAACTCGATCCTTATCAACTTCAGATTGGTGTTGTTTTAGGTAATCATATAACAACCCATAAGATACGTCATTTATCTTCTTGGCTTGACGAACAAATGTGATGTACTTTTGCCAATCTGGGCTGAGACATCCCAAAAACTTTGAGTTAACAGCAATCTTTGGTAAGGTAATGTTGTAGCGATCCAGATCATTGATGATGTTGGTTAAACGATGATAGTATGATTCCAAGGATTCCTCAGGTTCAATCATGAAGTGTGTGTATTCCATGTACAACTTTGATTCCAAGTCTTCTTGATTCAGTTCAGTACCTTCCATAAGCAGATGTACGTGCTCCCACATATCCTTGGCTGTCTTCTGGGCATCAATACTCTTGAAGATAGGATTCGGGATCCCATGGAGTATGTAACCCATGGCTAGCTCATTGGCCTCTTGTTGTAGGACTTGTTCTGTAGTTTGTTGAGCTAGAGGAATGGGGGTTGTTGTTGCTTCTCTTGGAGGAACTTGAGTGGGATCAGCAGGAATGGTTGTTGTAGGTGTTGGATATGGTCCATCAATGATGACCTTTTTGAGATATTTCCCGTGAGGTTTCCTTAGTTCAATGAATCGCAGAAAACGGCTGGACCACTGCATGTAGTTTCCTGGTGTGAGCATAGGTGGTGTTTCCAAAGAACCAGCTTCATGCCTCGATTGCTGACTACTGATGGCTTCACACATTTTGGTAAACCAATGTGGTTCCCTGGAAGATGGTTGGTAGTTCTGCATTGGTTGTGGAAGAAGTTGTTGCTGCTGAGGGAATTGATGTTGATGCATGAGCATTTGATGTTGTTGATACTGTGGTTGGTATAATGGTTGATACTGTTGCTGAGGATATTGCTGCTGAAAGGGTTGTTGACGGTACTGTTGCTGTTGTTGATAGAAGTAGTTATGGTATGGTGGTTGAGACATCTTGTGTTTTTGTTGATCGTGAAGATAATTAAGATGTGTGTTATGAGTTATAATGTTTGGTTTTTTTTTTTTTTTGGTTAAGTGATGTTTTTGATCAATTGCGAAAGATCGCGGTTCACAACAATTGCGAAAAAACACTGTTCACACTGCCAATTGCGATAAGGTTTACAATTGCGAAAGGTTTCCAAATTGCGAAAGTTCAGAGAATTGCGAAAGATCCAAGAATTGCGAAAACTCCAACAATTGCGAAAAGAAATTGATAATTGCGAAAAGTTTCCTAATTGCAAAAGATCAAACAATTGCGAAAAGTTATCTCAATTGCGATATGAAAGGCAATTGCGATAAGTTAATCAGAATTGCGAAAGATCTAGCAATTTCGAAAGATTTTCAAAATTACAATTTCGATCACTATCTCAAATCTTATACAAGATATGAGATTTAACGCTAAGTCGAAGTATTTTCACAAGCTTATACAAGCGAGGAAAATACTGAGTTCCAATTGCGAAAAAGTTCGAAGGCTGCTGAAGATTGCGAAAAAACCCTTGAGAATTGCGAAAAACCCTCTTTGTCCACAATTGCGAAAAACCCTCTTTTGTCCACAATTGCGAAAAACCCTTTTTTCACCAACTTTTTCAGATCTAACTTTTACGCCTTGAAAATGAAGATCTATTCTATAGTTTTTGGTTTTTTAACGTCTAATTTTACGTAGATTATGAAGAGATTTGCAACTCTAAACGTGAAAACCAAAAGTTGATGAAATTTCTACAACTAGCAACGAACAAAACTAGTGTTTTACGATTCAAATTTTAACAAAAAAAAACTGGATATCGAACGTAGAATCTAATCTCAAATCACTATGATATCTTTTCACTTTACAAGCTTGAAGATAAGTGATTGAAATGAGATTTTGGATCGTTTTTTCCACAAAACCATGTAACCAGCTAAAACCAAACGTTAAAAACGATGAAACGAACGATGTAATCTACTCGTAAACACGCACTTAACTATCCTTAGGCGAATGATACCACTTGATGTTCCCTATATTTGACGTAAACACAAGCTATCTAAACACTAAATACCACATACGACTACAAACTACAAGCTACGAATGAGATTAATAACAAGTAAAGTAATACGAGAGATTAGACAATGATAGAAATGAGATTAAGAGAAGAGAACTTGGATGATTTCATTTCATACGATTTAGGAGCAAAGCTTACGCTACATAAGATGAAAACCAATAACAAGAATGAGCACCCTAACCCTCTATTTATAGGAGAGGATTAGGGCGCCACATGCACTTAGCATATTCTAAGTATATTCTAAACTAAGCATTTCTATAATTATTCTTTGGATTCCCTTGGCACATGGGCTACTAATGTGCCTTGGGCTTTCTTCTAAACATATAGCCCATATTGTTTAAGCAACCAAATAAACTAAATATGACTAAGACTTGAATTACAATAAAAACGTGTTCCCAACATACAAAAGTATGTTTTTTCTCCAGTTTACAGTACAACACAGTTTTTTTTATCAGTTTATGCTTCGTATTTTTTGCCAGTTTAATATTTTTGACTTATTAAACTTTATATTCATTATTTCGCACTTTCTGTTTCACAGTTTTATAATATAAAGAAAAAATTACACGCTTGGTCCCTGTGGTTTGCTCAGATTCATGTTTAGTCCCTAAGTCGTTTTAATTACACCAGAGATACCTACTTTTGAAACCTTGCACTCATTTAGTACCTATTTTGGATGGGCCGTTAGTTTGACCGTTAAGTGTTTAAATATTATTTGCCCGTTAGTCCCTCCGTTAATATTTTATGCATCGTTAGTCCTCATTTTTTAAAATGAATTAAAATGGGCATCATAGGCTCGAACTCGGGTCTTGTTGCCCAAAAACCAAATTAAAATAAATTATATTTAACCTTATTTTTTGCTCAAACTAGTTTTTATCCGTTTTCGTCTGTTTTTATACGTTTTTGTCTGTTTTTTACGTTTTCTTCCCTTTTTTACATTTTTGTCTGTTTTTTTACGTTTTTGTCAGTGTTTTTACGTTTTCGTCTGTTTTTTTATGTTTTGTCTATTTTTTAACGTTCTCATTCGTTTTTAACATTTTTGTCCCTTTTTTTACGTTTCGTTTTTATATGTTTTCGTCCGTTTTTATATGTTTTCATCCGTTTTTTACGTTTTCGTCCATTTTTATACGTTTTCAACCATTTTTATATGTTCATGTTCGTTTTTTTTACGTTTTTGTCCATTTTCTAACGTTTTTGTCTATTTTTTTACGTTTTAGTCCCTTTTTTTTTTTACGTTTTGCTTCATTTTTAAACGTTTTTGTACTTTTTTTTTACATTTTCTCCCTTATTATATGTTTTCGTCTGTTTTTTTAGTTTTTGTTCGAAAATGTATAACAACGAACGAAAATGTATAACAAAACAGATGAAAACGTATAAAAACGAACGAAAATGTATAACAACAGACAAAAGCATAAAAAAAGGCAGACAAATTTTTTTAAAAATAGCCGAAAACGTATAAAATAGACGAAAACTAAAAAAATAGACAAAAACATATAAAAACAGAGAAAAACGGATAAAAACGTAGAAAAAAGGATAAAAACGTAAAAAAATGTACGAGAACGTAAAAAAAACGGACCAAACGTAAAAAAAAAGGACAAAAACGAAAAAAATGGACGAGAACGTAAAAAAATGGACGAGAACGTAAAAAATGGACGAGAACATAAAAAAACGGACGAGAACTTAAAAAAGGGACAAAAATGTAATAAAACGGACGAAAACGTAAAATAAGGACAAAAACGTATTAAAAACGGACGAAAACGTAAAAAAATGGACAAAAAACCGGAAAAAACGAACGAGAACGTAAAAAAATTGACAAAAACTTACAAAAACAAACGAAAACGTAAAAAAAACAGACGAAAACGTAAAAACACAATAAAAAACGTAAAAAAACAGACGAAAACGTATAAAAACGTAAAAAAAAAAAAAGGGAAGAAAACGTATAAAAACAGACGAAAACGGATAAAAACGAGTTTGAGCAAAAAAAAAAGGTTAAATATAATTTATTTTGATATAATTACACCTGGACGCTAAGTCCAGTGGCTGGGGCATTGGTTTTTGGGCAACAAGACCCGATTTTGAGCCATGCTGCCCTTTTTAATTCATTTTAGAAAATAATGACTAACGGTGCAAAAAATATTAACGGAGGGACTAACGGGCAAATATTATTTAAACACTTAACGGTCAAACTAACGGCCCATCCAAAATAGGGACTAAATGAGTGCAAGGTTTCAAAAATAGGTATCTCTGTTGTAATTAAAACGACTTAGGGACTAAACATGAAATCTGAGCAAACCACAGGGACCAAACATGTAATTTTTTCTAATATAAACAAAATTTTAAAAATAAAAAAATAAAAAATAAAAAAAAAGGAGGGTGCCATTGTTTTTTTTTTTTTTTTTTTTATTATTTTTTTTTTTTTTTTTAATCATATATTTGGTGATTATAGATAGGGATTTGTTATAGGTCCCACTCTGGGATGTGATGTTTTGTTCTCCACCCCCAACCCACCATTTTTATAGTACAACATAGTTTTTGATCAGTTTTTATTCCGTATATTTTGTCATTTTAATACTTTTAACTTATTAAACTTTATATTTTTTATCCGTACTTTCAGATTTATAGTTTTATAATATAAACAAAATTATTAAAAATAATAATAATAATAATAATAATAATAATAAAATAGGGGGTGCCGTTTGTGTTTTTGGGGGTGTGTATATCATGATTAGACCTTTTTTATGAATAAAATATTATTAGTAACCTAATAGCGTCTGTTTTCTAGTTGTAAATAATCACCAAATATATGTAGGCCAACGTAGTTCGACATGGCATATTGGCATGTACAAAGAAATTTCATGTTATGACTGCTTAACTAATTTTTATAACATATATAAGCCCGAGTTGAGTTATTTTGGATCCACTTATTTCTTTACATTTTAAAGGACTCATCTCAATCATCCAAAACCTTTGATCGAACGTACCAGATTAAGCACTAAAAAAACACGGATGGGCTAAAAATATAAATTCCCTCGTAACTCACCCAACCACTCCCTCAATTATCTCATTTTCTGTTCAGATCTCACCCACCAAAAAACACACACTTCACACACTTTATCTCTCTAACTTTCAAACCCTAACCCTAATCGTAAAACCAAAAATTAACCGTAATTTAACGGTACAAATCACATAAAACACATAGAAATGGATGAATCGACATCTGCAAAAACGAACCCGGCAAAAAAACGATTGAAAATAAATAGATTCAAAATCCTAAAATAAAAATTCAGGTTTAATATTAACCAAAATAATTATTCTAAAGAATAGGCACAACATTTAATAAATTTTTAGAAAGTGGATATTGGACAATACAACTTCCAAGGTTAGTTCATGACTCTTCGGTAGCCAAAAAATTTATATAATTGATTTTTCAAAATGTGTTCAAGCATACTAGACAAATACTTAAACCTGGAAAGTTATCTTTCACAATCTGAAATTGAATTTTGTACTGATATGTCTTGCTTCAAATAAAAGAACTGTGACTGATGTAGAGCTTGAAAACAGTCACGAAGTTCTGATGAAGTATTGTACACAATTTGAATTCCATTTTTGTCTGTATATTTTTTTGTCAACTATAAGTCCGATGGCTCTTTCTCTATGCCAGGAAACAGTATAATGAAGTTCTGGAGTCGGATATCCAAGTACTGTTGGTATTTTAGTGTAATCTAAATGGTGTTTAATATGCAAATAAGGATCGACACTTAGTTGCAAATGAGGGTCGATACTTAGTTGCATATTAATAGGACTAACGAGGGTTCAAAGGGGAGTCGATGGAAGGTACTGCTAGGCTTGTATGGAAGGTATTGCTAGGCTTATGAAGGTACTACTAGTGTAATTAGCCTGCTGCTTGTGTTGGTTAACTGCTGCTAGTTTTATAAGCCTGCTGCTAGCTTTATAAGCCTGCTGCTAGCTTCATTAGTCTGCTGCTATGGTAACGAGCCTGCTGCTAGTGTTGATGCAGTTATATAACTGTTTTACTTACAGTTATTGTCCCTTGTAAAACGGTTTTTATAACCGTTTTGTGAACCTATAAATTATCTCATATTTTCTCATTTGAGGGATAGATAGATACAGAAAGAGATAGAACCAATAGGCTAATCAAAACCAACTTTTGATCACAACTTTATGCAAACATAAAATCATACACAAACTTGAATCAATTAGATTTTATCCGGTCGTTAATTGGTATCCACTCCAATTTAATCGATCTGAAAGCGTTCATACTCGTGACTTCTAATTGCTATCAGGAAACCAATCTTACCCCACATATACAACAAGTACTGCAACTACAAGCAATGGCAGTTAAATGTATGTTGTTACATTAGTTTAGATTCCATTTTATGGACATGTTTGTTTTGATAATTTTACTTAATATATGGGGTAGCTTTGGAAGGCACATGTGTGTTAATTGGTGTAAGTTATGTAGAGTTTTTAAAGCATGATATTTGGCTATAAATTTTGTGTCTGCTATATGAATGGTGTGCCACGATGCATCCTTGTTTTAGTATCAGAATTCTTAAATTTAAAGGCTATTAAGCGCTCATAGGTCTTGGTTTTCTACATTTGCTGTAAATGTTTATCGGCACTAATTCTGTACGGATTGTTTTCATGGGCAATGTAGATATAAGGTCTTAATTTTAAAGACTAATATGTGCTCGTAAGTCTTATTTCCTATTTTCATGACAAATAGGCCATTTCTCCTAAGTCCTTTTCCTATGGTTTTACCATCCTTAATGATCTCACTACCCTCTTCAGAGAATATAACTCTACACTTATTATCTACCATTTGACTAATGCTAAGCAAATTAAATCCTAAGTTATCTACATGCTCAACATTTTTAATAGTGAGGGAGTTATGAGTGATCGTACCTTTGCCAATAATGTTGCCCTTAAGTTTGCTACCGAAAGTGACATTACCTCCGTTGTATGCCTTGTATGATGAGAATAGACTTCGGTTGCCCGTCATGTGGTTGGTGCATCCACTATCCTTAACCCATTCGTCAGGCTCCAAGTCGATTCCCAAGCATATCTCATTTGAAGCATGAGCCATTAGACACGTTTCGTCCTTGGGCTTCTTTTCTTCATCATCACCGCTATCACTCCAGGCGCCTCCTATGAGAGCTCGTTGGTTGTTGAATATCGGTGGCTTGGGACACTCTCCTATGAGATGATTAGGATCACCGCATCTAAATCATTTCCTATCACTTGTCCCTTTCTTTTCAACATGGTTCTTTTGTGATGTCTTCTTCTCATCACGAGGTTGCCTAACGAACCTACCTCTTCTCCTAAAGAACTTTTTAAAATCCCTAACCGCTAGTGCATATTCCTCATCTTCACTATCGGAACTCGAACATTCCTCATCACTAGACTCCTTCTTGGCTTTCAATGCTAGAGATCTAACTCTCTCGCCTTTGCCTTTGACTATGTCGGAGTCTTTCTTAATTATCATCTCGTGAACTTTCAAGTTTCCTATAAGTTCATCGAGTGACAATGCCGCCAAGTCCTTTGACTCTTCTATGGCGGTGACCTTTGCTCTCCATTTAGGATGTAGAGCTCTAAGAAACTTCCTAACATAGTTCTTACTAGAATAACCTTCATCAAGAGCTTTAAGACTAGTGATAATAGTATTAAATCTAGCAAAAGCATTATCTATTGACTCATCCTCCGAAATGGAGAATTGTTCATATTGTTGAACAAGAAGATCTATCTTGTTCTCTTTGACTTGGTTATTACCTTGGTGAGTGACTAACAAAGTTTTCCAAATGTCTTTTGCCGTATTACACATAAAAATTCTTTCAAATTCCTTTTTAGGCAAAGCATTATAAATCATCATTTTAGCCTCATTATTTTTGGCTAATTTCCTTTTAAGTTCATCACTTTGTTTATCATAAGAAACTATTTCATCCTTTTTAGTTTCCAGATTCTTTTGAATAGGTTGAAAGTCACCCTCGGTAATAACATGCCAAAGATCAATGTCTTTTGATTTCACATACGTTTCGAATCTTGTTTTCCAATAAATAAAACAATCGGTTTCGAAAAGTGGTGGTCTTTGCATAGATTGCCCTTCTAGATATTTGTCGGAATCCATTGATCGGTTCAAGCTTTAAAATACAATATACTTTAAAAACTTGACTGATGTGGCTCCTGATACCAATTGTGGGAAACTAGAAGGGGGGTTGAATAGTTTACCAATTTAAAAACTTCATTTAAAAATCTTGTTTTAAAAGTTGGTTATTGGAAACTTTGATTCGAACTCTATGTGTAATCAAACAACACCAATATGAACTACACACTAAGCTAAGTAATAATAACAAATAAAAGTAAAGAGTAGAGTTGGAAAGATCAAACCGAGACAGAGGATTTATAGTGGTTCGGCTACGAAGCTCTTCTTCACCCTACTCCACTCCCCGAGCACCACACTCGAGAGTTTCAAGCACTATGTCAACAACCTCCCTTAAGGCGGAGAAAACCGTACACGTCGCTTATCCTATTTCCGACACTAAGCTAGATATCGAGTGCTAATCTTAGCTAGCACCAATCTACCAAGGTCCACGTGACCAAACACACAAGCCCAATGGCTTCAAGAGATCACCAAGATCTCAACACGATCACAATGATCAACACTCACTTCACTCTACTCGACTAACACTATCCTAATGACCCTTGATCTTCTTGATCAATCACACAAGCCCAATGGCTTCAAGAGATGTTCACTATCTCTATAGATCACACTTGATCTTCACTCTCACTCACAAAAAGAAAATATACTTGATGTATGCTAAGATACAACAAGATTGTAACAAGTGTTACAAAAACCTATCAACTACAACTCTAGTATCTTCTTGATTACTTGAGTTCTTCTCTTGCTAATGAAGAGGGATGACAACACCTTGTATCAACTTGGATACTTGTGTTCTTCTCTTGCTTGTGAAGAGGTATGAAGAGGATCACTTAAAGGATGATTGGATCACTCTTGAAACAAAGAAAAACTAATCTAAATGACCCTAAGAAGTGAAAGGTGTGAGAGGATTTTACTAAGGGATTTTTCTGTGTGTGAAGGGTGCCTAAAACTGTGAAAGAGGTGGGTATTTATAGGCAAAGAAAATCTGAACGTTACAATTCAAAATGGTACGGACGACTCCACTAAATGACCCACGGCTCCGTTAAATTTAACGGTACCGTGGAGCCGTGGTAGACTAGGACGCTCCAAATTTTGTCTTTTCTGGTGAAAACTTATTTGGGGAAGGTTGGAGCTGATTTTGGGGGGAAAATAGCTGTTGTGATTTTCAAACTTATTTTTCCATTAAAACATTTCTTAATATTTCAAAAATAATTTGTCATGTGTATTTTGAAAAAATGTTTTGTCCCATTTAAAATGTGAATTTTCAAAACATGAATTCACTTCTTTGATCACTAGTCCAAGTTGTAACTTTGTTCAAGAGTGATTTGCGTAGAAACGGGATCTTCCGATTAAAAACTTGTTAACGTTAATTTTAACGTAACGTGAGTTCACATTTTGTCATCCTCAAAACGTGAAGTAATCCAAAGATATAAATAACGTTTTTAGAACATTATTTGCATCAACAATCTCCCCCTTTTTGATGATGACAAAATATAAACTCATTTTAGGTTAAAATTAGTTTTAACAAGTTTTTAATGAGTTTACTCCCATTTCTCCCCCTTTTTGTCAAATCAAAAAGGTGGTTAAGGCTCCCCCTTGATGTGTACTCCCCCTCATTTGGAGAACACAAAGGAATCGAGCAATGGATCGTGCTACAAAACAAAGTTAGACGACAAATATACAATATCTAACAAGTAGCACATTGTGACAAATAACCAATCCCTTAAAAGGAAAACCTCCACATAAAAACATTCATTCATAAAACAAACAAGTGTCATAGTAATGTATGACTACATAGAAAGCACTAGGAAAGATAACACTAAGAAAGATAACAAGAAGCCTAAATTCCTAATGACTAGAGACAAGCTTCATTTCCAAGAGGGGTCCTAAGAGTTTATTGTGGAGGACTAAACAAGCAAGTGTTTAGTTGTTTTGGTTAGGAGGTGGTGGAGATTGGGGCCCCATTTGAGGTGGTGGAGGTGTCAAGAGATGTTCTATAAAGTAGAACATGAAATGAATCTCGTCTCTTAAGAAGTAGATGAGATTACGGTTGTGGAGACAACATAGGCAATTAGCACTACGTAACTCAAAGGGATGTGGTTGGTTGGGTTGTGCCATGATAGGAGATGGTGATTGTGGTAGGGTTGTTGGAGGTGAAATTGGCATGGCATTGTCCAATGGGGTGAAGGGAGATGGTGTGTATTCCATTGATGATGTAGTGTAATAGGATGATGAAGATGTTGTGTAGGTAGATGATGTTTTAGATGGTGCATAAGGTGGTGATGGTGAGTATGGAGTGGCTTGGGAAGGTGGTGTCATAGCTTCATCATCTCTTGTGAGATCCACAAAGAGTGGTTTTGAGGGTGGTTTTACGGTTATCCTAGGTTTCTTGGAGATTTGAGAGGTTGAACCATGTGTAGAGGACATGGTGTTTGTGTGATGGGAGGTTGAAGGTGAAGTGCAAGATAAGCTTGCAAGGGTGAGGCCTTATATAGGCAAGTTGGGTGAAATTTGAATTAAAGTTGATCCTATGGTGTAGGAGGGGAATCCTAGGGTGAATGTGAGGGTGCAAGGTTTGCAGGTTTGAGGTTAGGGTGATAGGGAAGTAGGAGCATTAGGAAAAATCCGTTATACAGGGTCACGGCTCCGTTAAATACCCCACGGTACCGTTAAATTTAACGGTGCCGTCCCTATTTAGTGGTGCCGTGACACTGTTGGCACGAAAATTTCCTTGCAGGCTAGTTTTGGGCAGCTAGGGGGAATTTTCTAGGGAAACTAATTCCTGGAAATGAGAGTGCCTCAACTCACTAGGTACTTATTTTCCTAATATATCCATACAATGCTACATCTAGCACATAAAGATGATCATGCATTATACTTAAAGAATCATAAGCATGCAAGCATAAAGAACAAGATAAGATATCATCCAAATGTCAAATAGAACATTTATGTAAGCATGCTAGATAATTTGAGCATTAATTCCTAATATTATCTATTAGTAATAAACCCTAGTGAGAGATATAAATCTCTTCCTAACTACTTATGACTTGAGCATTTCCCCTTCTTGTCACACTCTCGTCTTGAGTATTTGTCTCATTCTCATGAATAGGATCATCAAAGGGTGCAAAGTGGGTGGTGAATTCGGAAGTGAGGATGGTTGAGACATATGACTCGGTTATGGGTTTCATGACAGGTGTGAACAGGGAGTATTGAGGACCATGAAGGTGAGGGTGAAAGGTTATGAAGTGATGATAGAGGCGGGTTA
Organism: Artemisia tridentata subsp. tridentata; assembly: GCA_021014915.2. Lineage (NCBI taxonomy): Eukaryota > Viridiplantae > Streptophyta > Magnoliopsida > Asterales > Asteraceae > Artemisia > Artemisia tridentata. The sequence goes on from CP139509.1 coordinate 143,858,078, forward strand.
GGAACATCCCATAAGGTATCAATTTATTCTTGTTACCATTGAGATGTACAATTCGCTTAGCGAACAAGTAAGCAAGATTGTAAGGTTGTTGGGTTAAGAGACAGTAAATCATATGAGCACAACACGCCGGGAGTTGCTCACGATTTCCTGTGAGACTTGGAACATTTTCTCGCAGGATGACTGCCCAAGAAAGTAGTTCATGACGCACTTCTTCCAAACGAATTTTCGTTGGATGTGGGTGAGGGTGAGTACGGATGATTTTGGTTAGTTCTGTTGGAGAGGGTATATACGAACAGTAAGGACTATTCTCCTCACGATAGTGAAAGAGAGACTCAAGACACCAATCTTCAGTATAGGCACATTGCCCATGATTGGGTATACTAAGGATTTGAGCAAATTGCTCGAGAGTTAGAACGTATTTGAAGTTTTTGACCCAAAACCAAAGTGACAAGGATTGATCCTCGTTACGTACGAGTTCAACTTGTCGGAAGAACTCCAACACAAAGCGAGGACAAATGTACTCGTTAATGTGGAGTAGACAATCGAATCCTATAGCTCTAAAGGAAGTGTTGATGTCCCGGTGGTAAACTAGGGATGGATCAACGACACGGCCTTCATGAAACCGACGAGTTTCAAGATTGACATAGGCACGAATGTGGTTACCGGGTGTAGTGGGTTCACATGAGATTTCGGGTGTATAGGTATCGGTTAGGAGATGATCAAAATCATATTCATGAGACATTTTTGTGTCCTATAAGAAAATTTAAAAAGAAATTTAGAATAAAAACCAGTTGCATACAACACGTGCCTAGTGTGTGCCTATATGCAGACTATGTGGAGGTGCGGTAATCTCGACTCAAAAGAAAAATAATGAGATTACCCAAACACTCCTGATTTCACTTTAGCTCAAACAAATATGTCGAAGAGTACATATTGATTATGTAATTCGAATAATATTTGTGAGATCATGAATGCATGAGAAAGTGTTTTTAGTTTGCATCAACAATGCATGAAAAAAGAATAATTTCATGATCCTAATTTTGTGAGATTTTAAAATTGATGGAATTGGGGTGTTTTAGTGTTGATGACTTCTAATTTTGAAACATTTCTAGAAAAAGGTGAAAATCCCCAATTCAATTTTCATCAATGAACAAACCCTAGACTCAAAATTAGAAATAAATTAGAATGAGAAAAACTTACAAATTATGTTGAAAAGGGTAAAATGATTGAGGATCTTGAAATCAATGTCTTGAATATGATCTTGAAGAGGTGTAATTGAGTTTTGGGTTGTGAGGTTAGGTTATGACAGCAATTGCTGAGGTTGTGAGGGTTTTGAATGAGTAATGTGGGAAAAGGGGACTGAAATACGAAATGTTCCAGATGCACGGTTCCACGGTACCGTTAAATTTAACGGTGTCGTGCCACATTTAGTGGAGCCGTGATCTGCTGGGACTGTTTTCTGTCCCATTTTGATTTTTGACGAATAAGTCTCGCTGTTTTAGTGAGATCTTATGACACAAGGAAAGAATTTGTACCTAACAAATTCTTATGACTAGGGGTTCCTAAACTTGACTAGACGAGATACACGGGATGACTTCAAGAGTCATGAGATTTATGGAATATGTTCCATCATTCCTAGACCTAGACGGAGGTAGTTAAAGGATTCTCATTTGAGAGGTTTGGTTAGTATGTCAGCGATGTTGTCTTGAGAAGGAACTTTCTCAATGGAAATGTTTCCTTTCTGAACATTATCGTGAAGGAAGTGGTGGCGAATTTCAATGTGTTTAGTACGGGAGTGTTGGACAGGGTTTTTGCTCAAGTCAATAGCACCTTTATTGTCGCACATAATGGGAACATCATCTAAGTATATGCTATAGTCGTTAAGGGCTTGTTTCATCCATAGTGCTTGCTGACATGCCTTTCTGGCGCTTACGTACTCGGCTTCGGTAGTGGAGATAGCAAGAGCCGTTTGTTTCTTGGAGAACCAAGAAGTTAGACAACAACCCATGAAGGTACAAACGCCACTCGTGCTTTTTCGATCCACGTAATCTCCCGCATGATCAGAGTCGGCATAGACAACAGTTTCTATACCGGTCCCCTTGGGATAAAATAATCCCAAGTGTATAGTGCCTTTAATGTATCGGAAGATACGCTTAACCGCTTCAAGGTGAGAGGTTTTGGGATCCTCTTGGAAGCGAGCACAAAGGCAGACACTAAACATGATGTCGGGCCTACTTGCCGTGAGGTATAGTAAACTACCTATCATACCTCTATACTTAGTGTTATCCACGGACTCACCTTCTTCATCTTTCGTGAGTTTTATTTCCGTGGACATGGGAGTTTTCATGGGCTTAGACTCTTCTAAACTAAACTTCTTAAGCATTTCCTTACTATACTTAGATTGATTAAAGAAGATACCATCTTCCATTTGCTTAATTTGTAGACCAAGGAAGAAATTTAATTCGCCCATCATGCTCATCTCAAACTCGTCATGCATGATTTTAGAAAAATCATTGCACAGCTCTGGACAAGTTGAGCCAAATATAATGTCATCAACATATATTTGAACAATGATGAGATGTGAATCTCGTTTCTTTGTGAAAAGTGTGTTATCTACCACTCCCATGGTATATTCATGTTCAATCAAGAATGCTTTCAGTCTATCATACCAAGCTTTGGGAGCTTGCTTAAGACCATAGAGTGCTTTCTTGAGTTTATAAACATGATTCGGATATTCGAAATCAACGAATCCCGGAGGTTGAGCAACATATACCTCCTCGTTGATATAACCATTAAGGAATGCACTTTTCACGTCCATTTGGTACAATTTAAAGTCTAAGGCACACGCATAGGCAAGGAGTATTCTAATAGATTCTAATCTAGCTACAGGTGCATAGGTTTCATCATAATCTATTCCTTCTTGTTGGTTATAGCCTTGTGCTACCAACCTTGCCTTATTCCTAGTCACGACGCCATTTTCGTCGAGTTTATTCCTAAACACCCACTTAGTTCCTATGATGGTTTGATTCCTAGGAGGAGGTACCAACTCCCAAACTTGGTTGGCGGTGAATTGATTAAGTTCTTCTTGCATGGCAAGTGTCCAACTTTCATCCTTAATCGCTTCACCAACATTCTTAGGTTCTACAGTAGATATAAAACAAAAGAAATTACTTTTGTTTTGTGCTTGTGACCTAAGGGTTCTTTGGTTTAGGTTTCCTATGACATTTTCAATAGGATGGTTCTTGGATTCCTTAACATTGACAATTTCGTCAACTTCAACTATTTCATCCTCAATGTCATCATCTAAGGTTTTCTTGCCATTAACCTCAATGGCTTGTTCCTCATCTAAGTCATCATCCACCAAGGGTGATGTCTTAGTTGGAGGAGGGCTTTCATCGAATGTCACGTTGAGTGACTCTTCGACTTTCATTGTTTCCTTATTTAGGACAATGTAAGCTTTACTATTTTGGGAGTATCCTAGGAAGACACCTTCGTAAGACTTTGGGTCAAACTTGGTGAGGTAATCTTTAGTGTTTAGTATGAAGCACTTGCTTCCAAACACTCTAAAGTAATCAAGAGTAGGTTTTCTACCTTTCATGATTTCATATGGGGTTTTTCCTAAGATAGGCCTAATTAAGATCCTATTAAGTATGTAAGTTGAGGTGTCCACCGCATTACACCAAAACTTTTGCGGAATTGATTGTTCATTCAACATCGTTCTACTCATTTCTTGTAGAGTACGATTTTTCCGCTCTACTACCCCATTTGATTGTGGAGTGCGTGGAGCTGAGAAATTGTGAGTAATACCATTAGCATCACAATATACTCCAAATTGCACTTCATTATCAAATTCCCGACCATGATCCGTCCTAATGGAAACTATTGTACATCCTAGTTGATTTTGGACTTTCTTACTAAAAACCTCAAATTCCTCAAAGGCTTGAGTCTTATTCTTAAGAAATCTAGTCCAAGTGTACCTAGAATAGTCATCAACTATTACTAAGGTGTAGTAGTTTCCTCCGTAGCTCCGTACGGCGGATGGACCGAATAAGTCCATATGAAGGAGTTCTAGGCATCTAGAGGTTGAGACTATATTCTTAGCTTTGTGACTAGAATGAGCTTGTTTTCCAACTTTACAAGCATCACAAAAGTGTTGATCAAACTTAATCTTAGGTAGATCTCTAACTAGTTCCTTAGATGCCAATGATTGTATCAAACGCATATTGGCATGACCTAATCTCCTATGCCATAGAGTGGAGTTATCATCTATGGTTGCTAAGCATATCCTATCCTGAGGCTTATTTCCTATTTTCATGACAAATAGGCCATTTCTCCTAAGTCCTTTGCCTATGGTTTTACCATCCTTAATGATCTCACTACCCTCTTCAGAGAATATAACTCTACACTTATTATCTACCATTTGACTAATGCTAAGCAAATTAAATCCTAAGTTATCTACATGCTCAACATTTCTAATAGTGAGGGAGTTATGAGTGATCGTACCTTTGCCAATAATGTTGCCCTTAAGTTTGCTACCGAAAGTGACATTACCTCCGTTGTATGCCTTGTATGATGAGAATAGACTTCGGTTGCCCGTCATGTGGTTGGTGCATCCACTATCCTTAACCCATTCGTCAGGCTCCAAGTCGATTCCCAAGCATATCTCATTTGAAGCATGAGCCATTAGACATGTTTCGTCCTTGGGCTTCTTTTCTTCATCATCACCGCTATCACTCCAGGCGCCTCCTATGAGAGCTCGTTGGTTGTTGAATATCGGTGGCTTGGGACACTCTCCTATGAGATGATTAGGATCACCGCATCTAAATCATTTCCTATCACTTGTCCCTTTCTTTTCAACATGGTTCTTTTGTGATGTCTTCTTCTCATCATGAGGTTGCCTAACGAACCTACCTCTTCTCCTAAAGAACTTTTTAAAATCCCTAACCGCTAGTGCATATTCCTCATCTTCACTATCGGAACTCGAACATTCCTCATCACTAGACTCCTTCTTGGCTTTCAATGCTAGAGATCTAACTCTCTCGCCTTTGCCTTTGACTATGTCGGAGTCTTTCTTAATTATCATCTCGTGAACTTTCAAGTTTCCTATAAGTTCATCGAGTGACAATGCCGCCAAGTCCTTTGACTCTTCTATGGCGGTGACCTTTGCTCTCCATTTAGGATGTAGAGCTCTAAGAAACTTCCTAACATAGTTCTTACTAGAATAACCTTCATCAAGAGCTTTAAGACTAGTGATAATAGTATTAAATCTAGCAAAAGCATTATCTATTGACTCATCCTCCGAAATGGAGAATTGTTCATATTGTTGAACAAGAAGATCTATCTTGTTCTCTTTGACATGGTTATTACCTTGGTGAGTGACTAACAAAGTTTTCCAAATGTCTTTTGCCGTATGATAGTGATGTAATCATTGGTTGACTAAGTAGTTATTGTGGTTTTAATTTAAAATTATGGAATTGATGTTTGCAACTTCAATTTTATTTTCGAAGAATCACATGGAAAGACTAATAAAGATTTACTACTATTCGTGTTTTGAATGTTATGTTGTTATGTTTCAACATACAAAGGTTTTCAAAACCATGATTTCTAATTTTGGGTAGAAATCATAAAATGGTGTGAATCTTGGATTGTGTTAATGATTTTTGTCATTTAATGCGTAATGTACTTCCTCTAATTGATTCATGCATATAATTGGTTTGAGATGGGATGTCTTATCTCAATTTGCATGAATTGTTACGCATGTCTATATTGACAGATATCAAAAACCATGTGACATGTGATATCAGTTTTGAAAATATGTCTTGATGCAAACTAAAACAAAGTGAAACTCCTCCTGGAATGTGTAGACTTGTTGATAAAGTTAACACTATAAGTGAACATGGGGCATCATGTTTACTGAAATGGTATTGGACGAATATAAGTTTCCCTAAGTTATTAATCAAATGATTTGTTATATGAATACGTGGCTCAAGTTTGAGTACGTTGGTTATTATCATGTTGATTAATTGGTTCACTTCCATGTTTGCGATAATTACATGTTTGTGTCATCCATTGAAGTGTCATCAATATTGTGCACGTTACAAATTGTCTAATTTGATTGCTTGGTTAATATAATCATATAAAAGGCCTGCTCAATAGTAATTTATGGGATTTGAATGCTTCTCCATCTCTAGGTTATATAAATATTATGTCATTACTTTCATAGATGTTCATCACGTTATTGCTATGTTTGCTTATTGCATGCAAAAGATGAAGCTCTTGTTAAATTTTGAATTTATAACAAGAGGTAGAACTTCATCAAAAAGGGTTTGGTGAAAATCTTATGTACCGATAGTGGACATTGAAAGAAATGGTGAATTAAATGTTGTTTTATTCTGGGTCAAGTGAAGGATCCTGGGGTGAAGCCATGTTAATGGTTTGTTACTTGCTAAACCGTATACCCGGTAAAAGCAACAAGAAAACCCCATATGAACTTTGGCACAAACGAGCACCAAACTTGAATTTTCTCAAGGTTTAGGGATGTAGGGCTATGGTTAGGCTCACGGAACCTAAAAGGAACACTTTAGGTGAAAGAGGTATAGATTGCATATTTATTGGATATGCTGAAAACTCATATGCTTATAAATTCTATGTATTAGAATCAAATGAGTATGTTTCAGTGAACTCGGTGATAGAGTCACGAGATGCAATCTTTGATGAAGAAAGATTCACATCTATACCAAGGCCAAGGGACATGAATCATAGTTCGAAGGCACCGGTTAATACCTAGGATTTTCCTTCTATTTGCACTGAACCAAGAAGAGGTACAAAAGTTAGAAATGCCAAAACTTTTGGTGATGATTTTCAACTTTACTTAGTTGAAGGGTCTAGGGATGAAATTAATTTTCAATGTCAATATTATTTCAATAATGATAAGGATCCAATGACATATGTTGAAGCAATGGCTTCAAAGGATGGATTATATCTTGCAAAATTAAGTTTGTAAGTTGGCTGATTTACCTCCTGGGAGTAAACCATTGGGATGTAAATGGATCTTCAAAAGGAAAATGAAGGTACTATTGACAAGTACAAGGCAAGGTTGGTGATCCAAGTCTTTAGACAAAAGGAGGGAATCGATTATTTCGATACTTATGCTCCGGTTGCCAGGATATCTACCATTAGATTGTTAATTGGCTTTAGCTGCCATACACAATTTTTGTAATTCACCAAATGGATGTGAAAATTGCATTCTTGAATGGTGAATAAGATGAAGAGATTTACATGAAACAACCCGAAGGGTTTGTTGTGCATGGACATGAAGACAAGGTATGTAAATGGTTAAATCTCTTTATGGGTTAAAACAAGGTTGTATTGTCAAGTGGTTTTGTTTTAAATCAAGCTGACAAGTGGTTATAGTAAATTGATGATTCTGGAAATAGAGTCATGATATGCTTGTATGTGGATGACATGTTGATCTTTGGTATAACCAAGATCAAGTTGATGAGACAAAGGAATTCTTGTCATCTAAATTTGCTATGATAGACATGGGGGAGGTAGAAGTGATCTTAGGTATCAAGATCATTTGTAAGAACAAAGGTATCTCAATCTCTCAATCACATTATATTGAGAAGATCTTGGATAAGTTCAATTTCTAGGATTGTTCTCCCATAGGTACTCCCATGGATCTAAATCTTAAGCTATTACCAAATAAAGGTAAAGCAGTGTCTCAACTTGAATACTCAAAAGGATTGGATAGTTAATGTATGCCATGGTAAGTACAAGGCCGGTTATAGCATATGCAGTTGGAATGCTTAGTAGGTTTACTAGCAATCCTAGTACATTTAATTGGCATGTTTTGGGTTGAGTATTCCAGTACTTGAAAGGAACGGTTGATTATCAATTAACTTACATTGGGTTTACTTCGGTAATTGAAGGTTTTTGCAATGTAAGTTGGATATCCAATAAAGAAGGTTATTCTTTTAAATTTGGATGGGTGTTCCTTCTTGGGGGAGGTGCCATTCGTTGGGCATCAAAGAAACAGACTTGCATGACTAACTCAACTATAGAGTCTGAGTTTGTTGCTTTGGCAGCAGCTGGTAATAAGGCTGAATGGTTAAGGAATTTGCTTTATGAAATTCCAATATGGCCAAAGCAGATTTCTTCTATTTCTATCAGGTGTGATAGTCAAGCTACGTTGGCAAAGGTTTATAGTCACGTGTATAATGGCAAGTCAAGGCACTTAGGTGTATGACACAGCATGGTTCTTGAGCTCATAATGCAAGGTGTCATATTCGTTGAGTGGATTACAACTCATCGAAGCAAAGCTGATCATTTAACCAAAGGGTTATGTAGAATACTCGTGAAAGGATCAGCTATGGGATAGAATTAAAGTCCATATGAAAGCTCTCATGTTAAGATACCCAATTCCCACCTAATATGACGTTAGGTGCTGAATTTTGAATGTGGAAAGCTTAACATCTAGAGTTTGGAACACAATATATAATTATCTCAAAGGTATGTGTTCGGATCTGCAAGATAAGGAAGGTTGAAGTGTTCTTCTTAATAGTTCTTTTGAAAATTGCATTTGCAGGTGCGAGATTAAAAGAACTACCTATATGAGTACGAAGTTTAGCTGCTTCAAGAAGTTGGGACTTGGCTTTGATGTACTCATGAAAGGATAGGGACATAGGCTAGTAAAATAATGTGTCAAGTAAGAATTGTGTATGAAAAACTAATGTGTATATTATCTTCAGGTATTCAATAGTAATACTACAAGGTTCAATCTTTCGGGAAACCTTGGTATTCGAATATTTGGAATGTGTAATATACTAATATGAAATTCAATCGTCTCGACATTTCATTTAAGCATTAGTTTGATTGTTTGCGGTGCTAAGTTAGTAAATTTATGATTACACTAAAATGGGGGAGGTTTGTTGGTATTTTAGTGTAATCTAAATGGTGTTTAATATGCAAATAAGGATCAACACTTAGTTGCAAATGAGGGTCGATACTTAGTTGCATATTAATAGGACTAACGAGGGTTCAAAGGGGAGTTGATGGAAGGTACTGCTAGGCTTGTATGGAAGGTACTGCTAGGCTTATGAAGGTACTGCTAGTGTAATTAGCCTGCTGCTTGTGTTGGTTAACTGCTGCTAGTTTTATAAGCCTGCTGCTAGCTTCATTAGTCTGCTGCTATGGTAACGAGCCTGCTGCTAGTGTTGATGCAGTTATATAACTGTTTTACTTACAGTTATTGTCCCTTGTAAAACGGTTTTTATAACCGTTTTGTGAACCTATAAATTATCTCATATTTTCTCATTTGAGGGATAGATAGATACAGAAAGAGATAGAACCAATAGGCTGATCAAAACCAACTTTTGATCACAACTTTATGCAAACATAAAATCATACACAAACTTGAATCAATTAGATTTTATCCGGTCGTTAATTGGTATCCACTCCAATTTAATCGATCTGAAAGCGTTCATACTCGTGACTTCTAATTGCTATCAGGAAACCAATCTTACCCCACATATACAACAAGTACTGCAACTACAAGCAATGGCAGTTAAATGTATGTTGTTACATTAGTTTAGATTCCATTTTATGGACATGTTTGTTTTGATAATTTTACTTAATATATGGGGTAGCTTTGGAAGGCACATGTTTGTTAATTGGTGTAAGTTATTTAGAGTTTTTAAAGCATGATATTTGGCTGTAAATTTTGTGTCTGCTATATGAATGGTGTGCCACGATGCATCCTTGTTTTAGTATCAGAAGTCTTAAATTTAAAGGCTATTAAGCGCTCATAGGTCTTGGTTTTCTACATTTGCTGTAAATGTTTATCGGCACTAATTCTGTACGGATTGTTTTCATGGGCAATGTAGATATAAGGTCTTAATTTTAAAGACTAATATGTGCTCGTAAGTCTTAGTTTTCTACATTTATTGTAAGCGTTCATCGGTACTAATTCTGTGCGGGTTGTTTTCATTGGCAATGTAGAAATAATAGATTCTTTGTAAAAAGGTTTGAAATGCGGCCCAAATTACTCATTCTAGAATCTGTTAAAATTGCCTGAAAATTAGTACTTCTTTTTATATATCTGTCTGAATATTGTATCGGTTTATGGATACGTTTTTTTTTTTTTTTTTTTTTTTTTTTTTTTTTTTTTTTTTTTTTTTTTTTTTTTTTGGTTTAAATAATGTGTGATTATTGCTGTTATAAAACTATAGTAGCATCCTTTACGTTCCATGCTTCTGAAATAGTAGTCTTTAGATGTTACAATAATTACAGTTTATTAATCTTTAACATCTAATTGTTTCAACCAAGGTTGTCAGGATCAGGATCCTACCTATGATCGTTTCAGCTTTGCAAGATCGTGATCGTAGGATCGAATCGGGATCGTAAGATCCTATGAAAATGTATATATTTTTGTATAGGGGTTGTAGTTTTATATTTCTATATAATATTTCATATGATAAACGAATCTAAATGGATGATAAAAGAAAAAGTTATATGTTCAAGTACCGTAGTAGTAGAATATTAGATATATTGCAATGCTCACTTGCACAAAGTTACTACATACGTGCGCCTACTTCCTGTTCAATGTTTTTAGTATAGGTTTTTCGTGATAACATTTAAATTAATGCAAAAATATAATGTTAATTTATTGGTTTGTGATTCTATGACTTTTTTTTTTATTACAATATATAGATTAATACAAAAAGATAAATGGATTGTATCTGAAAATGAAACGACATTAATTTATAATAGAGGCCAACACAATTTTATTTTATTTTATTTATTTTTTTGATAATCAAAAAAATTAAATTAGGATATTCTGATAATATTACTAAAATTTTTTAACATATAATTCATGTTTTTATATGAAACATAAAATAAATTATGAACAAAATTGGGTCAAGTATCTAGATTGTTTACTTCAAAAACAAGCTTCTGACATGTTACAAAGCACGAAATCGTTTTTCATAATAAACCCAAAAAGTCACATCTAAATAATTTCTAAATAGTCCATAAAAGCATAATGATTTGACACTCATTAATCTTGCAAAAGACAATCAATTAACAACATCAAAATAATAGCTTTCATGAAGAATTCTTAGTCATTGGGCTTTAAGACATGGATTTATGCATAATAAGTTAATGTGGCAAAAAAAAAAAAAAAAAAAAAAAAAAAAAAGGCGATCCTACGATCTTACGATTCAATCCTATGATCCTGATACGATCCTACTTGAATTACGATCTTGTTAAGATCCTGGTCGTTTTTTGTGTGTAGGATCGTGCGATCCTACTATCAAGATCGCGATTTTGATAACTATGGTTTCAACTATGTGATTAGATACAGAAGATATACAACTTCAAGGAAACAACTATGCGAAACATCCCATGTGCCCGCCTGATGAGTTATGGTATTATGAATTGGAAGCTCTGGATCATAAAACATGGGAAGCAGAGGAACAAAGAAATGACAGGGAAAAAAAAAGTTTAGATGCTACCAAGGAGCATTAGAAAGAAGTTGCTGCTATTAGAAGATTAGAAAATTTTGAAAACGATGAATTTGGAAAACTTGCAAAAAATGAAGTTGAATACTCGCCTGAAAAAGACGATAATGAAACCTATATGTATGATAGTTTGTACTTGGCATACTCTCTCGAATCATCGCCTAGAGTCCCTTTTTAATCTATTATTTTGTGTTTAGAGTATGTATGCATCGACGTTTTACAGTTTAATGAAAAGGATCTTCTTTTTCGTTCTTTTATGAATTTCTTTTTATTCGTTAATCAGATGAGCAAAATAATATTTAACAACGAATTTTAGGCTTAAATTGGCACCGCCGCAACGCGCAGCAGCCAAATTACTCGTTAACTACATTAAGTAAAACTTTCCATTTGAACTTGTTTCATAAGGTGTATTATAGACAATCAACATTACTCAAATTTTAAGCATTTTATGTTTAAAGAACGCATATGCATGCTTTATAATTAATAGAGATAGAGATTAGAACATATTTATATACTAATTCTTTTCATATGATTAATCATATTACCCTTGAACGTGAATTTTGAAATTCTCATTAGAAATCAGTTTTACTATATCCTTCTTTAGACCAAATCCATAATGTAACAAACGTGAACACTTCTTTAGACCAAATCCATAATGAAACAAACATGAACACCAATGTCTGTTTGTTAAAGTGTTTATATTAGTTTGTTTGTGACATTAAACCCTACTTATCGATTATCATAAATCGAAGTTTTGTTTCTTCTCTTTCTTATATTATTTTTCTCTATCTTCAATATACTTTTAGGTTCTCATTGTGTTTTTGGTTTGATAATTAGATGTTTATTAATCAATAATTCAAAAAGCTAATATTAAGCAAAGAGAAAAAATAAATGAAAATTTTGAAAAGGCCTTCTATTCGAATTTCGCTTTAGGCCTCCATAAGGCTTGAGCTGCCCCTGGCGTGCTCAAGTCGATTTGGGAAAGTACTCAAAGCCTAGACCCGTTTTTCATTCCGAACGTTAAATTACAAACTGTCAGAAAGTGTAGAGTAGTCTGAATCCGTTCCTCTGAGATACCAATTGCAAAGCAAACATAGAGTGAGCTCTGCTATTATGGCTATATAGACCCGTTCAAAGACAAGTTATCGCTATAAAACCAAAAGTCATAAAACCAATACACTACTATATATCATCCCTTCTAGAACCACATAAACCTTCCTTCTACAATTTCCTACAAAGACCCTCTTTTCTAGCCCTCAAACTAATTCATGCATCGAGCTAATTTTAGAAAAAAATAAAGTGGCTACAGATGCTTTAAAACTACTTCATGCAAAATGTTGAGTACCATAATTAATCAGTATAATTTGCATAGTGCGATATAAATCGTTGTTCAAAGACCTCTATAAAGGTCAAAGATCAATTTATCCCAATATGATGAAAAAATTGACGCCAAGACCAACAACTAAAAAGTTCTTTGTTTTGGTTTGTCACAAAACAAAGTCTCACTTCATATCTTAACCGATCAAAACGAAACTTTCGCGTGTACAGGTAACATGAGTATTTAATTGGTGAGTGTGTAATTAGTGCAGGACAAAAGGAGCATCCGCCATCAAGTCACTAAAAGACAAAAGTAGCTGACAAATAGTACGGAGTCCTCTTTCGCCATGTATGTAACGTAAGCACGTATGACCGCGGTCACACTGTCAAATCAGCGTCAACTCAACTTTCTCTCTTAACAACCTTCTTCATGACCAACTTAGGTGCTGTTTGTTTTTTAAGAGGTTTTATGTCTGAATCTGAATACCACTTCTGAATATAAAAAATGGTCAAAAAGTCTGAATCTAAATTATTTTAGACTGTCTGTTTTTATAAAATGTCTTAATAAACAAACAATCCTTTCGCTATAAAACAAACCAAAAGACCCTTCATTCGTGATTATTAATCAAAAATCAAGACCAAGATGAGGAGATAAGGATTGAAAAGAAGTAGGTGTAAAGTTTAGGCTTTTCAGATGTAATCAGATGGTATTCAATGTCTGACCGAATCAGACCCTATTCAGATATATTCAGACTTCAGATCTGGAAAAAAACAAACAGTCTGAATCTGAAAATGTCTGACCGAATCAGACTTCAGATGTATTCAGACCTTTTGAAAAAAAACAAACACAACCTTAGTGTAATAAGTCAACCGCGATCACCACCAAAAACATACCACACTTAAACACAAATATACCCCACATTCCCACATTCCCAAAACCAACCGCGGTCACCACAAAAAATATACCCCACTTAAACACAAATATCTAGCAGGGTACCCGCGCAATGCGGCGGCGGGTACTCTGTGACTATATTTTGCGGCGAACAAATGTTATTCGGTTACACATTTTCTTTAACAATAACTGTACAAATGAATGATGATTTAGATTAAAATAACTTTTCAACCATCACCGCCTCTTCGTGGGCGATTGTTAACAGCCGGGACGACGGTTTTTAATGGTCGGAATGGAACTTTAGCCGAAACCACCATGCCCGAAGATCTGTTGTTAGAACATCACTAAAACCACAATAAAGATAAAACCCGGAAACCATTCAAACCACCATGCCCGAAGATTTGGTGGCAGCAGTTGTTTAGCCGGTGATGGTGATAATAGCATGTGTGTGTTTAGAAGCTGAGATGAAAGTGTGTTAGTTTGTAGGCTTTTTATTTATGAAGTATGCATTAAAATGGTAGTTATAGTATAGACGTTTTTTTTTTATTAAAAATCACATTGCAGTTTTTTTTTCTTTTTAGTTGGGTTGTTAAATGACATTGATTAAATGGGCTATTAAAAATTAATGGGGTTTATAAATATTAGAGGCTGTTACAATTGAAGATATTAAAATCCATAATGTAATGTAACTCCTATTCATATGTATGTGTTAGTTTGAAATCCTTCCAATTAAAGAAATGTTTTTTGTCTTAATTTTTTAAGACTTCCTCTTTTAGAAGTCCTAAATGCATTAGTATTTAGTATAGATATACCCCACAAAAACCATGTAATAAAAACACACACACAACAAGTCACACAACACAACTCGATCGTGCAGTCAACCAAGTCCTCCTTTTATTCCATGCAAGAGGCGTCGGGTTGGGGGTGTAATGGGGAGGATGCGTCCTCCTTTGTTGGGTGACCGAGCACAACAACCATCTATTACGGATGGTCTTAAAGATTTGATAGATGACAAAAGCTCCATCAAACAAATATAATGCATATGACTAATTTTCAGTCAGCTCATTTAAATGTTTATTTCAATCAGACCAATTTATCGCCATCAACAAGATTAAAGATTCAGGAACAATTTTTTATTCAGATAATTATGTGTATAATTAATTCAATAATGAACATAGAAACGCTGCACGCACATGCCAGTTGCTTACGGTAATGCAAATAAAAAAATCCAAACAATTATGTAAAATCAAGAATAAAACCGGTTACACAACAAAACACTTGCATTCACAAGATTGTAAAAGTTCAGTTTATAGCCAAAAAAAATATTAGCTGAGGCGAGTTTACAAATTATAATGCCTCTTGAACCTTAAAATCACATTCATCATCATTCACAAGTTGTGACACATACCATTCTCATCAAAATAAAATTCTACATTCCAAAACATGATAAGACTTGATATATTTACTTCAAATCAACGCCTTTTGACATGAAAAACACTTGAATAAAATGTGAACGAACAAACGCTCCTTGGCATATATGAAATAAGAAAAAGATGCAATCTGACTTTGGTAAACAAGACATGGATGACCCAAACTGATGCAAGACTCAAAATTGCTCCTCCAAATGAGAGTATTTGAAATATAAGAAATAGAAATGAATGAAGTGAAAAAGAAAAAAATAATATGAATGATGACTCTAACCTCACCTAGAAAAGTAAAATGTATGCAAGCCCAGACCTGACTTGAGTATATAGCAACAGAAGATATACAAGTGTCCCAGCTGTCACAATCAAGACAATTTACTTGGACTGACACAAAGACTCAAATGACCGATGAATGTTGACAACTAAAGCCATTGTGACAACCTGATCAAATTGCTTGCTACCTCTCCCTCACAACCCCGACCAGTCTGCCACTTTTGCCCCCCGATACAAGAGCAAAGCTCCTGAAAATCCCCACGTTGACGACCTGACACGACAGACGGACCCAGACTCGACTGACCGATATGCATGCAGGGACTTGTAAATTAAAAGTATGTACCAAAAGGAGGCTCAAACAGATATAGCGCGGCTGATGGCCAACTTCGCCCACTCAGCAGATTCCTTAATCAAATGATCATCTGAGGACAAACATTCGTTCAAAAAGTCTTTGCTTGAAAGCGATTGCTGAATCAATGAACCGGCATTACTTCCAAGAGTATCAGCTAGATCTCCAAGGACGCCAATAGCAGTTTTCATCACCACATCATCCTTGGAAGTATAAACGCAGAAATTAAGTCAGAAACCAAATAATCTATAGTGGCAATTTCATACACTCACTTACTACTGGCTCTGTGGGTAATGTTTTACTCTAACAGGTCAAAGTAGAAAACAAGTCAAATGTCACCCGAATGTACTTTTAATGCATAAAACCTAATCGTTGTATTCAAATAACTACATTGTTAAATATGATACTAGAACAATAGTATAACAAGATTAGTATTGTAGACAAAAATGTCACTGTGTATCCATAAAAACTCATTTTTGCATTTATAAATAAGTGAAAATAATAGATGAGGTATAAAAAGTGAAGGCGAGTACTTACATGTCTTTCTCCATATAAATGAGATCAAGGAACTGGATAATGTGTGGGGCGTACGGAATTAACAGCTGAGTCTTAGGGGAGCTCTTAAAACCCTGGAAAATCCCTGAATATGCCTCCAATATACCATTTCTCAGAAGATTTGTGTAGTCTATCATTTCATCATCAGCCCCTGATGTATGAGAGGATAATTCTGCTGCACTCTGGAGCATCGGCATAGCATACATCAAGTATTTCTCAAAATTCTCTCCAATTGCCAGCGCAATATCACCAAAGCATGAAAAAATTGGTGGTTTCACTGAACGGTGCAACTGGTTGCTTGACAGGTCTTTAAGAAGCTGGGTCATGATCCCATCACACCATGGCAACACCTTGTCTTCCAAGGCCCTGCAAATATCACCCACCACACCTACAGTCACAGCACACACTTGGTACTCTTCAAAATTCTGCAGACCCATTTCCAGATACTTGTAAAACTCGGGCATATACTTTACAAAGTCAGAACCCGTGGAATATGCAAGGGCTCCAATAGCGAGCATTGCCTCCTCATGAACAGTTGCACTTCGACAAGCAAAAACCCTAAGGAAAAGACCCATGATTTGATCCGCATACTGCATAAAGGCATACTTAGTTTGATCTGACGATCCTAGCTTCTGAATGATAACCTGTAAGCAGCCACATAGAAGTCCTTGCAACTCATTCTGCTTCTGTCGCTCATCAGAAGAAAGCTTTTGTTCTTCAAGAGTCTTGTGAAGTTCCAACATGATGACAGGAACAAGCTGCAAAACCATGGCAGCAGTTTCATCTGTGGAACACCTGACAACTTCATTCAAGGTCTCATACGCAGCGGTCCTCAATCGAGACTCTCCAGCATCTTCTCTGTGAGTAACCGTCAGTAAAGACTGCACGATTTCTTGGAAATAGGGAGTCAAAGGAGATGACTGACCAATATCCTCATAACCTTGGGCAAGAAAATAGAGAGCCCCACATGCTTTTTCAGCAACATTTGGAGCATCTTTCATGCTTTGCAGAAGAACCGTAATGATCTGTTGGCAGTTAGTTGGGGTAACGACGGCTGTCTCCATGGTGGAACCATGAAGAAACTCGAATATTCTTCCAAGGGTCCAAGCTGTGGTGTCTTTAACATGGCTGTTAGGGTCAGTAGTTAAGGCTGTTAGCATGAAACTGAGAGCAACATTAACCAGTGGAACTAACTTATTAGGCGATGGACCCTCCAAGATTGAACCAAATGCATAAGTAGCCCCTTCTCTTTGCCTCCAATCAGGTTTTGATATATTCTCTTCAATAAATGGCATCACGAGAGGAACAATATCATCTCCAACCGTTCTTGCAACCAAACCGAGACATGTACCCCCAGCCATTGCAAGATTCCAAGCACCTTCATCTTGATCTTGATCTTCCTCTTGCTTCAACAGAGTCTCTAACAGCATTGGCACAAGTGCAGGCAAAGCTTGCTTGATAAAATAAAAGCAAGGAACTTCAGAATCAGCAGTAAAGTCACCTCCGTAGTCTTCCAAAATATCTATTTCCTCGTCACAAATTGAGCTCCAGAATTCTATCGCTTGTAGAGCAACAGGCTCCTCATCTTCTTTCACTGCCTTGGCAGTAATGTTAAAGATATCCTGCATGTATGGAGCTATCTTCTCATAATAACTTGACGAAATAGACACCAAACACTCAAATGCTGCTTGCCTAATTTTCACTTCTGGTGACAAAGTCGATTCACAAACAACTTTCATAATGTAGTCTCGCTCCATGTCGTTAGAGAAATTCGCTTGAGCGAAACTAAGGGCATTATACAATGCCCGAGTAGCAGCAAGCTTGACATCATTACTACCCTCAGATGGATTCATGCCTTGAACAACAGCTGTAAGTATTTTATTAACCTGATCTTGTTCTACAACATCTGGAGAAACTTCTTCACACAAATAACCGAGAGTTTCTAAAGTAGCTTGTTTGACATGAACT
The DNA here is from genome assembly GCA_021014915.2 of Artemisia tridentata subsp. tridentata. NCBI lineage: Eukaryota > Viridiplantae > Streptophyta > Magnoliopsida > Asterales > Asteraceae > Artemisia > Artemisia tridentata. The sequence goes on from CP139509.1 coordinate 143,876,375, forward strand.
GGAACCTGATGAATACTTGATAGCAGTGAACCAATAAGCTCGGGCCATTGCTTCTGTGGGAGCTCTATACCAGCAACTTTAGCAATGACTTGTGATGTAGTCGATCGGGCTTCGTAGACAGGAGAAGTGAGTGTCTGCAACAAACATGTCTTTATCTGCGTCTTAACACCCACGTCTAGTGATAACCATCTTTGAACAAGTTCAAACTTTCTATGTTGTTCTTTTGCATCCAATGCGTTCTTAAGAATTAAACCAGCCAATTTACGACTGTCAACAGGCTTCTCCTCACTAGCAAGTTCTCCAGAGAGAGCTAACAAAAAACCAGCTAGGTTTTGCTCCTGAAACTGCTTTAAACTTTCTTCTGCTTGCTTCCGAACAGTTCCATCAACAGATTGTGCATTCAATAAAACCTGTGTAACCTCATTTGCCATATTTACTTGGCAAGCACTCTTTCAAAAGAGCTGTTTCATCAAAAAATAAACAGATATGTTACACAATGTTAACACAAGTATGCATACCAAAAGAAAGTTCAACTCTAGGAGAAACATTCAAAGACAAAAACTGACAATTTCCGGAATTACGGAATACAAAAACAAGGACTCTTCAAGATTCTAACTTTGACACCAATGAAGTAAATATTAAATCAAGATATGTTGTATGTGTGTCGGGAAACCAAATCATGTATGTGTTTCAGGTTCCAAAAATACATCAATTTAACAAATGAGTTCATCATCCTAGCACCAAACGCCTACTAAAAAGACAACACAATCATAAACATACTTAATATGTAAGGCCCTGATTCATAAAACTGTTTCATCACAAAACCAACAACTGATGATTTAAGATAAAAGATTCAAATCAGTCCAACTTTCTGAAAAAACATCACCAAAACAAAACCGGAAACACCCAAACGTTACAAAAGCAAAACTGGAAATACACAAACATAAGCAAACAAAAAAAATTCAGAAAATCTTCAAGCTCTGTATTGTATTGCTCATAAGGCCAGATTTCAATAGTCTAACAAGACCTTTTAATAATCATATTAATGTAAACTTGAAAAAAGGAACCTTGTATGTGTGTTGATATACCAGTTAAGCATGGCTATCAAATGAGCTCTAAATTTAAACCTCTACAAGTGCAACAACAAAAACCTAGACAAACCAGAAATACAGCCAATCAACCATGCCTAATATGTACACACAGTCTAGAGGCCATTCAACAAAAACTGAAGTATTACAAAATTGGAAAACCTAGACATCACAAAAATAAACTGGAAACATGACAAAAATTATAGAAAACGGAACAGGAACTCTTGAAAATCTGAACTTTGTTGCTCGAAACAGGTTCTACACAGAAACCTTCTAGTCCACAATTCAATTATCAAAATGAGACCGATTAGTTTATAAAAAATCATCAAAATGTAAAATTTACCAACGAGGCCTAGATTGTTTTATGAGGGTGTTTGGAAATGCTTATTTTTTTCCACTTGTGCTTCTCTTTATATATATAAAATAATACTTTGTCACAAATTTTCAATCAAATCCATATATATAAAAAGTTATGGGTAGAATGGAAAAAAAAAAAAAAAAAAAATCACCTCAAATAAACACTCTTAGATATACCAGTCATAACTCTACACGAGAGAGACTACTTCCGGGAAAAGTGCATCACAAACACAGATGCTTTTAAAAATTCTAAAAACAAAACACCGCTGGTTTGAAAAATACAAAAAAAAATAGCAAACTAGCTCATATTTATTCAACATGTGTACTAGTGTGACATAAAAAACCACCATTAATTGGCCTAATGGTAAGGCACCTACCTAGGATTTAAAGAGCATGAAGCGCCCCATTGCGCAAAGCGACAAAACGAATGTGCGTGCCACAAGTAAGCGAGGCACATAGATTTTACATAGCCACTTTCAATCTTTTTTACTACTATTTCATACGCAAAAGCATAAGTTATACTAGGTTTAGAGGCGTATTTGTTTGTCTAACTATTTAACCAAATTGGCTCTCAATCTAACTGACTTCTAATAGTAATAGGCCAATCTAAAGAAACATAATATAATCATAATTTTAAATTTATGTTTTGAGACCCAAAAAGTGTCAGTGTCGGCCTTGAAGTGCGCCTCACTACGCCTTTTATAATCGCTTCGCCTCTGGGTATCTGATGCGACTCGCCTCAGGCGGTTCGAGGCGTGTTTTTTTATAAACAGCACATAACCTACTCATGGTGTTCAAACCTCAATAGTCAATAGGTACACATAATTCGCGGTGGCGATAACCGGCGACTAACTAGCCAAATAACAATAGTTAAAGCCAATTGAAGCTAAAAGCATTTAAATTAAATTTAAAATTTTCAAAAAACTAAAAGAACAATTAAATGAACAAAAATAGCACAAATCACGGATCTAAATACATCGCAATTGAAACAGTTAATCATAACAGTAACAACGAACTATATAATAACGATAACAAGATCGTAACTAATAATAACAAACTATCAGTAACTTAATTAAAAAAGTAACTGTAACAGAAATTGAAATTGAAGATTAGAGTAAGTATGATTACCAATTAATGATGAATTAAAAACGGCGGTTATTTGAAACAAAGAAACCCTAAAAAGACAGAGGACAGACTGAGAGAAACTGTATTACGATTGCGTGCGTATCTGTCGCTCTAATTATTATTGTGTACTTTTTTATTATTGCTTTCGCCTTTTGGGGCCCTATTAATACACGTCAAGTGATAAGTGCAAGGAGTGATTTTTTTTCTTTAAACTAAAGCTAAACAAGCCGGGTACGCGCGCCTAACGACAGCGGGGTCTAGTTTTTGACTAAATTTTGGCGGCGCGTAATTTTCTTTTGATAAACCACATTCTTAGAGCACTTGGTGTCGTAGAGCCGTTTGGCTCGTGTCGTTCTCCAAAAACACTGTCACGTCAGCAAAATACTCAACGGCACCAGAAACCCTTTGACACCGCATTTAGTGCCGTTACCGTTGGCACAAAAAAATGTGATTCCGTTGGACTTTTTTTTTTCTCATTTACATAAAATCTAGTAGCATCCATTTGTGTGTATGTGTTTTTTCCAAATGTTTGTTGGACTTTTTTTTTTTTTTTTCATTTACATAAAATCTAGTAGCATCCATTTATGTGTATGTGTTTTTTTTCAAATGTTTCAAGTCGCAGTAGGTAATAATCAAATTTTCATGCTTTGTACATTTCAACTTTTTGGCTTTGTACATTTCAACTCTTGACCATTTGGCTTTGTACATTTCAACTTTTTGCTAAAAGTAAAAAATTTTGTGGCTCAAGGAAGTCACTTTATGGCATAGCATTCGACAGATGCCAAATCAATCACTTTCGTTACAATTTTTAAAAAGTTAATTTTTCAACTTTCAAAAGTTTGGCTCATATTTTGTTTTGGCTGCAAAAACAACCGGTTGTATTCTCGAATACCAATCCATTCATTGCCCGACCACGATATATATGCAATTATTCACTTTAGAAGGAATATATATGTAATTCTGCCAAAAAAATAATAATTAATAAATAAATAAATAAATAAATAAATAAATAAAAACTTAGACTACATGCGCCTATAATAACACTTGTAGCAGATAAGACATTTTTAGTAATTCTGTTGAGTGTGTGCTGAAATGACAACCTAATAACAGTTATTTAGTTGCCAACTGCAGCTAGCACTTTAATCTTTGTCAATTACGTGATTATAATCTTTTCCAATTACGTGAATCTAATATTTGCATTATGCGCATTCTAATATGTGTATGAGAATGAGGTGTGTTCTTTGATTAAAATATCACTTTTGCATTATTTAATCGAGACGAAATCATCTACTCGTATTGTTTTTGTCATCTCTAGACAGTTTAGTTTCTTTGTTCGGTATATGGCCAAATCTCACTAATATTACTCCGTATAAAGTTGTGATTATCTAAAATCAAAATGGATTAGCAAGGCTCACGGAGTCATAAAGCTCAAATTTCCAACCCTCCCAAATTCCACCAATAACATCTCTCCAACTCATTTTACCCTTCCAACCCTCTCATCCAACCCTCCCAACTTAATACTTAGGCATTCATTAGATTTTCAACCCTCCCAAATTTTTATTTTTTTCATTTAATTTAATCATCATCATCACTGTAATCATCAAGTCCAGAATCCATTCTTCTATATTATTTTTGGATCCAAGTGGGTTTTCTTATTTGACATATGATAGAAAAAAAACCCAGAAAGGGAGAAAGAAAAATAAGGGGAAGAAATCCATAACTTGCTTACTTCAGAGTATATAGCTTGAGTGATTGCTAAAAGCACATCTATTCTAATCAGATCTGGAAAGGGGAAGAAATCAAGAAGTTGAATATATAGCTTGAGTTGAAATTTGTAAACATTCAACGGTCGGATTTTACAAGCCCATCACCAACCCTCGCCTGGCTGTACAACCCGCCCAAACTCAGCCCGTCTTCAACCAGCCGCGTCGGCGCCGGTGTTTTCCGACGGGTTGGAGCAACCCGTTTTCAACCCGCACTCCACTCCGTGTGATTATCTAAAATCAAAATCCCTTAGCAAGATTAACAAAGCCATGAATTAAAACTTCAATCAAGTCTTGTAAGCATTGGGAGGGAATATTATATGAACCAACTTTCTCCATTTCCTAAGTCAAAGTATAAATTCAATTGTGTAGTCAAATATTCAGACACTTCCACACTACTACAACCTCGAGCCCACCAAATGCTTGAAAACCTATCTTCAATTAACAAAAGTAGTTTCAAGATCTTTTGTTTTTTTGTTTTTTTTTGTTTTTTTTTTTTTAACTTAAGGCCGAAGGGAGTGGGGCTACCCAAAGAAGGGGCGACTCGCGCCATGTGGCGCCTAGTCAGCAGGTTGGGTAGTCTCAAAAAATAGTGGGGGTGGTGTAGCAGGTGATCCAGGGGCAAATATAATTGTTCGCCGGAAAAAGCAGACAAGAAGCAGAGAAAAAGCAAAGAAGAAGCAGGCGACCCATATGGGTCGCTGGAATGTGCAATCGCCTGGTGGGGGTGGTGTAGCAGGCTACTCTTATACAAAAAGTGCATGGGTCGCCGGGGAGAACGCTCCATACCCTTTAGTCTAAGATCTTTTGTTCATACTCAACAGTCAAACCCCACTTTAACAAATTATTGAATTCACGTTTATGCTTCATAAAGTCATATGAGAAAGTATAAACTATAATAATAAATAAATAAATTAATAAAATAGTGAAATATAATTGGCACAAATTTTGTTTTTGAAATTTGTAAAAGTTTTCTAAGTTTTTTGAGATTTGAAATTTTTCAAAAAGTTTTGAATTTAAAACTTCTTTTCAAAATTTTCTAAATTCGATGAATATCAAAAATTTCAAAAATCTCATTTGAATTTTAGAAAAAATTCTATTTTTTAAAAAATAAAAATAAAAATTACGGAAAAGTTTAAAGACATTTTTTTAATATTTTAGCATTTTAAAAGTTCGAATTCATTAAAAAAAGTTCAACTTTCGAACTCTACTCAAGAAAGTTTTCAATAAATTCAAATTAAAAATAATTCTTAAATTTCGAAAATTAACAAAACTAACCAGATCTTCAAAAATATATAAAAAATAAAGGATTTTAACTAATATAAAGTTATATACAGTCCCTCCAAAATATTAGTCCCATATTAAGTGTCCATAATGGATGGAATCTTGGGATGTCCCAAATTAAGTGTCCAGGGAATATTTTCAACCAATGAGAAGAGACTTTAGTGGATAATAGTGATATTTGATTGGTGAAGAGTGTAGTTGGCCCCACTTTCCTAAAACTTTGTGCATTTAGAAAGTAGACACTTAATATGGGACGGAGGGATATACTCCGTACAAAATATTACTACCATTAGTTTTAACCATCTACCACAACAAATTTAAATTTATGCCTACAATTTAACAAAAAAAATAACCATAAGTCACCAACAAAATAATTAAGAAAACCAATAAATTATAATGCGGAGTAAAATTTATAAACAATACAAAACAAAGTTACAAAACAAAGTAAAATAAAAATAAAAAGAGTCATAAATGAACTTATAAACAAATTTACCCAACAAAATAAACAAATAAGTTTTACATAAAACTTACTGATTAAACTTTATAACAAATTTCAAACAAAAAAAACATTAAATCCCGACGATCTGTAGCGCCAAAACCGGTCGATGGGTAACACATATTCCGGCGATCTGTAGCGACAAATCAGAGCCCTCAAGAATCGTTGCATTGAAGATCAGAGCCTGCTCGTCATGGGGAATGCCAATTATATCTCTGATCTTGGCTTTCACGTCGTAGATGGTGTATGAGCTTTCAACTTTCAGAGACAAGATCTTTCCATTGTGGATCTTTATGTATATATCTACACGAAAAAACAAAGACCATAAAAACCGTAACATTTCAAACCAATAAGAAACAATCATCTTATATTTAGATCAATGGATATATCCTCAGATATTGTATGCTTCATGTCATGTGTACTCGATACTTCTAGTCTAGTGGAACACAAAACATTTCTTATCGTGAAATTGGGATGAACGGTTCTCTTATATATCTAGTATTCGAGATATTCATCAGAAATTTAAGCTTTACATTGTATTTGCCAAAACTTTGACTGATAGTTCTGTTTGTAAAATTTGGATGGACTGCTTTTCAACCTAAACTTTGAAGTGAATTATTTCATCTAGTAAAACGAATGATGATAATGAAATTTATATCAAGTATAAGCACTACACATCAAATTCTTACTTCCAAACTAAAAACTAACATACCCAACACAGATCGTATTCAAAGCAGATTCAATTCCTATTTTAATACATTTTTTCTTTCTTTTTTTGGGTAACCATTGACCTTTGGCCAACTAATTGACCAAACATAATCAAACCACGCCCTCCTTTTCCCTAGAGGTTGGCGTGGCTACTTCAGAGTGTGGCGCTCTAAGCATTTGCATTTCCAATAACTATACTCACAAGCTCTTCGCAACTCGCGCAGCTATCCCTAGTGGTTAACAAACTATCTTTTTGATTCCCAAATATAAAATAAAATAAATTTCCAGCCAGCAATACACAATTTGACACACAAAAACATCTAAAAAAATATCAAGACAACCTACATTTCAATGCTAATGATAATGAAGCATAACTTTATCTATGAAACCCTAAAAGCTAATAGCTAAAGAGTGAAAATAGTTGTCCTTACTGTTTATCTCATCATCTTCAAAGTCGCTGAGGTTATCAGAGTTGGAGTCTGCGTGGCGCATCCGTTTCCTGGATGAAGAATAGTTATCGACACAGTGAGTTAAAAGGGTCGTTTGGTTCTCTGTTTCCTGTTTGGCGAATCAACACAAAGTGAAATGAAATGAAACAAGAGAGAGAGAGAGAGAAAGTATACAAATCTAAAAAAAAAAAATGTCAAAAAAAATTATAGAAAGCTCGGTTATATAAACACAACACATATATCCATACAAAAATAAAAGCTTGAAAAATATACAGATTCTGCTGGCGGCAGTGAAAGATTCCGGCGACGGCAGCGAAAGATCCGGTAGCGGCAGCTATAAATATGTCAACCTTCAAAACTGAAAAAAAAAAATATAAAAAAGCCAAAACTTTGGATCTTATAAAAAAATAAAGATAGATCTATCTAATAAATATACAGTTTCCAGCGTAGGCGGCGGCAACGTGACGGCAGGCGGCAGCTGTAAAAAAAAGTTCCAAAAAAATTTATAAAGACTTAGATCTATAAATAAAAACTACAAATCTTTAAAAGAAACCTTCAAAAAAATACATAAATACATATAGATCTACTAAAAAAAATAAAGGTTCAAAACTTGTTAAATACATATAGATCTACTAAAAAAAATTCAAAACATGAAAAACCTTTTTTCCGGTGAGAGAACGGCGGTACGTGGTTGCAAGAGGTGGTAAGCGGCTGAAAATGGCGGCACAAATAAAAAAAATATCAAAAACGTTAGATCTGCAAGAAAAACATATAGATCTATAAAATGATGGTTGTGCGTCGGATGGTGGTGGCTGTGATGCCGATGGTGGCTATGGTAGCAGAAGAGGGATGGTTAGAAAGAGAGAGTGTGATAGCAGATTTTTGGAGAGAAGTGAGTACATTTGTGTGTGTTGTATTATAGAGAGAGAAAACGGACGGGTATAATGAGTTAGTGTGTGTGTAAGTAAGATTATATATTTAATGTTGGTTTGGCAAATGAGGGTATTTTTGACATTTCGCATGTCTTAAAATGTCTAACTTTCAACATGTAGGAAATAATCTTTATAAGGGAGTATAGATAAGTTTTAAGGGTGCTATTGGTTTGGTGACCGGTTTGGAGACAGGGTAGGAATTAGATTTGAATTTTAGTTAACAACGAGTGGGCTACTCGTGCGTTACTGCGAGAATATTGTGTTTAATCTAAACTCGAAGTGAAATGATTGTTCAAAAATTATTTTTATTATTAAAGACTAAATATGCAAAAGTTAGTACCAAGAAAACAATAAATAACAAATAACATTCATCAGCAATGTAAAATAAAAATAAGAAATGAAACAAATAAGCCTAAGTCCAAAAACGATTGTCCAACTCCAATCTCTAACACATAAGCCCAAGTCCAATAACACCTTACCCTAATTTTCGCATATAAAACACTCTGAATAGTACACACCCTAACCTTCTAAAAAAACGCAGCCACACTCACTTTTCTCTCAAGACAATCCCAGATCTAAAAAAATCAATTCGCCCCTTTCTTGATTTAATCCGAACACAAAACAATCAATATCACCTTAGTTTGTTTCTGCTACACGTTGTGCCACACACAAACACATTATCCTTCACTTTCTTGTTGTTCAATCGTGAAAACAAAGACGAAGACACGGCTTCAAGATCTTGAGAAAGGACACGGGTGGGTGTGGGTTTTTTTTTTTTTTTTTTTTTTTTTTTTTTTTTTTTTTTTTTTTTTTTTTTTGTATCGTTTAACTTTACCCTAAGAAAAGGAAGATGAAACAATTTTGTTTTAATCTTTCTTTTGATTTTTCGGATAGAAGCAAGAGCTTCAACACGGATCAGTGAAGATTATTATTTTGTATGATGGATCTTGAATGGTCTTGATGGTAAGTTTAATGCCACGAAATAACTAACTGATATCCGATTTAATTTTCGTTTCTTGTTATTGTCTTAATCGAATAAAAGGAGGTATGAAACCTTTTGGTTTTGTCTTTTCTTTTAAAACGTTCGAAAATTGAAAGTATTTATGCTCCAAAAGAAAGATCTATGATGTGTTAATATTTTTGTGTAATGAACTTTGAAGATCTTTGAGTTTGATGTACCACACGAAAATTTAAACTGAGATTTTGATTTTTATTTGTTGTTCGAACTGTGGTAGTAGTAGATGGTGTTAATACAAATATCGTCCTAAAAACGTTATTTATATTTTACGATCTTTGCTATATTTTGTTAATAACAATTATAAAGTTTATATTTAGCAAAGCATAAATATAAGTTAAAGTCTTTTACATTTATAATAATAAGCTTTTAAAACTCATCATATACATGCTACATGATCACTAGGATACATGTTACATACATATATACATTTATACTATTTACATTTTAATTCTTAAAATGTAAATATATACATGACATCATGGCATACATCATTTGGATAGCTTGTAAGACTTAGTATAATATTTTGGAAAGATCTTCAAGCAATGAGTTGGATTGTGTAAGATCTTGGTAAGATATGGTAAGAGCTAGTTGTCATGTCCTGGCGGACCCAAACAGCTATAAGGGCGGAACCCAGAATTTGGGTCCGCCAAATCCGTGACTTGTCTGGTCAGTTTTGCCTATAAATAGCAAGCTGATCATTCAAGGTCACTCATCACTTACATAGCATACATTGCATATACATTCTTTCTTACTTTACTAACCTATTCATTCATTCATTTCATTTGTAGAGATCTTTCTTTTGTAGCAAAGAGATCAAGCATCAAGGTTCAACACAGTGTTGTAAACATTTAGTATAGTTATTGTGTGATTTTTTAGTAATTCACACATCATTGTTATACCAAACATTCAGTAGTGATCGGTTAGTGTTTTAGTCCTCAAAACACATAGAGTGTCGGGAGTGGTTGTACCCTTGTAAAGAACTCGGTATCTAGCTTAGTACCGAAAAAAGTGTAAGCGACGTTGGGAGTGGTTGTACCCTTGTAAAGAACTCGATATCTAGCTTAGTACCGTAGAAATAGTAAGCGACGTGTAAAGGTTTTCTCCGCCTAGAAGAGAGCTTATTTTTTAGTAAAGAATAACTCTCGAGTTAGAGGCTCGAGGAGTGGAGTAGGGCAAGGAAGAGAGTCCTTGTAGACCGAACCACTATAAACATCTGTGTTGTGGTTTGATTGTTCTTTCCTTACTTTCTTTACTTATATTGTTAGATTATTTGCATTAGTTTGAAATCACGTAAAGTACTCAAAGCGAATAAATTTTAAAAGCGGTAAAAACTATTCAACCCCCTTCTAGTTTTCCACAATTGGCATCAGAGCTACGTTACTCAAGATTTTCAAAATATATTGTATTTTAAAACTTGAAACGATCAATGGATTTTGAAAACCACAAAGAATGGCAATCTATGCAAAGACCACCACTATTTGAAGCAAATAGTTTTATATATTGGAAAAATTGCTTTGAAACTTATGTGAAGTCAAAGGATATAGATCCATGGTACATCATTGTAGAAGGTGACCATAAACCTATAATTAAGGATATATCAAGCGGTCGGGATGAGGGTACTTCTCTTACTCGTCATAGTGATGAGCAAAAGAAGTTGATTGCCAAAAATAATGAAGCTAAAATGATGCTTTATAATGCTTTACCTAGGAAAGAATATGAAAGAGTCTTTATGTGTAAAACCGCTAAAGATATTTGGAAATCATTAATTATAACTCATCAAGGGAACTCACAAGTAAATGATAACAAAATTGATCTTCTTGTTCAACAATATGAACAATTTACTATCCCTGAAGATGAGATCATTGATAATGCTTTTGCTAGGTTTAATACTATTGTTACTTCTCTTAAAGCACTTGACGATTCTTTTTCTAGTAAGAACTTTTTCAGGAAATTTCTTAGAGCACTTCATCCGAAGTAGAGAGCGAAGGTGACGACCATTGAAGAATCCAAGGATCTTTCAAGCATGCCACTTGACGAGCTTATAGGAAATCTCAAAGTTCATGAGATGGTCATGGAAAAAGATTCTGAGATAGTCAAAGGTAAAAAGGAGAAGTTAAAGTCCATTGCCTTAAAAGCTTGGGTAGAGTCAAGTGACGATGAAGAGTCTATCTCAGATAGCGAAGACGAAGAGTATGCCATGGCCGTGAGAGATTTCAAGAAGTTCTCCAGAAGACGAGGAAAGTTTGTTAGACAACCTCGAGAAGAAAGGAAATCCCTTCGGAAAGAGCGTGATGATAAGAAAGGCAAAGTAGATAGGAAGTGTTTTAGGTGCGGGGATACTAGTCACCTAATAGGAGATTGTCCGAAGCCACCCAAGAACAAGACTCAACGAGCCTTTGTTAGTGGAGCTTGGAGTAACAGTGAAGATGATGACGAAGAGCCAAAGAATGACGAAGTTGCTCTTATGGCTCATGACTCTAACGAGGTACAATCTGACTCATCTTACTCCTCTATTGATGATGACACCTTAGAAATAGAATATAACAAACTGTGTGAAATTACTCTAAAAATCATAAACAAAAACAAGTTTCTAAAAACCAAAAAGGAATTTTTAGAAAACGAAGTTTATTGGTTAAAAGAGAAAACTTTACGACTAGAAAAAGGTAAAGATGTTAAAGAAACATGTGTGTCATGTCAGGAACTTAAACTTGAACTAGAAACACTTAAGTCTACACAGGAGGAACTTATCAAACAAAATTCCAAATTTAAAAGGTTTGATAAAAACATTAGTTGTATAGATGATCTAATGAAAGTTCAAAAGTTGCCTCATGATAAAACCGGATTAGGTTTTATGAAACTAGGAGACTTAAGTAGGTTTAAGAAACAAACAGTGAAAGTACAAGAAACTGTTCCAACAAGTTCAGACACCCACGGATCTGACAGAACCAAAAATTTGGTTCCACCAGTGCTGGCCAAAGGTTCCGCAGGTACTGTTGATGAACAGAAGGCTTGTACTTCGAACCGTACTGAATTTGTAAAAGTCATAAGAAAACCTAGCACTAGTACAACTGTTAACAAACAAAAACCAGCAGTTGATGTAGGATTAGGAAAAGTTAAAAATGAGTTTAGGACTAAAACGGTTCAACACAGACCTAGAACTTCTATTCCCAAACGCCCCTTTCCAAAGAGTAACTACAACTCTCAACATAATTATCAAAATAGTTAGAACCCAAACATACCTAGAACCTATCAAGGTCCCAACTACATGCCATGGAACCCATATCCACCGTTTCCATACATGAATCAAGATAATGCTATGTTTAACCCAAATGGACCCATGAGATATTGGGGACCAAACGCTTGGGTTTTTCTTTAACTTAGGTGTGCTTGAAAGTTGGGTTAGAACCGGATGAGTGGATTAAAGATAGTGGGTGTTCAAGACACATGACGGGAAACAAAAGCCTTTTCTCAACCTACCAAGTGTACGACGGAGGTAATGTTACGTTTGGTAGCAAGCTTAAAAGTAAAATCATCGGAAAAGGTACGATATCTCATGACTCTCTCACTATTAATGATGTTGCCCATGTAGATAACTTAGGTTTTAACTTGCTTAGTATTAGTCAATTATGCCGTAAAAAGTATGACGTCCTTTTCTGTGAAAACGGAAGTAAGATACTTAAAAATGGCATAACCGTAGGAAAAGGTGTTTTGAAGAATAACGTTTACGTTATGAAATTAGACAAAACATCTAAAGACAAACTTTGTCCCACCTCCTTTGACGACAACTCAACTCTGTGGCATAGACGTTTAGGTCACGCCAACATGAGACTCATCCAATCCTTATCATCTAAGGAACTCGTTAGGAACCTACCCAAGTTGAAATACGACCAACACTTTTGTGATGCTTGCAAAATTGGGAAACAAGTTCATAATAGCCATAAGGCTAAAAACATGGTGTCTACATCTAGGTGTCTAGAATTGTTGCATATGGATTTGTTTGGTCCATCCGCTATACAAAGTTATGGAGGAAACTTCTATACTTTGGTAATAGTAGATGATTACTCTAGGTATACTTGGACTAAGTTTTTGAAAACTAAAAACGAGGCATTTGATAAATTTGAAATTCTAAGCAAGAAAATTCAAAATCAAATAGGAAATAGCATTGTGTCAATTAGAACCGACCACGGTCGTGAATTTGATAACGAAACCCAATTCGGAGCTTTTTGTGATGCTAATGGCATAACACATAACTTCTCGGCTCCTCGAACCCCTCAATCAAATGGTGTAGTAGAACGTAAGAATAGAACACTCCAAGAAATGAGTCGAACAATGCTAAACGAATAAAATATACCTCAAAAGTTTTGGTGTAATGCCGTAGACACATCAACATACATCCTAAATAGAGTATTAATTTGGCCATTTTTGAAGAAAACACCATATGAGCTTTATAGAGGCAAAAAGCCTACTTTAGGATATTTTAGAGTTTTTGGAAGCAAGTGCTTCATTTTAAACACTAAGGATTATCTCACCAAGTTTGACCCAAAGTCTTATGAAGGTGTATTCCTTGGATACTCGTAAAATAGTAAAGCATACATTGTCTTAAACAAAGAAACCTCAAGAGTCGAGGAATCGTTGAATGTAACATTCGATGACAGTCCACCTCTCTCTAAGACATCACCTTCGGTAGATGATGACTTAGTTGAAAGTCAAATGGTTGAAAACCAAGAAAATCTAGATAATGATAAATAAGATGAACCTTTAAATAGGGAAATAATCAATATCAAGGAATCTAGAAGTCACCCATTAGATAACGTCATAGGAGAAATTAACGAAAGAACCTTAAGATCAAGAGTTCAAAATCAAAGTAATTTCTTTTGTTTCATTTCAACAATTGAGCCTAAAAATATAAATGATGCCATAAAAGATGAATCTTGGGTTGTAGCAATGCAAGAAGAACTTAATCAATTTGTTAGAAATGACATTTGGACATTGGTCCCTCAACCTAAAAATCAAACCTTAATCGGAACAAAATGGGTGTTTAGGAATAAAATGGATGAGAATGATGTAGTGTCTAGAAACAAAGCTAGGCTAGTAGCTCAAGGCTACAATCAACAAGAAGGTATAGACTACGACGAAACATTTGCACCGGTAGCTAGGCTCGAGTCTATTAGAATACTACTTGCATATGCATGTGCAAATGACTTTAAACTTTTTCAAATGGATGTCAAAAGTGCATTTCTTAATGGTTTTATAAATGAGGAAGTTTATGTCGCACAACCTCCCGGCTTTGCCGACTTTGAAAAACCAAATCATGTCTATAAACTTAAAAAGGCTTTATACGGACTTAAGCAAGCACCAAAAGCTTGGTATGATCGACTTAAGACTTTCCTCGTTGACCATAAGTATACCATGGGCCTAGTAGACAACACTCTTTTCACTAAGAAAAATGGATCACATATAATCATAGTTCAAATATATGTGGATGACATCATATTCGGATCAACTTGTCAAGAGTTATGCGATGATTTTTCGAAAATCATGCATGATGAGTTTGAAATGAGTATCATGGGGGAACTAAACTTTTTCTTAGGACTCCAAATTAAACAATTAGATAATGGGATATTCTTCAACCAATCTAAGTACATCAAGGATATGCTTAAGAAATTTGGTCTTGAAGATTCCAAACCCATGAAAACACCTATGTCCTCCGAAACCAAACTCACAAAGGATGAAGAAGGTGAATCCGTAGATAGCACTAAATATAGAGGAATGATTGGTAGTCAACTCTATCTAATGGCTAGTAGACCCGACATTATGTTTAGTGTTTGTCTATGTGCACGCTTTCAAGAAGATCCCAAAACATCCCATCTTGAAGCCGTCAAACGGATTTTTAGATATATTAAAAGTACTACACATTTAGGATTGTGGTATCCCAAAGGAACGGGAATAGAAACCATAGTGTATGCCGAATCAGACCATGCCAGTGACTATGTTGATAGAAAAAGTACAAGGGGTATTTGTACTTTTGTTGGACATTGTCTTACCGCATGGTTCTCAAAGAAACAAACGGCCTTAGCAATTTCAACCACCGAAGCCGAGTACATGTCTGCAGGAAAGGCGTGTCAACAAGAACTGTGGATGAAACAAGCTCTCGTCGACTATGGAATTGAACTCAACGACATTCCCATTCTTTGCGAAAACAAAGGAGCAATTGTAACACCCCAACCCGACAAGGGTAAAGATATCACAACAATGGATTCATATCAGAACATAACAAAGCATACATCCACAGTAATACAAAAAAATCTCAAAGGATGACAAATGAAATACTAAATCTACAGGGTTACAAATGAAAACTTCCAAAAACATTATTTCTAAAATATACTATCTTCTAGTCAGCTCTATCCCAGAATAGCTATCCAATCTTCTAAGTCCAAGGTACACTCTTCACTCATTTCCAGCTTCCTACTAAAACCTGCCGCAGGAAAAGAAATGCGGCTGAGCTACGAGAGCTCAGTGAACAGATATAACGGTAACGAAACAATATAGATAGCAGGGACAAGAAAATCAGGAATACAGGTCATACCGGTAAATCAGGGTGTAGGAATAAGAGTCAGGAATAAATAAAGAATGAGCTTAAAGAAAAGAAAAAGGAACAAGTAATAAGGAAATTCATAAGGTTCCTAAGATAAAGAAAACAGGAATCTATCACGAGCCCAGAAACAAGCCATATCATATCATCGCAACTGTAACCAAATAGAGTAGCTAACTCCCAGATATGTGAAAGACGTGCATCGCACACACCATCAGTCACCAGATAAATATAACAATAAACACATAACATATACAGATAACAGGTCAAATCTAGGATGCACCCATACGCCCCACAGATAAATCAATAATCATAATTATATTGGCCATAGCAAATAATAACTAAGGGACGGAACAGGTCATCACTCTCCTGCCCTAGAGTCATGTCAGAGGTGCGTCAATGACATGGACATGAAACCCTCATGCCTAGTGATTGGCTCGGATATCAAACTGTCAGGTCAAAGGTCAAACGTACTATCAAAATAATCAAAAGTCATATCCTAAGGGTACATGGCAAAGGTTCATGTCAAACAATACAGAATTAAATATCAAATGTTCAAGTTAGAATTTATCAGGTTAAGTTTTATATCAAAGTGTAAGTTCAGATTAAAAGGACTATATCGAATGGTTCAAAAGAGTATAACAAAAGTTTATAATAAAAGTTTCATATCAACAGTTTATCTAAAAAGGTTTCTGTTAATACAAATAGCGTCTCAAAAAAGTTATTTATATTCTTTGATCTTTCATTAGTTTTGTTAATGACAAATATAAGGAATATCTTTTAGCAAATAATAAATACTAGCTTAAGTCTCTTAAGTACACATTTTACACTTCACATATTAACTAAGAATTACAAGTTTAGTAACTTGTTTCCTTAAAAGGAAACTTTAATTCTAAAACCATTCCATGACATCATTGCATGCATCACATAGAAGATCTTTGATATATCTTGGTTAGATTTGCAAGATACATAGTTGACATTTGAAGATCTTGGATGATTTGGTAAGATACAACTAAGATATGGTAAGAGACAACTATACCTTAGCTGTCATGTCCCACGGATCCAAATCACATAAAGGACGGATCCCTTTTGAGGGATCCGTGGGATCCGTGAGCTGAAGATCAGCTTGCCTATAAATAGGAAGCTGATCATTTGGCTCTCTCATCACTCATATAGCTTTAACACACATATTCATTCAGTACATATCTTACTAACATCATTCATAGTTGCATTTCACTTTGATCTTTCATTTTGTAGAAAGGAGATCAAGCATTCAAGGATCTACAGAACCGTAATCCTTTAGTTGCATTACTGTGTGATATTGTAGTTTGTTTCACACATCATATCTATCATTTGTAATCAGTGAGTGTGGTTAGTGCTTTAGTCCTTAAAGCACAAGGAGTGTAGGGAGTAGTTGTACCCGTGTAAAGAACTCGACATCTAGCTTAGTGTCGGTAAAGTAAATAGGCGACGTCAGGTTGGTTCTACCTTGTGAAAGAACCCGGTGTTTAGCTTAGTACCGGAAAAGGAAGTAAGCGACGTGTAAAGGTTTTCTCCACCTAGGAAAGGAGTTTGTTTCTTAGTGAAAGATAAACTCTCGAGTAGGAAACTCGGGGAGTGGAGTAGGGCAAGGAAGAGAGTCCTTGTAGCCGAACCACTATAAACAACAGTGTCGTGTGGTTTGATCTTTCCTCTCTTTATCTTTTACTTACATTGTGTGATTATTTATCTGTGATTGTTTCCTTTGAAACTAACATATAGTAACAAAGCAAATAAAACTTTAAAACGGTAAAAACTATTCAACCCCCCTTCTAGTTTTCCACAATTGGCATCAAGAGCTACGTTACTTAAGATCTTTAAAATATATTGTATTTTAAAACTTAAAACGATCAATGGATTTTGAAAACTTTAAAGAAGGGCAATCTATGCAGAGACCACCTCTATTTGAACCAAATTGTTTTATTTATTGGAAAAATCGCTTTGAGAACTTATGTAAAGTCAAAGGACATAGATCTATGGTATATTATAGTTGATGGTGATTACAAACCTATTAGTAATAATATTTCGGGTGGTCGGGATGAAGGAGCTACTCTTACTCGTCACAGTGATGAGCAAAAGAAGCTAATTGTCAAAAATAATGAAGCCAAAATGATGCTTTATAATGCCTTACCTAAGAAAGAATATGAAAGAGTTTTTATGTGTAAAACGGCTAAGGATATTTGGCAATCTCTTATTATCACACATCAAGGGAACTCACAAGTAAAAGATAACAAAATTGATCTTCTTGTCCAACAATACGAATAATTTGTTATCTCTGAAGATGAGACCATTGATAGTGCGTTTGCTAAGTTCAATACTATTATTACATCACTTAAAGCACTTGATGAATCTTTTTCTAGTAAGAATTTTGTCAGGAAATTTCTAAGAGCACTCCATCCGAAATGGAGAGCAAAGGTGACAGCTATTGAAGAATCTAAAGATCTCTCAAGCATGACACTGGATGAGCTCATAGGAAACCTTAAAGTTCACGAAATGATTATGGAAAAAGACTCGAAAATTGTCAAAGGCAAAAGGGAGAAGATTAAGTCTATTGCCTTGAAAGCCAAAGTCGAGTCAAGTGATGATGATGAGTCTTGTTCAAACAGTGATGATGAAGAGTATGCCATGGCCGTGAGGGATTTCAAGAAATTCTTCAGAAGACGAGGAAAGTTTGTAAAAACACCTCGTGATGAAAAGAAATCCTCTCGGAAAGATCGTGACGATAAGAAAGGTAAGGTTGATAGGAAATGCTATAGGTGTGGTGACTCCAGTCACTTAATAGGAGAATGTCCAAAGCCTCCAAAGACGAAGTCTCAAAGAGCCTTCGTTAGTGGAGCTTGGAGCGATAGTGAAGGAGATGATGATGATGAGCCTAAGAACAACGAAATGGCACTTATGGCTAATGACACAGAAGAGGTACATTCTGATTCATACTCCTCTATAGATGATGAAACCTTAGAAGTAGAATATAACAAACTGTGTGACGTAACTTTAAAAATCATAAACAAAAACAAGTTTTTGAAAACAAAGACATCACTTTTAGAAAATGAAGTATTTTGGCTTAAAGAAAAAGCAATACGAATTGAAAAAGGTAAAGATAGTAAAGAAACGTGTGTGTCTTGTCAAGAACTAAAACTTGAATTAGAAACCTTAAGAACCACACAGGAAGATTTAATCAAACAAAATTCAAATTTAAAAGGTTTGATAAAAACATAAGTTGTGCAGATGAAATAATGAAAATGCAAAAGCTACCTCATGATAAAACAGGACTAGGCTTTATGAAACTAGGAACCTTAAGTGATTATAAGGAACAGACTGTGAATAAAACTGATTCAACCAAGTTGGACACTCACGGATCCGACGGATCCAAAAATTTGGATCCGCCAAGTGTATCCAAAGGATCCGCGAGTACAGAAGTTGAACAGAAGGTTCACAAAGTCGACCGTTCCGAGTTTGTTAAAGTTACTAAGAAACCTAACAGTAGTATAAATAATAATAAACATAAACCAGCAGTATCTTTAGGAAGAGGACAAGCTAGAAATGAATATAGAGTTAAAACAGATCAACAGAGACCTCAAATGAGTTTTCCCAAACACCCCTTTCCAAAGAGTATAGTTAATCCACAACATACTTATCAAAATAATTGGAACCAAAACATACCTAGAAACTTTCATGGTCCTAATTATATGTCATGGAACAATTGTCCACCATTCACATACATAAACCATGATAATGTCATGTTTAACCCAAATGGACCCATGAGATATTGGGGACCAAATGCTTGAGTCTTTTATGAACTTAGGTATGCTTGAAAGTTGATCTTGAACCTGATGAGTGGATCAAAGATAGTGGGTGCTCAAGACACATGACGGAAAACAAAAATCTTTTCTCAACCTATCAAGTGTATGACGGAGGTAATGTCACATTCGGTAGCAAGCTTAAAAGTAAAATCATCGGAAAAGGTACAATCTCTCATGACTCTCTATCTATTGATGATGTTGCTCATGTAGATAATTTAGGATTTAATTTACTTAGTATAAGTCAATTATGCCGCAAAAAGTATAACGTCCTTTTCAGTGAAAATGGAAGTAAAATACTTAAAGATGGCATAACCGTAGGAAAAGGTGTTTTAAAGAATAATGTCTATGTTATGAAATTAGATAAAACACCTAAAGATAAGTTATGTCTTACCTCCTTGGACGAAAACTCAACTCTATGGCATCGACGCTTAGGTCATGCTAATATGAGGCTTATTCAATCTTTGTCATCCAAAGAACTCGTTAGGAACCTACCCAAGTTGAAATATGACCAACACTTTTGTGATGCTTGCAAAATTGGGAAACAAGTACATAATAGCCATAAGGCTAAAAACATGGTATCTACATCTAGATGCCTAGAATTATTACATATGGATTTGTTTGGCCCGTCGGCTATACAAAGTTATGGAGAAAATTTTTACACTTTAGTCATAGTAGATGATTACTCTAGATATACATGGACAAAGTTTTTGAAAACTAAAAATGAGGCATTCGACAAATTTGAAATTCTAAGCAAGAAAATTCAAAATCAAATAGGAAGTAATATAGTATCTATTAGAACTGACCATGGTCGAGAATTTGACAATGAAATTCAATTTGGAAATTTTTGTGATAATAATGGAATAACTCATAATTTCTCGGCTCCTCGTACACCTCAATCTAATGGTGTAGTAGAACGTAAAAATAGAACAATTCAAGAAATGAGTAGAACTATGTTAAATGAACAAAACATACCACAAAAGTTTTGGTGTCACGCTGTAGATACTTCTACATATATCCTAAATAGAGTCTTAATTAGACAATTTTTAAATAAAACTCCTTATGAAATTTATCGAGGCAAAAAGCCTACATTAGGATATTTTAGAGTTTTTGGAAGCAAGTGCTTCATTTTAAACACAAAAGACTATCTCACTAAGTTCGACCCAAAGTCGTATGAAGGTGTATTTCTTGGGTACTCACAAAACAGTAAAGCATACATTGTATTAAACAAGGAAACATCAAGAGTCGAGGAATCGTTGAACGTAACATTCAACGAAAGTCCACCTCCCTCTAAGACATCACCTTTGGTAGATGATGACTTAGTTGAAAGTCAAATGGTTAATGATATAGAAAACATTGAAAATGACAATGAACCCGTAAAAGGAGAAATAGTCAATATTAAAGAAACTAAAAGTCATCCATTAGAAAACGTCATAGGAAAACTTAATGAAAGAACATTAAGATCCAAAGCTCAAAATGAAAGTAATTATTTTTGTTTTATTTCAACCATTGAACCTAAAAATATAGACGAGGCAATAAAAGATGAATCTTGGGTAATTGCTATGCAAGAAGAACTTAATCAATTTATTAGAAATGATGTTTGGACATTGGTTCCTCCACCTAAAAACCAAACCATAATAGGCACCAAATGGGTCTTTAGAAATAAAATGGATGAAAAGGGTATTATATCTAGAAATAAAGCTAGGCTAGTAGCTCAAGGTTATAATCAACAAGAAGGTATAGATTACGATGAAACCTTTGCACCCGTAGCTAGACTTGAGTCTATTAGAATATTACTTGCATATGCATGTGCACACGATTTTAAGTTATTTCAAATGGATGTCAAAAGTGCTTTCTTAAATGGTCTTATAAATGAAGAAGTATATGTTGCACAACCTCCCGGCTTTGCCGACTTTGAAAAACCAAATTATGTTTTCAAACTTAAGAAAGCTTTATACGGACTTAAGCAAGCACCAAAGGCTTGGTATGATCGACTTAAGACTTTCCTAGTTGACCATAAGTATACCATGGGCCTAGTAGACAATACTCTCTTCACCAAGAAAAAGGGATCACATATTATTATAGTCCAAATATATGTGGATGACATTATATTCGGTTCAACTTGTCAAGAGTTATGCGACGATTTCTCAAAAATCATGCATGACGAGTTTGAAATGAGTATGATGGGGGAACTAAACTTTTTCTTAGGTCTCCAAATTAAACAATTAGAAGATGGGATATTCTTCAACCAATCAAAGTATATCAAAGATATGCTTAAGAAGTTTGGTCTTGAAGACTCAAAACCCATGAGAACACCCATGTCCTCCGAAACCAAACTTACTAAGGATGAAGAAAATGAATCCGTAGATAGCACTAAATATAGAGGAATGATTGGTAGTTTACTCTATCTTACGGCTAGTAGGCCTGACATTATGTTTAGTGTTTGTCTATGTGCACGTTTTCAAGAAGATCCAAAAACGTCCCATCTTGAAGCCGTTAAAAGAATATTTAGGTACATCAAAGGTACTACACACTTAGGATTATGGTATCCCAAAGGAACGGGTGTAGAAACCATAGTGTATACTGACTCAGATCACACAGGTGATTATGTTGATAGGAAAAGTACTAGCGGTATTTGTACTTTTGTAGGATATTGTCTAACATCATGGTTCGCTAAGAAACAAACTGCCCTCGCAATCTCAACAACAGAGGCAGAGTATGTGTCTGCAGGAAAGGCGTGTCAACAAGCACTGTGGATGAAACAAGCTCTCGTCGACTATGGAATTGAACTCAACAACATTCCCATTCTTTGCGACAACAAAGGTGCTATCGATCTAGGTAAAAATCCAGTCCAACACGCTAGAACTAAACATATTGAAATACGCCATCACTTCCTTCGCGACAATGTACAGAAGGGAATCATCTCAATAGAGAAAGTTTCCTCAGAGGACAACATTGCCGATATTCTCACTAAACCACTTAAACGAGAACCATTCAATTATCTTAGACTTGGATTAGGATTAATGGAACCTAGTGATTAGGAGAAACATTAGTGTAAACTTTAGTTTAGCCACACACGACACCAAACCAAAACATGTGTTCTGATCCGCGGATCCAATCGACAACAAAGACGGATCCTTTGTTTGGGATCCGCCGGATCCGTCGCATGCTGTGTTCAGTATATTATTAAATAAACAAGAACAGCTACTATTCATTCCTCACTCCAAAACATATCACCTTACTACATTCGACACACACTTAATCTCCATCACATTTTAGACCATTTTCTTCCACAAATTTGTGCTTCTAACATCACTGTAAGTATCATTATCATATTTATACTCCTGATCTGCGTCTAGGATTTCCATTTCATGCACAAAACATAAACTTGGGGTATATGCATAATTCTTGAAAAATCATGAAGCATATTTATTGCATTATACTTAAAAACATGTTTTTCTTAGTTAGAAATTGCATCTCATAGCACATTGTCTTAATTTAACAAAAACCCCATGAAAAATTTTCACTAAAATCTTCTAACGACTAGGTAAAATGTTTTTTTTCTTACATTGTTCATACAAATGCAAAAACGTTATCTTTTAGACTTCACTTGCATAATGTCTCTTGAATGCTAAAGGGAATACATAACTAATATGTATTTTCGGGTACATTCAACCGTAGCTACATTGAAATAGGAGTGTTTGGGTTATCTCTCGTTTGTAAACATAACTTGCATAAACTAATTTTTCTTGCATCAAAAGGAGTCGAGATAACCGCACCTCCACATTGTCCCCATGTAGGCACACACTAGGAATTTTACACTTCCTTTGATCATTTTAACTAAAACTATGTAACTTTTTGTACTTAGGAAAATCATGTTAGACCCATTCCCCGGGTGTTGGGACCCCACCCTAGATGAAAATGGGTTATGGCCTTATATGATCGGTGAGTCAACGAATGTTATGTTTTAGTCAAACCCGATGGTCAAGTAATAGTCAAAGCATGCCTAATATAATTATGTAATATGATGTGTAACTAAAGGGGGCCTAAGTTGCCAAGTATTAAATATGTTATAAAGTTAGTTGTGGCTTAAGTAAGAAGAAGGAGACTAGAAGGGCCATTCTTGCCAATTGCCCAAAGTCACCACCTAACTATTATATCTAGCAAAGTCTAGATAATTCCATATTATTCTTGAGCCTATGAAAAGGCCGGTTTTCTTAGAGAGAAGGAAAGGAGAAAAAGAAGCTAGATAATGAGAGTAGATGAAGAAGATGAAGGTCCATGGTTATGGTCCTTCCTAGCTATGATTCCCCTTCAAGTTTTGGTTATTATGAAAGATGATGATGATAATGATGATGATGATGATGATGATGATGATGGAAGAATGTGATGATGATGATGTTCTTGTTATGATGTAGCTTGGATTAAGGTAAGTAAACCGGTATAATGTAAAGTTATAATGATTTCTATGCATTATGTGTTATGTGGCTAATGTGTTAAGATTTTGGTTGTTTAGTATAATGGTAGTCTTGTGTAAGAAGTTATAGGGTTAGTGGATGTGTTAGTTAAGAGTGACCTAAGGAAGAACTAAAGGTTAAGACTTAGGTGGTTAAGGTATGTGTTTATGCTTAATGTTATTGGATTAATGGTTGTATAATATGTAATGTGTTGAATGAGGTATAATGTTAAGTTATACCCGTTTTACTTACTAAGCATTCGTGCTTACGGTTTAAGTGTTTAATGTTTTGTAGGCGAAAGTATTGAGATGAAGGCTTGGATAAGGATTAAGGGTGGATATGCTATTGGTAGAAAGATTTGGTAAGGCATAGAGCTAGGTAGAATACCGAGCTCATTCAAGATGGTACCCCCGTGAGTCCATAAATGGTTTGTAATGTGGAGTCAAGTGTGAAATTGTATGTTAATGGAGTCATAACGATTTGGTAGTCAAATGGTGTGTCAAAGTGTAGTTTATGTGTTTATGCATAAAGTTAAAGGAGTGTTTGGCTAATGTGTAAAAGTACTCATTTTGGGTTGTATTCGGGTCAAGTGTGTATTGGAACACGTTTTATATGTTAAAGTAATGAATATGGTCAAGTTTGAGGTGTTATGGAAGTCGTATGTGGCATTTGTCATGAAATGGGTCAAAACGGGTTTTTGGTGTAAAACCCGTGATTGTGGAAGTACGTCTTCCGAGAGTCAAATGGTAAATGTTTTTGGATGGAAATGAGCCCATGTATATAGTAATGAAATCTGGAAAGTTTGGTTAGGTTTCGAGTCCGGGAGGTCGGAGTTTCGGCCGGGGATTTTGAAAGTTCAAAATCTGGGCAGAAGCTCCATCCGATTCGGATGGCGGCGATCCGAATCGGATGGAGGTCGCTGGCAGTTTTTCGGTAAATTTTGAAAAATCGTATCTTTTAATCCGTAAGTCGTCACAGGTCGTGCCACCTATCGTTTTGAAGGTAATTGAGTCTAGTTTCATTTAAAATTAGTCTCAAAGTCTGAAAGTCTATAGATTTTTATAAATGGGCCAAAGAGTGACCAGATGTCCGTTTTAGTTTAAGTATTTCCGCGTAAAAAGTTTTAAGTTTTTGGTCTAAGCGGGCACGGGGTGTAACAAATTGGTATCAGAGCTTCGGTTTAAGTGAATTAGGTTTCCTTTAGGATTGCCTAGACTTAAACCACTCGTAGGAATGTTGGGCGTAAGTGTAAGAAACGCGTAAGGTAAAACGTTTAAGTTAAAAGAAGGAATGTGTGACATGATATGTGAACTTAAGTTAGTAAGTATGATGAATAGGTTTTAACATTTTAATGTTTATGTGATGTGAGTCCAAGGAAGACTTGAAGCATTTAAATGATTAGTTAACCGTGCACCTTGGTTGGTGTCGGTTTTTGTATGAAAGTATGTTGGAGTAACGGTAATGAAATGAGAATAGGAATGGGATTCGGTATTAGAGATGGGCTAATAAGTAAATCTAAATGTTGATTTTTAAAGTATGGAACATTGTAAATGTGTTAAACTATAACGTGAAAAGATAAGATGAAACTAAGATACTAATGATGTAGTGTTAAATGGTATGAAGGGTAAAGAATGAGGCTAAAGAATAACGGCATGTAATCATTTTGAACCGTAGGATATTAATGTGACCAACATATGGTCTCGTTATATATATAAGTCTAATGATTGACGTTAATGTGGTGTAGAGACGGGTTAAGAATAAGTTAAGGTATAAGGATAAGAATGCGATGAGTCAGGAATGTAAGAGAGAACGAGATGAGTATACATGAGATTAAGGTATTGTCTTAAAATCATTATATTACGGCTAAGGCGATTAGCAGTAATTATTAATAATGAATACAAGTGTTGCAATTGACGATATGTGTAAAGTCTATAAGTAAAAGAGTTGAGTAGGCTAATGCTTAATGTAAAAAGGTGAAAATGATTAACGCGGGTTAAAGAATGTAAGTTAGAGTGAAAAGTGTAACGACATAGAAAATGTGTAGATAACTAAAACGTGCAAGAAGAACGAATGGTACTAATGAACAAATGTAAGTTAACCTATGCAAGGTTTTAAAGTGGAAAGAGTCGGGTGGACTAAAGGGTAAAGTAAAAAGGGCGAAAATGATTAAAGCAAATGTAGAATGTAAGACAATAAACACATAGAAAGTGTGTACTTATAATAAGCAGGTTCATATGCTCTATGAGCTTGCGCTCACTCAATAAAATGGATGAGATGATGTGTGTGTGTTAAAATGTTAATGGCTTGGATCCAATGTTGTAATGTGAAAGCGATAAAGTGTGAATGTTAAAGATCCTTTGGGATGAATGTTAATGATCCTCCGGGATGAATAATAAAGTTGGTATCCTTCGAGATGACCAAGTCAAGGAATGTTAAAGAATCCTACGGGATGTGCTAAAGATCCTTCGGGATAGAACGTATTGCCTTCACCGGCAAAGATTGCCTACATCCTTGGCATGTGTAAAAAAAATCCCTTCGGGGAAAGTGTTAAAGTAAAGTGGATCCAAGCTAGAAAATAAAAAGTTTAAATAATGAAAGAAATGAAAACAAAAATGAAAGATTGGAAGTTAAAATGTGTAATGAATAGGTGCGAGTGTTATGTCGAAAGTATGTAAGTAGGATGGTTTATGGTTTCTTTATTTAAATGAATTGGGACGCCTTTTCATTTGAATAAAGGAGTCGTAAATTACCGAACCATGAGTTTGTATTTCTTGATTTACATCGTTTGGGACGCCTCTCCATGTAAATGAGAAAGTACAAATGAGTGGGCTTATGTGTTCCCGACATGGCATGAGTAGGGTGGATGGGTAGAAGAAGGAGTCTAGGATGATTAGAAGTCATAAGGAGTTAAGATAGGTGGATAGATAATAAGTTTAATGACGACCCTAGGTGGGAAACGTCAAGTGAGATGTAGGACTTATGCGTTAGAGTGAAAGTTGAAATGATTTAAGTTTAAATGGTATGCTTGTTGCAATGTGAATTTAAGGTAAGGTGAAGTAAATGAATGCAAATAAATGCTATTATGGACTAAAAGCTCTATAAAATTTTGAGAAGAAAAGTAAAGGCGGACGTAACATGTAGTAAAATAGTAACGAGATAGTAAAAAGGTTGTGGTAAAAGTAGAAAGTTAATGAATAATTGACTTATGAAAAGTTAAAAGGGTGTGTGATGTTCACGTGACACATAGTCCTTGATGGAAAAGTTAAATGGAACGATTTAAAAGGGAATGCGATAGACGTAAAAATCGTTAAATGGCATATATTAGAGGCAAGGATTATGTCTTGAATGACATAATAACTAAAAAGAGATGAAAGAATTGAGAAGATAAGCTAGAAATGAGATGAGTTAAGAGTATGAAGTGCGAATAGTGGACTTGAATTGCAAGATCATGTAGATCGTGCAATCGAAAAAGGGGGTGAAGAATAGGAAGTGCTAAGAATGGAGGTAAGGTGAAACTAAGTTATGATTAGAAATAGACGAGAGATTTCGGGGACGAAATCTAAATAAGGGGGGTAGAATTGTTAGACCCGTTCCCCGGGTGTTGGGACCCCACCCTAGATGAAAATGGGTTATGGCCTTATATGATCGGTGAGTCAACGAATGTTATGTTTTAGTCAAACCCGATGGTCAAGTAATAGTCAAAGCATGCCTAATATAATTATGTAATATGATGTGTAACTAAAGGGGGGCCTAAGTTGCCAAGTATTAAATATGTTATAAAGTTAGTTGTGGCTTAAGTAAGAAGAAGGAGACTAGAAGGGCCATTCTTGCCAATTGCCCAAAGTCACCACCTAACTATTATATCTAGCAAAGTCTAGATAATTCCATATTATTCTTGAGCCTATGAAAAGGCCGGTTTTCTTAGAGAGAAGGAAATGAGAAGAAGAAGCTAGATAATGAGAGTAGATGAAGAAGATGAAGGTCCATGGTTATGGTCCTTCCTAGCTATGATTCCCCTTCAAGTTTTGGTTATTATGAAAGATGATGATGATGATGATGATGATGATGATGATGATGGAAGAATGTGATGATGATGATGTTCTTGTTATGATGTAGCTTGGATTAAGGTAAGTAAACCGGTATAATGTAAAGTTATAATGATTTCTATACATTATGTGTTATGTGGCTAAAGTGTTAAGATTTTGGTTGTTTAGTATAATGGTAGTCTTGTGTAAGAAGTTATAGGGTTAGTGGATGTGTTAGTTAAGAGTGACCTAAGGAAGAACTAAAGGTTAAGACTTAGGTGGTTAAGGTATGTGTTTATGCTTAATGTTATTAGATTAATGGTTGTATAATATGTAATGTGTTGAATGAGGTATAATGTTAAGTTATACCCGTTTTACTTACTAAGCATTCGTGCTTACGGTTTAAGTGTTTAATGTTTTGTAGGCGAAAGTATTGAGATGAAGGCTTGGATAAGGATTAAGGTGGATATGCTATTGGTAGAAAGATTTGGTAAGGCATAGAGCTAGGTAGAATACCGAGCTCATTCAAGATGGTACCCCCGTGAGTCCCTAAATGGTTTGTAATGTGGAGTCAAGTGTGAAATTGTATGTTAATGGAGTCATAACGATTTGGTAGTCAAATGGTGTGTCAAAGTGTAGTTTATGTGTTTATGCATAAAGTTAAAGGAGTGTTTGGCTAATGTGTAAAAGTACTCATTTTGGGTTGTATTCGGGTCAAGTGTGTATTGGAACACGTTTTATATGTTAAAGTAATGAATATGGTCAAGTTTGAGGTGTTATGGAAGTCGTATGTGGCATTTGTCATGAAATGGGTCAAAACGGGTTTTTGGTGTAAAACCCGTGATTGTGGAAGTACGTCTTCCGAGAGTCAAATGGTAAATGTTTTTGGATGGAAATGAGCCCATGTATATAGTAATGAAATCTGGAAAGTTTGGTTAGGTTTCGAGTCCGGGAGGTCGGAGTTTCGGCCGGGGATTTTGAAAGTTCAAAATCTGGGCAGAAGCTCCATCCGATTCGGATGGCGGCGATCCGAATCGGATGGAGGTCGCTGGCAGTTTTTCGGTAAATTTTGAAAAATCGTATCTTTTAATCCGTAAGTCGTCACAGGTCGTGCCACCTATCGTTTTGAAGGTAATTGAGTCTAGTTTCATTTAAAATTAGTCTCAAAGTCTGAAAGTCTATAGATTTTTATAAATGGGCCAAAGAGTGACCAGATGTCCGTTTTAGTTTAAGTATTTCCGCGTAAAAAGTTTTAAGTTTTTGGTCTAAGCGGGCACGGGGTGTAACAAATTGGTATCAGAGCTTCGGTTTAAGTGAATTAGGTTTCCTTTAGGATTGCCTAGACTTAAACCACTCGTAGGAATGTTGGGCGTAAGTGTAAGAAACGCGTAAGGTAAAACGTTTAAGTTAAAAGAAGGAATGTGTGACATGATATGTGAACTTAAGTTAGTAAGTATGATGAATAGGTTTTAACATTTTAATGTTTATGTGATGTGAGTCCAAGGAAGACTTGAAGCATTTAAATGATTAGTTAACCGTGCACCTTGGTTGGTGTCGGTTTTTGTATGAAAGTATGTTGGAGTAACGGTAATGAAATGAGAATAGGAATGGGATTCGGTATTAGAGATGGGCTAATAAGTAAATCTAAATGTTGATTTTTAAAGTATGGAACATTGTAAATGTGTTAAACTATAACGTGAAAAGATAAGATGAAACTAAGATACTAATGATGTAGTGTTAAACGGTATGAAGGGTAAAGAATGAGGCTAAAGAATAACGGCATGTAATCATTTTGAACCGTAGGATATTAATGTGACCAACATATGGTCTCGTTATATATATAAGTCTAATGATTGACGTTAATGTGGTGTAGAGACGGGTTAAGAATAAGTTAAGGTATAAGGATAAGAATGCGATGAGTCAGGAATGTAAGAGAGAACGAGATGAGTATACATGAGATTAAGGTATTGTCTTAAAATCATTATATTACGGCTAAGGCGATTAGCAGTAATTATTAATAATGAATACAAGTGTTGCAATTGACGATATGTGTAAAGTCTATAAGTAAAAGAGTTGAGTAGGCTAATGCTTAATGTAAAAAGGTGAAAATGATTAACGCGGGTTAAAGAATGTAAGTTAGAGTGAAAAGTGTAACGACATAGAAAATGTGTAGATAACTAAAACGTGCAAGAAGAACGAATGGTACTAATGAACAAATGTAAGTTAACCTATGCAAGGTTTTAAAGTGGAAAGAGTCGGGTGGACTAAAGGGTAAAGTAAAAAGGGCGAAAATGATTAAAGCAAATGTAGAATGTAAGACAATAAACACATAGAAAGTGTGTACTTATAATAAGCAGGTTCATATGCTCTATGAGCTTGCGCTCACTCAATAAAATGGATGAGATGATGTGTGTGTGTTAAAATGTTAATGGCTTGGATCCAATGTTGTAATGTGAAAGCGATAAAGTGTGAATGTTAAAGATCCTTTGGGATGAATGTTAATGATCCTCCGGGATGAATAATAAAGTTGGTATCCTTCGAGATGACCAAGTCAAGGAATGTTAAAGAATCCTACGGGATGTGCTAAAGATCCTTCGGGATAGAACGTATTGCCTTCACCGGCAAAGATTGCCTACATCCTTGGCATGTGTAAAAAAAATCCCTTCGGGGAAAGTGTTAAAGTAAAGTGGATCCAAGCTAGAAAATAAAAAGTTTAAATAATGAAAGAAATGAAAACAAAAATGAAAGATTGGAAGTTAAAATGTGTAATGAATAGGTGCGAGTGTTATGTCGAAAGTATGTAAGTAGGATGGTTTATGGTTTCTTTATTTAAATGAATTGGGACGCCTTTTCATTTGAATAAAGGAGTCGTAAATTACCGAACCATGAGTTTGTATTTCTTGATTTACATCGTTTGGGACGCCTCTCCATGTAAATGAGAAAGTACAAATGAGTGGGCTTATGTGTTCCCGACATGGCATGAGTAGGGTGGATGGGTAGAAGAAGGAGTCTAGGATGATTAGAAGTCATAAGGAGTTAAGATAGGTGGATAGATAATGAGTTTAATGACGACCCTAGGTGGGAAACGTCAAGTGAGATGTAGGACTTATGCGTTAGAGTGAAAGTTGAAACGATTTAAGTTTAAATGGTATGCTTGTTGCAATGTGAATTTAAGGTAAGGTGAAGTAAATGAATGCAAATAAATGCTATTATGGACTAAAAGCTCTATAAAATTTTGAGAAGAAAAGTAAAGGCGGACGTAACATGTAGTAAAATAGTAACGAGATAGTAAAAAGGTTGTGGTAAAAGTAGAAAGTTAATGAATAATTGACTTATGAAAAGTTAAAAGGGTGTGTGATGTTCACGTGACACATAGTCCTTGATG
Source organism: Artemisia tridentata subsp. tridentata (assembly GCA_021014915.2). Lineage (NCBI taxonomy): Eukaryota > Viridiplantae > Streptophyta > Magnoliopsida > Asterales > Asteraceae > Artemisia > Artemisia tridentata. The sequence goes on from CP139509.1 coordinate 143,907,890, forward strand.
GAAAAGTTAAATGGAACGATTTAAAAGGGAATGCGATAGACGTAAAAATCGTTAAATGGCATATATTAGAGGCAAGGATTATGTCTTGAATGACATAATAACTAAAAAGAGATGAAAGAATTGAGAAGATAAGCTAGAAATGAGATGAGTTAAGAGTATGAAGTGCGAATAGTGGACTTGAATTGCAAGATCATGTAGATCGTGCAATCGAAAAAGGGGGTGAAGAATAGGAAGTGCTAAGAATGGAGGTAAGGTGAAACTAAGTTATGATTAGAAATAGACGAGAGATTTCGGGGACGAAATCTAAATAAGGGGGTAGAATTGTTAGACCCGTTCCCCGGGTGTTGGGACCCCACCCTAGATGAAAATGGGTTATGGCCTTATATGATCGGTGAGTCAACGAATGTTATGTTTTAGTCAAACCCGATGGTCAAGTAATAGTCAAAGCATGCCTAATATAATTATGTAATATGATGTGTAACTAAAGGGGGGCCTAAGTTGCCAAGTATTAAATATGTTATAAAGTTAGTTGTGGCTTAAGTAAGAAGAAGGAGACTAGAAGGGCCATTCTTGCCAATTGCCCAAAGTCACCACCTAACTATTATATCTAGCAAAGTCTAGATAATTCCATATTATTCTTGAGCCTATGAAAAGGCCGGTTTTCTTAGAGAGAAGGAAATGAGAAGAAGAAGCTAGATAATGAGAGTAGATGAAGAAGATGAAGGTCCATGGTTATGGTCCTTCCTTGCTATGATTCCCCTTCAAGTTTTGGTTATTATGAAAGATGATGATGATGATGATGATGATGATGATGATGATGATGGAAGAATGTGATGATGATGATGTTCTTGTTATGATGTAGCTTGGATTAAGGTAAGTAAACCGGTATAATGTAAAGTTATAATGATTTCTATACATTATGTGTTATGTGGCTAAAGTGTTAAGATTTTGGTTGTTTAGTATAATGGTAGTCTTGTGTAAGAAGTTATAGGGTTAGTGGAGGTGTTAGTTAAGAGTGACCTAAGGAAGAACTAAAGGTTAAGACTTAGGTGGTTAAGGTATGTGTTTATGCTTAATGTTATTAGATTAATGGTTGTATAATATGTAATGTGTTGAATGAGGTATAATGTTAAGTTATACCCGTTTTACTTACTAAGCATTCGTGCTTACGGTTTAAGTGTTTAATGTTTTGTAGGCGAAAGTATTGAGATGAAGGCTTGGATAAGGATTAAGGGTGGATATGCTATTGGTAGAAAGATTTGGTAAGGCATAGAGCTAGGTAGAATACCGAGCTCATTCAAGATGGTACCCCCGTGAGTCCATAAATGGTTTGTAATGTGGAGTCAAGTGTGAAATTGTATGTTAATGGAGTCATAACGATTTGGTAGTCAAATGGTGTGTCAAAGTGTAGTTTATGTGTTTATGCATAAAGTTAAAGGAGTGTTTGGCTAATGTGTAAAAGTACTCATTTTGGGTTGTATTCGGGTCAAGTGTGTATTGGAACACGTTTTATATGTTAAAGTAATGAATATGGTCAAGTTTGAGGTGTTATGGAAGTCGTATGTGGCATTTGTCATGAAATGGGTCAAAACGGGTTTTTGGTGTAAAACCCGTGATTGTGGAAGTACGTCTTCCGAGAGTCAAATGGTAAATGTTTTTGGATGGAAATGAGCCCATGTATATAGTAATGAAATCTGGAAAGTTTGGTTAGGTTTCGAGTCCGGGAGGTCGGAGTTTCGGCCGGGGATTTTGAAAGTTCAAAATCTGGGCAGAAGCTCCATCCGATTCGGATGGCGGCGATCCGAATCGGATGGAGGTCGCTGGCAGTTTTTCGGTAAATTTTGAAAAATCGTATCTTTTAATCCGTAAGTCGTCACAGGTCGTGCCACCTATCGTTTTGAAGGTAATTGAGTCTAGTTTCATTTAAAATTAGTCTCAAAGTCTGAAAGTCTATAGATTTTTATAAATGGGCCAAAGAGTGACCAGATGTCCGTTTTAGTTCAAGTATTTCCGCGTAAAAAGTTTTAAGTTTTTGGTCTAAGCGGGCACGGGGTGTAACTTTTTGTACTTAGGAAAATCATGCCTCCCGCAACCAACTACGATCACAAGAAAACCGTTAACTACTTACCCAAAGTCCACAAAACCAAAGGTCTAACCAATGCCCAAATCAAAATTTTCAAAGCCTTAGAGAATAAGTATGTCCATGAGGGTAGAGCCGTAGATTCATCATTCTATGAAGGAACTCAACTTAGGGAACAATTAGCCGCAATTCGATTTGATTCTCTTTTAGACATAGATGAACCAATCATTCCTATGTTCATACTTGAGTTCTATGCTAGTGTAGGTCTTAGCTCGAGTGATGAAGGTTACTTAAGTCTTCATTTTACTCTAAATGGAAATCTTGTCAACATCCCTCTTGATCAATTTGGTGAGGTCTTAGGAATTCCAAGTCAAGGAACATGTATTTACTCGGACAAATGGTCCTTAACAATCTTAGACTCCAATCTCGATAGGACGGCACCATATGCCACTCCTCTCCAATCAAAAGAAGTGATTAGGGAACATCTCTTCATTCCTAAGAACAACCCCACAAGAATGTATCGTGGTCGTGAAGTTGCTAGAGATCCATTTGCAATGGAACTTAATGAACTAAGACCCGAATTCAAGAAGATGGAGGATGTATTAAGAGCAAATGTGATGTGCACCATAGGAAACCGTGATCATATCAATGCTTGTTTATGCCACATGATGTACAACATCTCTAATCGTCAACCCTTCAATCTTGCTTATTATGTTGCCAAAAGAATGTGTGACATTCCGGTTCAAAGCAAGATTGCAATGCCTTATGGTATGCTCTTAACCCGACTCTATAGAGCCTTTGCACCCGGTCGTCCAAATCATTTAGGCTTTGTTCCGGATTACAATGAAATTGAACATACCTTCGTTCCTTTGAGTGACTTTAGGGTTAGTGTTGATAAGGGTAAACGTCCTCGTGTACCAACATCATCCTCATCATCTTCAATGAGTGAAGATGATGGTATGCCAAATTCTAGGATTCCTCCACCTGAGTACTTGAGCCATCTTCCTCTAATTCAACATGAATCCGCTGAGTATCGAAACATCAAAGGAATGGTGAAGAATCTGGGTCGTTGGATGATGAAATTACACAAAGGGATGAAGAAGTTGAAGAAGAAGTTGAGTTGATGGAATGTTTGGTTTTAAACAATGTTGGATATTGTGTTGTTAAATTTTTATGTGTCTAGAATTTATCTGATAATACTAGTTGTGTATGTGTAATAACTAACACTTGCAGGTAGATAACCATCATGGTTATCAATTTTCCGAGTTATAGCCAGTGTTTGGCATAACACCTAAAACGGTAAGTTTCTATGTACGGATTAAACTATGTGAAATCATGTGTTAATGTTATCATATTTAGTTGTTTTGCTATACACATTAGATGTTAAGAAAGGTCTAGGTGAATTTTCGGGTTTTCGTCGAAAAACGAAAAATATGACATATGTTCTGTTTAGTTTTTAAGTTTTAGACATACGGATCCGGCGGATCCCACAAAAAGGCTCCGCCAAGGCTTATCGTTGGATCCGCCATCCGCCATCTTGCGGATTTGGCGGATTCCATAATAAGGTTCCGCATTTGATTACTCTTGGATCCGCAGCTTTCCCTGTAAAATTTTAAAACTTTTTCGACTTATCCCGATTCTTAAATCTTAGTATTTAGTATCAATTAGGATTCATTCTCTGATCATAATTCATCTTAGAATCATTTAGGAATTCTTAGAAACTTAGGAACAAAATTTCCCACCAAAATTTAAATTTTTGAATTTTAGGTGTGAGTTACCAAACAGATACAAAGAAGGAACCCTTTTTAGGGATCCGTCAAATCCGTGGAAATATCAAATCTTCAGATTTTCCACTATCCTCTTGTATTAACTGCATATCCAAAACATATTACTCAACCAAAGCTCAATAGATTGACTTCCTTGATATGACCTGCACAAATTTTTGTTCCAAATCATTTAGAACCAACATTCTCTATTGGATTCACATCAAATCCAAACACACAGACTCATATACCTTCTGTCTATAAATTACCACTTTAGGATCTTCAATTCACATCACAACCATCTCTTCTCCTGTACATTTTAGCTATCATACTTCACCAAATAGTCTCAATGACAAAATCAAACAACTCCTCCACATCCAAGCCACTAAAACGAACAGCCCGTATGAGTGTGAAACCTTGTTGTTTTATCAACATTCACAACTCATCCTCTGAAGAATCATCACCACTCAACATATCCTCACCCATTGCTAGTGAAAATTTCCTTACACTCTCCACCCCAACACCATCACATGTTGTTATACAAACACCACCACCAACCATTACTCCAATAGCCACTACTCCACCACCGGCTCCATCACAGCCTGTTAGATCACCATCACCACCAAAATCACCCACACTCCAACCCTTGGAATTATTTAGGACTCCTCCTACATCACCACATCTTGATGACTTAGAAGAACTTTCACCAAAATTACCCAATCTTCCACCCATGACCTTTGAAGGTCAACAACCCATGCTTTTTCACCCGGTTTACCCGGATATCCATGGCCCTTTATACCATGATGCACAATCATCCCAACCTCAACCACAACCTCTATCACCCACATCCACTCTAGTTGCCATTGACGAGGCAATGTGGATGAATATGCCTCAAACCCAAGAAGAGATTAGTGAAGAGCTCAACCGTCTCTACACTCTCTCGGGTATGGTTGACCATCGCCTTCATGAAGCAATGGACATTCAAAACATCCTTATGAACTCCCTCCAAACACCACAACAACCATCAAACAACAACAACAACCAACCACCACCACCACCACCACCACCGCAAAACTTGGAGCCTAGTCTCCCTCCCGGCTTCTCAAGTCATGATTGCGCACATTGTGAGAGAACGGCTCACTTGGCCCAAAGGACCAACATCTTGGTCCATGAGCTTCAAAATGAGATGAGGTTCATCTTGAACCATGTTCTTGAACGTTTAAACGCAATCTCTCATCCTCCTCAATAGGAGCTTTTCTAGACTAGTTGTTAGGACCTTTTAATTGTTGCTTTAGGACTTTTTATTTTCTAGGATGTATTTTCTTTTTATTGTATTTGTAACATCCTTTCATTATTGTGACTTTTGTCACAAAATTTTCATTATCAATGAATGTGATGTTTTATGCTTATGAGTGATCAACATATTGCATATTATCATTATCATTGTGAACTAACATTCTTATATAGCATATATTATACCTTGATTATGATTACCCTAGGTACAAATAATGATCAGACACTTACTTTGACTTTTAAAAGTCAAAACTTATTGAAAGACTTGTTTGGGAGAATACTTCACAAGCATTCTACTTGAAGTCATTCATTACTAACACTTCATTTGCAGCATATCATACCCTTCATAGTATACGTTGGTACTCGAGTAGTGAGGAGTATACACCAAGGGGGAGCATCTCATAAGCATTTCATATACTAACCGTTTGTTTTGTAGATTCATGCATTATTTCCTTGATTACTCCATCTAGGGGGAGTATAAAACAAGGGGGAGCTTTAAAGTTCTCAAAATCGCATTCCGCTACGCTACTCTTTTTGTTTCGACAAAAAGGGGGAGAAAGGAACTAAGTTTGCATCAACTGTGATTCATCACAGTACATACATTTTTTACAAAACTTTTCTTTAATAAACAAACTTAATATATATTTTTAAGAACTCATGCTATATTTATTCTCTTGCTCAAAAATATACCTTATGTTTTGTCATCAACAAAAAGGGGGAGATTGTTAATACAAATAGCGTCTCAAAAACGTTATTTATATTCTTTGATCTTTCATTAGTTTTGTTAATGACAAATATAAGGAATATCTTTTAGCAAATAATAAATACTAGCTTAAGTCTCTTAAGTACACATTTTACACTTCACATATTAACTAAGAATTACAAGTTTAGTAACTTGTTTCCTTAAAAGGAAACTTTAATTCTAAAACCATTCCATGACATCATTGCATGCATCACATAGAAGATCTTTGATATATCTTGGTTAGATTTGCAAGATACATAGTTGACATTTGAAGATCTTGGATGATTTGGTAAGATACAACTAAGATATGGTAAGAGACAACTATACCTTAGCTGTCATGTCCCACGGATCCAAATCACATAAAGGACGGATCCCTTTTGAGGGATCCGTGAGCTGAAGATCAGCTTGCCTATAAATAGGAAGCTGATCATTTGGCTCTCTCATCACTCATATAGCTTTAACACACATATTCATTCAGTACATATCTTACTAACATCATTCATAGTTGCATTTCACTTTGATCTTTCATTTTGTAGAAAGGAGATCAAGCATTCAAGGATCTACAGAACCGTAATCCTTTAGTTGCATTACTGTGTGATATTGTAGTTTGTTTCACACATCATATCTATCATTTGTAATCAGTGAGTGTGGTTAGTGCTTTAGTCCTTAAAGCACAAGGAGTGTAGGGAGTAGTTGTACCCGTGTAAAGAACTCGACATCTAGCTTAGTGTCGGTAAAGTAAATAGGCGACGTCAGGTTGGTTCTACCTTGTGAAAGAACCCGGTGTTTAGCTTAGTACCGGAAAAGGAAGTAAGCGACGTGTAAAGGTTTTCTCCACCTAGGAAAGGAGTTTGTTTCTTAGTGAAAGATAAACTCTCGAGTAGGAAACTCGGGGAGTGGAGTAGGGCAAGGAAGAGAGTCCTTGTAGCCGAACCACTATAAACAACAGTGTCGCGTGGTTTGATCTTTCCTCTCTTTATCTTTTACTTACATTGTGTGATTATTTATCTGTGATTGTTTCCTTTGAAACTAACATATAGTAACAAAGCAAATAAAACTTTAAAACGGTAAAAACTATTCAACCCCCCTTCTAGTTTTCCACAGTTTCTATTTAAACGTCCATTTAAACAATCCTTCAAAATTGGTTTTCATAAAAACTGATCTTACAAAATAGTTTTCTTCAAAATGGTCTTCCAAAACTTTTAATAACTTTCATTTAAAAGTGGTTTCGTTTCTTTTTAAAATAACTTTTCCCAAACAGTTTCATATGTGGTTTAATAATAGTTCAAAATCATTTAGGTTCAAATAAGGATTTAACAGATTAAAGTTTATATCAAAATAAATCAAGTATATCGGGTTTCGGTTCAAAACAAGGTTCATAGGGCAGGGTTCAGGGCAAGCGATCAAAACAAACAGTTCATGAAAGGCTCACAAAACAAAAGATCACATGGAAGGTTCACAAAACAAAAGATCATATGAAAGGTTCACAAACAGCAGGGAACATAGCAATGGTATAGGGAATCCTAATAATGAAGAATGAGAACTGAAGGAAAAGGGGAAATGAAAGACCCTTACTGAAAGAGGGCAGAATATCTGTACCTTATACGATAGCAAAACAAACCAAAGACAGATCACAAGACACCGGATTACTCCCGCCTCAGCGAACCTACACGAATTATAAGTGTACTTATAAGTTTTCATAGCTTTCTCATTTCATAGTTTCTTAATCATAAGGTTTCATTTTAGTTTCTCTCCATCTTAGGTAACTTTACGTATTCAGTAACTTTAGTTATTATCATTCCCGTTTATCCACTTAAAGTATTAAAAATGACCATGTTAGTAGGTTAAGGTTCATAATGCCCTTTACATAAGTTCAAGGTTCATAATGTAGTTTTTCATAATTTTATGGTTCATTATGCAATTATCACAAATTTAGGGTTCATAATGTCATTAAGATAAGATTAGGGTAAATAATGTAAATATTCTAAGGTTGCAGGTTTACACAAGTTTAAGTCCTTTAGTTTTAGCACTTAACGATTTAAACCCTTAAGTTTATAAAATAAACACAAAACACCTTTCAAAAATCCTCTTTAACCTTTTTATAATTTCTAGCAGTTTTTCACACGAAATTGTCATGTTTTCTATAAATCGAAAGCCATATAAGAACTCAGTAATAAAATTCCCAAAAATTCCTAGAGGTACTTTAATGTCTTTAGTATTTTACCTAATTTTTCCAGATTTTATTAAGTAGCTCAGCTATGGATTAAAATTCACTTAAATTAACTTGTCCAGATTTCTGATAGATCTTACTATACGAAAAGTTATTAATTAGGAACCCTTTAAGAAAAATTCATAAAAATCTATAAAAATTCTAGTAACTAATAGACATCCTAAATATTACTCAGTTCAAAGAAAACCTTCTAAATCACACGGTTTGCAAAATAAAATTCAAAAACCCAGAATGATTTTCCCGACTCTCAATTCCAGTTTGACACTTAAACTTCTATAAATCAAAAAGTAGCCTTTCAAACCTCTAAAAATTATAAGCTTAATTTTCCCAGATAGCCAATTCATTGAATTTAATTCTAGACTCCAGAAACACCAAAATATACGTTCACATCATTTATTTACAGCCGATTAAAGTCGAACAAAATTCCAGATCAGTAGCAGTTTTTAATTCCAACATGAAATCTCTTAGGTTTTTCATTCTAATCTTTATTCCTTATCACATAACAATTTGAGATAAGTTTAATACACGTTAGGTCGACTCATAACAGGCCTTATCATGATCAAAACAATTAAATACCTCACTTAGATATATAGTCGATTTTCATGTATTAGTTTTTAGGGTTTTCTTTGTTATGATTTTATGTGACATTTATGTGGCTTATAATTCGATTAAAACTACAAAAACATGAATAAGGATTGAACGAGATACGTGATACAATACCCTCGTAGATCACATGAAGAATACGAATAACGAGAGATCAAAAACACCACACGAACGAATTTCTTTTCATCTTTTCTTACGATGAGTGGGACACGAACAAGATCAAGATTGCACACCTTCCTTGGGGTTTGTTTGGATCGTAGCAGCAGAAACAAGAAGAGGCAGCAAGAACTTTTGTTGTGAAGAATTTAGGGTTTGTTTTTGGTGGTTTTTGTGAGCCGAATATTATGAATAAGGAGGGATAGGGTTTTTAGCTTTTTGTTGATTTAGAAGCTATCAATATACACGGTTTTGGTGAGATTTATTAGGGAAGAATGTGCAGAAATTTTTGGAAGCAAATTAGGGAGTTATTAACTTCTATACTTATCATATTTACGCATATTTCTTTTGTATTCAAGTTGGCCGAAAATATGGAGATCATAGTACATAAAATAAAATGTAATTCGCCTAGTATTTAGATGTAGGATTTAATTCATATGGTACATTTCATTTTACATAATGTAAGGTTACGTTTAACATATTTGCTTGGTAACTTAGGTTAAGTTCAAATTAAGTTATTTACATAGTTTTCATAAGTTCTCAAAAATTTTAATTTGAGGGTATTTTCGGTACTTCATATTATGTAAATTTTGGGGTTTTACAACTCTTCCCCTCTTAAAATGAATTTTCGTCCTTGAAAATTGAGGTGAAACGAAACGGAAACACAACTGACTGTGAATAGGAATATGAAAGACTTCGGTTTCCTCAGAAAGACAAATCGCACCGAATCTAGATCGAAAGAATAATATATCGAACGTAACGGATGATACTTGGATCTTCTCGAAAAAGTCGCAGGAAATACATGGGATTTTGGCGGATATGCCATCCACATAATTTGATTAGACAAATCGGAGTAGAATGTACAGGAATAGATTATCGATAACATCAATTGGCAGAAGTTCTATAACAGGACCTAAGATTATTACTGAAGAATTTCGAGGTCAGCAGAATGCGTGACGAGAATCCAGACGTATCAATTTACATAACAGTGAAAGCGGATTACGCGTACAGTTATGATGAACTTAAGGTCTCGCTAATGCGAATAATCTCAAACAGTTATCAGAATTTCTAAAGTTCTAAGGCACTTCTCGAAATATCCGATGCCCACAACAAGTGCACGTTATATGATGTAAGTATTATCACGTTGGCCAGACGTCATAATACTGGCATCATATAAATATGCCCTCATGATGGTCATACTTGATTTCAAGTCGTGAACAAACTAACTTATCTTATTCCACCTAGTCTTCCTACGGTCTCAGAGGTCATCAAAATTAAATACCCTAACTAAGTGGAGAACGAATCACTCGAAAGAGTTAACGGAAGTCCCAGAATACTTATCAGAATTTGTTGCATCGTTAAAAGCATCAAATCATCCATCATTTGCCAAAATCTTTCAAAACAAAGTCGTATACGAAAAATGAATGCGAACAGGAATGCTTCTAGGAAACTTAAATCATCAGAGGATCTATTACTTTATGACGAACTTTAGAGAGTCAACGGAGTGAAAGTTGGTTGCCAGGAACTTCGGCCTTCATGGAGTCAATTCCTCCAAACATAGAGGGTCTGTTTCAAAAATCCGTTTATTAACTCATCCAATCTCTTCGAGTCCGGTTAATCTGTCTTTATCAGTCCATCAATCAGAAAGTGAAACAAAATCGGAAACTTGTGTTTGGTTCTTCGAGCTTTCTGCAGTTCTTCTATAATTGTGATGGAGTAATGCGAATTTCTAGCATGCTCTTTAAATTTCTTCATCATCCAGTCTGCTTCCTCTCTCAACTCATCTTAGTACAACCAAGATGAATAGGAAAATTTGACTGCATGTCTTCATCAGCTCCAGGTTCGCCATCTTGACTAAATTTCTTCTTCTGCATCGCCAACACTTCTACCTTGTAGGGAATGTCTTCACTCTTCAGGGTAACCAACATTATTGTCAACTCTAGGTCATGCAATGGAGTAATTCTCCTGATATGCTTCTAGTTGTTTCAACAAATATCAATCTCTTCGAATGCACAATGATCGACGGATTTCCTAACAAGGTGCAAAATGATTTTCGTGCTCTCCCTTGTCTCCGAACGCACTATTTAGTCATACAATGACCATTTGTCCCAGTACTCACTAGAAAAACTTAATTATCAATCTTATAAGCAGTCAAAGCTTTAGCTAATACTATTAGCGTTACCAACCGTCATAACAGTCGTTTATGGATTCGGAAGGCGATCCCAAGAATAAAATCAATTCATCATAAGGGAACTTCATGCTCTAAAATTAAACAACCACATAATCGTTTCAGGGTGGAGGAATATTGGCTCCTAGCAGTAATACGGTTCAGCTATCTCCAGTCACCATTCTTCTCTATCACGAACGAAGTTAAACACGCCCAGAAAATACACTTAGGTAACTCACTTCTTGGTCTTCGGTTGCTGCTCTTCCTGGTTGCTCAATTTGATCTATACGATCCCGGACATATCTGAAAGACATCTTTGCTTGGTGGCTAGACACTCTCTCGGTCTCATGTTCCATCCTACTTCACACTCCGGCGGAAAAACTTGGTGGTTCAACCAGGAATCATATTTAGAAAACTCAAGGTGCCAATTAACTCTCAAGATGAGGTTCATTCATCGGTGCACGAGATGGGTTCTAGGAAAACTTCACAATCACGAAGGTAACACACGAGTCTCCAGAGTAATAGTGATAGAAGGGTGGGGTCTAACAATCGGTAATCATGGTAGGGAGTTCAAAATTGTGACAAACGTTAAGGGTGAGACATAGAAGGGAAATTGTCAATATTTGAATGCTCATTTGACCAATCCCTTGTCAAAATAAAATCGAAGTTAACTATTCGAAGAAAGACCGATCAACAAAGCAAATCCTTATCATCAAAAAAAATGAGGGGGAAAGATCTTTATACTTGCGGTTACGCACCACAAGACGTCTCATAGGAATATTAATGGATCACGCAGAACTGAATAGTATCAGATGATACGATTTCATATCCGACATGAGCAATGAACTCGTAGAATGTGTCAAACACATTATGGTTGAATGACCATCTGGATGGTTAGAAAAGTATCAAACTATTTATAAAACAAATCGGAAATGGAGATCAAAATCAGGAAGTGAAACTTAAATGGTGCAAGGTATCCATGTAGTTCTCGAGGAATTTCAAACTTACTTGGTTACTAAACTCAGGTTGCAAGCTTTCTAGCTTCTGAAACAAAAGTTCTTATAAGGCTTAGCTAAAGGCAAAGGCACGAATCAGAGTAATGCGGAAGCAATGATACTTAAACAAATACCTTATAGTCTACCCATTCCTCACTGGTCAAAACTTACGTTCCTATAGGGAAATCTTAAAGCAAATTTTTCAAAGGTTGTCTTACGAGCGCCTACAGGGAAAACTTAGTGGTCCTAACTTACACAGGTCAAGGGTAAATGTATTACGAGTCGCAGCCTGTCTCTGATACCATAAATTGTAACACCCTAACCCGACAAGGGTAAAGATATCACAACAATGGATTCATATCAGAACATAACAAAGCATACATCCACAGTAATACAAAAAAATCTCAAAGGATGACAAATGAAATACTAAATCTACAGGGTTACAAATGAAAACTTCCAAAAACATTATTTCTAAAATATATTATCTTCTAGTCAGCTCTATCCCAGAATAGCTATCCAATCTTCTAAGTCCAAGGTACACTCTTCACTCATTTCCAGCTTCCTACTAAAACCTGCCGCAGGAAAAGAAATGCGGCTGAGCTACGAGAGCTCAGTGAACAGATATAACGGTAACGAAACAATATAGATAGCAGGGACAAGAAAATCAGGAATACAGGTCATACCGGTAAATCAGGGTGTAGGAATAAGAGTCAGGAATAAATAAAGAATGAGCTTAAAGAAAAGAAAAAGGAACAAGTAATAAGGAAATTCATAAGGTTCCTAAGATAAAGAAAACAGGAATCTATCACGAGCCCAGAAACAAGCCATATCATATCATCGCAACTGTAACCAAATAGAGTAGCTAACTCCCAGATATGTGAAAGACGTGCATCGCACACACCATCAGTCACCAGATAAATATAACAATAAACACATAACATATACAGATAACAGGTCAAATCTAGGATGCACCCATACGCCCCACAGATAAATCAATAATCATAATTATATTGGCCATAGCAAATAATAAATAAGGGACGGAACAGGTCATCACTCTCCTGCCCTAGAGTCATGTCAGAGGTGCGTCAATGACATGGACATGAAACCCTCATGCCTAGTGATTGGCTCGGATATCAAACTGTCAGGTCAAAGGTCAAACGTACTATCAAAATAATCAAAAGTCATATCCTAAGGGTACATGGCAAAGGTTCATGTCAAACAATACAGAATTAAATATCAAATGTTCAAGTTAGAATTTATCAGTTTAAGTTTTATATCAAAGTGTAAGTTCAGATTAAAAGGACTATATCGAATGGTTCAAAAGAGTATAACAAAAGTTTATAATCAAAGTTTCATATCAACAGTTTATCTAAAAAGGTTTCTATTTAAACGTCCATTTAAACAATCCTTCAAAAATGGTTTTCATAACAACTGATCTTACAAAATAGTTTTCTTCAAAATGGTCTTCCAAAACTTTTAATAACTTTCATTTAAAAGTGGTTTCGTTTCTTTTTAAAATAACTTTTCCCAAACAGTTTCATATGTGGTTTAATAATAGTTCAAAATCATTTAGGTTCAAATAAGGATTTAACAGATTAAAGTTTATATCAAAATAAATCAAGTATATCGGGTTTCGGTTCAAAACAAGGTTCATAGGGCAGGGTTCAGGGCAAGCGATCAAAACAAACAGATCATGAAAGGCTCACAAAAAAAAGATCACATGGAAGGTTCACAAAACAAAAGATCATATGAAAGGTTCACAAACAGCAGGGAACATAGCAATGGTATAGGGAATCCTAATAAGGAAGAATGAGAACTGAAGGAAAAGGGGAAATGAAAGACCCTTACTGAAAGAGGGCAGAATATCTGTACCTTATACGATAGCAAAACAAACCAAAGACAGATCACAAGACACCGGATTACTCCCGCCTCAGCGAACCTACACGAATTATAAGTGTACTTATAAGTTTTCATAGCTTTCTCATTTCATAGTTTCTTAATCATAAGGTTTCATTTTAGTTTCTCTCCATCTTAGGTAACTTTACGTATTCAGTAACTTTAGTTATTATCATTCCCGTTTATCCACTTAAAGTATTAAAAATGACCATGTTAGTAGGTTAAGGTTCATAATGCCCTTTACATAAGTTCAAGGTTCATAATGTAGTTTTTCATAATTTTAGGGTTCATTATGCAATTATCACAAATTTAGGGTTCATAATGTCATTAAGATAAGATTAGGGTAAATAATGTAAATATTCTAAGGTTGCAGGTTTACACAAGTTTAAGTCCTTTAGTTTTAGCACTTAACGATTTAAACCCTTAAGTTTATAAAATAAACACAAAACACCTTTCAAAAATCCTCTTTAACCTTTTTATAATTTCTAACAGTTTTTCACACGAAATTGTCATGTTTTCTATAAATCGAAAGCCATATAAGAACTCAGTAATAAAATTCCCAAAAATTCCTAGAGGTACTTTAATGTCTTTAGTATTTTACCTAATTTTTCCAGATTTTATTAAGTAGCTCAGCTATGGATTAAAATTCACTTAAACTAACTTGTCCAGATTTCTGATAGATCTTACTATACGAAAAGTTATTAATTAGGAACCCTTTAAGAAAAATTCATAAAAATCTATAAAAATTCCAGTAACTAATAGACATCCTAAATATTACTTAGTTCAAAGAAAACCTTCTAATTCGACACGGTTTGCAAAATAAAATTCAAAAACCCAGACTGATTTTCCCGACTCTCAATTCCAGTTTGACACTTAAACTTCTATAAATCAAAAAGTAGCCTTTGAGACCTCTAAAAATTATAAGCTTAATTTTCCCAGATAGCCAATTCATTGAATTTAATTATAGACTCCAGAAACACCAAAATATACGTTCACATCATTTATTTACAGCCGATTAAAATCGAACAAAATTCCAGATCAGTAGTAGTTTTTAATTCCAACATGAAATCTCTTAGGTTTTTCATTCTAATCTTTATTCCTTATCACATAACGATTTGAGATAAGTTTAATACACGTTAGGTCGACTCATAACAGGCCTTATCATGATCAAAACAATTAAATACCTCACATAGATATATAGTCGATTTTCATGTATTAGTTTTTAGGGTTTTCTTTGTTATGATTTTATGTGACATTTATGTGGCTTATAATTCGATTAAAACTACAAAAACATGAATAAGGATTGAACGAGATATGTGATACAATACCCTCATAGATCATATGAAGAATACGAATAACGAGAGATCAAAAACACCACACGAACGAATTTCTTTTCCTCTTTTCTTACGATGAGTGGGACACGAACAAGATCAAGATTACACACCTTCCTTGGGGTTTGTTTGGATCATAGCAGTAGAAACAAGAAGAGGCAGCAGGAACTTTTGTTGTGAAGAATTTAGGGTTTGTTTTTGGTGGTTTTTGTGAGCCGAATATTATGAATAAGGAGGGATAGGGTTTTTAGCTTTTTGTTAATTTAGAGGCTATCAATATACACGGTTTTGGTGAGATTTATTAGGGAAGAATGTGCAGAAATTTTTGGAAGTAAATTAGGGAGTTATTAACTTCTATACTTATCATATTTACACATATTTCTTTTGAATTCAAGTTGGCCGAAAATATGGAGATCATAGTACATAAAATAAAATGTAATTCGCCTAGTATTTAGATTTAGGATTTAATTCATATGGTACATTTCATTTTACATAATGTAAGGTTACGTTTAACATATTTGCTTGGTAACTTAGGTTAAGTTCAAATTAAGTTATTTACATAGTTTTCATAAGTTCTCAAAAATTTTAATTTGAGGGTATTTTCGTCACTTCATAAGTTGTAAATTTTGGGGTTTTACAGCAATCGACCTTAGCAAAAATCCAGTCCAACACGCTAGAACCAAACACATAGAAATACGTCAGCACTTCCTACGCGACAATGTTCAAAAAGGAAACATCTAAATCGAGAAAGTATCCTCAGAGGATAGCATTGCCGAAATTCTCACAAAACCTCTTAAGAGAGCACCCTTTAACTTCCGTAGACTTGGTTTAGGATTAATGGAACCAAATGTGTAGTTAGAACATTAACTTGAACCTTAGGTTAACCAAACACGTAAAAAACAACCAATTGTCAACAGGTTCCCACGGAACCAATCGACAACACGTACGGAACCCACATTTTGGCTCCGCCAAATCCGTGGGTTCCTGAGTCAGTTTTTATATAAAAACAAACACCCATGTACTGTTTGCCACATTCCCCAAAAACTCACAAGCTACTAGAACTCGACCTATAGTAAACCAATCTCAGAATCTAGGTCATCCTCCACAACCAATTTGTGATTTTAACCTCTCTGTAAGTATCCTAATCATATCTACGTTCCTGATCTGAGTCTAGGATTTCTATTTCATGCACAACATCCAAAACTTGGGGTTTATGCATATTTTTTGCAAAATCATGAAGCATATTTACTGAATTGCATAACAAATCATGTTTTCCTTAGTTAGGAATTGCATATCATAAGGCATTATCATAATTCATCAAAAACCCCATGTCAAATACTTGCAAAAATCTTCTCACGACTAGGAAAAACGATTTTTTGCACATTGTTCATACAAATAAAAACGTTATGTTTTAGACATCATTTGCATAATGTCTCTTGAATGCTAAAGGGAATACATAACTAATATGTATTTTTGGGTACATTCAATCGTAGCTACATTGAATTAGGAGTGTTTGGGTTATCTCTTGTTTTGTCATAAAACTTGCATAAACGAAATTTTCATGCATCAAAAGGAGTCGAGATAACCGCACCTCCACATTGTCCCCATGTAGGCACACACTAGAAACTTATATACGTATTTTCGATAAGTTTTAACTAAACTATGTAATTTTCGTGTCTAGGATAACAACATGCCTCCCGCGACATACTATGATCACAAAGAAACCCTCAAATACCTACTTCAACACCATAAAACAAAAGGGCTCTCTAGCGACCAAGTCAAAATCTTTAAGGCTTTAGAAAAATGTTATGTTCATGAGGGTAGAACCGTAGACCCCTCATTCTTAGAAGGAACCAATATCCGTGAACAACTAGCCGCCATCCAATTTGATTGCCTTCTAGATATAGGTGAACCCATAGTTCCTAGATTCGTGCTAGAGTTTTATGCTAGCGTTGTTCTTAGTTCAAACGACTATGGTTTCATGAGCATCCATTTCAAAGTTAACCAACATGAATTCACCATCCCTTTAAACCAATTTGCGGAAGTCCTAGGAATTCCGGGTCAAGGCACTTGCCTTTATTCCGAAAAGTGGTCATTGTCAATCTTAGATTCTCTCCATGATTGTATTCATCCTTATGACACACCACTAACTCCAAAAGAGACCATCCATGATCATCTCTTCATACCTAGGACTTCCCACACTAGGACAAGTCAAGGTTAAGAGGTTGATAGAGACCCGTTTGGCATGGAGCTAAATGAGCTTAGGCCTCAATTTAGAAAGTTGGAAGAAGTTCTTAGAGCTAACGTCATAAGCACCATAGGAAATAGGGATCATGTCAACGCAAGCCTTTGCTACATGCTCTTTTGTGTGTCTACCCACCAACCATTCAACCTAGCCTATTATATCGCCAAGTGAATGGCCGATATTCCAATTTTGGGTACCACCGCCATGCTTTACGGGATGCTACTTACCCGTCTCTTTAGAGCTTTTGCACCCATTCCTCCAAATGCTAGAGGTTTCCTACCCGACTACTCCGAAATTGAACATACCTTTGTACCTCTTAGTAACCATAGAGTAGCCGTGTCAAGAGAAAAGCGTGCTCATCCTCCAACCTCATCATCATCATCATCGGTTAGTGAGGATGATGGTTTGCCAAATTCAAGGATTCCTCCACCCGAATACATGAGCCAACTTCCTCCTATCGAGAACCAATCCGAGGAGTTCCGACAAACAAGAGGAATGATGAAGAATATTGGACGTTGGATAATGAAGCTCAACAACAAGCTCAACAAGAAGTAATGATTAGGGAGTGTTTGGTATAAGACAATTTCAAACAATGATGTGATGAATTGTTGTTTTTTTAGGATATTATGTTGGTATTTAACATTTATGTGAACTAACGTAACAATGCAGGATGATAACACTAGATGTTATCGATTTTCCGTGTTTAAGCCACCATTTGGCTTAACCTACTTATATGGTAAGTTCAATATCCTTGGTTTGATTGATATGTACACATGTGTTAGAACCTGTGTTTTTGTTTTTAATCAATTATAACTAAGTAGTTACATAAGTTTTAGGACAATTTTCGGGAATTGAACAGGTTTCGGGTATTTTGACATACCCTCTGTTAAGAAATTTCATCTGGCGAATATGGCGGAACCAAATTTTGGGTTCCGTCTGTAGAAAACTTTGGCTCTGCCAAATTTAGCCTAGCGGATTCTGCGGAACCAAAATCTTGGGTCCGCACTTGTTATCGTTTGGATCTGCTATTCAAACAGTAACTTTTTCAAATTTCCCGTCTAATCCCGCTCCTTAGATTATTGATTCTAGTTCTTAGGATTATATCACTGATCATTAGGCATATTAGGATAAGTTTGGCACACTTAGAATTATAAGAAATCCATTTCCCACCAAAATTTGAAAATTCAAATTTTCATCCAAGTTACCTTTCTGTAACAAACAAGGAACCCTAAAATTGGTTCCTTGCAATCCGTGGATCAATCAAATCACTAGAATCCCACCCACCCTTGCATTTACTGCATATCTTCATACTCTTGCTCAAATCCAATCTCTATGGATTGACTTTGATAATATGACAAACCCCTTTTTCTTGTTCCAAGTCATTGGAAACCAACATCTCTTTAGGAATCAACATCCAAACACACTAATCCATGACACTTAGAGCCTATAAATTAGAAGCTTTAGATAATCCCAATTCACATCTTCACCTTCATACAATCTTCTTCCTCACAATGTCTAACTCAAACAACTTCTCAAAACCTAAACCACACATAAGGACATCAAGAATAAGTGTCAGACCATGCTGGTTCATCAATCCCAACTTAACTCCAACACCACCTACCATCATCACTACTTCACCATCTACTATAACACCCGCGGCTACCACACCACCATCCGCTCTGTCACCTACTCAAGTGACAAGATCACCACCCACCATGGCTACCACACCACCACCAGTGGTTAACACATTACCACCCGCTCCATCTCAACCAACAAGATCATCATCACCTCCTTATTCACCCAACCTTCAACCCAATGATTTATTTGCCACACTCCAAGCCATTGATGAATCAATGTGGCTCAACCAACCACACACTCAAGGCAATGAGGAACTTGATCCTCTCTACGCCTCTTCAAACATGATGGACTATAACTTACGTGATACTAAGGATTTAGAATCCATATGGCTTGCCTCTATCATGTCTTCACCAAATCCAACCAACCCTCCACAATAGATGCTAGGATCCTCTCCTTTGTTTCCTTTTATAGGACTTCTTAGGACTTTTTAGGACTTTTCTCTTTAGGATATTTTCTTTTGTAACACCTTGTTTTGTGACTATGATCACAAACAATTTTCAATGGAAGGATGTTATGGTTATGCTTGTGTGTGATCAATATTTGTGCATTATATTTTAGTTGGATGGGACTACTAACTTTTGCATCTTTATTTGGTTGAAGTATTGACGTTTTTTGACCTTTGTGCTTGGTTTGAACAAAGTATACTTAGTTAACTTTTTTAAGTCAAACGGGTTGAACTACAATGTTTGGTTGAACTCATATTACTTGGTTGGATTATCTACAATTAACATTTGTTTTATAGCACTTATCATCCTCGAACCAAATACGTTGGTACCCTAGCAACGGGGAGTATAGATCAAGGAGGAGCATATCATAAACTAACCTTTATTTTGTAGTACTTCTCATCCTTGAATCATATACGTTGGTACCCTAGTAATGGGGAGTATTGATCGAGGGGGAGTATATCATGTACTAATCCTTGTTTTGTAGCATTCATAATCCTTGAATCACATACGTTGGTACCCTAGCAACGGGGAGTATTGATCAAGGGGGAGCATTACATACACTAACTTTTTTTTTGTAAGATCATTCATCATAACCTTGGCACTCCAATTAGGGGAAGTATTATCCAAGGGGGAGCTTTTACGTTCTCAAAATCCATGCATTATATCTTGATACTTCAAATAAGGGGGAGTTATCACCAAGGGCCATTTACCACATTCCGCTATGCATTTCTTCTTTTTGTTTCGCCAAAAAGGGGGAGATAAGATTAGATTAAACTCATACATTGCATACATGTTTTATGACAAAATTGATTTCAAAAGACTTAAAAATTTGCATAAAACTAGTTTTAATCTATATTTTTAAAAGACTTACACTTTACTTATTCCATTGCTTAAAAATAAAATTTATGTTTTGTCATCAACAAAAAGGGGAAGATTGTTAATACAAATATCGTCCTAAAAACGTTATTTATATTTTACGATCTTTGCTATATTTTGTTAATGACAATTATAAAGTTTATCTTTAGCAAAGCATAAATATAAGTTAAAGTCTTTTACATTTATAGTAATAAGCTTTTAAAACTCATCATATACATGCTACATGATCACTAGGATACACAAGGGCGCAGCTACATAGGGGCGCGCGGGGGGGGGGGGGGGGGGCGCCTTACCCCCCGAAATTTTTTTTGCGATGTAGGGGGTATATAGTTTTTGTGTAGAAAAATTTCGGTATATTCGGTTTCGACCCCCCATTTTAATTGTTAAATTTCGGTATATTAGATCCCGACCCCCCACTGAATCCATTCTAGCTTTGCCACTGGATACATGTTACATACATATATACATTTATACTATTTACATTTTAATTCTTAAAATGTAAATATATACATGACATCATGGCATACATCATTTGGATAGCTTGTAAGACTTAGTATAATATTTTGGAAAGATCTTCAAGCAATAAGTTGGATTGTGTAAGATATTGTAAGAGCTAGCTGTCATGTCCCGGCGGACCCAAACAGCTATAAGGGCGGAACCCATAATTTGGGCCCGCCAAATCCGTGACTTGTCTGGTCAGTTTTTCCTATAAATAGCAAGCTGATCATTTAAGGTCGCTCATCGCTTACATAGCATACATTGCATATACATTCTTTCTTACTTTACTAACCTATTCATTCATTTATTTCATTTGTAGAGATCTTTCTTTTGTAGCAAAGAGATCAAGCATCAAGGTTCAACACAGTGTTGTAAACCTTTAGTATAGTTACTGTGTCATTTTTTAGTAGTTCATACATCATTGTTATACCAAACATTCAGTAGTGTTCGGTTAGTGTTTTAGTCCTCAAAACACATAGAGTGTCGGGAGTGGTTGTACCCTTGTAAAGAACTCGGTATCTAGCTTAGTACCGGAAAAAGTGTAAGCGACGTTGGGAGTGGTTGTACCCTTGTAAAGAACTCGGTATCTAGCTTAGTACCGGAAAAAGAGTAAGCGACGTGTAAAGGTTTTCTCCGCCTAGAAGGGAGCTAGTTTCTTAGTGAATAATAACTCTCGAGTTTGTGGCTCGAGGAGTGGAGTAGGGCAAGGAAGAGAGTCCTTGTAGACCGAACCACTATAAACATTCATGTTGTGGTTTGATTGTTCTTTCCTTAACTTCAACACTAAAAAGCTTGTACGAATTTAAGGAGCAAGACATGAAATTCAAAAGTGAACTTAAGAGAAAATTTTTATTAATTTAAAAACTGGATACAAATTACAAATGAAACTGAATTTAACTAAGGTTTAAACTAAAAACTACTTCTTGCCAAAAGGCTACATTAAGCTGCTATTTATACTCGAAAATGAAAGTTAAATGTCTTCACTTCTTGTGCTTTCCCTGTGTGTAAAAACAGCTTTGAATCCTCATTTGTGCTTCTTTGAACAAATCCCAGCCATTAAATTGGCTTTTCATCATCTCAGCCCTTTAATCCCATTTTGGCGCCAATATTGGTTGTGGATTGCCAAACTGGCAATGCCACCTGTTGGTACCACTTGAGGAGTTTTATCTTGGAGTGTTTTAGAGGGGAGTAGGAGGGGGGAGGTTGAGTGTAGCAGGGGAGGTAGGAGAGGGATTGCAGACAATGATGGGGAGTGGTGGTATTAGTTTTTGGCGGGCAAAACAATGGGAGAGGGAAGGTTGTTTGACCCCATTTTTTTTATTGATTGACTTTGGCCTGGGGTTCAAACGGGGGTTCAATGGGTTAATGGCAGGGGGTTCAAACGGGGATGGTCTTTTATTAATAAAAAGATTGGGTCGGGTTTTGGATTTGGGCTTGGCTTTGGATTTTATTAATAACAAGTTTTGAAATGGGCTGACTTGGCCCATTAAATTGGGTCGGGTCGGCCCATAAAAATTTGTTTCGGGAATGATTTTCCTATCTGAATCCAATGCTATATCCCGTGATTAAATCTGACTCCATCTGATTTTTGCCAAATGCACACATTTTTTCGAGTCGATCTGAAATTTGCCGTTTTCGCTCTGTTTTCAACCTTTTGTACCTGAAACACATAAAAACACAAACCAAGGATATCTGCAGTAATATTTGGGTGTTTTTGGTCATTTTTGTGTCTTTTTTGGGTCTAAAATGATGAGTATTCACACACTCATCAATCCCCCACAATAAGCTATTGCTAGTCCCTAGCAATACGATCATATGAAGTAATGAAAGGATCAAAAGAAATACCAAGTATACCCCGTTTCGACTTTTTATTAAATACGAGAAATTTAAACTAGAACAAAGATATATACATGCTTGATTATCAAAAACGGTATCATAGAACAGGATTCACACAAAATGGGTGTCTCCAGGGAATTGTACTCGTCATCCTCTTTTTCATACTCCCAACTAGGATTAAACTCGATGCGCAAATGTTTTTGTAAAATACCAACACTACTTATACTAATAATCTATGTAAGTTGAGACTTTAACTTTTCACTCCCACATTTATTTAAGTTAGGTGACTGTGCTTGATTTTCAAAATTTTGATCACAAAAATCGACGTTTTTATAAAATTTTGACTAGTACTAGTTTTAAAGATAGATTTAAAATTCACAACAAGCAATTTTCACAACTTTATTCAACACATACATTTTTTTCTTTTTCATTTCATTTTCTCTCTTTTTTTTTTTTTTTTTTTTTTTTTTTTTTCTTTTTTTTTTTTAACTTGTGCAACATTAGCTAACGGGGTTTCACGGGATCCAAGACCTTACACCTTTCAGAATAAAGGATCCAAGGGCCGTTACAGTGGATAATTCCAAGACTCTAAACATTCCTGAAATGAGGATACAAGGGTGTTAAACCAAGATCTCATACATTCCTGAATTAGAGGTCCAAGGTCCGGTGCAAGAGGGTAGCCAAGACCTAAACGCCTTCCGGAAATAAGAATCCAAGGACCAATCTTGAACCGTAACTTTTTAGCACATACATTTATTACTTAACCTTTACAACTTATTGACATATGCTTGTTCCGAAGTTTAAATAAAGCTTTGAACTAGAATTTTTCAAAATCGTATTAAAAAATGATTTCGTGTGTTCAAATATTTGAAAATAAGTACTTATTAAGTCAGATTAGTTATCTTCTGGGAAGAAAAGCCATAGATTACTTATATAAGCTCTAAAGAAAACCAACTATTCTACGCTTAGCATTTTCATTTGCACACTTTGTAAAACCTTAGCCTAATCGTTAAGGAAGCAGCCAGATCAACACTCTGGCAGAGTCGGGATTCCCTTTGTTCTAACCTAATCAAGACTAAACACTTCTATTTTTATTGCAATTTCTTATCTAAAAACGAAAAAAATTTTGAAAATTTTGGCCAAAATGGGGGTACTAGGGCACTAGAAGGTACACATGTGATCAAATTCGATAGAATTTCCCCCCCCCCCCCCCCACACTTAGAACTGAATATTGCCCTCAATATTTCAAGTACCGGCTATTATGCTGATGCTTAGAATGGAAAAAGGTAACACCACTAACCAAGTGTGGAACAGAACTCTTTTCTCACAAAAAAATGGTTGAAAAAGATATCCCTGGATAATCGTTAGCAAAAAGATCGGATATTGGGCGGCTGAATTGAAAACAGGCACTTCAATCATCACGAACTAAGGGAAACCTGAAATAAGAGCAAACAACACAAAGAAGCAAAGAACATTGGGGAATTCCCCCACACTTAGTTGTTAGAAAGAAAAAAGAAGACAGAAACATGGGCGTGTACCCATGCAATGCTAATGTTTTTGTTTACCGAGTCACTAGCTTGACTCGACCCCGAATTCATTGGTTCATGGGGAAGCCTAGTGGAAGAAACAATCTCCATCGGACTTTCGTTCAATGTGTTTGGATAAACATTTGAACATAAGAAAGTTCCACACCGACGAGATACCTACGATATGTTAATAGTAGAAACTATAAGTGATGATACCGGGGTCAAAGATAGTGGGCTCATTCCCGAAGGAGAAAAGGGAAAGAGAAATCACACCATCTGTGAAGAATGGTAAAAAAGTATGTACCATAATGAGAATCCATTCTTCATCAGTAAAAAGAGAATCACCATATGTTTGAACTTGTAGGTTAGACTTGAAGCTTGTATGGTGATTATTAACAAAAATTCCGGGAGGGAGGGTTACGATTATTCGTTTAATAAATTTTCAAGAAAAAGGATGTCCCCCTCTGAATCAAGGTAAGTATCATCAATCCTTGTCGAAATCGAATCATCACTTGCAATAAAAGCATCGACCTCATTCCAAAAGAAATCATCTTCCTCAACCGGTGTGAGAGAAGGGATGGAAGAGTCGGAAACAATCGGATCAGAAGATGAAATAGGATTGTTACTTGAAAAAAATTCAGTTCCATCCACAGAATTAGCAATCTCAATACGATAAATAGACTCCAGAGGTGGGACAAGTGGTGTGCTCTTAGAGCTAGCAATTTTCACCACTTCCGTTGAGGTCTCCGATTCTGGTTCATCATAATCAAAAATACTTTTGACTTCCGTAGCACAATTCTCAAACCATTTGCTTGAACCAGGGGTAATTTTCATCGCTTTGAGCTCAGCACGTTTTTGTGAACTACTCTGAACCGTGAATCTTGAAAGTGTTGGATCACTTCTTTTGGAAGCAATTACGGGATCAGATTTTTGATCAACCGTAGCAACATTGCATTTGGTGGTTAGAGATTTAGAGTTCTGATTGATGTTAAACGTGACTTCTTCATTATCAACCCGTATGGTTAACTCTTCGGCGAATACATCAATGAGAGCACGACTCGTCCTCAAGAAAGCTCTCCCCATAATGAGGGGAACTCGAGGATCGGCATCAAAGTCTACCACAACGAAATCAGTGGGAAAGTGGAACTTTCCTACTTTTACAACGACATCCTCGGCTATTCCAAGTGGACGAGTTATGGTACGGTCCGCTAGCTCGAGTGTCATGCAAGTGGATGTAAGCTTCGGAAGAGATAATTTCTTCCATACCAAGAGTGGCATAAGGTTAATGCTTGTGCCAAGATCGGCCAAGGCTGAGCACTGAACCATCCCCGAGAAATCACATAGGATTAAAAACTTGTTGGGGTCTCCGAACTTTTCAGGAAGCTTCTTGAGGAGAACCGCCGAGCACTGCTCGTTAAGTGGGGTTTTTGCCATCTCAGACAACTTATCCTTGTTGCTTAGCAAACCTTTGAGTGTAGATGCAAATTTGGGCATAAGAACGAGAGCATCAGCGAAGCTTATGTCAAAGTGCAATTCATTGAAGATTTGAAAAAAAATTTCCATTTGTTGCTTGGTTTTGTCTTGAAGCTTCTGATCATTTAATCTCGATGGATAAGGAAGCTGATTAGACTTTGGAGCTTGAACGGGAGTCATTTCGGGCTCAGAATTAGTCTTCGGAACATCGGGTTCCGGAATTTAAGTTTGGATGACCGAAGGTTGGACGTGTGCGGTACTTCGTGGGCTTGAGAAATGCACCTTGTCACCTTGGTATCTCGATTCACTACCCCCGATGGAGGAGGCATAGGAGTCGAGGGTCCATTGTGCGTATTACCACTACGAGTGGTGACGGCTTTTAACTCAGCATTAGGATTTGGAATGGTGTTGCTCGGAAGTCCTCCGGAAGATGAAGAAGCTTTGTTCATATTCATGAAACTGCTCATCATATTCTTCAACTCATTTGTTTGCCGAGACATCGTAGTATCAATTTCCTTTCTCAACTCGACTTTCATATTATTGATTTGAGTTTGCATTGAACGTATGCTGGACTCAGTAATTTTCATGAAATCATTTGTCAGAGGAGCTTGAGGAGGTTGTTGATAAACTTGTTGATTCGGAACTTGATAAGGTTGGTTGAAATTGTTGCGGTTTTGATTGAAATTTTGAGAGGTGTTGAAGTTTTGACCTTGATTTGGAACAAAGCGATTTTGATTACTTTGATTTTGCACGGGTGGAAAACCAGGTGGAACCATAGCATTTGGTGCTCGGTAATGAGTTTCAGCTTGTGGTCGGTATTGATTGTGATTTACGGATGCTACGGGAGCTTGGTAAAAAGAAGCATCGGTTGCTTGACAATCGTAATACGCATGCGGACCACTACAAGTTTCACACACTTTGTTTACGGCTTTGATTGGTTCCGGTTTATGAATCTCACTCTTAATTTCTTTCACTTCCTTCATCATGCAACGAATTACGTCCGTTAGAGCGGCTAACGGTGCGGCTAACTCAGATGAGTTACCAGATGAAGAAGCAGGAGTGATAGGAACATTCACTTTGTTTCGAGAAATAGGGACTTTCGACTTTTTCTCACAGATTTCAATCACATCTTTAGGTCGACGATTCAAGATATTGCCACCGGCGGCAGCGTTAAGAGAATCTTGATCGTTTCCATTCAACCCATTATAAAACGTGTTGATTTGTTGTAGCTCCGTGAAATCATGATGTGGGCATTTTCTTAGGAGATCCTTGAATCTTTCCCATGCCTCTCCGAAGTTTTCATCGAAACTTTGACGAAATCCCGAAATTTCATTCTTAAGATTAGTCGTCTTTGATGGAGGAAAGAAATAATTGACGAATTTTTGAACAAGATCTTCCCAAGTTTCGATGGTTCGAGGGGGTTCTTTTTCCAGCCAAATCCGGGCTGCCCCTTCGAGTGAAAACGGAAATAGCATCAATTTGATAACTTTTTGCGGCACATCCTTGTAATTGATGGTTGAGGTCAACTTGTTGAACCAACGGATGTGTGCATATGGGTCTTCTCGTTCAAACCCGTGGAATTGATTTGTAGACACAAGTTGAATCAAATGTGTCTTCAATTCGAAGTGGTCAGAATTGATTACTGGTAAAATGATGGCATCTCCATAACCCTCGGTGGGTGCTTGGAGCATTTCGGCCATTGTTTGTTCGTCTGCCATTTCGTCAATGGGAATAGCACGAATCTCGGGTTCGGCTATTGGGGCAGCACGTCTTCGAGAACGTCTTCTAGGAATTGCAGTGAGATCACGAAAGGGACTCAATGATCTAGAAGAACGAGTGCGCATGCACTAACAAAAACAGCTCAATTAAAACAAAACCAACTCAAAAAGAAAGGGTGAACTTAAACCAATAATCAACAAGCGTACGGTAGCTCTCTAAAAGAAAAACGCACAAAGTGGCGGAGGGACAAAGGTGGGCAATAAATGCCACTTAAAAACCCGTCCCTTTCGGTTCGACAATTTAATGTCAAACCTCCTTAAACCTCTCTTATAGTTTGTTAATCAATTAAAGGTGAGCCGATATTCGCAAGTGATACAAAGGCAAGTTTTGATCTTGTGTTTGGGAACTTATTATGATAATACCCAAAGTTGATGAGTATTATATTGAGGTTGTTTTTTTATCTTTTATTAAACAAGAAAACGAAAAATCTTTTTGTATTTTTTTTATCTGATATATATATACAAAGAAAAAGAAAAATATTTTTGGTTTTTTTATAATTTATGAAAGCGATAACTTCAAGACGAAGGATCTCCAAGACACGAATCGACGAACGAGAATCAAAAAATTCGCTTCACAACTTCTCCGGAAACGGCGCCAAAAACTGGTTCGTTGCAGAACAGTTATATATTTATAAGTCCGAGGAATTACAAAGGAAATATGTATTCCCGGTTCGTTTCCCCAACGAAGTGTGAATGGAACTAAGGTTCGGGACGTGAAACGTGTCGTGAATAGTGGTAAAAGTAAATATTTTGGATTCTAAGCTAAAAATAATGAAATGTAAGCTAAAAACAACTAAAAAGGTAAATAAAACAAACTAGGAAGGCAAACGTAGGCTAAAACGTAAAGAAAATCTAAAACGCGCACGTATCGGGCTAATCCCGAGCTCTAAAGTGAAAACTAAGAAATAACGATCCTATAAACACAAAACTAATTTTCCTAGATCCTAATCGATAAAAGAAAATTTTGAAAAAAAGAATTTTATTTTTTTGACTTTTATTTAATTTATTATGAATTAAAAATAATTCAGAATTAATTAAATTATAAAAAATACTAAACTATAAAATAAAAATCTGGAAATTTTTACAAAAATGCTTGAAGAGGTAAGGAACGCAGGAAAAATAGTGTGGACCCCACAACTTATACCAATAAGCTGTTAATAAGCAAAAATTGCTTATTAGCCAAAAGGTTCAAAAAGGGGTTAAGTATCAAACCCCTGCACCCTTAGTCGTAAAAGACCCAAGGGCGCAGTTAGTTGTGTGTGTGTGTTTAGGAGGTGAGTTTGGGTTGAAGTCCAGGGTTCGAGCCCTGCTCAACTTGGACTTCCCCGAACTCCCTTTTTATTTTTTTTGAAAAAGTTTCTAAAGCAAAGTTGTTAGAAACCAAATTTTAAGCAACTTTAAAAAAGACAAAATTTTCATATCTTGAAAATAAGCCGAAATAAGATGATGAAACTTATAAGTTTTACAATAAACTAAGAAGAAGAAAATTTGAAAAGGGAAAAAGCTATAGTAAAGACAAAAAGCTGTGAATTGAAATGTAATAAGCTAAAAGTGCTAAAAGGAATCTAAATAAGCTAAGAACTGCAAAGGAGCTGCCCTAATAAGCACTAAGTGCTTATCAGGCTTATAACTAAAAAAAATTAAAAAGGAAAGTTGTGGATGTAGCAGCTTGAATAAGCTTCTACAAA
This sequence comes from Artemisia tridentata subsp. tridentata, assembly GCA_021014915.2. NCBI lineage: Eukaryota > Viridiplantae > Streptophyta > Magnoliopsida > Asterales > Asteraceae > Artemisia > Artemisia tridentata. The sequence continues at coordinate 143,937,150 of CP139509.1, forward strand.
AGCTATTATAAGCTTCTATATCATAAGAGCAGACCTAAAAAGCAAAATTAAGCTTACAATAAGCACTGAACAGCAAATAAGCATTTACTCTAGCAAATAAGCAAATAGACAAGACAACAGCAGAAACAACAGGCTTGAGGGCTGATTTCAAGCTGCTAAAAAGCTTATGAAAAGCTAAAATGAAAATTTGAAAAAAATTCCTTTTAGCTAAAACAGCAACTAATCTTCATTCATACAAAATTTTGGAAAATTCCAACAAGAAATAAGAAATTTAAAACAAAAACAAAAGGCAGTTAGGCAAATGAAACTGTGGTGCAGGGGAGGCAGTTTTTGAACAAGCAACTTTAAGCTAATAAAAAGCTATTAAAGAAAATTACTAAAAATGATAGAAAAATATGGACAACTAGATTAGCAACTAAATCATCTAAGTTCAAATTTTCAGATCAAGATAACTTAAAATGAAGAAATTAAAAATCAAAAACAAAGTTGTTTGGAAGCTTTTTTGGTTCTGAGACAGAAATTTCAAAATGGGTAAAAGGGATTATTTGACCTCTAAAGTCCAAGACCAGTTACCAAAAACTTGTATTAACCTATTTGAGACTAATTTCAACTAACATAAACAACAAATTAACCCTAATCTATGATCTAGCATAATTACTAAATGAAACAGTTTTATCAAAAATAATTTGGAAAATAGACCTAGATACTTAAAAACTTTTTGGAAATGCAAAATCTTGATTAAAAACTACTAATAATAGACAAATAAAGCTGATTCAAATTTAGGATTTGGCCAAAATCAACTTTTACTTGAAAATAAGCCTTATCCCAAACACCCCTTATAACTAAGCTGTCATTAATTTTTATTTTGAAAACTGATTTTTAACCAAAACTTTTGAACACAAAACTTATAATCAGACTTAAAACAGCTTAAAAAGCAACTTTTAATCACAAATAAGCAGTTTCAATAAGCATTAGAGAAAAAAGCACTTAAGAGCTATTTAAGATAGTGAAACATAAAAATTTTAAACAAAAGACATCTAAACTATTAATTAAGCATAAGAGGCCATAATTAACACTAATAAGCAAAATTAAGCAAAAATAAGCAAGAAATAAGCTATGCTACTGTGAAATACAAAAGAAAATGCAAAAAATAAGAAATTTCTTACTTGAGACCCTAGCTTAACAAGGGCTCCAAATTAATGGCAGCTACTAGCTCCTAGCTTATCAAGGATAAGCTAGGTAATGTCCATCTTGCCCAATCCATTTAAGGCAACTTCCAAAAAGCTTTCCACAGTCATTGCTAAGGTAAACCTGTGTTCTTTTTTTCTGTCTTTATTTTTTTGTATATTTTTGTTACTGAGATGGATTAAGGTAACTAATTTTAAGTTTAGCTTAACACTTCAACACTAAAAAGCTTGTACGAATTTAAGGAGCAAGACAGGAAATTCAAAAGTGAACTTAAGAGAAAATTTTCATTAATTTAAAAACTGGATACAAATTACAAATGAAACTGAATTTAACTAAGGTTTATACTAAAAACTACTTCTTGCCAAAAGGCTACATTAAGCTGCTATTTATACTCGAAAATGAAAGTTAAATGTCTTCACTTCTTGTGCTTTCCCTGTGTCTAAAAACAGCTTTGAATCCTCATTTGTGCTTCTTTGAACAAATCCCAGCCATTAAATTGGCTTTTCATCATCTCAGCCCTTTAATCCCATTTTGGCGCCAATATTGGTTGTGGATTGCCAAACTGGC